>OZ007569.1:68459919-69184919 GCA_963931925.1 Onchidella celtica
TCCTTCATCTGCCACGTGATATTTGTTTGCTGAATCATAGCATCTTTGTGATAATGGGAAAAAAATTCTGACCTTGGCTTTTGTCTCTGAAGGCAAATCCAGTGCAGGTGTTTAAACTTCCTTGACCTCATGCTTACCTGACATAGTGGTATCAAAACTGACACCTATTTTTCTTTCTGTACTTGTTTTTCCATACTACTTCAATCTGTCGTTGATTTAGCGTTCTCGAATCACTTTTTGTTTTTCAGTTTTGTTTTCATGTCTTCCTGTCTTAAGACTCTCGCACCTTTACTTTTCCCCATAAGTGAAGAAAATGCAACAAAGCTTAAGGGAGGTTCAACATTTACCACAAAGAACTGAACAGCAATGTGTCATTCACAGCCCGCTGGGAGTTCTGGCTCACCTGGAGCTTTAGTTTATGTTATAAAATCGTCGTATTTATAAACAGTACTGGGTCAGACAGGCAGGGTGGGAAAGGACACTTTGCCTTCCGACGCTGGAACCAACGATTAACTGCAGCCGGCGTATACATAACGGTTTCCAAGATATGTTTGCTTAAACTCATAGAGAGTCCACTCAAATCTGAATTTCTGGTACCGATACCTTAAATTAAAAGATGCATGAACAGAAATTGATGAGAATCTTAATTTTCAAGCCATTTGTTTTTCTGTGTCTCAGATAACCACGCAAGGAGAAGCACGCATATTTCTCAAACGACATGTCTTCATTTTCATATTATTTGTAATTTGGCGACAGGCAGCTTCAGGATGACAATGATTACAAAGTTCTGATTGCCACCTTCATGAAATGATGCAATCCTCTGATAAGGGGGTAGTTCTCCAGTTTTCTCCAGACTCCAGGATTGTATTTGTTCAGCACTTGGGACGTGAACACTTCTTGTCTTCATTCTTTGCTCCGAGCCAGATGTGTCGTCAGATTTGCCACCCAAATGACAGACTTGACTTTGGATAAAAGCATTTATGGCAGGTGCCCTTTAATAATGCCAGAGGGTTCGCTGCCCACTCTTGGGCGTAAGGGTAATTTTACACTCGACACTTATATACTCATGTCTTGAGAAATTATCTCAGGGTTCATTGCGCAAGATTTATCTCAAATTTTCCAGTAAATTAAACATTGTTGTAAGTAGCAGATTGGCAATAAAACGAAACTGGGGTATATGGGAGGGCGCTGTGGGGGGGGGGGGGGGGGCAAGAAGAAACAAGATGCCAGACTATTGTACTTGAAAATTCTGGAAAAACCGCTCTTGACACTGATTTTGTTTTTCTTTTCCGCGCCTGAGGATATTCTGTTGTTGTTCGTGCCTGTGAAAACACCTTTTTACACTCTGCAAAAGTATACATGTGCCTACTGTCATCCGCGTGTATTTATTTTTTGTCATATTATTGATTTCTACATTTTTTCTTAATTCCCGTCTTTGCCCTCGCCTTTATAACCTTCTGAGTTTAATTGATACAGACGAATTATTGTGTTGTTTTTGCAATATATTTCTTTTCGTTATGAATTTGCTAAAACACTGTCTACAGTGTTCAGTTTGTTGTCTCAGTCAATAATAAATATTGATTGAATACATGACAGCTGCTCATTATTGTGAGAAAGTGCAGCTCCCTGTGCGATCATAGGAAGTATTGTGGAATCTACCCTACCCTCCATCCCCCACCCTACACTCCACCATCCACACCCTCACCCTCCAGACCACGCCTTGTCACCGTGACCTTAAAATCCTGATTGCACGTTAGCATGACAAAGACCCACCATGCTCCTGCTGCAGTTCATGGACGACTTTTTGTTTGTTCGTGCGTTGCCTTGGGTTTAAGGAAGGGATGGAGTTGAACATGTTCTGTCTCTCTGGCAGTACCGGGCTACAAGTGATGATTTCCTTTTGTCTGGGATTGTAAAGGGGCGGGTGACGAAATACTCACGCTCCTAAGTATGTCAGCTGTCTGGAAAACCTGAAATTCGGATTTCGCATTCTTTTCAAATGCGAAATTTAATCATGTAGCACGGCCAAGGGCAACGATGGCTGATACTGCTTATCGCGTTGATAGCACCTTCTGGGCGTGGAATTTTAGGTATACTTGTCTGTGGTTCTCCTTTTTGCTCCGACATACTTCTCCAAAACTACTGTAATTACATAGAATGCAATTACCATAGGTCAAGAGCATTTGCATTGCTTTGAACAAGCTTAGCTGGCAACACCTTGAAACAATGGTTTTCAAAGCGTTTGAAGCCTACAGCTTTTGGCTATAGGATTCCCGGCTGTGTCTACTTAAAAAAGCCCATTCTCTGGCACCAAACAGATTCATCGACGAAGACTCAAATTTCGCATGCTTGTGTCATCGAAGCAAAAAAGCAGTTTTCTTTCTCTATAAGTCGTTCCAAGACAGCAATAGAAATAACTGCTCCGAACTCATAGCTGTAATCATGTCCTTCCTTATGACTCTGGGAGACTTCCTGCAACAGATTGGCTGAGGGCGAATTCTGGAAACCCAGTGTTCTCCAATCTTGGCATAAATACTTTGTAGTCGTTTCTCACAGCAGCATATCCTGGGTCACAAAAACGAAATATCTGAAGTTAGTGTGTGGCCTGCCAAGAATACAGAATTGTCACCTAACACCGATTTTGGGGCTTTTCGTCGAGTTTTGTAGTCTTCTCACAGAATTTTTGCATCAATGACTTCAACTAGACTGAACGACTATAAAACTTACTCACGAACCCACTTTGTTATGTGCATGCTAATTAGTCTCGTCACTCTACAAATGTCTGATCGCTGCAACCCACCACGCAAAGTCAATGAAGACTTTTTTTTAAAATTATCTTCGAACCAAACAGAAAAATGGGCCAACATGTGGGGAGAGTTTGAGTTTGAGTTTTGGGTTTTACGGCCCGTCGGCGCCATAACTGCCACATTGTGCCTTTCACAGTCTATTTGGGTACTCTATTCATGTTTTATACTCAGAGCTTTTAGATTTCACAAACAAAATTAAATAGTTTCGTATTAATTTCATTACATTGGTTAAATTCTCAAAAGTTGTTTTGTTTATATCTGAAAAGAGTTTTGTAAATGTATATAAAAGTTTTTTAAGCTAATTAGTAGATCTTAGCCTTGTTCGGGGAGGACAAAACGCGCTGTGGATTCACGTCAGAAAATAATTCTTTCATGGATCCACGGGCATAGTGCTTTCTCCGGATAAGCATGAAGTCTATACATTCATTCAAAATATGTTTTATTGGTAGTTGGCAGTTGCATACCCCACATTCGGGAACGAGAAATACGGGGTTCAGCAGTACAAGTCCGGGCTGTTTCAAGCAAAAGTCTATCATAAATAACATAATATAGGCCAGGACAATGACAGGTGGGGTTTCCCAAACGTCATGAAAGATTTCTCCCTGCCCGCGGGGCACTCTTGTGCTCACTCTGGGACTGAAGATCAGATAACAAAACTGGCGTACTTGTCATTCCTCACACCTATTCTTGTCAATTTGTTCAAGTCTGATGAAATGTCGATGTTTTATAACATAAGCAAACCAAGATCCCTGTGATGACTGATTTGCAACAGGTATTTTTCAGGTGATAAAAACTGAACAACTGAACCTGGCCATGACGACCACCTGTTTGATGGCACAGCGTTACTGGTCGGATCATTCAAGTGCACGGTCTAAAAGGAGAACTGTCGGGATGAGGTAGACAAAGCTGTGAAGCAAAGATGACGTCTAGAAATAAAATATCAGTAAAGTACTCTTTTATATGTTGACATGGATAAAGATCAATGAAACAAAACTTGGCTGACAAAACTGACAATCTTTTCTTTTTTTTACAAAACATTTCTAAAACCCAGAAAATCTGTGGTGTTGTAGCAGGGCTTAAAGCAAAGTTAACACGTGGTTTGGAAATAAATGTGTGCTGGAAGCCCCGCCGAGAAACAAAGACTGAATAAAACTGTAAAAACTGCAAAAACAGTTTTTCTTTATTTACATCCCATTATGCGTTTTGAACAACGAAATCTGAGTAAACAGCATTAAATATTTGTGCAGTTTGACATATTTTTAAGCAGTTGTTTTTGTTTCGTTCCTTTCCTTTCCAGCTGTGTCCGTTTTCTCCCATTTGCCTGCCCAAGAATTGTGTCAATGGTAAACAATGGGAAATAAAATTTTATTCCACGTGGACTTTCTGGTTTCATGATTGCTATTGTGATGCAGAATATAAACTTGAGACTGTGTGAAATGGTCAAGTACAGAGACCCGAAGAATATATAGTTTATGGCCAGCGTTTCGTTAATTTGTTATAGTTTTGTGTTAATTTAGGGGGAGTGAGGAGACAAAATCTGTACTAGTATTATGCATACAAAAAAAAAATAATAATAATTATATTAATAATATTTACACTTTGTTATGAGTTATAATTGTAATGCAACATACGACGTGCATCTGTACCTTCAACGGTTAGGTTTGTTTTGTTTCTTTTTCTTCAAATATTTTGTTGAGCTATTGGATTTGAAAGGGAGACTAATGTTGGTGCAATACCGCCGCATGTACTTCTCATTTGGTTAATTATCCCTAGTATTTTTTTTTTTATTTCTTTCATTCCGCAAGACTTCATTTGCATTCTTTAACCCACCACTGTTGTTGCTGTTGTTGTTTTTGATGAGTGATGATCAAATGTTATTCCTTCAGTAACCTCGGTCTCTCTGACCGATATTAATGTATTTATTTATCACTTACTGGTGTTGAATCTCCTAACTCACAACAAGAGGGGGCGTAGATCTATATGTCTTTGCTTCTGAATGAGTTTCAAGTTAAGACTAACCTTCCTGGTTGACAAGGCAATATGCCAACAACATGTACAACGGAACGCTACAATATTCTCCTCCCATTCTCTCTCTCCAAATCTGGCATTGAGCCCACCAGCACGACTCACTTAATTAATACCGCAAATCGAATTTCTCAAATATTATTCATAACCTGGAATAGGAAATAGGATAAAGCAAATTGCTAGGAATCGTATTAAAATGCTCCTGGTAGTAATTACCTCGTACTGGAGAATCGCGTAAGCAGAATAATAGGCTATGTAGACTAATGCTGGACCGACCCACATGCAGAACTGTGAACAAAGAGAGCGAAAGGCAATTTCGGCCACTGCACACGTCGAACTAGATCATGCAAGTCCCAGTAGCCGTGATCTCTTTTCTTTTTCCACTTTTTCACATGTTAATTCTCATATCCACCATGGGAAATAAAACTACAAAAGGTAAAATTAATAGCCTCGTTTACTTTAATGAATAATGAAAAAGCTCTCGCGTGCCTAGAATCTATTTCTTATAAAAAGAAGGCTCTCTCGTGTCTCGAATTTATTTCGTACAAAGAGATAGCTTTCCCATTTGTGAATCGAGTTAAAATAACGGGGAAGTTCTCTCAAGTCTTGAAGCTATTTTACAAGACAAGAAAGCTCTCCCATGCCTTGGGTCAAGTTCATATAAAGAGGAAGCTCTCTTGTGTCTTGAACCTATTTCATATAAAGAAAAAGCTCTTATGTGGCTTGAATCTATTTCATGTAAAGAGAAAGCTCTGTCATGTTTTGAATCTATTTCATATAAAGAGGAAGCTCTGTCATGTTTTGAATCTATTTCATATAAAGAGGAAGCTCTGTCATGTTTTGAATCTATTTCATATAAATAGGAAGCTCTCTTGTGTCTTGAATCTATTTCATATAAAGAGAAAGCTCTGTCATGTTTTGAATCTATTTCATATAAAGAGGAAGCTCTCTTGTGTCTTGAGTCTATTTCATATAAAGAGAAAGCTCTGTCATGTTTTGAATCTATTTCATATAAAGAGAAAGCTCTCTTGTGTCTTGAGTCTATTTCATATAAAGAGAAAGCTCTGTCTTGTTTTGAATCTATTTCGTATAAAGAGAAAGCTCTGTCATGTTTGGAATCTAGTTCGTATAAAGAGAAAGGAGGACATAAGGAAGGAGGAGCAATGGAGTGGGGAGGAGAGGGGAAAGGTAAGGGATGGGGAGGAGAGGGAGATGGGAAGAGGTGGGGCAAGAGAAAGGAGGCAAGGAAGAAGAATGAGGACAGGGGGGAGGCAGGCTTATCCCGAGTATCGACGACGGGTGCTTCTGCTCAATTTGAGAAAGTTCTGTCATGTTTTAAATTATATTTCATATCATCCTCCCTATTCAACAATTGCTATTTGATGCTGTACCATGGTATGAACAGGAAGCGACAATATCTTGATTATCTAATCTCAATATATGCCATTACATTATTGTGTATGTTTCCGTTACTTTACAATGCACAAGGGGGCGTAAATTGGACTTGAGGTCTTTATTTTAGGAGGTTCGCTGCCCTTGGCATTTACACCTCACTTTACTTGTTTTATTATTTCTTGTTCTGGCCGGGGGGGGGGGGAGGGGGGGGGGAGATGATATAGATAAATTTTAATCAGGGGGCGTCAGGGGGCATAAATTGGACTTTTTTTTTTTCTTTTATCACTTTGCCAGTATTCTGTTTGGGTAACTGCGCATCAAATTCTATCCGTCGCTAGTCCGTTCATATAATGGAAGCAGTGGCTTGGCTTGGTCAACGTATCAATAATACCTCGTGTTTACTGACTACAGAGACACAGACAGACAGACAGAGAGACGGTAGGAGAGAGAAAGACAAAAAGAAATAGACTGATAGACAGACACAGAGAGAGGCGCGAGAGAGAGGGGGAAAAAGAAAAAGAGACAGACAGACACCAGAAAGAGAAGCAATGAAGCATAACTTACTTCCTCAACCAGACTACTCGAGAAATCATTAAGAGACTCAAAAAAATAAAGTCACCAACTCCAAAATTGACTACCGAGATATTCAGTGTTCATTAACCAGAACAAGCATGTTCAATATCTTGGAGAGTCTATCAATATTCGAGTAATTACAAGGCATTTGAGTTCCTGTAATTATACATATGACTGTAATTACACACCGGTGATATTCTTTGGATGTTCTGGAGATCTGTGGCTTAGAGAGAGCCACCACCCATCTCTTGCTCGCTCACCAGCACCCGTAGGCAATAGATACGGTGTGATGCAAATGATTTCCACCACAACAGTACCGTATACTGGCATGCCAGGACAAAATACCTTATGCGCCAAATTAAAATTTTACAGCTGACGCAAACAATATTTCGCGATGCAACCCGCTTTATTCTTTGTTCTGTTTCCATTTTGTGATGAGGATTAAGTTTGAGAAGGGGTTTTACGGCGAGTCGGTACGATAACGGCCACTTTGCGCCTTCCACGGTTTATTTCGGTACTTTATTTGTTTTTCGTCTTAAGAACTGTAAATTTCACAAATAGAAATAAATGGTTCCCTATAAATTTTAGCACATTGGTAAAATTCCCTAAAGTAGTTTGATATGGATCAGAAAAGAGTTTTTTAAACGAGCATTAAAGTTTTCAAATCAAGTTGTAGATCTTAGACTTTCTCAGCAAGGCAGGACGCACTCTGGGTCCACGTCAGAAAATAATTCTTTCATGGATCCGCAGGCAAAGCGCCTTCTTTGATATGCATGAAGTTTGCACATTCAATCAAAATATTATGTTTTATTTATGGTTGGCAACTGCATGCCACACATTCGGGGGGATCTTTCCCCCTGAGTGAAAAGATGGGTATGACCCAGGCGTAGTCTACTAAGGACAATTTCATCTCTATGATTTCGCTGAGAGGTACGAGTGATGACCAGAAGAGGTTATTAATTGGTAATAGTGGTGCAAAATTATAACCAAGATTGAAAAATTGAGCTCGTTAAAGATACATTCTATAAAGCGCAGTGGTTCTCAATCTTTTTCATGCCATCGCACCTCCTTCGGCTCAAAATTTTCTTTCATAAGAAAACAGACTACACACAGTTTATGATGTTACGATTTTCAAAGTTTTATTAATGACAAATAGACGTGTTGATTATTAAATAAATTTGATTATAAAACAGAAAGCATTCTTTATCAAATGCACTTTAAAAACACATGAAAAGGCCCTTTCTGTTGATAACACTGGTCTAGGCATGCTATGGAACAAGTCAGCGGCTGCCCTGTATTTGTTCTCTGCCTCCCCCCCCCCCCCCACCACCACCCATGTCGTCTTCCATTTATGTTTTCGCCCAACCCCTCCCACCCCAAATCTCACCTCTTCGTCATTTTCGCCCCCATTGTAGCCATTTTCTTCTTTTTTGCCCCCTGGGAAATCAAAAGCGCCCTTCGCCAGCTGATATCGCTCACTTTGAAAACCACTGCCATAAAGTTATGCGGAAAAGTTAATTCTGACCTATGTTAGCATATCCGGTCTTTTTACGTAGCACGGCAGGATAGCCAAACAAATTGGTAAGGTGCTTGGAAAACAAAAAACAAAAATGAATGTTTCATTTTTATCAAAGACTGGCTATTTCTGTCCTGTCTTAAAAGTGAAGCTGTAATGTATCTGTGAAGTTATCTTAATTCTTGTCATTTTATGTTGAATATAACTCAGAAACATGAAATATAATCAATTATTATCTAATCGCTGTAGGGCTAGGAAGGCATGACGTATAGTGCAGTGCTGGGAGGTGTCAAACTGTCATAGAAATGAATTCAAACTGGTGCGCACCAAAAATAGTCGTAGTTTATCCATTATTTAATTAATAACGTAGCAAATGTAAAATAGGAATCAATAAAATAGGATTCAATGTACCTAATCCACCCGCCCATCCGTACATCCAGCAAGCCAACCATCCATCCTTCCATCCCTCCATCCTTCAATCCATCCATCCATGCATCCATCCATCCACCCATTTATCCATCCACGCAACCATCCATCCATCCATCCGTCCATTTATCCATCCATCCATCCATCTGTCCGCCCGCCCGTCTGTCTGTCTGTCTGTGTGTCTGTCTGCCTGTTTGTCTTTCTGCGTATCTACACAGGTGGTTAGCTAACAATCTGCCTGTTTGTCCGTCTTTCAATGCCAGTTATCCTGCCTCTGAGGTGGCATCCATTACTTGCACACAGTAATGATCTTGTCCAACATAATAATCTAACTGGCAAGTGACATTACTTTAGGAACCGAGTAGACTAGCACTGTATATTTTGTAAACTCGGTCTTACTTTGCCATAAAAAAGAAGAAAATTAATGCACAAATCTCGTCTGTGAACTTAAAGTACTGCCTTTATCACAAGATAGAACATAAAAATCTTATCCAAAAAGTAATGTAAACCCATGAAAAGGTCAGCCCGAAATATCTATGATATCATATGGGTGCATCAATCTCAGGTGTGACCTGCATCCAGTTTACAGCGCTCCAAAACTAGAGTGGCCCATTTACATGCAAGTGCTCTTGAGATAGAGGACAATAAATTATAAGGTCCTCTTGTTTTAACATTTTGTTTGTACAGGTAATAAACTCTGCGGTTCATAAATTCTAACAATAATGTATAGTAGGTCGGCTTAAGCCAAAACAGTAATCAAGATGTGTGCTTAACATTATAAATGCGTGATTGTACATTGTATTCTGCGTCCATACAGATTGCACTGAGGCAAAGATAAGGGGAAAAGTCCATTAAAAAAGTCCCAATAAATTTTTACTGCAGAGCCCTGCTGGAGTAGACGAGCGCGAGAAAACTGAAAAGCACGCCAGGCTACGAGGTGCGTTCCCGTATCGTACATTCACACGAGTAGTTGAAATCAAAACCAAATCATTTCTAAAGGTCACTTGTACTTCGATTCTAACGTGGAAAATCAGAGCTTGATTGGTATCTATTTCCCCTCGATAAGCAGGCTCCATTTGTTCGATGCTAAATGTGGTCAAATTGATTTTCGTGTCAGCCAAACCGGCAATATAACTTGTTAATGACCACCTTACCTTAAAGCACTGGTTTTCAGAGTGTAGGTCGAGGATCGGCCCATTCTAAAATGTATTATTTTATTTTCTTGATTAAAAAAAAAAAAAAAATTATTGTAAGTGTCCCAATTTTAATATTAGTGTTGAACCAAAGTACTCGTAACAGCAAAGGAGTGTTAAAAATTTTGATTGGGTTACCCATTCTTTACTGACCACAATGAAACAGCCCTTTCAGTAGGTCTCTTTAGTACATTTCATTCAAAATAAATAAACAATTAGACAAACGAAAACAACAAACAAACAAACAAATGCTATACATATGCGACTTTCTTATACTTGCACAATAGTTTTGGACAGCTTTCTTATCTTTGATGAAATGTCACTGGTAACCATGAGGTGTCAAGTGTATCTCAAAGGCAAGAAATTTGAGATACACTGCCTCGGATATACATTTGAGGATTTCCGTGTCATCGATAAAATCATCGGCAAGGAACAAATCAGTATCTGACTGCCAACTGAATGATGGAATGAGTTACCCTTTGTCTGGGCAACAGTGTAAAACAGGTGATCAAAAAGCATTGAAAAGAGTCTCCATGTAAACCATGAAAAGACGCTTCGTAATCAGAAAATAATTCACTGTCAGCCAATGGGCGTGGCATTCCAGTTAAATTGGGATCTGGGAGTATTTTAGCCAACGAGTGGGATGAGAGATTATCTAACTCAGGTTCCAAGGTAGTATTATGTAATCTGTATGCTGGTCTGCCTTTCATGTAAGATTCTCTCAGTGAAATTTGTTTGCGGGTTCAAGAAGGTCGGGGATGGGGCAAGTTGGGGGGGGGGGGGGGGGGGGGAGGAAGAAGGCAAAATTAAAAAAAAAAAAAAAAAGCGAGCGAAATGAATGGGGTTTATGTGGATTTGCCAAATTACGAAGGTTGCACTGTGTACAGGTGAGAATTATGGATTAATATTTTTTTCCCCAAGCAAACCTCTTAAATCTCAGTTTTGGACCTCCAACTCAGCGACAGCAAAACTCAGATCTCTTCGAAAATAATTATCGTATGGTACTTGCCATCACATACGTGTTTGGCATTACTTAATAGGTATAACATCGGACATTTAGTCCGTTTTATTGATTAGGGTTGCCGCAATTAGGTTGTGTTTGTTTTTTTGTCTCTCCTGTAAAATTTTCTCAAATTGGGCTACGAGGTTTGCTTAGTTTTGTTATGTTACGTGTGCGTCATGGAATTTGCAGAATAAGCCTAGGCGGGCACCAGCTGAGTTTGATGGGCGTAGCAGTTGGGTGATGACGTCACGACATTTAGATTCGACGAAATCCTATGAGTTGGCTGGTGCGCGGGATCTCACTGAAACTAAATGCCGTGACGAGACCATCCAACGAGTTAACTGATCAAAATCGGCCTGTGTGCGCGCCTAATTATAGAGACGTAACCCCCAACATCGGCCCACCATCAACACATCAACAGAACGCAACACTCGTACCTGTTGCTCAGCGCTTACTAAGGTGTTCTAAAAGATTGCCATTACTAATCTATGGGAAAATAACTCCTACATTTTTTTTCCCGTAATCGTTTTCAGTCCCGCACGTGAACGATTCGTGAGGTTTCCTGTAACATTTACATCCCCTGTATCTGATCTATCAGTGCAGCGGTGTCCGATTCCTCTCGGGGTCATACGGCTACTGATTTATGAAAGGGCAAATCATCTCGCTCCAGAGCGGCTGACATTGGCATAAATCCGTAACTGCTCAAGACTTGAAGGCTTATAAATTCGCACATACCATTTTACTAATACACTGTTGTTGTTGTTTTTTTTGGTCACACGATTGATTATATCATCCCTTTCAGTAATCAGCTTTATGTGCATAAAAATGTTTATTGATTAAAACCACACTGAGACAGTGCTTCGTAATAATCAATATCGTGACAATCTTACAGTCCTGAGTAGGAACACAAATAGAATGCTTCCGTAAAACTGTATCAAAATGAATATAACAGCTGTTTTTTTCTTTTTTTTTTGAAGACAAAGTGGTATTCTGGTCATCTCTGTCGTGCACTAATATGCAGCCCTGCTAGTTTTCTATCCGGACAATTTCGGGTAGGCCTACATGTTATGGAATATGAATACACAGAGAGTTCTCTAGGTTTGAAGGTAACGTGTTACTGCCCCAAAACATTAATGAAAAACAAAAAATCAACAGCAGCAACAAGAACCAAACAAAAAAACTGATTACGTAATAATGTACACAATGAGGCTGAAAGTTTTATATAAAAACATGTTCAAATTGTATCTGAAGTGAGTTTACGAAAGTTTTGACCAAAAAAAAATCCTTGACTTCTCGTGACCTTAGTTCTTGTTTGGTCTGTCTCCATTTTCTGAAAAACTGGAGATCTTTTAGTATGTGGAAGAGGTATAACAGATGCACACTTTGACACTTGTTTAAACTCCGTAGTGATACTTGTCAAGCTGTTTTGAAGTTTCAATTTATTCTAACTTCTTATCATAATAACTAAAGCCGCAAACGGTTAACGTCAAATTTTCAGCTGTGCAAAAAGTGGAGTTCAGACAAACATGTCGCGCTCTGCAAACATTAATTATTGGTTATTGGGTTCTTGCTTCAAATAGCTGACGCATATTCCACCGTAATGGCAATGGCGTTGAGGCTTTTCGCATATTTTGGCGACAACAAAGAAGGAATAAATGTACTAAAGACAGAAAACAGAGAGAACGACAGAGAGAGAGAAAGAAAAACAGAAAAGTCATGGTCAAATTCCCCGACCACAACTAGGTAAGTTTATCTGAACTAAATTCATTTCCCGTGTTTACAACACACCATGCTAACGTTCTGAGAAACACTTCCGCTTTGGGTTTTTCCTTCCTTCACTTCTCGGGTCTGTTGTATTTCATCCTGACCTTTCGCGGGTTCTTTTCTTTTGCAGTATCACACCAGCTGCGGGCTTCAGTGCGAAAGCTGGTACCAAGTTTGCTATTTCATGTCAAGGTATTGGCCTATATAATAATACTCGTACATGGGTAAGAAAGGTGAAAGGGCCAGCGGCTGTTATTTGAGTGAGTAATCAATTACTACCTGCTCCAAATGATTTACTACCGCAATGCAGCAGCAAGTGTAAAGAAATGCTTTAGGCTTACCTTTCAAGTGATGAGACTGCGAGGGGCATAAAATTCTTTATTGTCGGCGCGTCAGAAAAGTAAAAACTGGTGCAGAGAGTTGTTTATGTACCGGCTCTTCGGTTTTTCACATTGAAAAGTCTCTTTCTAGTACAGTTTTTCGACCGAATTATACGTATATTAAAATGTTCTTACCAGTTCTTGTTTGGCCCGCGTATATCGTCGGGTATTTGCCATATTCTTGTACGCGCATTTTTGCCTTCTCGAGAACAAAAGGACTAAAACGCATACAACATTACGTCACAAAAATACATACTCGAAAGTTTTAAAACGATTGGAATGATAAACATAATGAAATTAGGAGTGAGAGAACCACGTTCATGACAAAACCTCAAAATTGGCAAAATGTAACATACAACAATATAGCAAATACCCCTTGATATTTTTATTAGCTTTATAAACAAGGAGTCTAGAATCTCCTTCACTCTTCGCCGCCTACCTTCCTCCCTCCTCTCTTCCACACATACACACACATTCTTTGTTTCATTTCTCTTTGCTCTTCAATTTCTCAGGCTCCAGTCGGTAAACGGTTTATCTATGTCTTTAATCTCATCCATCAAGTGTTGATGTTTGTGGTGACGACATGAGAGTGATGGCAAATGTTGATAGTTATAGTGGTGATGATGTTTCGATGATAAAGGTGCTGTGACCGTGGCTGTGATGACAGTGATGAGGAAAGTCAAGCATGATGTTAGTGAATTCTGTACTATGCATAAAATCACATCAACCCGAGATATCCAGTGTTACGGGTTCAGCAGAGAAATGGCTTCTGAAGACTTAGATCGATTTGTTTCCGATAATCTGTCCAAGCGTGTGAGCAATAATATCAGTTATATAAACCACACACAGCACGGAGTGGGGGAGGGGGGTGGTCGGTTCCTTTTTGAATATCATTGTTTCTGTTCTTTGACAGTTAAGTTCGTGTTCTTTAAATTTCTAATCATTTCTTGTATGGGGCGAAGTTCTCATTCTTAAAGCTATCTACCTACCGATGTCGGGGTTGGAGATGCGAGTGGTGATGGCACTGGTGGTGGTGAAGATTAAATGGTGCCTCTTATAGGTGGTGGATAAAATGGTGTTACTATTATAGCGGTGACTGTGGTGGCAGTAGTCGATGGTGATGATAATGACATAATGATGATGGTCACATAAAAATATCTATACAGTTGAGATTCTATGAAGACGCTGCTGCCATGTCGTCATCTCCAGTTACCAGTATTTCAAGAAAAGACAATAAACTGGTTGAAGGCGTTGAGAACTAATTTTACATCTGTCCCAACTGTATGTTTCCTTACGTTATACCGCCTCTTCTTCAGCATACAAATCTCCCACAGAATAAGTGTGGAGATCTTCTTCCCATGCCTGACACATCTGAACCAAGTCTCAAGTCCACTGGGAATTTACGTGTGATAGGTGTTGAGTTTCGGCTGGATTAAGAATGAAAGCAGTTCTGACAACAAATTTTATATGTATATCAGTGCTCATGGAAATATTGACCGACGCTCGCTTGAAAATGTTGCATTTCCTGTCTTGATGATGATGATGCTGGTGCTGGTGGTGCTGATGATGATCTTCATGATGATGATGATGATGGCCCTAAGTAACTATGAAGCAGATGAAAGTGCTGATAATGCACGTTTTGTCACTGGCAAAACGACGTTAACATTTGACTGTATTGTGACAGAATGGCACTGTGACATTTCTTCAAAGTTCGTTTTGTCGTTATTATTCAATACATTGACTTTATGTATTATATTCCACTGTGAAAAATGAATTCCCTTCCAGCAAAATAACCGGGACAAAGTCATGTCCGCAGAATGGGAGAAACAGAAATAAGAAGAAAGAAAGGAAAAGCCAAACAATTCTGAAACAGCTAAAGGAACAATGTCCTTCACAAAAATAAAGTATCGATCACTCAGATGATCTTTTGATATCGAAGAACTACCAGTGCGATATGAAACATATACACTGTACAGAGCCACAGACTAATAAAATACCCAGACTGGATGATCCCATTGTGTGACGTCACAAAACAGCGAAAGGTCATGAACCATCCGCCATTCTAGGTTTACGGTAGCGACCGACGCTTCAGCATAGCTACAATTTTAAATGACACCATTTTGACGCGCCTACTGAACGCGGAAGTTTGGTTCCGCACCAAGAAATGAATGCATATACAACAATCTTGATAAATAAAAAGAAATTTCTACTGCAGATAGAACTAGAATCATAATTTCCCCAGCGGCGGCCATGTTGGTTATACAGTCGCCGCTCGGCAAATTCCGTAAAAAAACGACACTGCCCGAAGCGCGTGTTTCCAGTCTGGTCAATTTATTAGTCTGTGTACACAGCAGGCAGTATCGATTGTATTTGTTGATACTTTGGTTACCATTGGTGGCTGACTGACAAGCGCTACAAACAAGCAGAATCTTCTATCTTATTCTATCTTTCAATCTGTCTGTCTCATTGTCCTTTCCCTAGCACAAGGTGACTCTGATCATAATAGGTGGATCTTCTCAATAGACTCCAGTTCCTAAGTCTAACAACCACGCACTTTTTCCAGCAGAAAGAAGAAGGTCAGCCTTTGAAAGAAACAGACTGTTTAAGACTACAAACTGAGATGTCTGATAAAACTGATTGAACAAACACAAAAAGAGACAAAGGAATTTAAGAATAGAGGTCGTGTTTATATTTTGGGTCAGCCAAAGATATTATCGTTTTAAATAAGGTGGACTGGCTGCCTTACAACCATTGAGAGCCGGGATTTGCAATAGATCTGATAAACGGAGTTTGGCTGAATGTGGAAGCCATGATGGAAATATCGAAATCCTTTCCATAATTGTTTGCCAAATGCGACACACCGTAAACATCAAGGATGAACCTCCGAATTCAGAATTTTACGGATTGGGTGATGAGATAAACAACAAATCATCTTAATTTTGAAGAAGCTTCGTGTTGTGTATGTTTTTTATTCAGGCTTACGCAAAAATATATGAAGAACGAATGCTTGTAAAGTGGAGAAATGCGCACAAAAGACGTATTTGTCCCAAAAGGCAGTTGTATTTGGCATGCAATTTTCTTGTATAATAGATCAACTGTCTTCACTCTCTTGCTGCCATGATAGCGGTACTCGGAGAGAGAAAAAAAAATTTATATCATATGTTGGTATTTTCGGTATGGCCTTTGTTTCTTCTGAAACAGAATTAAAAATAAAAATGACAACGATTTGCACAAAATAAGAGTAACTGCCTGTCCCGCCCTCCCTGCCGCCAGGGGACGCCACTCCAAGAAGCGGGTGGCTTCGTCACGCGGCGGGTCTGAGAGCGGACATCTCGGAGATCCTGTCTTTTACACACATGGAATATCACAGACCCATTAAGGAAAGACATTATACTTACGAAATTAAAAGACGAAATGATAAAGAAACGCACATTTACACAAAACAGTCTCTATCTCTGTATCCTTAGGGTAGGCCTTTTTATTAACAAAGCCACCCTAGTACGAGACAACGTGCACAATATCCTGGCCTCATTGGTGGCGACTAGACTCCCATCTGGAGTGGGCATGTGGGTTGCTCGCCTTGGGACTCCGTAAGGGAGCCAAGGAGGATAAGCTTAACTCTAACACAAGGAAAGCAAAGCATAAGGAAAAACCAGATAACCAACTAATCATCTTCTGCTAGCTTACATCAGGTTACACAATAGGCCATTATTATATCATATTGTATTGTAAGGCTTCGCACAATACTAGGTGAGTACTAACAATGAAGCGTCTAGAATAGGAACGAGCATGGGACCAAAAAAAAGTAACTGCCTGTGCTGCACTCACAACCTAATCCCACAAAATACGTCTCCATCAGCGATTGTTATTGATTTTTAAGAAATGCCCTTGGCAGAAAATAATCCCTGTTCCTGTACACAATTCTTACAAGACATGCATTTTGTCTTTGTTATTTCACACAAAAACAGGTTCTATGAGAAGTAAATCAACCAGCCAGCATTTTTGATGGCCAGATCTTGAAACCCGACCTTGTTGCACTCAACTTTAACGTCCTTTTCCGTCTCACCCACGTTTTTGGTGCTTGTCGTGTTTCGTTGTTGTTTTTTTATCTCCACTTTCTCTCTGGCACGAGAACACAAAAACAGGGGGAAGAAGATAAAAACAAGGGCACAGCTTTGATTGAGCCTGTGGGCTCAGTTTGGGACTAAGATAAATAAATAGTAAAACATTCAGTCCCTCTCCTCCCTCCCCCCACCCCCACCCCCCCCCCCGCTCCCGTCCTCCATTCCCGGGATCACACCTATATTACACGTACACATACACTTTGAAAGTTTAAGTCAATACCCATGTCATCTGCACTGATTTGGTTCCGCCATTGCCAAACAGTCTGATAAACCCAGGTGCTGTGCAGAAATGAAGAACTGCATGAGTGTGATCCACCCCCCGTTTTGCGATGTGGCAGGGCGCAAAGACTGCATTCCTTGGTCTTCAAAGACTTGATGAAGAAAGAGATTTAAACAAAATTCCTCAGAGTTAGAATAAAGGAAATTACATGTTAACCCATTTTCTACGTGCCCACCGTACCAGGGTGCACTTGAATTTATAGCTGTAAGTATGACCAAATATACCACAATCAAATCGTTTTTTGTTTCTTTTTTTCATAAACTAGTGTAAGGACCCGTTCAAAGAACGGGTTGCAATATCATCACTGATTATGTAGATCAAGGTAGAGAAGAACACGCACAATCGGCATACAGATTATGTAGATCTGGGTAGAAAACAACTCAGAACTGGCACTGTAACACCCGCATGGCCCGTGCCTAAGGCAGACGGCACAGAAACTCATGCCTTCAAACTTTGAAACGCAACCAGAAGTTTAAAGTCGAAACAAAACAAAGGCAGGAGGGAGGCCACCATTGTTGAGGAGAAAGTATTATTCAATATGTTTAGGCCTAATTTCATTTATTACAAAATTACGATACTTCGCTTTCATGTCAAAGAAATAGACATAGTAGCAAAAAGAACTATCTTTCACATGTAATTTTTTCAGGTCTGGGCATTTCTTCCTCGCAGCAGTGAATTTTTTTTCCTTACTGTTTTTTTATATAGATACATGTTTGTTTGTTGTTGTTTTCACCAAAATATTACACAAATGTGATAAATGTTACTTGAATAGGTAGAAAAGATGTTTAAAATCTGAAAAAAAAGTTTCAGAAAAAAATTCTGGTATAACAATCACAATTATGGGTTAAGAACAGCTTTGAATGTGTCAGTAGAGAATACAAACGGACGAATCTGGAGAATAATATTTAAGCCCGATCAAACTCTACATGCGACAGAAATCCTGTGGACCTGGTCAGTCCACCGCTTGGAATGAGATTTATTTGAAAATACGGACGTATTTTTGGCCATTAATCCAGACATTTCATCTCTAGATGTCGTTTTTGTGGTGATGCATTAGAAAGCAAGATGAAAATATTCGCCATTATCAGAGCTCGTTGTCGTTGTTGTTGTTGTTGTTGTTGCAGTTTTGGAGGTGGCGGAGAAAGGGAGGCCAAAAAGACTGCTCATATAATGCCCAGAGAATATCAATTAACCATCCAGTTTCTTTTGCTCTTTTGCCGTTGTTGTTGTTGTTGTTGTCGTCGTCGTTGCTGTTGTTGTTGTTGTTGTTGTCGTCGTCGTTGCTGTTGTTGTTGTTGTTGTCGTCGTCGTTGCTATTGTTGCTGTTGTTGTCGTCGTTGTCGTCGTTGCTGTTGTTGTTGTTGTTGTTGTCGTCGTCGTTGCTGTTGTTGTTGTTGTTGTTGTTGTCGTCGTCGTTGCTATTGTTGTTGTTGTTGTCGTCGTCGTTGCTGTTGTTGTTGTTGTTGTTGTTGTTGTTGTTGTTGTTGTTGTTGTTGTCGTCGTCGTTGCTATTGTTGTTGTTGTTGTCGTCGTCGTTGCTATTGTTGTTGTTGTTGTCGTCGTCGTTGCTATTGTTGTTGTTGTTGTCGTCGTCGTTGCTGTTGTTGTTGTTGTTGTCGTCGACGTCGTTGCTGTTGTTGTTGTTATTGTTGTTGTTGTCGTCGTCGTCGTTGCTGTTGTTGTTGTTATTGTTGTTGTTGTCGTCGTCGTCGTTGCTGTTGTTGTTGTTATTGTTGTTGTTGTCGTCGTCGTTGCTATTGTTGTTGTTGTTGTCGTCGTCGTTGCTGTTGTTGTTGTTGTTGTCGTCGTCGTTGCTATTGTTGTTGTTGTTGTCGTCGTCGTTGCTGTTGTTGTTGTTGTTGTCGTCGTCGTTGCTATTGTTGTTGTTGTTGTCGTCGTCGTCGTTGCTGTTGTTGTTGTTATTGTTGTTGTTGTCGTCGTCGTCGTTGCTGTTGTTGTTGCTGTTGTTGTCGTCGTCGTCGTTGCTATTGTTGTTGTTGTGGTTGTCGTCGTCATCGTTGTTGTTGTTGTTGTTGTTGTTGTTGTTGTGGTTGTTGTTGTTGTTGTCGTCGTCGTCGTTGTTGTTGTTGTTGATGTTGTTGTTGTCGTCGTTGCTGTTGTTGATGTTGTTGTTGTCGTCGTCGTCTCATCGGAAATGAAGTCTAGAATATTGTGGCTAAATATTTAATGTTATGGGTAGTCCAGAATGCTGAAATGATTAATTCGGTCATAACAAAAATGCACTGGCGTTGAGGTATTTCACAGACGAACCTTGTTTTCATCTTTATGTTGCAGCCCAGCAAGCAGTCTAATTTATCTTGCTGGCACTGACAGAGAAAAAGTCTGAGGCGTTATTATTAAACATCACCCGCTGCGGTAAAAAATTGCCGCTGGATGGCAAAATGTCTTTAATCTTCATTCTTTAATTTAAGGAGGAGGATGTCAGATGCAGTGCATGACGAGTGATGGAAGTACACAGAGTTCATGCCTGTTGAGAACAAAAACTTCGAAGTTCCACAGTGTCTAGTGAGTTCAGGTTGTCTTTTCACACGTTTCGTAAAACTAGAGAAGAAATTTCACGCAACTGGGTCCACTCTCTCATTAAAATGATGCTGCACCTGCATCAGTCACTTTTCCACATTTTAAACCAGCTGAACCCCAAATTTTACCATATGTGACTGTTATCAGAGGGGCTAGTAGGGGAGGGGGGGGGGTGTTGTTGCTAGTGTTGTTTTTTCAAGATACAAAATGGCATGGGCACATGCAGAAATGGTCCTTTTTCAAGAATAGTAATGTACACACAGGGTGTTCTTAACTTTCCGTTACACGTGTTGGTGATGATCTCAGTTACTGATCTTTCTGCATGTATTATCTAAAACAAAAAACCCCTTTGGTATCGACAGATTCGAAAACTAGTTAACGAATTTTTCTCAAATTTGGCATGAAGAAGCGAAATAATGGTTGCAGACAAGAGCGGCCGTGGAAAAAAGTCAGCGAAATTTCCCAGTAATTGAACTTTCAGGTCGCGAGAGGATTTAGAGGACATGCTACAAATGGAACATCAAGAGTGCGTTCACTGAATAAAATTTTCGGTGCGTAATGAATCTTGCCAGGTCGCTATCAATGTTGGGACTATTGCCTTTATCCTCTGCCCTGCTTGTAAATTCCATTTTCACACGACTAAACCATTTCCCCCTTCATATGTATGGGTTTTATACCAGTCTAATACACGGCTGGATATCATTAATCAGGACAGTGACGGCGTCGTTGACATCAATTCTATGTATGCATTTCCAATGCTGCAATACCAATCATTGCTGGTATCGCTGTTGGTTTATGTCCTAGTAAATGATTTATTCACTAAGCCACAACTTATGAACAATTCTGTCTACACTGACGTTACGGTGCTCCACAGTTCCATCGTTGCTCTTTGGTTTTAAGACCTCAAAGAATTCCTGTTGGCGGTCAACTAACCACGGTCCAAAAAACAACAACAGAGCAATGAATCTGTCTGATATTTTTGTCAGAAAAGAATGCTTTAAGTAATGGCTTTTTTTTAAAATGTTGTATACTTCCTTAATCCCATTTGGGAAATTTGCCTTAGTGCCATTGCAGTTCAGTTACAACTGGAGCAGACACGTCGACGCCACAGTGCAGCGCCAGTAGGCGGTGTTGTTGTTGTTTTTTGTTTGTTTGTTGTTGTTGTTGTTTTTTTTTGGGGGGGGGTGAGAGGGACGGAGTGGTAGGGATAAATATTATTTAACTTTGCCCGGGCAGCGGCCTGTTCGGTCTGCTCTTCTCGAGTTCCAACTGCCATGGTATCTTTAACTAACAATGTGCACACGGGAACTCGGAGTTTTGTCGTCCTTATCCGAGTAGACTAGGTGCTCGATCCTACCTACCATAGGAACAGGGACAGGAAAATTTGTGAAAAATGCCAAAATTCTAACATTCCTGCACCGACCTGGATTCGAACCCAGTACCTTCGACATGAGAGGCGAGCACCTTGCCTCTGGACCGCCATATAATAATAATAATAATAAAGATGGGTTTATAGTCCGTATCACCGCAGAGGCAGTCTCACAGACTTCACATCAGTACAATCACATCTCTAACTAATAATCAACCAAACAAGGTGACATCCAATCACACCCTTAATAATATCAATAATAACAGCACATGCACGTATATTACACGTGTATATGACACACTCACAGATATAAATACGCCAACATTACTATGTGATTCATCATGAATGAATTTGCTTGACTGCCAGCTGACACTAGATGTTATCTAGCGAGAAAACAAATAGGTTTTTAGTTTTCTTTTAAACAAGTATTGAACCCGCGAAATTCGCGGGGGGAGGGGGGGGAGTGAAAAGTGTTGTGAGTAGGTCTGGGGGTGGCTGCAATGGAGGGAGCATTACTTGACCGTTGGCACAGCAAAGTGCAGCAAGAACCACGAATGTTATGGATGGACTCGGAAGCACGGTTTAAAATTTGGGGAACCGGACGTTGAGATCGCACGGTGGACCGCAAATTCAGTGACGTCATGCCACATAAAAACTCACGCCCGGATGGTATTTATTTGGAACAAATGCAAATTTGCGTCGTTCAAAAAAATACTTACGGAGAGTGTTCAGCAATTAGTGTAGCAAGGAATCAACTTCAGACCAAAAGAAATTTGTATGCAAAATTTGAGCTCGATTGGTGCACAGATAGCCGAGCTACGGCTTTTACAAAAAAAGCGAGTTTTTTTTTTATAATAGATGATTCATAACTGTCAACTTTCCGAATTTCTGATGGTAATGCGTTCCATTCAGTCGGGGCTTGGTAATTAAAAGATCTTTCTCCAAAAGATCTACACTTGACATGTGGGATTTTTAAAAGATTTTCAGAGGAGGATCTGAGATGCCGTGATGGAGAGTATGGTGTTAACAGGTCTTGAATGTATTGAGGCATGGTGTCATGTAGTGCTTGATGGGTAAGAGTTGAAACTTTGTATTGAATTCTTTTGTGAATTGGGAGCCAGTGAAGCTGTTCTAACATTGGTGTTATATGTTCATATTTGCGTTTTCTTAAAACAAGCCTTGCGGCGTTGTTCTGAACTCGTTGTAATTTATTAATCTTTGCACTTGGTAAACCAGCATACAGAGCGTTGCAATAATCTAACCGTGATAGTACAAACGATATTACTAACTGATTTGTAGCTTTGACAGAAAGATATTTCCTTATTGCAGATATTTTTCTAAGCTCATAAAAAGCATTCTTACAAACGTTGTTGATGTGATCTTCCAGTGACAGTCGGCAGTCAAATATTACCCCGAGGTTTCTAGCACTAAAAGACGGAGTGATATCATTTTCTCCTACATGTATAGTTTTACACTTCAGCAGATCAACTTTAGACTTTGAACCAACTGTCACGAGTGGAGTGAGCGATAGTTAATAATTACGGGGGGAAAGGAGGAGAGTAAAATTAACGCACGTAGACAAGTAAGAAAAGCGTGCATGTTATGAGTGGTGGGGGTCTGAATGAGGCGAAAGCGCTGTATTACTATCACTGCAAGTTAGAAGGTCCTACTGAACGGACGCTAGTAAGAGCCCAGCGGGCGAACATAAGGGGAGCAGTCGGAAGACGGATGAGAGTGTTTTTCCAGTGATGACTGGTAGGTAGAACGATGATTGATAATTACGATTGATGTATTATATTATATTCGTCTATTACCATGATGTAAATAAGTATATGTGAGGAATGTGGAAGTCCTTGATATTGGATATAGCAATGTGCGCCATGAGCGATAGATGAAAGTGAGTTCATGGATTTGTAGCACGAGTGAGTATTGTGTACTCCGATGGAGGTGTGTTACCGTAAGATGTGTGGTGAGTGAAAGGTGAACTATTGTGTGTACGCTTCATGGGTTGTAAGGAGAGGTGGAGTGAATATAAAAATGAAGGGTGTTATACCAATGTAATGTTATTCTTGTAGGTGTCGGGGACGGGCCGCAGAGCCACCTCGATGAGCACAGGGGATAGGCCAGCATAGGGCCGGAGGCCATACCTAGGCCAGAAGTGAGGCTGTCGGGGCAGGACAGTAGAGGCACATAAAGTCGTGGCAGTCAGGCCACGGACAGGGACGTAGATATGAGCGTGAATGAGATAATATATTATTGCCATGTTGATGGGCTAGTGAACTGATACTGTACTATTGCCATGTTGATGGGCTATGGAAATGATAAGGTGTATGACAATAGGAAGGTGATATTGAGAGACTGCGGTGCCAGTGAATCATTAAGGTACTATTAAGACCCTGAGGGGAGAGGCTGAGGCCGAAGTGCCTTTAGGAAGTAACTACCGGGTCGTGGATCCGAGGAAGAGTGCATGTGAGAATAAGGCCGTTGTACGGCAGTTAATTTCAATAATATAATGTATGTAATTGCACTGTTATTCTTATCTTATATTTATGTATAATAAATGTGTGAGTCTGATGGGTTGTTCTGTTAAGTGTTAAACTTGTTCGTTCGTGATTGTTGTCCTGTCATAACTTATTACATCTCCCAGTCTGGGATTTGTGACACCAACAAAGAGAATCTCAGTTTTATCTTCGTTCAGTTTTAGCTTATTTTGTGTCATCCACGTCTGAACATCTTTGATACAATTTTCAATTTTGGCTTTGGTGTTTCCAAATTCAGAAATGTTGCATTCCTTATGAATTTGATTGTCGTCTGCATAGAAATGATAGTCTACGTGGTGACTGATTATGACTTTGGCCAATGGTTGTGTGTACAAGGTGAAAAGGACTGGCCCTAATACAGATCCCTGTGGCACTCCGTATTTTAATGGCAAGACATCAGACTTAACGTTACCAATTAAAACACACTGTGTGCGCTGTTGCAAATATGAATTGAACCATTCATGGACAATGCCTGAAATGCCCAATGTGTTTTCAAGTCTGCTCAAAAGAATGTCGTGGTCTAGAATGTCGAAAGCAGCAGACTGATCAAGTAAAGCTAAGATGGAAATGCAACCCTCATCAGCCTTCATCAATAAATCTGACATGACACGAACTAATGCTGTCTCAGTTGAGTGGTTGCTCCGATATGCCGATTGAAATGGCTCGAGAAGGTTATTTAGCCTTAGGTGACGAAGAAGCTGTTTCAACACTACCTTCTCTGTGATTTTGGATAGGAATGACAAATTTGACACTGGTCGATAGTTTTTCATAATATTTGGATCGAGGCTTCGTTTTTTAATGATAGGTGTCACAAGAGCATGTTTAAAATCACTTGGTACAATACCAGACACTAGAGACTTATTAACAATCGATGTTAACAAGGGCAACAACTCATCTAAATTTTCCAACAGCAAATCAATTGGAAGTGGGTCTAAACTACATGATTTCTTTGGGCTGTATAGTATGATTTCTTTTATGACCTTTTCATCAACTTCTGTAAAATTAAATAACTTAGTTCCTTCAAATGTTGTTCCCTCCTGACAGGAATCGCACTGATCTAAATCCCGGCGCAGCTTGTTGATTTTGTCAACGAAGAAAGTTTATAAAATGATTTGGCAGGTCAGCTTCAGGTATGTTTGTAGGAATTATCTTTCTCTCTGTGTTGCCGTAGAGATGGTTAGTTATCTTGTAGAGGTCTTTTGATGTTGTTGAGTTTGAAATCTTTGTGCTGTAATAGTCTCTCTTCGCAGTCGCTGCTTGCTGTTGTGTAGCTTGCCTTTCAGAAATATAAATCTGCCGGTGGATGGTCAGTCCCGACTTGCGCCATTGGTGCTCTGCTTGCCTCCTTTTAGCTCTTGCTTGCTTTAGTTCAAGTGTGTGTCACGGTGCGGAAGTCCTTGCCGGTGCGGTCCGCCGGATGAGTGGTGCGTGCGAGTCGAGGATAGTCCTAAGACCACAGGTATATGATGTCAATCGACCGTCCTTATCGCCGTTGACTAATTTGTTGATGTCCGCCTTGAATTCATTGTTGTCGATTTCTTTAATATTTCTGGAAAGAAAGGTAAAACTGCCTTTGGCTGGTTTGGGGACGTTTAGTTCAAATTGAATGATGAAGTGATCAGACAGCAGGTCTTGAATTACCTTTGAGTTTGTTATAGTGATGTCATTGTCCTCCCTTACGATAAGCCAGTCAATGATATGATTGTGGCAATGGGTGGCAGTTGTTATGATTTGAGACATGTTGAACTGGTGCAGTAACGATTTTAACATACATTAACTGTAACGTGCACATCCTGAGTTGTTGTTTTTTTTCGGACAAAGTCCTTCCTGTTTCCGTGTGAGCCACGGACATTCAAATTTTTTTTTGTGACAAGATACTTCCTGTGCCTGTGTGGGCAATTTTTTGTTGTCAATTAAAAATTTATAATTAATTTCGCTCATTTGGCAAAATAATTAAACGGTATTATCCCATTGGCGTATAAACTGCGCTTGATCAGCGGAAGTCACGTTTACACGAAATTAAAGCGCGAGCGGATTTTAGCACTTTCTGCACCGATTCCCTTTGATTTGTGTTGAAGAGAATTTCAAACAACAGTACTGTTTGATTGTGTTTGGAACCTGAACTAACGGATGCGTATGTGGGGAATTGGGAGTGTGGAGTGCGTTGGTAGGTGCAATCTCCTGGCCAGGGAGGGTGTCGGGGGTGCTAGTGAGTACAAAACGTGATCAGCCGACAGGCGAAAATGAACATTTTCATTCATGCAGCCGCGTTCTCTCGCTCTCTTTTTTTTTTCCTCTCTCTCTCTTTTTTCTTTCTTTCTCTTTCTTTCTCTCTCACTCTTTCTTCTCTCTCTCTCTCACTTTCTGTCTTTCTTTTTCTCTCTCTCTATCTCATTATGTCTCTGTCTCTTGATACATGCAGGTCCTCCTCTTTCTCTGCCTCTCTCTCTCTCTCTCTCTCTCTCTCTCTCTCTCTCTCTCTCTCTCTCTCTCTCTCTCTCTCTCTCTCAAAACATAAAAATGATTTAATGCACAAATTCTGAGACTCTGAATACAAACAAAAACCCCTTTGCACATACATAAATCAGCATGAACGATTCCAATTAGCGGCGCCCATTCTTTGACTCGGGAAATGAGACGTGTTAAAAACTGCTCATTGTGATATCATTTCTCCTGCCCTGCGTGCAGATATTCGTGTTTACCGCATATCAAATAAGAAACAGAAAAAGAATTTTGCAGCATATTTCTTATATTTTCGTTAACCCCAGAATGGGAGCGATATTGGGGGAAAGACACATACAGACGGGCATACAGGAGAATTGCAAAAAATTGTTCAAAAAGCATATTTAAAGAGGAAGAAACGAAACAAAGAAAACCCGTTTCCTATTTCTTCTTGTTGTTTTCTATGATGATGCTGGTAGTGCTGATGATAGTAATGTTTTTATAAATCAAGAATTGTAAGAAATCTATATTTGATCTGTATCGAGAAATTCATCTCAAGACAGTTTGATAAACCATGGGCAACACTCCATTTACAATATTGGAAGTGCAATTCAGAAGACTCCAAACGTACTCCGAAAAGCAGTTCATTATTAGTATCGATGGCTAAAATTCTTGATTGTATGATACTATTTTCGCTGCCACACCCCGTGCCAGTTTCTATGACTGGTGATGATGATGGTGACAGTAGTAGTGGTGGTGGTGATGATGATGATGATGGTGGTGGTGATGGTGATAATAATGGTGATGGTGGCAATGATGATGATGAAACTTAATAAGTTTATAAGACTCTGATAGGAGGGCGTACCTGCAGAATTATTGTGTCCAAGTTTTGCATTCGATTCATTTCAATGGTATGATTATAAATAAAAATCGTCGTAAGATCGTATCACCAAGTTATCTTCCTTCCATAATTTACAAACACACTTTTACCCACAGATTTCCTGTTATTTCACAAGTTAGAGCTGGAAACTCTTTGTCCAGAATCGTATTTCGTGACCTCGTGAGGAAATTACTTCTGTCATAGTCTCACAGAACTGAAATTTTCAAAGCATGTTTAGTGAAGTGAAAGCCTGGCTTAACTATGAAATTTCCAGCACGGGTGTCTTTACGCACGGGCACACTGGGCAGTAGCCCAGTGCTTCTATGGGTTTAGGGGTCCCCATACGTGCAAATTTGTGAATGTGCATGGGAAAACCCGGTGTAGGATCCGGTTTCGTCCCCCCTTTGAGATGGTCCCCCGGGGGACCTTGTCAGAGCAGAAAATGTCCCCCGGGGGACCTTGTCAGAGCTGAAAAGGCCCCCGGGGGACCTTTTCAGACTAGAAACTGCTCTGAAAAGGGCCCCCTTCAGCGATCCAGCCTCGTTTTCGATTGGTCCCCCACTAGTTATTTTTCTGACAAGGTCCCCCGGGGGACCATCTCAAAGGGGGGACGAAACCGGATCCTACACCGGCATAAGTCGGCAGAGTTGGTTTTGAGAAAAACGGCTTTGAAGTCAAAATATGGGTGCATCACAAACTTCCAACTTGGCTGTTGTTTAGGGGACCGTGGCATGTTAAAAGTTAAACTGTAGACGAGCAGTGAACACTACTCACAGTGATCTCTATAACGGCTTTGTAATTAGACTGCGGTCTCCTAACAAGATCGAAAAACTTCCGTCTTGGCTCTTTCTAGGGGACCGTGGCATGTTACAGGGTAAACTGTAGATGAGCAGTGAACACTACTCACTATGATCTCTATAACGGCTTTGTAATTAGACTACGGTCTCCTAACAACAATCACTCCAATATTACTTGGTCAATTAGCTATTGCCACTAATAGGATTAAATGCTGTTTTCTCAAAATCTTGTTTTAGGGGGGTCACTGACTTCAATTTATCAGAAATGTCTTGTCTTTTATTATATGTACAGAACTCAAAATGTCATGTTGCCGACTTATGCCGGGTTTTCCCTTGCACACTCACATTTATGAGTAGTTGCGTAGGGGGGGGGGAGGGGGCGGGGCCCCAGCCTATTGCTTTGCACAAGGGCCCATGATGATGTTAAGAAGGCCCGGATTTCCAGGCCAGCCTAATATTTTCATGAAATTTGAGACGCTAAAATTCGTTATGTCACAGTTGGTGTGGGCAGCTGTTCTGGTGTATTTCTCATCCAAGTGGATTTTGACCATTTCTAGCACCATATTGGCAAAGTTTGCCGTGTATTTCTGCCATCCAATTATAACACTTTTCAATTTTCATTCCAATCTATAAATTCTGCATCATCTATGAAAGCTCTGCTTCTAAGTTTTATCTCATTACAAGAGCCAAAGTGTCTTATAGATAACAGAAGGCGATTTGGTTCTTGTGCTTGTAATGCTTCGTCCGTCCACTGCTGCATACAGCCCTCAGCACAATATCATTTCTCCATCGTCTCTCGGGACATGCTCTTATGTTTACCATACAATTATTGTGCCATAAAGTACGATATGTTTACAATACAATATTCCAATCGATATCAAGGATGTGCAATACGCAGCTATTGTGAATCGTTATAATTATGCTTTGTGCTTTGTGTTGTTGGAATAATCGCATGATGGAGGGTGGAGGCGGGGTGTGGTCAAACAGCTCATGAAAACACCCACACAAACCAACAGCTCACTCGGACAACGCCTCGACCCAGGCCAACGACACGAGACACATGCTGGGTGTTTTGAGTTTGAGGGGAGAATGTTCTTAGGGGAACGTAGTCTCATTACAAAGCCAATTAGAGAAATACTGAGTTGTGTTCGCTGTTCAGCAAAGGCTTATAATGTAAAAACTACCACGCCCCCCTAACAACAGCCGGTTCTGAGGACTCGGGCTATATCCCTGCAAAGTTAGGAAATTAGCCACTGTATTGATCGTTCAGGGACTGCTCCGTCTTATCTCGGTCAAGCATCCAGAACTTCATCAGAAATCTGATATCCCTAGTGTGTGTACTCTTTTCTGTCTGATCTTCAGGGCTGAGATGGTGGGGTGGATAATGATATTGTGGGTGGACATGACAGCGAGAAAATTAAATTTTATGATAGGGTGCTCTTTCGTTTGGTGTGTGTGAGGGGGGGGGGGAGGTGATAGTGGTCGTGATGGTAATGATAATGATGGTGGTAGTGGTGACAATGATGGTGATGGTGGTGATGATGGTGGTGAGAGTGATGAAGATGGTAGTGGTAGCGGTGGTGGTGGTGATAATGATGATGATAGTAGTAGTGGTCTTGATGACGGTGATGGCGACAATGATGGCGATAGTGGTGATGATGGTGGTGAGAGTAATGAAGATGGTAGTGGTAGCGGTGGTGGTGGTGATAATGATGATGATAGTAGTAGTGGTCTTGGTGGTGGTGGTGGTGATGGCGACAATGATGGCGATAGTGATGATGATGGTGGTGAGAGTAATGAAGATGGTAGTGGTAGCGGTGGTGGTGGTGATAATGATGATGATAGTAGTAGTGGTCTTGGTGGTGGTGGTGGTGATGGCGACAATGATGGCGATAGTGATGATGATGGTGGTGAGAGTGATGAAGATGGTAGTGGTAGCGGTGGTGGTGGTGGTGGTGATAATGATGATGATAGTAGTAGTGGTCTTGGTGGTGGTGGTGGTGATAATGATGGCGATGATAGTAATGGTGGAGGTAGTGATAAATGTTGGTGATGATGGTAGTGGTGGTAATAATAATGGTGATGGTACTGGTGATGATGATGGTAACGGTACTGGTGATGATGATGGTGATGGTACTGGTGATGATGATGGTAATGGTACTGGTGATGATGATAGTAATGGTACTGGTGATGATGATGGTAATGGTACTGGTGATGATGATGGTAATGGTACTGGTGATGATGATGGTAATGGTACTGGTGATGATGATGGTGATGGTACTGGTGATGATGATGGTAATGGCACTGGTGATGATGATGGTAATGGTACTGGTGATGATGATGGTAATGGTACTGGTGATGATGGTGGTAACGGTACTGGTGATGATGATGGTAATGGTACTGGTGATGATGATGGTAATGGTACTGGTGATGATGATGGTAGTTGTAGCGGTGGTGGTTCTGGTGATGGTGTGATAATGATGGTGATGGTAGTAGTGTTGGTGGCGAGGATGATGATGATAGTAGTGGTAGTGGTGGAACTATCTATCTATCTATCTATCTATCTATCTATCTATCTTTCTGTCTGTTTGTTTGTCTATCTATCTATCCATCTATCTATCTATCTATCTATCTCTCTATCTCTCTATCTATCTATCTATCTATCTTTCTGTCTGTCTGTTTGTCTCTCTGTCTATGTATCTATCTATCTATCTATCAAGTCATCTATCCACAATCGATCCATCCATCTCTCTGCCTGTCCGTCTATCTGTCTGTCTGTCTGTTTGTCTATGTATCTGCCTGTCTATCTTCTATTTACGTTCTTCTTTCATACCAACTCCCTTTATCGTTCTATCTACATAGCAGTGTACCTTTGCTCGGAACTATCTACTTGCTGCCTGCTATGTATTACTCAGGATCAACCTAAACATCTCCCACTTCCAGGACCAGACTTGCTCATAACAGAACATAAATCCCTGCTCCCACTGGGCGCATAAATCAGGCTACGGTAATCGACATCTCAGACCGTATCAGCCTGTCGTAATAGATGTGTAACTTGGTGCTACCAAATTCCCCTTTCTGGTTGGTGCAGGACGAAATGTACTGATATCTCTGGCTATGTATCCGCTTCTTCATTTCTCCGATCCCAGAGAAAGACAGTGACAAAGACAAGGTGATGAAATGAACGAGAAACAGATAAAGAAAACGACGGAGAGTTTGAAGTCAGCTAGAGAAAGGCTTGTTTTTACATAAGTTGGCGTTTTGCAGCCCTTCTCAACATAATGCACTTTTACCAGAGACCAGACTTGGGCCCCCGTCAAACCACCGATGAGTGAGTACTTACGATACATTGGTGCTTTGAGCCAGATTCAAACCCGCATCATCTTGCATCAGAGTTGAACGCCTTGAAGAAAGGCCTTGGAGATGGGTGTGAGTCAGTGAATAAGTGAGTACAATAAGGGGCTTTCAAGAGATTCAAACTGGATGTGGACACACTTGTTTGTGTTTAAAGGGAATAGAGAGAGAGAGAGAAGGAGAGAGACAGAGAAATACAGGGAGAGAGAGTTAGAATGGGCCGGGAAGAAAGAATGAAGAAATCAGATACCTCTTCAGAGGAGTACCAGTGCACTTGGAGAGAATCCTCAAAGAGAAGGGCTAGCGCCAGTGCTCATTGTTTATGATAAATTCCTGAGGTATGACTGTGTCAGGTCTGGTGGTGTGAAGGAAAAAGGTTATCTTACCTGGCGTTGCTTACATCTGTCATCTGGTATTTTACAGGTATGATTATCTGTGGTTCAAGAGTGTAAGCATGTAGGGTATTGCTAATATTGTTCTTCTCGTTGTTGTTGGTGTTGCTGTGAGGTGGTGGTGGTGGTAGTGGTGGTGGTCGTGATGGTGGTGGTGGTGGAGGTACAATCCTAACACTGACGATGCGATGTTTGCGACAGCCATTATTAGTTGTCTTCGAGGTTAACTTCGAGTCGTGCATGCTGTAGATACGCTAAGCAGATGCTTGGGGAGACAGAACTCTAGGAAAGTACCTATCATGCTGGTGGTGTTACTGGTGATTTTGCAGCCGCTGGGGACGATGCCGTTATGGACGGTGTTACTGCTGTGTACTATGACGGCTGGTGGTGTTGCGGATGCTGGTTAAAACAGTATTGATTTAAAATTTATTATCATAAAGATATCTAGTTAAGTATGTTAACGTGCTTTGTTAGCAAACAGGCTGCTTTGTTCTATGAGATCGAAGACTAGGATTCCATTTATTCTGTGGCCGTGTTTTTAAGATTTCAAAAAACAGTAATCACCGAAAGAAAAAAAAACTACTACATGGTTTCATTCTGACACAACCAGTTATGTTCACCTTTATCAAAACTCATTATGTATTACTTAGAACAAAATACAGGTACAAGTATACTCACTGAAATTAAAATGCAACAATCCAGTCTCTAAGCGAGTGCTATCAAATATGACAAAAATTGCAGACAGAACCCCAGCACGCTGTTTTAACTACTTTTCCCTGCCATTTCTTCTTGTCTTTTCCTCCGTGAAACCCTTCTAACTAGCCAGAGCTCCCAAATATACGTGAGATCGCAACACGGTCTATGACACAATGATGGTTAATTGCAGTGCTCAATTAGCAGGCAATCATAAGCTTCAAATGTCATCCAGACAAGTTGTCTTGGAGTGGACGCAGAACACCTGCTGAAACTTTGCTGTTCCGGCTAGTTTTGTACGTAGGTGGCAGAAGACTTATTACGCATACCTGTAGTTAGTTCTGATGATAGGCAGCAGAAATCTCTTGTAAAGAAATAATCCCTAATAGAAATTGTTGGAAAGTGTACCAGCTGATCTCTCTCTCTCTCTCTCTCTCTCTCTCTCTCTCTCTCTCTCTCTCTCTTAAACACACTCTCTCTCACTCATTTTCTCACTCATTCTCTCTCTCTCTCTCTCTCTCTCTTTCTCTCTCTCTCTCTCTCTCTCTCTCTCTCTCTCTCTCTCTCTCTCTCTCTCTCTCTCTCTCATACATACACTCACTCTCACCCATTTTCTCACACACTCACACAAACCATTTCTACATTATTGCTGGAATGTAAAGCGGAAATAATTTCCACAGTTAATAGAACGGAAACATGAAATGTCTATAAGTTATAATTATGAAAGGCATCCTCAAAATTCTAACAGCATTTTACAGTGCAATGCCGGTAAAGAAAGGCCTTAAGAAAGACAAATTTCAACAGCATTTTGTATTCGACCTAAGTATAATGCAATGCCTGTTTCGAAAGACCTTTAAAAGATCATTAGTCTCGTGTACCATCTCGTCACGTCAGCTCCAGATTAAAGAAGTGACATTTTGTCAAAAACTGCGAGAAAATAATGAGAAAGTGGATACCCTGTCCCAGGAATACTGAAGACACCATAGCGAATACACATCCTAGATTTCACCATCATAAAATAACAACAGGGATCCCTGTAGATGGCACAGAATGGAACAGTTAGGCTGCACTGCTATAGACAAAAACAAAACCGCGAGTTGCCAGAAGGTCATGTGAGTTTGTTCCGAGCTCAGAATCTAGGTGGAGAATAGATCAGGGAAAAATATATATAATGCTGTTATCTCTTTCTCTCTTTCCCCAGTCCTGAGGTGAAACTGCCACATGTAATTATTCTGCTTGCAGGTGTTTAGAACATGAAAGTTTCTTTTTTGTTTTTCGTTTTCCTTTTTTTTTTTTTTCAACCATGATGTTTTCATTATGACATTCCTACATTTTCTTCGCTTTTATTTTTTTTCAACCATGATATTTTCATTATGACATTCCTACATTTTCTTCGCTTTTATTTTTTTTCAACCATGATATTTTCATTATGACATTCTTACATTTTCTTCGCTTTTATTTTTTTTCAACCATGATATTTTCATTATGACATTCCTACATTTTCTTCGCTTTTATTTTTTTTCAACCATGATATTTTCATTATGACATTCCTACATTTTCTTCGCTTTTATTTTTTTTCAACCATGATATTTTCATTATGACATTCCTACATTTTCTTCGCTTTTATTTTTTTTCAACCATGATATTTTCATTATGACATTCCTACATTTTCTTCGCTTTTAATTTTTTTCAACCATGATATTTTCATTATGACATTCCTATATTTTCTTCGCTTTTATTTTTTTTTAACCATGATATTTTCATTATGACATTCCTACATTTTCTTCGCTTTTATTTTTTTTTAACCATGATATTTTCATTATGACATTCCTACATTTTCTTCGCTTTTATTTTTTTTCAACCATGATATTTTCATTATGACATTCCTACATTTTCTTCGCTTTTATTTTTTTTCAACCATGATATTTTCATTATGACATTCCTACATTTTCTTCGCTTTTATTTTTTTTCAACCATGATATTTTCATTATGACATTCCTACATTTTCTTCGCTTTTATTTTTTTTTCAACCATGATATTTTCATTATGACATTCCTACATTTTCTTCGCTTTTATTTTTTTTTCAACCATGATATTTTCATTATGACATTCCTACATTTTCTTCGCTTTTATTTTTTTTCAACCATGATATTTTCATTATGACATTCCTACATTTTCTTCGCTTTTTTTTTTTTTCAACCATGATATTTTCATTATGACATTCCTACATTTTCTTCGCTTTTATTTTTTTTTCAACCGTGATATTTTCATTATGACATTCCTACATTTTCTTCGCTTTTATTTTTTTTCAACCATGATATTTTCATTATGACATTCCTACATTTTCTTCGCTTTTATTTTTGTTGTTGTCTGAGGCCTCCTGTGGTTCCAATGACGGAACAGAAGCAGCTGCAGCAATTATTTTTGTTGTTACTGTGATTTGTTCTTTTTTTTTTGTTTATTCTTTTGCCAGTGTTATCATTGCTTGTAATAAATAAAATTAGCAATTTTTGTAGAAGACAATTCTCAATTGAGCCAGTGTTGCCTGTCCTTGGGATTTTTCCCAAGATTTTGGGGTTTTGGGGGTTATCTGGGATCTTGGCAAATTTTTAAATTTTTTTTTTTCAAGATCTTGGGATTTTTCGTGCTTTGGTGTATTTCTTATCATTTCTTTGTTAAAAAAATCACAAATTTGCCCCTCCTCTCACAATGCCATTTGGGACTTACAAGGTGAATGGGCTAATTTGAGTTTCGTTGTTTATGAAGATTTTTTGCGTCATCTAAGAGCTAATCACTGCCATTGTTTAGTTTAATTCAAGGCATTACGAAATTGTTAATTTTAAATGTATTTATTGTGTTGAAAAAAAATCTTGGAATTTTGTACCTTATCTTGGGACTTTTCAACCCGGTTTCTTGGGATTCTTGAAAATCCCCACCGGCAACGCTGCGTTGAGCACATTACGGGTCAATGTGATCAAGCAGGAATATTGTTCTTATGTTTTTCAAGACAAGAATTACCTCATTATTCAGCTTCCAAGGCCAGCAATGTTCAGCAACGTTATGCTCCATCTTATACATTCTTCTGCAATGTCTAAATTCCTCGTTGATGTTTCTAAAACTGCCGTTCACACTCCATCATCCGCCTCCATTGGCTGTGATACGATCAGATACTCATGCTGGACCATCACTTTCACCTGAGTGACTGTCGCTCTGAAAATACACTGATAAGGCCCGCCAATTTGTCTTAATTCAAAATATAAAAAAGAGCCCACGGCTCTCTTTCAAATCGTCAGTGTCCGTGGGCTTTGTGGTTAACATTTGGTGCATATGCACAGCATTTAAGCCGGTTTGCCTTTAGAAATGCATGGCCTGTGACGATCAAAAGTCTGTATTCAGTATTTCATTAAAGTAATATCTGCTTTTGCTCTTGGTGGATTATAATGAGGAAAATGCAGAGAACGTGTGGAAATTCTGATGGAAATACATCAGCACACTCGTGGGAAATAAAAACACTGGACTTAACTTACTGACCTACGTCAGGACGTGCACGACCATGAATTTCCATCACCAGTATCAGAACATTCCTGGGACATTCATAGTTAGTCGTAAGATCACCTCACTCCCAGTTTTTTCTATTCAGTGTAGGAGTGTTCATGACGACCTACGAAAACCAACCACCCGTAAGAAAATATTTATGTGTTATTCATGGATATCGGTCTGGCTGTCCGTGGACAATGTGGTATGTCCAGATATCCACTACAGATGTTAGAACAGAACAATCATGAGACAATCATGATTGACACTCAGTATTTCCCAATCCCGGAAGTCATTCATGATTGAGTGGACAGATCTGACTAATGTCAGGAAATACTGGGAATGTCGTAGCAAAGAGATACGTAGTTGGAACTGTTACAAACGCGAAAAAAAATCCCGAATTTTTTGTCTTCATTTTCAGTTCTGGATTTTCGTTTTATGACCTTGTTAATCCTGTAGCCACTGTGACAAGATGCCAAGCGTGGCTGTTGGTATGTGTTCAATATACAGCTGATCAATGAGAGGGAACTCAACAACACACTTGTGTCACATGCAGGTGGATACATCAAAGAAACGAAAAGGCGTACCTCACAAACTTCCTAACCACTGTACTTTTGATCTGTAATGCAGGTCGGCATGTTTGATGTTAGCCAGGGCCAATTCGATAAGTCCAATCAACTGCGTCTTACATGGGTACGTATATTTGTCCTTTGTGAACTTTTCGGAGGCTTCACGTCAAAAAAAAAACATCAAACCTTTTCGTGAATTTGTTATGGCAGTGCCATGTTCTGCTGTCTCTGATGTTGAGGCAGAGGATGGCACAATGTTTTTTGTATCATTTAATGGGTGTTGTTTTTACTCTTTAGTGTCATCTTCTGGTTCAGAATACTGGTCACTAATTAATTTCTGGTTGTATGCTATAAATATACACTATCTATCCTGTCAATGTACGATAAACAAGAAGAAGAGAACAGTGTAGAATAATGAAATTTACTCCGCTTTTGTAAGCACTAACCAGTCACGTACACCTGTAACAACATCACCCTTTCTCTGATTTATTTTCTTTGTGCTCTGTCTGCCCCAGGCGTCTGCTTACCATTATTTACTTTTGTGTTTATACTAGAATCGCCATTGTCAACCTACATGAAGGATGCTGATATTGACACCGAGTCAGTCGTGGGGCGGTCTTGCCGCTGACGGCGCCAAGAGGAGAAATACCTTGAGCCAATATCTCGGAAAAGAAGCTGATGAAGACAGCGTGAGACAAACGGGTCCGCAGGAAAGAATCGCGGACACCTACAGATCTGAGAGCACCCATAGATCAGATGCTACCAATGCAGGTAGAAACTACCATCCCCAGCATTGGCCTGTTCAGACATAAGCGACACTGCGCCATAGAGATTGGCACAATATTGTCAACGTCAGTCCACCACACTGGAGGTCAGAATCACACTGTTCAATACTAAACTTCCATGAAACCAGAAGACTTACGACATCTCTGAGAGAAAAACATACTAAAATAAATGACATGTGTAGGCCTACATGCAAAATTATTACTGTTATGAAGTGAAAACCAGATGGAAGAAATTTTATAACCCAACAATCATACAGCAACTTGGCACGAGACACTGCCATCCAACCAGCGAACGATATCCATGCCAAAAATCATCTGAAAAAAGTCTGGTGATAGTTCATGTCAGTGTGAATTGGTTGACTAGCGTCATTTCTTGTGTGTGTATACGTAATATGTGTGTGTGCGCGCGCTTGTGTATGTATGTTGGTAACTGTTGGTGTAACTTTTGAATCTAGATATCGCTGTTTCACTTTTCTGATATCATTACAGTGTTACAATGAGCGACTTGAACTTTGCGAATTAAACTTAGTCTTTCCAAAGTAGTTGAGCAGATCTACTCTAGAGCAATGTTTGATGCACAAAAATTGTGATATATTATCACTTACACCCTTAATTCTTTCATAAAGTATCTTCAGAATAAAAAATAGATTAACAGGATGATCCAAATGAGCGGCCGAAATTCAGTCTACAAGTACTGTACAAAGCATTCAGTTAGGTGTCGTATCTTTATCCAATTGGTTTTTAATGAATGCGATCAACCCTAAGATTACATGACATAGATAATATGTATATTTCGATGTTAATTACAGCATAAAAAATAAACGAGGAGGATGGTGTGAATATCAAGTAAACGTCCACGCAATCATATAAAGTGAACCAGTTCGTGTTTCGCCATATCACGAAGTTCATTGGGATGTAGATGCAACTTGATTTTACAAATACGTAAGCACCCAATCACTTTGTTGACATAATTATGGTGTTCGCATCACGGTTGTTAAGTCGAGTAGCCTACATGCACTAGATGCAAGAACTGCTTACTCTAATTCTCCTAGACACGGGATAGCAAATGCTTGGGGCAAGGATATGAGTAGATGTGCGGGTACACTGCACCGCCAGTGTACAGAAGAGAGGTGTGGTAGTTCGGGAACTTTGGCTCTTCAGAATCAGAAATCACGATTTGCTCGATATAATGACAGGTGGCGCCTTTATCTTGAACGGCGATATTCTAGCGAGAAGAGGGTCCATCCCGGCCAATTTCAAGGACAGAGTTTTGACACCTCCAGATCTCGAGACACCCCCGGAGATTCGAGACTCTTCCATTCCCAATTTCCTTCACCCCAAAAATTCGACGTCCATGCTTTCGGCGTTTCTCGTGAGCAAAGAATCCTATCAAAATGGATCGCATAATTTGTGTATTTATTTCATGACAGTTTGAAATAATGGTGTCACAGAAGTCTTACTTGAGAGGGAGGTGTCTGTAACCCGGGGCGAAAAATAAAGCAGAAAAAATAATACTGACGACTTACAGAGCTCTTAGAAAATTGCCGTAAGATTCGCTATTTGTTAGTCAAGTACAAGATATTCATTCTCGGTTTGCTTAGAGATAATTATCTCAGAACAAATAAGGATTTCAAATTTTGCCCACTAACATAATAATATATTTGAGTGACACAGTTGTTGGCTTTAGAACATTCCACTGTCATATTTAGAAATATAATATATTATATTCCGTGTTGTATGTGGTGTCTGTACCTCCTCTTTTTCACTCAACAGACTACTGATCAGTCATCATTACATTGGGGGTGGCTCGTGTAAGTAGGTTTAGCCACAACGAATATTTTCAAATATGTTTACAGACGGTAGCATTTTTCAAGGGGGAATACAGTACAGATGCGCGACTTCATTCTGCTAAGGGATTCGTGTATTTCTTCACGTATAACGCACATTCTCTTGTCTCTACCTTAACCCATAAAGCCAAGAGGGAGTAAAAGAAAAAAAATTTGACAACACCATTCACACCTGCCTCTTTGAGCTACCTGCCATTTTTGCACGGTGATCGTTTATACTCGATTCAATTCCATAAAAATTGCACTAAAATCCCTCTCTCTCTCTCTCTCTCTCTCTCTCTCTCTCTCTTTCTCTCTGATTAAACTTTTCCCTCTCTCTGTCTCTCTCACTCTTTCTCTCTCGCTCTTTCTGTTTCACTCTCTTAGTCTTCCCTGCCCCTCTCTCTCTTTCTCATTCATTTCCTCCCCCTCTCTCTCTTTCTCCCTCACTCTCTCTCTCCCTTTCCTCCCTCCCTCTCTCTCTCTCTCCCTCTCTCTCTCTCTCGCCCTCTCTCTCTCTCTCTCTCTCTCTCTCTCTCGCTCTCTCTGTCCCTCCCTCTCTCCCCCTCTCTTTCATACAGACATCCTAGGTTAAGTGTTCTGTTTTGAAAAAACTGTACAGCAGTTCTAAATGGACTTAATGTCTGCCTGCCAGCAATTTTGCCGTCGTTTCTCTTCCATTTTTTTGTTTTGGATTACATGATTAGGGTAAAATGAAATCTCTTATTTCGTTCGAATCTACGGCACTGCAAACAGATGCGGGGGCAACTATGTTTGAAATTCATGTATTATCACCACGCAAAATTATTGATGCCATTTAAATTGCTTCCCTCAAAAATGGTATTATATTTCATTTAACGTTACAATCTTGGCACGCCAGTGCATGCCAAAAAGAAAACCAGAACAAAAAAACTAGGAACGATTACATTACGTGTTAAATTCAATACCACATTCGCTTGTCGTGGATTATTTTTGTTGTACTCGATTATGCACTGCAAGAGACCTGGATATGCCAGGGAGGTGTGAGAAAGAAGAAATTCTGGAGCTGAACAGAGTTTGTTGTTGTTGTTTTTTTGTTTGTATTTTTTTAAATAAGACAAACTATGAAAAAACTTGAAATCTCTTTTGTCAAGGCTTTTTGGGAAATAGTGAACATAACAGCATTTAAATGGTGTCTTCTCACGCGCCGAAAAGCCAGCCATTAAGCAAAGTAGACAAGTGACTGGATTTGGCTTGAGGTTGGAAAAAAAATTTTGCTGTCAGGTAACATGTGCGAAATAAATGGGAAATGACTTCATTAGCGCAAAGAATGTCTAATAACAAGATCACATTTGTTTGATTTTTTTTTTTTTTAATTCAAAATTATTTAACCCAGATTGTGGAAATTCTCTTATTGGGGAATCATTTCTGTGTTTACATGTATTAGCTGTTTCGGCTTCGAAAGGAAAGCTCCTTTTTTCTATTACAACAAAATGCAGCCAAGGACTAAAATAAAATGATTTTATGAAATTACACAAAGAAATTGTGTGTGTGGGTGAGAGAGAGAGCGAGAAGGAGGGGGGAGAGAGGCAAAGAGAGAGGGAGGGAAAGAGAGAGACAGACATAAAAATACCCGGAGAGAGAGGGGGAGAAGGTGAGAGAGAGAGAGAGAGAGAAAGAGTGAGCGAGAGAGAGTGGGGAGAGAGAGAGTAAGAGACAGAGAGTGAGAGTGAGTGAGCGGTTAAGTGAGTGGGTGAGAGAGAGAGAGAAAGAGAGAGGGAGAGAGAGAGAGAGAGAGGAGAGAGAACGAGACTTCTAGGAGGAGGAGCAAATGCAAGAACAGCAATGGCTGCCCACGCGATACCGCGGCCAGAGCCGAAATCACCACCATCCTAAACACGCTGGTAATAGGAAAGGCAGCTAGCTAAGATGCCTTGTTTAGGGTTGGGGGGGCGGGGGTTTCTTGTCTTTTTTTTAATATTGGGCCCGTTTTCGTTAACGAAATTGGGATTAAATTACTAGATATTGATGGGATTGCTTGGATGTCGACGATATGGAAAACTGCTAGACAAGGTTATGGTGGAGCGGGCTGAGCACAAGGACGCCTAAGAGACTGTTGAAGATGATAATGCACTATGGGGTCAGCCCGGTGTAACACGTACCACTGTACGTAAACAATGCATTGTACGTCAAGATGAACAGCAATTTTGTTGGCAGCGGCCAAAGTAACAACAGCATTTTTCTCGCGATACCTTCATCAATGTCGCCATCCTAAAAGACATTACACTCGATTCCATTAAGTGTAACACAAAATCAAGACAAAAAATGTATATCTCATATACAAGAGAGCCAGTGAATTATGATAGCTTGGCAGCAATGGCGTTAATAATAACAGCAACAAAACTGAGATGAAAAGCACCTATCATGCGATGTAGCTTCTAAGCTGTGGTCACTTGTCACTTTGACATATTCCTGTGTGTTATCGGAATATGTGGATACATACGGATTGTTTCAAAGCACATACGCTTAAAAATACCATCGGGATCTGCAAGTATCACAGCCAGATTTCTTTCCCAGGTATTTTCCACACAAAGTCCAAAATTTGATACTCACAGAACTCACATGCACACAGAATGGATAGCGTGCACTCAAATGCCAAACCAGATCAAATTCTATACAACACCAGACAAAATTAAATAAGATCAACGTCGGCAAAACTACCATACTCAAACAAGATCGATAACATACGTTGAACATTGTGATATCGTTATCACCTAAGCTGTACCAATTTGGCAGGACTTGGCGAATGATAATGAGGACAGTTCATGTCCAGAGCATCAAAGAACATTTATATCTGGGCTCGGCCACAACAGCAATCTACATCTCTGTCATTATATGCGCGCACATAGCGTCCATATCGACCTGGTGAGTAAACGAATGGAAACGAGATGAGGTCTGATGAGCTGAGGACATTCAGGGAAGCTTAAATTTCCAGCATGGGAGGTCGTTGTCCGCTCTGGAATTTGAACTGTCGAATGGGAGCGTGATTTTTTTTAGGATATCTTGTTAATGACAACAGTGGCTTCACGTGTGTGCTCCCGTGGGGACAATAGCTGTGAATTGAAACGGTGATGATGACAACGATGAATAGTCCGATAACAATGCCCAAAACGCCCTAGCAACAGTTCATGGTAACACACCTTTCCCTCAATGCCAGTAGCCATGGGGTGGATCTTCAGCTGCGCGCCATTGTTTCTATCTCTATTCAAATTATTATGAAACATCTACTTCTCCTTTTTTATTCCACTGTTGAAAAGTAACATTACTCCCATTATCTAAATGGTTTTGTTTTTAAACTTCATTATATAAGATCCGCCTTTATTTAAAAAAAAAAAAAACGGTGCCGATGATAACACTTAATAAATTTACACTAATTGGTAGCTTTTGAAGTCTTTTATGCAAAAGGTTTCACTTGAAATTGATGATGATGCTGGTGTCTACCACGATGTCGCTGGTGATAATAATAACGATAACAGACCAGACAGAATAATTCCAGGAATGTTCTTTATCAGAAATCTCGTCATCGTAGTTTCCTATGGCATTTGGATATGATAAATTCCAGAAGTGTTATCCTTACGCCTGCAGGTAGATCTAACTAAATCATCTCTAACTGGGTGGTGTTGCACGTGTTAGCAAAATCAGACCCACAACACACACAAAGGCTTTCTCCTTCTTGTTTTCATTCTGGTTTATTGTTAATAAATTTACTGTTTTTTGCTGTCGCTGCTGTCGTTTTGTTGTTGTTGCTGTTTGCAATGTTGCTTTTCATCTGACGTCAAAGTAATAACACTCACAGTAGAAAAAATTCAAAAGAGTTGGTTATGTCAAGATACTGATGGTAAAGTAACCGAAAAATGTATTTACTCAAAAACGCAGCTCTACGATTTCAAGCATTCTTACAACTTCTAATTGTTAGTAGAAACCCAGATTTTTGGGGAAAACCCAGCAAGTTGAGTGTAGGTCAGCCATCAAATAGTGGTGAGTGGAGAAGGTGAGGCAAACAACTGGCCATGGGTAAAGCTCAGACTACTCATATCAACTGACTAGTACGAAATGCAATGTTTGTCTCACTTAAGAGCAAGGTTAAGGTCACAGAATTTGGGAATCTTTGGTAAAATTGGTGAAGCCTATTAAAACGCTCTGCTGAACCTCCTTTTGCAATAAGTCCCTGAGCAACATTATTAAACAAAACAAACAAAAATAGCGCTTGCTCACTTACAGAGGTTAAAAATGGACTATCATAAATCGCCGCGCGCCTCTCTTCAGGACTGATATGTGGCTTCATATTGTCATTATTTCAGAATATGATTCATTTATAACAATTTCTCCATTTGCAGAAGGGGAATGGAAATTAAGCGGTGTAAACAATGTGTTTTTTGTTTGTTTCTTTCTTTGATGGTTCTTTTCTGATTTACAATTTATTTTACCACTGTCAGTTCATACTCCTTTCACTATCACAAGTGTAACAGGAAAGACATTTTTTTTTTTCACAATTCGGTTCAGAACCCTTTTAGAATTCCCTGATCTTTCAGAGAATCTGGTAAGCACTTCTGTGTGCATCCCACGGCCGGGTATGAAAATACTTGAGTGAAATATTCCATAGGAATGCGACCCTGGTTTAATTAACTGCCGAATAGAGAAAATATTCACTTGTGTTCACTGTTCATCAACAGCTTACTACAGTATGAAGATACTATGGTGTTCCCTTACTACAGCCGTGAAGACAGCATACACACAGAACGTACGCGTCCTGCTTCTGGAGTACGTCTGTACTCTTTGCATGAAGAGTTAAAGCTTGAATCTGTAGATCCAGGGGGCACCAAGCGTAGTCAAGAAAAGCTTCAGTCTAGATGGTATTTAATTCGAAAATACCCACACTAAACTTCAAGGTTTAACCACAATTATCCACAAAATGACCAAACTTCAGACAGGCCGCGGGTGGCTGGCGTAAATAAGGCCGATTTCTGTGAGGTTTTTACCGGAAGCAAGCACGACTAAGTGGGCTTACTACGGTGAACAAAACATTTACGCATAACATCGCTGCAAGGAACAACAGCCTTGTCAATAATTATCGCGGAAATATGGAAGGGGAAAAGGTGAGGGAGGAAGGAGAGAGAGAGACAGAGAGAGAGAGAGAGAGAGAGGGAGAGAGATTTGCCAAATGATTTACAGTTTGCCTGAAAGGAGAGACAGTAGTGGATAATAACGTTTCCACAAAAAGCGTCCTTGTGGCAGCAGACAGGGATGATAAAAAGTGCTTAGACCAAATAAACCGGCTGCCTAGTGAAAACTACATTAATAATTCATAATTCCTCTGTACTTTGTGTTAGCAAATTTGTCACGGTCTAGATGAGGTATGTTTGACAGGATTGATGGTGACTGGTGATCTAGACAGTGTGGAGAGTGGTAGAGTTAACAATGTGGCAATAGAAACGTGTTGCCCCAAACTCCGCGACGAGAAACAGCATACACAAAAGCTATACAATAAATTCAATACAAATTAAAAATGGAAGAAATTCGGTACTTTTCGAGCGTCACGTTTTTTGTCTGACCAAGAGCACGAGACCTTACCAACAAAACAATCTCTGAAGTCTTAAAATGAATAAACGAATCTAAGAAAACAAACAGGACAGAGATTTAGCTTGTCACATTTTTTTTTTAATACAGAAGTAGAGCAAAATTCAGCGGAAATCAGTAGATGTAGCAAAGCAATTTATTGGAAAAACGTCTAGCTGCGCCTTCCCGCAAAAGTCAGATTAGCGCTTACGACTCTTTTGAAGTGTATTCGTTGGTGATTACGTCAGTGGCCAGAAAGAGATACTTGTAGCGTAAGACGTCAGGTGGGAGACACTTACGAGGCAAGAGATGTCGGTCGCCTTCGGACACAGCGCGTAGCTGGAGGGCCGTGATTGCTTGTCTGTTTGTTGGTTGGCTTTTGTTTTTGTTTTTTTTTTTTTGATACTATCCAATGTATCTCTTGATCAGGGCATCGTAGGCAATCGTAGACAACAAAGTATAAAATGACGACTAACTGAGACACAAGCGTAGGTACCACAGCATGCACATTTTTTGTGAGCAGAAAGGGGTAAAGAATGCAATCTTCTCACCTTTTTTCCCTGGTCTATTCATATAAAGCTGATAAAACAATTTCTATTTGCATAGTAATGCGGCTGAGAACTATGGTGTATACTAAAATATGTGCACAAACTAAATGGCAGCTGTTGTTTCACGCTCAAGGTCGGTGTAAACTGCAATTCCGACGGTTTGTGCACACCTGTGATTGCAAGGCTATCGCTAAATCTGGACAATGGGAATGTGTGGTTTATGAGCTGGGCTGCAGGAAGGATTGCTGTCTGATTGCCTGACAATCCCCCGTAGACCGCGTGAGTAAACAGCATTAATGATGCCAGAGATGCTCTCCAGTGATACAGGGACTCACAACCTGACTCGGCGGATACCTCTCGGTGTGTGCAACCCGGGGAGTAAACAGCAAAGTAAGATAACGATAGGATGTCATTTTTTTTTTGGGGGGGGGGGGGGGGGCTACTCGGCAGATGAACAGAGTCGCATGGCATGACGAAGACAAATAGCTCGGTAAGATACAAACCTGCAGATAGATTATCTCTCACATTTTTTTTCCTTTCCTCACTTTCATTTTCTTTCCTCTTTCGATCTCATTCACTCTACCTGTCACAAGGCAAAACTGAACCATAAATGTGTATTCCAAGTAAAATAAATATGCAGAATAATCGTAGCTTCTTTCAAGATCAAATTAAAAAATATATATGTATATATATATTACAACAACAGCCGCTTAACTGGTGATTTAGCTATGATCTGCAGTTTTAAGTCATTCTTCCGCTCGATTTCAGATGATAATGCAACACAATTTTGTCTGGACGATCGGCTAAATGTCACTGCTAGATTTTTAAAAAATGCATTCGCTTGAGTTTTATTGTGTTTTTTTTTTTTTTTAACGAAACTGATTAAAGGCCGTGGTTGAAGTATTAACCGATCAAATTCCTGAAACTATTCCGGACAAAATCACATGTCCCAGAGAGCAAAGTCGACATGCATTTCCAATCCAGTCTCCAAACTGCCAGATCATGGCTAATGCTACAGGTCATTAGTAGAGCAACAAATAGTAGCAGTGTTTGCCATCATTTTAGTCTGATCTCTGATGGACAAAATCTTAATTATAGATAATAAAACATGTATTAATTTTATTACCATAGAAATCAGAACACAATTATGTTTTCCGAAGCTGCTCATAAAACGGCTAGGTGGGCCGTGGACGATGTTTTAACATAACAGAATGAAAGTGAAGTGGTGGTCGAAATTTGGGAAAGCTCAGTCCAAGTGGGGATCATTTAAAGCGAGAAAGGTGTTCATTACACCTGGAAAGCATAGTTAAATACCAATTTGTTTTCTACTGATGAACTTTAGCATGCAGACAATGTATTAAAGATCTCTGTACTCACCGAGTCCGGGAACGACAATGTTGAAAATACAGAAGAGGACAGCCAAAGGTACTGGCATACACGGGATGGCGTTGTACAAGGGCCCATGTTTCTCAGTGATCTCCAGGATTTCGTCATCCTCAGCTGGCAAAGAGGCACGACCGCGCCCAGCGCCGACCGACAACCTATCGGACCTACCCGACATGGCTACACTTGTGCTTGTGACGATCGTATTGTTGATGAAGTTGAAGGCGCCCCTGGAGATGCCAGGTCACAGGAATGTGGTTTGTTGGTGTGGAAGCTGTTGTAAAAATGATGACAACAGCAGAGTAGAGATTTGCGTTTAGTAGATTTTGTAGAACTTTTCAGATGACACGACGAAGCAATGGTGAGCAATGCTAATTTGAAGCGAATGCTCATGAAATGACTCAAAGGCACGCTGTTGGCTTATCCTTGGAAGTATCGAATAAAATAATTGTGTAAATAGAAACAGATCATAAAAACCTGGAACAACTCTCAGGTATCGATCAGTAAATTTGAAGCCCTGCACAGGCAAATTGAAATGATAAGAATTTGGCGGTATTTGATCCCGTCTAGGGGCTGTATGAAACGTGGTCAATTACAGAATCGTGTACACGTATGTAACACCGCAATAACAGTGTTCTCTCAGAGCGGTCAATAACCTGTGTTGAGACAATAGAATGTGGGCATATCCAAATCAGAAAAGGAGAGGGGGGATATTATACAAAGTATCGTCGTCAAATCTAGAGTAAACTTTGTACGGAAACGCTGATGAGGGCTAGATTAGAGCGAGAAGCAGAGGGACAAAGACATGCCTTCTCCCTAGCAGAGCGACCATTGTGGAACATTCTAAGATTCAAAAAGATGACTCATCGATTTTAAAGAGGTTAGTTATCCAACAAGCTTAAGACTGTGTCATTAAGATAAATATAAAGGTCAATGTATTTTTATCTTTTCCTTAGAATTATGCCCTGGCTGACTGTTTAATACAAACTGAAATGCGGATCTTTTAGCAATGCATGCGCGAAAAACTAAAATGTTCACTTGAACGTTTATGGTGATTCCAATGCTTTCATCAACCTAGCATAAATAATCTTTGCTAAAAACCATTTCTATGCACCAAGAACCTATCCACTCGAATCATGTTTACAAACAATGCCTTACCCAGATTTGTCGAGCGATTCCAGTTATAGCATACCTGTCTATATAACTATCAGCCATTGAACTACGACACAATAGCACTATACAAACGCTTGGTTTAAACATAGACCAAATAGGCAATTTAACCGTAACAACACCACAATCAGGGCATCAGAACACAAAGATCTGAAATATGTCGAACGTTCGGTGTGGCGACAAGCGAACCAGCAGGGTGTTTTGCCATTAAACTGCGTCCGCAACATTCACAATAACCATGTTGTTATTAACACTTACTTATCCAGCTCGAGACTTACACATGGGAACAAAGTGATCTTTCATTGAATACAGCAACCAGCCGTTCCTTTCTGCTGGGTTTCTAACGAAGTTATTGGCACCCGCAATGTTATCACAAGCTCAGGCAAATTTCAAACGCTGCCTTATTCCCACATCTCTGTGCTTTTTGCTTGTTTTTGTTTGTTTCATTTTCAAAGGGAGGGGGGAAGGCGAGATATTTTGATATAATTCTGTTGAATTCAAGATTTGGATCCACCCTCACGTTGTGCTGCGGCACGGTATGTAAAGACACATTGTGTAATACGCGGTACATAAGCTTGCTGTGTATTTGGTTGAAACTGTGGACCCTTTTTTGTTTTGTGTGTATCTGTTCTTAACTAGAGAAAGATAGGTTGGTAGCTGCTAACCCAGCTATGGTGTGGAATACTGATATTATTTGCTATAAACCCTGTCATGTCTCCCCAAATATGAAAACAGTCGCTAATTACTACAACCTCAGCTACTGATACAGCCAGTCTGACTACATGTACACACTTCCGACAACAACCAAGGTGGTCTAGAGGCAAGGTGCTCGCCTCTCATGCCAAGGGTCCCGGGTTCTAAACCCGGCCGGTGCAGGCATGTTGGAAGTTTGGGATTTTTCTCATATTTTCGTGTCCCTGATCCTATTGAGGGGTAGGATCGAGTACCTAGTCTTCTCGGATAAGGACGAAAAAATTCGGAGGGCCCGTGTGCACGTTGCGCACGTTAAAGATACCTTGGCAGTTGGAAATCGAAAAGAGTAGGCCGAACAGGCCGCTGCCCGGGCAAAATTAAATAAAATTCATCCCTACCACCCCACCCCCCTCATCCCCCCCCAACCACCACCAAAAAAAAAAAAAAAAAGACCGCCGACCGGCGCTGCACTGTGGCGACGACGTGCCTGCTCCAGTTGTAACTGGGGTGCAATGGCACAAAGGCAAATTTCCCAAATGGGATTAAAGAGTTATACAAATACAAATACAAATAACGTTCCATAGCTGGATGTCGTTTCAACGACCTCCCCTCATTACATCAGGAATGTTAGTGCAGTTCCAGTCCAAGAGAATGTGCGCTTCTCCAGACCATCACCCTACTATTTACCCAGCAGTTCCGCGACACTAAAATCTGTCCTCCTCTGGTTACGTTCCAACCCCCCAACCCCCACTAAAAACAATAATTAATTTTTTTTTTTTATTTACTTCCCGAGTCCATCTATCTGTGTCAGGAGTTTTCAAGCCACTAAACGGTACAACTAATTCGTCTGATAAGCAGTACTTGACCAACAGATTAAGATACATATCCCAAAATATCGTGGACTGTACCCGATATTTGACAGGTATTTGCTAGAGGCCAATGTACGCAGGAGCTTTATAATTAGTAACAAACAGAAGGCTGTCTAGTGCGGTAGAGTACCATTACAATTATACTTATAGCTGATCACTCCTGGACAACCAAATTATCTACGATGTTATTTAGGTCGCATTGTTACCAAACACATCTGACAAGGGATTGTGCAAAAACAGCTTTGACGACATTTCATTTCAATTGAGATGTTTGTTTTTAACGAGTAACAATCATTTTGAATACCGTAACTAGCATTCGGGCTTATGGCGCGCATACTGAAGAATCCCCGAAATCTGGAATTCTTTAAATAAGCCAATGAAAATCACTATCCATTAAAAGAAAACATTGACACTAATAGATCACTTTAAAAATCTTATAACACTAATAACAGATACACTCAATCATCTGTTGCTTATTTCCTGTGTGAAATGAATGAAATTTGCACCTGTTACACACTGAATCAAATTATGATCACCACTTTTCACTCCTTCACACACCAAACAAAAATATGCATCCAATTTCTTCGCCACAAGCCACTAGGATATTCCAAAGTAGATAGTGTGATTCTACTTAATTCAGTCACCTTTCATGTATATCAAAATAGTTTCGTCTCCTTGTACTCAGACTTGAGTTAAAAAATTTTAAAATGTGCCAATGAGTGTTGCCTTTCCAAACTCTAGTTAAGTTTCGCCTGCGTAGTATTCAATCGATTCGACCATTATTTCTTCATCGGATTCGTAAAAAGTTTGTCGGTTTTTAACTTTTTCCCCATACTCAAAATTCAACCCCAGTCCAGTCCTAAAGCATGTCTTTGTATTCAACTACATAAGCATGGGTCGGTGTGCAGTTATTTAATGTTCAAGTATGAAATCATGATGACGTTAAAGTTCGATTTGAAGTTTAAAGTAAGCTCTCGGGCCATTTTCTCTCACATTTTGTATGGAATGAAATTACAATAGTGAACCCTTTCAAGACGTATAAATTAAAATCCTACATTTCATGCGTTCGGACAACGCACTGTTAAATTAAAGTCGCTCCAACCGGGATCACAGAAATGGAAAAATGTGGGACTAGCAATGGTGAAAGCTCCCCTGCTGTTAACCTTTTTGTTTGCTTCCGAAAGATGCCAGTCTTTCGCTGCTGATTGCCCAATGTCGAAAGTTTGGCACTAAAAGGTTCTTATTGTTGTCCCCAGTGTTAATGTAGTTGCTGTCGCTGTTTTTTTTCCCGGGCTTTTAGTTATTTCTTTTTTTTTTTTTTTTAATCTCCTTCCTTCGTCTTCTCTTTCTTTGGTCCCCTCTTCCCGGCCAGATATCGCACTAATCAATTATTCGTGATTCAGCTTATTTTCTATCTTTTGCCTCTCTGATAACCACAATTTTCAAAGGTATCATAAGCATGTACATTTTACACGTATTATTTTCTTAGATTTCACGCAGAACTTTTTGTTTAAAAATTATATATAGCGATCTTAACATACATGCCATTTCTGATCTCTACAAGTCCGGAAGTCTTTTTCTCCTTCTTCTTCTTCTTCCGCTAAGACTGCAGCCTCATCATTGAGGACTAGTGCAATCGCGCTCAGTGACTCAGCAGGTCGAGTCTTTGAGGGTAAAAAGTCATACATCTCATATTATTTATAAAATATGTATATTTAAAATAGATGTATGTTGATTTAGCATAAAAAGATAATATAATTTTTTTTTTTTTGTATTTTTAGTAGTGTCGTCCTGAACGGTTGGCAAGTTTTAACTTAAACCTTATGTCGACAACTTCCAAATATATATTTTATCCACAGGCAAATGAAAGAAAACCCCGATTAATAATATAGAATTAGGAATAAGCTTCTCTAGTAAACCCAATCACTTACTAATGTTTTCACTAGGTCACCATTGCCATTTCTTTGCTGACTTTGAATAAACACGAATGGTTTCCGGCTCCGGTATCGCTTGAAAACATGGATTTACTGCCAGTAGCGAAACAATTTAAAGAGCCGCAAAAGAGAAAAAAGAAACTATATATGGCCTTTAGCGTCTTTACAGACGGTCTTAGCAGCTAGAATATTCACTTTCACTTTGACTGACAGCTTCTCTCGTGGCTTATTCTACCAATGTTTGACCCGAGAGTGCGATGGCAGTGATTGCAGGTCAGTCTTTTGGGTTCACTTTGGCGAGTGTTTTCATTCCGCCTCTGTCGTTTTGTCAGGTATGTTTCTTTTGCCTTAAAGTCTATTGCGAGCGTGCCACTGCTCAATTTTTGTCTCCATCTGCTTCGATCATTTGCAAGGTTCTCCCATTCATTGGGGACGATGTTGAATGCTTTCATGGTGACCTTGCAAGTGTCTTTGAATCGCAGATGTGGCCTACCTCTGGGTCGGTTGCCAATAGCAAGTTCCCCGTAGAGAATTTGTCTGGGGATGCGATCATTTTCCATACGGTGGAGATGTCCAAGCCACCGCAGTCTTTTTTTGCCTAGGAGAGCCTGAGTTGATGGAATGTTGGCTCGGCTCAGAACTTCGATATTTGAGATCCTGTCTTGCCACTTGATCTTGAGAATTTTGCGTGGGCAGCGCAGGTGGAAGGAGTTGAGGGATCTTTCATGTTTGGAGTAGGTGGTCCATGTCTCTGAGCCATACAGCAGGGTGCTTAGGACGCAAGTTTGGTACACGAGTACCTTTGTTTTGATGGTCAGCTTGCTATTGTTCCACACCCTTTTTGAGAGTTTGCCAAAAGCTGTGGCCGCCTTTCCTATTCTGGCATTTATTTCAGTTGTTATGTCTGTGCTACCATTGATGGTTGAGCCTAGGTAGCAGAATTTTCCCACTTGCTCCAGAGGAGAGCCATTCAGCATGATTGGGTTGGGGTTTCTCAAGCCTTGTGTCAAAACTACAGTTTTTGAGACACTGATCTTTAGCACGAATTTGTCACAGGCTTTGGCAAGGCTATTGATGAGAGCCTGGAGCGTGGTTTCATCGTGGGCCACGATTGCAGCATCATCTGCGAAGAGGAGCTCTTGTAACATAATATGCTCTGTACGAGATTTTGCTTTTAGTCTGGCAACATTAAAAATGGAGCCGTCCACTCTGGTGTTAATAAGTACTCCACCTGAACATTGACCAAAGGCATTCTTGAGTAGGGCTGCAAAATATATACCAAATAAGGTAGGAGCAAGAACACATCCCTGCTTCACACCGCTGTTTACAGCAAATGAATTGGATGTGCAGCCCTCAAAGTTGACACATGCCCTCATGTCAGTGTGGAAGGATGCAATAAGTTTTAGCAATGTTGGTGGACAGCCTATGGATTTAAGGACTGCATACAGGCCAGATCGGCTTAGGGTGTCGAAAGTCTTTGTTAGGTCCAAAAAGCATGTTATAAGCGGCCTGTTTTGTTCTTTACATTTTTCTTGGATTTGCCGAAGTGCAAATATCATGTCAATAGTTGATCGTTTGCTTCGAAAGCCACATTGTGTTTCTGGTAAGACTTTTTCCGCCAGTTGTTGAAGGCGGCAGAGGATGACGCGAGCAAAAGCCTTTCCAGTAATGCTGAGGAGGGATATGCCTCGATAGTTGTTGCAGTCGCCTTTGTCTCCTTTGTTCTTGTAAAGTGTGACAATTTTGGCGTCTCTCATATCATGTGGTATCACGCCTTCTTTCCAACACTGCAGTAACAGATTATACAGGTGTGGTAATAGTGATTTGAGGTCTTTATTTTAGGAGGTTCGCTGCCCTTGGCATTTACACCTCACTTTACTTGTTTTTATTATTTCTTGTTCTGGCGGGGGGGGGGGGGGGGGAGATATGGATAAATTTTAATCTATTAATTTCAATTTGGTGTGGTAATAGTGGGCCTTTTAGGTCTTTTAATACCTCTGCAGGAATGTTGTCACTTCCTGTGGCTTTTCCAGCAGACAGGTGGTCGATTGCATTGGAAAGCTCGACTAAGGAAGGTTCAGCGTCAAGTTCGGCCATTATTGGCAGTTTTTGGAGGTGTTCCTCAAAATCTGGTGGAATATTTTTCTCAGTTGAATACAACAGAGAGTAATGCTCTACCCACCTATTAAGTTGTTCATTTTTATCTGTGATGGGTTCACCATTTACAGACTTAAGTGGGGCGATTTTGGTGATGATTGGCCCAAGAGCTACTTTCATCTGACTAAAGGCGGTTTTCATATCTCCCTTTTCATTTGCCTCTTGTATGCTGTTACACAAGTCTGTCCAGTATTTGTTGGCGCAACGTCTTACCTCCAGCTGAAGTTTAGCTTTTGCATTTTTCAAACAAGTTTTTGTACTCTGATTGCAATTTTTGTTATACTCATTGAAAGCAGATTTCTTTTGCTCAATGAGAGGTAGGAGAATTTCGCTGTTCTGGGCTACCCAGTCGTTGTTTGAAACTTTATGCTGTCCAAAAGACTTGATGGCACAGTCATGAATTTTTGAACTGAGAGTGTTCCATGTTTCATCTACCGAGTCACATTGGGTGACATTATCCATGCTTGCAGCAAATAACTTTTCAAATGACTTTCTATTTGATTCATCTTTGATTGCTGTTACATTGATCTTAGGGATTGAAGGGGCTTTTGATCTGTATATTTTCTTGGCCGAAATTTTGATTTTGCTGACTACCAGTGCATGGTCGGTGTCACAGTCAGCACTGTGGAGGGAACGAGTTATTTTTATACAGCCCAAACTCTTCCTCCTTGAGAGAATAAGATCTAATTGATGCCAATGGCCAGACCTGGGATGGCGCCATGATGTTCTTTGGCATCTCTTACGGTCAAAGTACGTGTTTGTAACACATAATGAGTTTACGGAGCATAGCTCCAGAAGGCGCTGCCCGTTTTCGTTGATGTTGCCAATGCCGAAGTGCCCAATGCACTTTGGCCATGCGGAGTGATCTGCTCCCACTCGAGCGTTAAAGTCACCCAGAATTAGCAGGCCTTCGGTGAGAGGGATGTTGTGGAGAGTCCTCTGCAATGCCTCGTAGAAAATGTCTTTGGTTTCGTCAGAGGAGGTAAGTGTTGGGGCATAGACACAGATAGTGTTGGTAAAACCAGACCGGGTGTTCAGTCTGAGTGTCATGATGCGTTCTGACACTCCAATTGGAGTTGCGATCGAATTGATAAGGGAGTTTTTTACGGCGAAGCCCACGCCATGGATTCTCGGCTGTTCGCTGCTACGGCCCTGCCAGAAGAAGGTGTAGTTTTCTTCTTTGACTGACCCGGAGTCGGGAAGTCGAGTTTCTTGAAGGGCAGCGATGTCGATGTTTAGTAGCTGAAGTTCTCGATCAATAATTTGGGATTTCCTGATGGAGTCAATATCAGTGAGATCTTGCTGTTGCAAGCCTGGGCGCATTGTTCTGACGTTCCAGGTACCAAGTTTTAGTATTTTTCTGTTTTTGCCAGGTGCACACTTTACGTCAGCTTTTTGACTTTTGGTCTAGCTCCAACCACCTTATGAAGCAGGCTGACGTGGCGGAACAACACCCAACTGCCTGGGGGCTGCCCAGGTTACGGCGGGCGGTAGTTGATCAATGCAGCTGAAAAGCCGCTCCCACCGACAGAGGGGACCCCTGGCGCTCATCCGTACGCCAAATGGATTGATCTTATCACCGGTAACTGCCACCTCCCGTGTCCTCTCCAAATCGGAATGGGTGGGCTTATAGAGGAGAGACAGACGCTTGCCAAGCCCGGGCAAACGCCTCCTCGTTTTGCTGCCTTGCCTGGGCTATTTTTAAGAGATGGTGCTTTGCCCAGAGGCACCACCCCTCTCTCTCTGCCATTCTAGTTAAACCCAAAGGAGAGACCAGGTCAATACATTTGGAACTAGTCCGGCTGCAGGAGATGCTGGAAGCCAGTTTGATGCAGTTCTCCCTGACAACCACCTTCGGGTCTCCACTCCTGATTTTCTGTCTGGGTTTACTCCCATAGCCTTTGCTATCATAGCAACACACAAGGCAATGTGGTATTTGTACTCAGGGTTACCTTCCCCTAGTCTTCCTCTCTCCCGAGATGACCCACAAGACAGTGGGGGTGACAGTAGCAGAAAAAAGAAACTATTTAACCGGAAAAGCATGATAAAAGTTGTTGTTTTACATGACCAGATCTAAGTTGGGCGATCAGGAATGATCATGCAAATCTGAATCCTGTAGGTGGCATATTAATAGGCTCCAGAATTTGGCCCTCTTCAGGTTTACGGTATAGCTATCCCAAAGATCGGCGTCAAGATCAGGACACTGAAAAACAAAATGGCGTGTGGAAATTCCATTCATTGTGCTGGATTCCCTTGGCATCAAGTGTAATGCCCAAACTTCCTTGGCCTGATGAAATCCCCTGCTGTTGTCGTTATGACAGTCTTTCGTGCTTCACGCTGGTAGTTTTGTATCTCGACGGTGTTTACTACGTCAGGTCCCGTGTTTGTCACTAATGTATTTCGTTTTGCCTAATCCCTTTTCACATTGTAGGGCAAGCAGTCCCCAAAATGTTTGGGACGATACAAATTAGGACTGTGGCGGAATGCATGGCAGTACCAGGATCTAACTCTGGGGTGTTCGTTTACAGTCATTGCAGTTGTAAGACAGCACCGCAGCTGACACTAATATAAACTCATGGAGTATTTTCTGTACAAAAGAATTTTACCCCTTCTCCATCCCTTCCCTCCTAAAAAAAATAGAAAGAAGCACATAACTCAAATGAAATGAACTGCTGTGGACCAAAACACCCCAACAGCATCATGTCCAAAGTACTTATTGTCTACCGAAAGATGCATTTCTAATACATGTACATGTATATTATCAAGTCATTTCATTGGGCTCTCATGTTTTTCCTTCTCATAAAACCATGTCTATCACGTAGGTGGACAAAAGTTAAATTTGGCACTGAGGAGGAGGGATTTCTCTGAGATGCTCGCAAGGGTTATTTTACAAGCTTTGCAGCCTTGTGACTTTCATGCAGGTCAACGATTCTATTAAATGCTGGTACAAGTACATATACTCGTATATTATTTTATAATTTACGTTACCGTCAGCCATTAATTTCCCCCACAGCCAGCTATCTCTTAGTCTAATCCTGACTCTCCAGGTTCGGGATTACATTTACAAACTGTCACAAAGTCACTCGTCTCAACCAAAAAGAAAGAAAAACACATAGCTCAGGTAAAAGACCATCTGGAATGTGTTTGGCCATTCAAGTTTGGACTAATTGTTTTCTGGAACCGTACAACCATCTCCAGCCACAAACCAGGATTGAGTAATAAGTTCAAAGTGTTTGAAACATGTTTTCTATTTAAACTGCCTAGGGCCGCAGGCAAAAGAATTAATGACTTTCGGCTTGACTAAAAACTACGCCACCAAGAGACCCCAGCAACAATTAATGCATAACACATTTCCTGTTTACTAGTTTCGCAATCTCACTGAGCTCCACCTTAATTCCAATTTTAATATACCGTCCAGAGGAAGACACCTGGGGTGCTGCTGGTTTTCATTTCGGAATGAGCTCTCTTGCCAGAGAAATCTACCCATAACTTCATGGCACGGGTAGCCAGCGAACACGGAAATGGGCCACTCGTTGGGGAAATTTATGACTTTGTCAGAGATTTGAGAACCGATAAAATAAAGAGTGGACGTCATTTTGCGGAAGGTTTCCGAACGTGCCTAATCTCAAGCATACTGACAGGTGAAAACAAAACACCACGCCACAAGCTAACGTTGACTGGTTCATGGCCTGTTGCTTTCTTTTCTGAAGAATTTAAAACTACTACCGAACAAACCATAGAACACTTTGGGCTAAACTAGCGTCCATTTTGCCAACTGTTGATACGAAAGAGAGATTCTTTATCTTCGAGATGCAAAGGTGTGAGATGATGATTTAAGTCCCAATAAATATGTCATGTTCAAATAGACGGAACATCAACGACATAACCTGTTGGCTGTAAATTATGTCAAACTCCTAGTGAACGCTGATTTAGTAATTCTACTGAAGCCCTAGAAGGAACAGATGGGGGGGAGGGAGGGGGGGTACGTTTGGAGGACTGTTGTTTTGTTTACTTGTTAGACTGAGTTATTTTGTGTACTTGTTTCGTTGATTTTTTTTCCTTTGTTGTTGTTGTAGTTAGGTTTTTTTAAGAAGTTCTATTATCAGAATCAGTGCAAATTGTATGAGTCGAGAATGTTTTTCTTGGTTTGTTTTTGGAGATCCAGGCTTGGGTCACGTCATTACAATAAGTTATCTTCTAACCAGTTTTCGATTCGTGGCATCATTTTTTACTGAAACCTATGTAAGCACTTACAAATAACTAATTCAATGTCCATTGTTATAAAGTGGAATACTGCTCACTCCTGTGGGAAATTTGCTTGCTGTAATAAAAAGTGAATGAAAAGGGGTGGGGGGGGTCAACCCGGGAGAGCCTATCAAACAGAAATAAATACACCGATCAAGTAACCTATCAATGGCCTTTTTTGGTCCAACCATACAACAAAAGCTATTGAAACAAACATTTTCTCATTTCCTGTGATTTTACTATAAAGGCAAATCCAGGCTATCACGATTAGGGATCGGGGATAGTTTGCTGAACTACGTACGAATATAATAAAATATTATTTTTATTGTGACCGTTCTGCTACAAATCTACAGGACATCACATGGATGGATGTTTTAATAGTGAAGATTCGGTCTAGGTGTTCGTTACAAACAAAAACAGGCTGGCTGGGGGTAGAAACATCATGGTACGAGTACACTGGGAGAGCGCTGATAGGTAGAATGCGCATATCCACCATCTTGTCTGTCCGGACCCACTTAAGGCGTCGCGAACCAATCGGCGGCGAGTTCGCCACTGTAAACAATGACACGTGTGTATACGCACATGGGAGACGTTCGGTCAATTCTTTCACTTCCTTTCTCTTGTTTACACAGATGGTAGGGAATCTGACCAGCTTGGATCCATCCTTTCCACCCCTGTCACAACAGTCAACTACAATGCAACCAGCAGGCATTTTAACTGCTTGGACACATCTCGAAGTTACACTCATCAGCTGATCCACCGGCCATCTTGTTTGGCGGAAGTACAAAACAAAAACTCTGTGACGTCATGCGCATTCTACCTATAGACCTGCGTGATCATAGCCTACTGGTGGCCATGACATGTTAGTGAACTAGCCCCAATTAGAGCATTCTAACAGAACTAACACCCTCTTAGTGACGGCTGGGAAATGAGGGCGGTGGCTCGCATTGCTAGCATACGAACAGTGATCTTAAGAGTGGGTCTTACTTAACGTCCGCGACAAAATGATGGATAACCGACGCGAAGGCCCCGGTGTGAAACTACCTTGTGAGTCCATGAACGAATTCCAGGTAAATGGAACGTGAGTGCTTGCCCCAGTTGAAACGAACGCCACATATCATCAACCTGGCCTCGTCAGTAATTGTTTCTATTACAGCTTCCCGTTGTAATTACTGGGTGCATTCTTTCCTTCTCTGCGGATGGGAAGAAATCGGATACGCAGCCATTTTATTAATATATAGGTCGAGAATAAAACATGATAGCACGTTCACGGTTATTGCTTTAAGCCAGTATCGACCTGAGACTATTCTAAGACCGAAGGCATGAAAGGGTAGATGAAAGTACTTTTGCAAGGGAGTAGTCTCCGCCCCCCCCCCTCCCACCACCACCACCATACACGCACATATTCACCCACACAAATAAATTTAAGTTTTAAAGTAAAGAGTGGAAGCCAAATTGAAGGAAAACATACTTGCTGTTTTACTCTCAGTGCATGTTGCTGTCGTTAAGAGCAATTTTTTTCAGTTTCCCTCTTCTTGTATGTAAGCTTTTATCATTTCTGGTAGTGCATGTTCAGCCCTAATGGTCACTGGACAGGTACATGTAATAGAAATCCTCAAAAACTGCCAAAAAGGAAATACTATATGATATAATATTTTCTATTCCTTGAAAGGGCTTATTACTTGCTTGCTTACCTTAAGGATCTGTGGGATGAAAATTAAAAGTACGACAAGTATTTGTAGTGCTCGAAAAAAGTGGGGCAAACGAACAAAAGAAAAGTAAAGAAGGAGAAGATGAAAGTGGTTGAAGAAGGAAAAACATCAGCAGGATCAAAGAAATGAAGGTTGTTGAGATTGCACTACATTTTTTTATACACCTGCATTTAACATCACTGCCACATCTATTACCATGAACGAGGGAGCTCCTTGTATGTTCTAATTCTACATGAGAAAGATGTAGAAAACATGCTGGCCACGCCATTGTTCGGCTTCCGACCTTGCGTAGAAGCATCATTGGGTGAGCAGGCGATTCTCCAAATTTACTTTGACTTACAATAGTCGCTATCGTAACTTCCATTGTAGGTGGAATCATGCTGGCCCCGGTCCACAATGAGAAAATAATGATCAAGTTCGGCCAGGCGTTCTGTCTTAACCTGTACCGGGGGAGCACCAGCTGGTCTGACAGAAAAATCATGCATTTGTTACATTCGAAGTAGCTACATGTAACTATCTCTTCGGGTTTTATTGTCTAAATTTTAGCTACAAAAAGTGGAATTAGGCTGGAAATGTGGGAAGGGTGAATGATAAAAGATGATCCAAACGCTGCACTGAAAAGAATGGCAACCAAGGACAGGAAGAAGAACAAGAGGATGACCAGGAAGAAGATGGCAGGATGAAATTAAACAGAGAGGGAGAATAACGTGGATGAGGAAGCCATCTGACAGAAAAGAATGGAATTCATTGCCGGAGGGCTACATCCTGCACTATATGGCCAATGCCTAGGAGATAGGTGAAACTTTCGTTCAGGGTGATCTGATGCACCAAGATATTTTGCTCATTCTGATAAAGAAAAAATTGCTCTGACAGGTCCTCTTCAGATGAATCGCTTATTCAGTCTCTAATCAGTCGAATTTCATGCACACTCAATCACGTCCTTGATAAAGATAATAATACATGTAATTAGTAACAGACTGATTGCCAATGCTCTGACTGCTTTTCTCTGATTCATGTTATGAAAAAGTACCGCAGTGTGAAGGAATTGAGTTTAATGATCTCTACATGATTTATTTTCCCTAATCACTTCGAGGAAGACTGTTGATGAAAGCGGTGACCAAGGGACCTGCTTATCGTTCGGATTAAGGCGTCGTGTTTTCTTTTCCTGAAAGTGGTCATCCTACGGAGAGCATACTCGATGAAAAATATACACATGCCCAAGTACAAAGGTCACGAAGGAGTTAATTTATTTAACAGACATACACACTTCCCCCCTCCCCCCCCCACCCCTCCCCACTTTTATTAAACAGATATACATCCACCATCACAACCTGGCAGCTATTTCTTTGAAAGAAGCAACGTCTGCGGGCTATTCGTTTAAGGTACGTTGATTGCAAAACGAATAAAAACTCCATCAGATATAAAGAAGACCAGAGGGAATTGGTTTCTCGCTTAGCCTATCCAGTATGTGGTCAGAGAGTGAGTCCTGGTATGTTGACCTCTGGGTTGTCTTTTATGTGGGGTTTCTATACAATTACCACCACCTTTTAAGCCGTCACCTGAATGCCCAGGCAGAAGATTCTGTGCGAATACGAGCTCTCCATTCTATACTTGTTCTGTACACGATTATTTTGGTTTGAGATGATGCGCCTCTGTGGTGAGTTTCCAAAATAAACATGCTCATGCGCTTTACCCATGGAACCCGCCAGGTGCCCCACTTTAGCCTCAGTACAGATAGGTCTTTATACCCAATATTCCCCCTTCGCTATCTCTGTGGGGTTTATAGGCAGGGAAGGTATAATTACAGGTTTGTTTGATCGAATTGCTCAAAGAATTCGATTAAGTGCTGTTGTATCTCTTTTGAAAACTGACAGGAGTTGGCATTGACGTTTTTTTGCAGACTTCTTAAATTATGGAGCCAGGAAAAAAAGCTGCTGCTAGGAGCTCTGGTATATTATTGTTAAGGGATAATGACAGGGTTGTGACTTTACGTTGCAAGGAACAGAAATAATTTGTTTCGCATAACACCGTTAAAAAAGACGAATTCTCGCGTTTAAATAAATTTCCTTGCAGTTTGCTGTCGTTACTGCTTATTTTGTTCTTGTTGCTCTCGTGTGCTAACAACGGTCTTGGTCCTTTTCAAAGACAATAGTCCAGGACAAAAGGTTACAACTTACTGTCTGAAATTACTGTTGTTTGCACTGGAGAATGGTACTTCAAACATACATCATGATGACTTCTAGCTCAAAATCACTTTTCCTTTTTTCCAAAATCCTTGCTCTATTTTTCACTCGTTTGACGGTGAAAAAGCCTTTCGATCGCATTTCCTCCTTCTACGGCCAAATTCAGAATGGTTAAATTTAATGGAGATCAGATATTAGTTAGGACCAAGTACTGCGACAACATGGCATTATGCATTGTCTGGTTTGTTATAAAACCATAAAACGTTTAACTTGCACACTGAATAACCATCAAGAAAACATATCTGTCATTCTGACGTACAAAACTTGACTTTGATGTAAATAGGAAGTCAAAAAGAAAAAAAATATATGTCAAAATGAAAAAGCCGTGAGACATTTTTGTCTTGGATTTACTTTTTTGTCTGTGACAAGAACTTCAGACCCCGTGTATGAAAATCTGTTGCTTTTTTGCCAATATCTGAAATACCACCTGCTGTATGTGCAATATATTTTTTATTTTGGCACATGACTCGCATTCCCGTGCAATCCTCTTCACACTGAACCAGTCAGCCAGTTCATTTTCTTCTTGTGCTGTATTTTTTAAATATTATATACACATGTATTATTATTATTATCACTATAATATGAGACATGGCAGAGAGTGTTCCTCGTTTTCTGTACAATCAAGTGAGGGGTACATTATACATGTATTTATTATGTATTTATTAAGCTAACAACAATGTGTACTAGAAAGCGAGTCACATCCAGTAAATTATTAAGTTAGAATAAAGTATCTGGATAGATAATAACACACATGTAATGTTTCCTTCTAAATTAAATTATTATGGTCGGTGATTAAATTCTCAGCTATCTGGAAAACGTGTCTTATAAATCAGTACATCCACTCCCTCTCACCGTGGTTGTTGTCTTTGCCTTTTGTTGTTTTTTTCTTTCCATCTCAAACTAACAGCTTGATATACATTAAACAGTTATAAAGGTGAGGGCGGAGGCAAAGTGTATCATAATGAGACTGACAAATCTGTGCGTTCTTATCTAAGTTCCTTGGCTGGCTTTACAGTTATTTTCAAGAACAGATGGTTGCATTGTTCCATTGTTTTGCTGTATCTAACAAGACAATTTTTATTTTCCTTTCTGAAAGGGGTGGAGAGAAAGAAAGAGAGAGAAAGATAGGATGGCTGATCCCAATACAGCACATAAAATTATTACCATTCCATCAAACCCGGCGAGACAAAATCTACTTTCATATAAAGGCGCATTCCGGTTCCAGATTCCTGATACACTGATAGAACAGAAAACGTCACGGAGGAACAAAGACTCGACGGCCGCAACAGGCACTGCAGATGGATTAATATGATAACGCCCCTATCATATTACATGTAATGTATTATTTTCTACAACTGAGTTGTGCATGTTAGGAGATACATGTACCTCCTGTCCGGGATGCAAAAAATCATTCCCTGCGTAGAAAGTTAGCGTTACTCTACTGCAGAGCTTGCACTAGCTACAGGTAGAAAAACGAATAATCTACAAGCTGGCAATCCTGTGTCACAAATGTATTATAATAATATGTATACAAAAACGCACCAAATTATTTTTAAGTAATCTTTTGACTCCCCTTGTACCATTAAGACATCTTAGTTCATCTGCAGACACTAAAAAGTTCAAATTCCCAAGATGTCCCTTACGACCATGAGTGAAAAATCTGTTTCTTTTCAAGGGCCTCAAATTTGGAATTCTCTGCCTCTGTCTTTGAGAACGACTGAAACTTTTATGACTTTCAAACGTCAGCTGAAGAGTCATCCCTTTACACTCTGAATGTCCCTCAAGCTTTTGTTTTTCCTGAGTATACCTGTGTATTGTGTGTGTGATTTACATGATATAAATGTTGTAAAGCGCTTACAGTCAGATGGCTAACAGGATGAAGCGATATTAGAACTGCTATGTATTTTTATTATTACGATTATTTTGAATGACCTTTCTTAAAGTTCTGTTAATGATGAGGCAATGGCTACGTTTACCCAAAAGAAAAACACAAAGAAAGGAAGCGCTGCTGTACGAACGGGAGTAAAGCCGAACAAAGAAAAATGGTGAGTTGTGTTCACCGGCTGCCGTAAACGTAGCCACTGCCTATAAAATTATTAATACCTGTTGACTGAATAATAAACATCCATGGAATTGGGTTTCACAAGTGTTTACAATGGGTTCAAAATTGCACAGGTTAGCCTGGTTGTAGGCTATGTGGTCGTGAGATCTTCCCCCTAGAAAGACAAGGTTCTATCTCCATTTTTTGGCTGAACTGAGTTACACATACACGACTTCTGCAGGGCTTCTCCATTTGTCAATGTGTCAAGTGGATTCGGTGCATAATTTATAAGTACATGTATTACTAAAAAGAATGTATCATCAATAGCCATGAGCACATGAATCTTCAATCATCAATTACTCAGAGGTTGGTGGAAGGGCGATAGAATCTTGTCATTAAGGGTAAGGGTGCCTACAGAGAGAACGCTTGAGAAAGATCGCGCTTGAAAGTAAGTGCCTGTTAAAAAGAGCTTGTTGAATATTGAGGGACCCACAGAGAACGCTTGTCGTGAGCGCTTGCTTTGGGCGCCATCTGAAAATGAGAGTTAATTTGGGGCCGTGGCGGCTTCGTCTAACGACGAATTATTATTGCTGGACAGTGTTTTACCTAAACTTATCCTTGAGAAACGAAAGAGAATAGCTGTTCATGAAATTCATCAGAAACGAATAGGAGAAGGTGAATATCATCACCCGTTTCCTCGATTGAAAAACCAGCCTAATCCATTTCATTCATACATGAGAATGAGTCTGGGCACATTTTATTACATCTTGGGGAAAATAGAACCTAAAATAATTAAGACCTGGTGCAATTGGCATCAATCCATTATGGCAGATCAACGTCTTGTCATCACGCTAGTCAAGCTTCACTTTCAGACAGTTTTTTAAAAATGTAATGCAGACACTGTGTTATCAAATATGGAAGTTTTTTTTCTTTTCATTCTTTATTCTTAGCACAGCTGTGATGAGCGGTTCGACGTCCATTTTTTGAGGTTATAATAAACTACTGTGCGCTACACACTAGGCCTGACTTCTCTGCAGAAAACACAGCTTAGCCCCTTCAATAAAATACTGTACACATAATTTTTTTTTAAAAGACTTTAACTTCTTTGCGGACGACAAATCTAGCCGCTTTACGCGAGAAAGAATTAACAAACAATTCTTTACGCTTTACAAGCGTCGTGACAGACACACAAGCACTAAAGAACAAGCTTTGTCTCAAGGGGACGAGATAGTAAACGATCTCTGGCTACAAGTAAAATGCGTATCAGCCCCCGCTGTATGTACTCCTTTCATACGCTTGGCCTCAACTACCCCTAATTTCTCCTTGTACAAGCGTGTGGCCATTAGAATGGCGATTGATGACAAAGCTTTTGTGTTCTAAGGCTTTATAAGGTATTTACGAGGGCTATTTGACTGTTCCACTAGAAACATTTTACACATGTACGTGCAATGTAATCCAACAGCTTAATTTGCTCAAAAAGGTAAATAAACGCAAACTTCATCGTTCATTACCATTGTTGAAAAGCGTACATGCGTTCCCGCAGACTCCCCCCCCCCCTCCCAGAGTACTTTTCATACCCGGTAGCACCCCTTCCCCGCATACGTACATGCCCCCCCCCCCCAAAAAAATGAATTAGTGCATTATGAGCGACCGATTGAAGCAAATTTTTATTTCCGAGTTGCATCTTCAGTTTTTCTCCAGCACACATGCACTTTTTTTTATTTAAATGTCTGTGAAGGTAAATTCACGATCGTGCTCGAAGACTAGAGAAGAATGAAAACAGGTGAGCTTGATATCTTTATTTATGTTGCCTATGATATTGGTCTCAGGTCATGACGCACGGGGTTAATATTCTTTGGTTTAGAAACACTGGCACTTGGATCTCCACTGAGCTATTCCACTAACATGAAGTGATAATAAGCTTAGTATTAGCAATACATGTATTATAATATACATACCACTGCTGGTTGCTTGAAACAATTCACAAGACTAAATGAAGCACAAATTGTCGAATAATCTGAAATCCAAGAAAACTGAATAACACTTATCAAATTCCGAACTTTTGCACAGTATAATAATATAGAAGGGCCCGAATTTTATCGATTTTCTAATTAATTCTAATGAGGCTAAGGTTTAAAACTGTTGATATTCTTGAAAAGCATAATAATACACGAACAGCCCCAGGCAAGTTGCACTGAAGAATTTGAAGAATGAAATGACCTTGCTAAACCACCTTCATACATAAAATCTACCTCGCTCCAACTTATTTTTGAAAGCCTGGTTGACAGCGAACACAAAACAAGCTAACAACAGAATATGAGTCATAAATCAACATCCACCTCTCCGTTACAACAGACAATGGTCTCGTGGGCATTCCTAGTCAACGATGTAAAAGATGGGAATATCAGGGGAGAGAAACACCGAGAGCCCAAGCTCACCGACTGCGCCTGGTGTTTGATGCAGGGTATTTTCGGGGAGGTGGGAAGAAGAAAAAAAAAAAGTATCGGACTGCAATGTGACTCGGCGATGCCTGGAAAGATGCGTGAGAGTATGGAACTCCGTTTGTGCACAGCGCCACCGGAATGTGGAACTACATGCGGGTATGCTCTCAAGGCTGCAGTGATTACCGTCTGAGTCTTGCGATTAAAAAACCAAAAAAAAAAAGCACCGAAGTGTAGCAAGTGCAAGGGCATTTTTCCTAATCCTAACATTTCTGATAAATCAAATCATGAAATTGTTCCCAAAAGCTGCAGAGCAAATTAATAGCTCCATGTAAATCCATGTTAATTGTTATCCCCAGATGATATTCATCACTTATTATCATTCTTTAACGCGCGAATCTTCTGTGCTACTGCTAGCCAAAATATCAGCCAAATTAAGTGGAGTGAGGCCCGAGTCTTTGAATACATGAGGAAGAGCATTTCACCAACATTACTAGTAGTAGTAACAAGTACATTAATTGTACACAGACGGTGCTTTAGGTCAAACCTTAATACATGTGTACCATTAGCATACATTTGCATTGGAAGATGTACATGTAGAAATTATTTGATTTAACAGGCAAGATCACTTGATGCGGAGCACAGATTGCTAAATGCTAGTTTCTGTTTCAATTGTGATTTTACTTTTCTACATCCTGATCAGAGCTTGAAACCAACAAAAGCGAGAACGTGCTCAGGGGCCACACCATTACTACTCATGATGTATCACAATTTACATGTGTACGTGTGATATCATTCAGCCCGTAAGTGTATCACATTCACTTTTATTTTTCAAAAAAAATTTTTTTGTTTCAAATAATTTTGTTCTGTCACTTTTAGATTTGTGTGTGTGTGTGTGTGGTGTGTTCAGACTGAAAAGGTTTTGAATACCAGTCAAAACTCAACTTTTGACTGTCAGTGTCAAAATTCTGCATAAATGTTTGTTTTTTTTTTACCATCATCATGCTGGACCTGGTGTAGCTTCATAAAATCAACTAACTTTTCAATGTCATTGACTAATTTCTTCACTACAGGTAACATCTACCTATATTACATGTTTATAATAATCTACCTTTTCTTTAGCCTCATACTCAGTCTCGTGTAGTACAAAATTCAAAGAATTACTCTCATCCTCTCCACCCTTCATTCTGTATACACAATTCTCTCACAAAAACTACACGTATTGAGCAGAAAGTAAACTTCCAAGGGACTAAAAACAGCTCCTTTCTGAACTAGGACTGCTGTAAAGTGTAATAAGCATCAGTGTGCAAACCACAGAAATCAAGTATTGCATGGATGATGTATGTACACGTAATTGTACTGCATACATGTGTTCAGACACCTCATAAACTGAGGGTGAGACCTTTCAAAACGATTCCTAAAAATTAATATCCACTAATGCCACTTCTCCATTCAGGCCTGAAACAGCACTAGGCCCTATGATTTAAATTTCCTTGCTCAAGTTATTCTGCAGCTCTGTGACTTCATGATGTTTAACTAATATTCTGCAGCTCTGTGACTTCATGATGTTTAACTAATGTGTTCCACAAATCTATGTGCAACTCTGCTAGTGCTACATGTACTAACATGGATTTCACCACAAGCATAAATTAAAATAAAATATAAAGGACATAACACAGGCTGAACATCAAAGAATTTTTAATGGTCCATTGTCAGATTGATCAGAATTTGATCCAAATAGCAATAAAAAACACAATACAGTGTACATGTAAAAATATGCATCTTGTTGGATGAGTTAACAACTGACTTACATATCTCTTCAGTGCTTAGATTTTTAATCACCAGGGAGCAAGTCTCCTCCTCAGGGCTTAAGTGTGGGGGGAAAAAAACATGCACATAATATTCCATTTTCAAATCTAAGCAATGCTGTGGAAAGAATCATATTGACAAAAATGAAGACAAGTGGTGACAACAAATAAAGTACAAATTGTTTTATTATTTCCTCTTTTTCACAAAAGTGACAATATTTTAAGGGGCGGTAGTTTCAACTACAAAAGTAATGAATCTGAACTAATTTTCAAGGCATACAAATTCCAAGTGACTACAAGTCCAATCATCGAAGGCAAAACAAGTGCAAACAAGTACGGAAATTTTCCACAATTCACAAATTAAATACATGTATAAATGTGAATGTAATACACTGGTCTTCACTTTTTACTGTCAACTTAAAGAACTCTAATGACTTGTGAAAACAGTTGCAATCTTAACATTCCTCCACTAAAACAGAACTCAGCCCTTACCTCTAGGTGGGTTACCAGATAAAAAACAAAATAGCTATGCATATTTCTTGAGGAATAGTGATAATGTAAATTTTAAAAGGCATGAAATAGCTATGAGGGGGTAGGCCATGGCATGTTGACAGCCATGATGTTATTTTTTCTCTATAACTTGCATTTTGCAAAAAAAAATTTTAAAAATTTAGTAAGCAATGATGTTTTCTTGTGTACAAGGTGCAACTGTATCAACTATTCTCCAACATGTGGTTCTGGTTTCTGAGGCAATAGTGACAATTGTGAACTGAGACTTCAAAGGCAAAAATAAAAAAAAATTTTATTTTCATTCGCATTTCATATGAAATAATACATAAAAATAAACCATGTAAACGAGCCTGATAGCAGAAACTTAAGCAACAAAATTTTTTTCTGTCACATTTCTCATCATATGACCCAATGCTACTTTCTCTGTGCCACCATTACCTGAACATTTAGACGAAGAGAAACCTGGCAGACAATTCCATCATTGCAAATTCAGGAAATACTTGCACCAGCCACCCTTCTGGGTGTGATGACCTTAACACCTGACACAAACACCATTTAACAATTCAAAATGAATAGGGGGTTCAGATAGGTCAATGACTGATCATCTGGAATAGTGTACTGACGTAAATTTGATAAAATCTTCACACGTTACAAAAAATATGACTTCGATGACAATATGAAGGCGTGGATTTATTTACATGTCCATTACTGGCAGGGTGACCACGATCTTGATTTCTTCCACATTAATAGGGTCCAGGGACTCGACCTTGCATGGGTGCTCTGGGCAGAGGTTTGAGGTCATCTGCAGCTCCTGCAGCTCCACCTGATGATCCTGGGCCCCTGAAACAGTAAAGAGAAGAAACTGCTTAGTTCAAGATTGACAATGAAATAAAAATCAGTGAATAACAGATTCCACATCACATGGTTCAAAAGGATTGTGCTAATGGAGGAACACATGAGTGTTTTTTACTTTCATCCACAAACTTGGGCACGGATTTGGAAGTTTGATTTAGATGAAGAAACTCTGGGCTGGGTTAGTTATTCTGACAACTTTTTAAGATGCTGCTGCACAGCTAGTTAGTAACACTATAAATTACAACATAGTGGGGTAGGTTACGACCTCGTCTTCTTACATCTCAAACTTGGCACTGGATGACTTGGATAATCTGAAAGTGCTGCTCTATGTAATTACCAACTTTATCATCGTCATGACTTCAACATTTATAGAATACAAACATTTTATTTTAAACTCGCTTTGTTTTTATTTTCACACCAGACTGTGCATTTTCTTAACCTTTTCCTGTCTGAGACGACCTATCCCCACTGCAAACACAACACTTTGTGGTTGTCTAACCAGCACTGACCAGTCCATTTGAAGGCAATGTCAATTAGTCTTCGAAACCACACAGCAACGGAACTACCGTACTCAGAGAGTTAACCCTTGTGTCGCATGCGCAACTTATCTTTCCCCGGCATTTGCTTGACAGCACACTCTCACTTAGACACTATCATATTTAGGACGTCTGTCCACAGCATACCAACACTAATGATTTTAGGACATAATTTGGAGTCCACAGTACAGTGAATGGGTTAATATTATTCACGTGGTAGGCATGTCATGCCGAACCCCAGTGAAAACCTGGTTTTTGGTAAATTGTTTATGAATGATTCTATGATTTTTTTGATGTCTGAAAATTTTTTTTGCGTTTTTTGATGAAATGAAATCGGGTGGTTAATGTCCATGGCATATTTTGTGAGGCCACTGGAGCAGCTTATGATGGCCATTTATATGATTAAGATTTTAGAGTGTGTTATCGACCTCAAGGAGTGACACTTGTGGTGCAGTGAGACATGAGATACTGATAACAGCAGTGACGATTCAGACTTTGACGAGAAAATTTTTGTTCGGTGCACTTTTGCAAAGGACATTTTATTGGATAGTTTGTGCATCACACACTTCTTTGTTAACTGCTTTGATTTGTGCTTCTTTATGTGGAATTTTGTGTCGAGCTGACATTTTGTTGTTTTTTTCACAAAGGTTTGAAAATAACAGAGAAATTCGCCTTGTCTTAGGAATTTTTGCTTTTTTTTTTTTTGGAAAACTGGCTTTGGCCAGAAAAGAAATCGAACCACTCGAAGTTGTGGATTAAGAAAGTAAATTCTTAAATTCTGACTTACATAATCTTATCTCCATAAGGATCGAGAGCAGCCAATCTGCAAATAAATAAAAACGGAATTATTTCAATGTAAAAGTAGGGTGCCGATTCCAAACCCTTCAGATCGATGTGAATATTCATCACATATACGTGAAGCAAGAGTTATAACAAGCACTCCAATCATCTGCGACACAACTTTGGGATTAACTTTATTGAAGTGACAGAAATTAGGGGGGGGCACAGACTTCTAAATTTTATGACAAGTGCTGTTTGGACACCTTTTCATTACAGACAGCAGCTGTGCCTTCAGTGATTTTCGTGATTGCCCCCCCCCCCTACAAGTTTACTATTAGTTTTCCAGGAAGGACCGCAGAGAAGAATCAAATGCTATATGACATAAGAAGGAAGAACTAAAACCTCCTAACAGTGCTAGTATTTGCACCCACCGGACTTAACAACTCCATTTTTAACTGGCTGGAACCCCTTGAGCTGCTCTGGATAAACCTGCCCATGGATTGTGATCATTATTACAAATCTACCTCAGATTCTTACAACCATACCCTTTTCTATAGATGCATCTGGAATTTTTCAACTGCAACAAAGTAATGTCACATTTACTCTCATCACTAAAGTCTGTGTGTGCACTTCTATCATTCTTATACGCGGTGTGCGCACTGGGCAGTTTTGTTTCGCAAAACAGTTTTGAATGCCGTACACGGTAAAAACCCAGACAGGAAAAGGAAGTAATGTTAGATAAAAATGCGGTGTGGAAGAGATAGGGCTCAACTCTGAAGTTCTCCTTGGTAAGCATAACACAAACGTCCCGCAGTTTTATTCATATTTCAACATTTTTAAGGAATTATGGTGCTGTACACGTCTAGGCACTGTGCGTTTCTCGGCATAAGCTTTGCAAATCGATTTCCTATTACGTAGATACAGTCAAATGTTCTGAAACCAAGTGATGCAGCTGTAGATTTTGTTTGGCAGAGCCATATCTGTGCAAAGTAAAGTTTTGCAAATTTTGCAGACACACTGGCACCATGGGAGGGTGCACACAATTTTTTGGCACTTCGTCAAAAGAAAAACAGCAAAGTGACAGTTTGCAATGTTGTTCAAAGTACTTCTATCAAGCTTTTTAATAATTTTTAGAGGTAACAATGGCATTCCACTGTCACTGAGGCCTGTGAAACTTGGTCTTCATTCATACTAGGTAAAAGTGGATGATGAACACTAATAAAAATACAGTGCACAAAATGATATACATGTTTAGTTCTATTTTTATCCATAGTGCACAAAACAAAATACACGTACTGCAAAAAATCAAATATAACCGTTTTTACCCAACAATCTTTGTCCTACCTTTAATTTGATGTGAACAGCTTTTATTTTCAAGGTTCAAGTTATGTTACCTCTCCTTGTGCTACACACAAGGCCAATATTGTGGCCTATGTTTCACGACCCGGGTTCTGCGGGAGGCCAATTTATTGTATAGCAATGCTGCTCCCCGTGTTTTGTTTGTTCGGTTGCTTTGACTAAATTTTTTTTTTCCACACCAATTTCACTTGTTTATCCATCCTGTCACCCCTAACGTGTCTAACAAAAAGGTATTGTCCAATTACATTTATTACGATGCTCAACCATTCGTCATACTCATGTAATAGTACTGACGGTCTGAAGTTCTAACTGGGGAAAATCTTAGAAAAACTTTTGACTTTTTCGACTACATGTGAAATGAGAAGAAAGGGGCCAGCTGTGTATTTGAGAAACCATGCTTTGTCTGTAATAATGAATTCCAATGTAATTCTAGGGCATGCTGCATAAAGGCGTCTGTCGGTAGGTTTCTCATCAGGGAAAACTTGGGAGAAAATTACCAGCTTTGTTGTTGGTCGTAGTGGTAATCTGAGAAATATTGTGTTGCTTATCAGTACATGAATGTACTCTATGAGCTGGAAATCAGATCTCTTGCTAAAGGTGTGCTAAGAAGCGGATGTAAACTGCCGGTGGCAAAATGGAAGGAAATTGTGCGGCATGCCCAGAAGTTGTAGAGAAAAAATTATATTTAAGATATAGTGTAATTAATCCCAACTGTTTTAAAAGAACAAAGTCTGATATTGATAATTAAATTAAAATTATACAGTTCTATTTCATATGAAGGGAAAGACAATAAGAAAAAAATAATCTGACACCCTTACAGAAGAGCTGTATTTTATATACATTCATTACACTTGTAGTCTTATTGACGGACTGATGACAAGCAGTTAACCAGAACAAAACAAGTACAGTGGAATCCTAATATCTCGACATCAGTGGGATCGTCTGAATTGCGTTGAGCAAAGAGAAAGTCGAAATAATGGATTAATGGTGGAAGACAAAAAAAAGGGGGCGGGGGGGCAGAATCAAACATGGCTTAAGTGTCCAATGAATAACGGAATTATGTCCCCTATCCTTCTAATTATCGGCATACTGTCACACGTTCATTCAATATCACTTGAGTGGAGCACTTGCGTGACAAACATTTACCAATATCGGCGGATGCATATGTGCAGTGCTTTACTTTTTCTTTTTAACCTCAACATGACTGTTTCTTCAGAAGAAGTGATGATACTGGTATACACACACACACACACAGTACGTCAATTAATCAAGAGATCGAGGTCAAGGCTTAGTATGAACGGCGCATGAATGTTTTGTGAAAGAAAAAAATACCCACATTCTGTGGTACTCCGTAATTTCACTGCTGTGTGCTTATGCATGGCACCCCACATTCACCTTGCTGAAGCCAAGGGTCATCCTCTTTGTCCACACATCCGCTCTCCCACCCTTCCCCACCAGCAATGCAAAAAGAAATAGAGATCTTATAGACAAGTTATATGCTGGGAGTTGCATGGGCATTTTCGGCATCACAGACTTCTTGTGCTCTGGTCGGGGAGAAATGTGTCGATATAAGAGGAAAGAATGGAATAACACGTCGAGTTACGGGAAAATATTTAACAGCATTAAAGAAGGACCAGGTTAGGACTTAAATTATGTCGAGATAAGTGGCAGACTTTCTTCAAAAAGAAGTTGCTACCAAATTCCTGTTTGTGTAAATTCTTTTTTGATCTGGACTTGGAGATCTAGATCTAGCGAAGCTTTTTTGGCATCTTCACCACCACCAAGTTCCGTGTTGGTGTTGGAAACAGCGTGTGTTATGTGGGTGTAAGCAAACCGAAACTAAGGGAACTCTGTGAGATTGAACACTTAACTACTAGAATGCACATTCTTTTGAAGTACATTGCATTCATCACTCTCAGGATTAATTCTCTGAATCACATGCTGCATTTTCGCTGAATTTACACAGACCATGGGTACAACAAATATCGTACCTTCTTCTTTCATAATAGTCATAATAAGGGTCTCTTGGTGGAGTTGATCTTCTGTAGTAATCAGGTGAGTGCCTGCCAAAGTCACGATACAATGGGTCACGTGGTGGAAGAGGAGGGAGTCTGCGCTCATATGGATCATATCTGTATCTTTCATATGGATGAGGGGGCAGCATACGAGCTCTGGCATAATAGTCATATGGGTCAGGGTAGTAAGGATCTCTGTCATAACCGCCATATCTGTCACCACGTCCTCGTCCTCGCCCGCGTGATCTACAAAATTGACAAAATGAAAAATAGAAACCTTTAATAACAGGAGATTCAGTGTTCAAAATTTAATAAAAAAATATAAAAAAGTAGCAGATGAGGTCTTGGAGCTATAAGTTGCTGAACTCCTCTAACATTCTATTTGATTTCCTTTTGTGTATGCAATGTGTATAGACAGATTTAACAGGATGCCACAAGATGCAATCTGGTTTTTCTTGTTTTTTTTTCTAATTGCCACGAGCAGCGATGCCAAAAAAGCAGTACAAAGGAATTCAAAGCAGTGCCTTGGTGTACAATTAAAGAAGAAGGATGGAATGAAACCTTATATTTTCAACTGTGATTTACATATTACACTGCCATACAAACAAAACCTTTGAAAAGATTTTTAAAATTACAAAGCAACTAACCCATGTTATTCTTCATTATCAGATTGACCACATTAATAATTACAAAGTTTGTCACAATATTAATACATGTAGTAACACATTCCATAAGTAAGGTCTAACTGGCAATTTGTAAGTTATCTAGGAATCTCATTCAGCATGACTTTTGAAATATAAGTATTATTACTGTCCTGCTTTAAAGTGCTGTTCTTATGATTGAAAAGTTGGAAGAATATAAGATAATATGGAAGATCAGAACTCAGATGACAATGTGCCATAAAACCAAAATCAAAACTCAAACTCAAAATACTTATATGGACAAACATGGATACTAACGGTCCTCTTGGACACTCCTTTGACCAGTGACCCTCTCCACCACAACGATAGCACTCTCCTTTGCCTCCCATTCCAGCCTTTTGACGTACTTTGCTACGAGATACCTTGGAAAGATTATGAACAGGACATACAGTTTTATCATCACGGTAGTAGTAATAAGCAAAATTCTTCAGATGATGGAAAATCCCTTGAGCATTATTTTCACTCTAATCCGAACTGAGCATTATAATATAACTATGTATTCTATGAAAAAAATTTAACAGCAAAAACCAAAATTAGCCATTTCAATCGACAGATGCTTGCGTGCAGCCTATAGTATATTATAGGCCCATTTCCTTGAAGGCCATAACCTAAACACTAGGTACTACAAACTGAATTTTAGAAATGAATATTTGTTGATTGTTTTTGCTTTATCTGAAATAATCTTTTTATTCTGAGCAGTTGCATGCCAATTTTTTTTTCTCTTTTAATATGCAATAATTTTTAAGAAAATTAGGTAATTTTGAAATTTTATGAAATCCACTCTCTTTTGAAAATGTCCATGGGGCTATTTATGAGCTCATTAAGTCAAAAAATGTAAATAAAATAGTGCCACTTCAATAATACTCGTCCTGTGGCACTAACTGATTGAAACTGATTGCACATGGACTAAATATTTAAAGGGATTTTGAATTAAAACAAATCTTTCCATAACTGACATAAAAGTGGTCAAACTCAAAATACTAAAACCATGTGTTTCTGAATAAGGACATGAAAATGACAAAAATTATGCAAATTTAGAAAAGCACAAAAAAAATGCTTTTCAATACATTATTATAATAGATTCGAACACAATAGATACATTCAACACAATGAAAACCATATCAAGACTTCAGTGATTGGTTAAAATTTAAATTCATGTCTTTCGCTGTTGTCTTGAACAGTGAGTTGAAATTCCAGTGCAGGATTAACTTTTCTTCATATTATTACACTGATATACACACACATTTTGTGAAAAAGTAAAATGAAATGAAGCTTACAATTTTAATTCAAATCAAATATTAACAGTGGAGAGTTGTGTCTATTTTCACAAAGAATGAATCTGACTGTGGGAGCAAAGATGCAAATGTATCGGAAATTGCTGACCCACCAATTGAAGATTTGCAGTGCTTCATAGGGGGGTGCAACATCGATGAAGTATCCCCTCATTCGAAAGCTACACCCAGCTAAGCAACAAAAACAAAAACAAGCTGGAAATGAAAGTTCCATAATGGGGAAAAGGACGAAATTTGATTTGCCATAATTCATTACAAAAAGACATGCAAAAACCAGACTGAATTTTGAAAACCATGCAAGTACTCTTTAATAATTTTCTCCGCCCAATCAGACGGAAACACAGCCGTTTGAACTGAAATACCATTTAAGGCAAGTTTCCACATAATGAGTTTGTAACTGTCGACCCAATTATGCTGAAAAGAAAAATTAAAAAACACTTACCTCTACACGGATATTGTTTCCACGATGCACATATCCATCTAATGCATCTGCTGCTGCTTTGGCTTCAGACTCTTTTTCAAAGTGCTGTGGTCCAAAAGTAAAATGCCAATAAAATACAATGGTTCCTATTATTAGCCTACTATTCATTTACAATTAATTCTGTCATATCATTTTTATATTTACGATCTAGGTAAAAATATTTCCAATGCCAATATACAACATAATTAACCCTCGTCCCACGTTGGGTGAACTCGTCCACGTAACGCCCCCGTGCGGGGATAGCCAGTTGCCGATAACCTCGGCAGTCTAGTCAAGCGGGTCCTTGTGAACGCGTGTATCGTGTTTACTTTATGACGCAATAACAACAGCAGTGATGGATAAATCGTAAGTGACCCCTATGATATTTGGATAAAGTACTTGTGATGATATGCAGTAAGTTCTATTGTTGAATGGAAGGCCCAAAATCAAGAATATTCTGCAATTTACATGCCGTTTAACACACGTTTTATCATTTTCCCAAGACCTCTGCGCTTTTTCTGTCCCTAAGTCAGGACATTCAGGTGAACAAATTATTTTTTTTAAGCCCGGCACTTAATTTACTAAGCACTATCATGTATCATGGCATTGCCTTCTCCCTCCTCTACTATGTAAAGCCTCCACGTACTATGATGTTAGTTTTAGCAAGAGGTTTGATTTCCAGCTGTAGAGTACATACAATGTACTGAAAAGCAGTTTAATCAAAGCAACACAATATCTATTACCATATCAAATAAAGATAACGACCAACAACAAAGTCGGTCATCTTCTCCCAGTTTTCCTTGATGAAAAACCTACAGACGGACGCCCTTATAAGCAGCATGCCCCAGTAGTATTACATCAGAATTCACAATTACAGACATAGAAAGGTTTCGCAAATACGCACATGGCCCCTTTGTTCTCATTTCACATGTAGACAACAACCAGCATCAAAGTAAAAGTTTCCCCAGTTCGAACTTCAGACTGTCAGTACTATTACATGAGTATGACGAATAGTTGCATCATAATAAGCGTAATCGGATGATACAATTTTGTTAGATAATAGTTAAGTAGGGGTGACAAGATAGATAAAACACGCGAAAATAGTGTGGGGGGAAAAAAATTGACGCCGTGGCAACCGATTAAACCAAAACACAAGGAGCAGCACTGCTATATAATATATTGGCCTCCCACTGGGCCCGGTTTGCAGTAGTGGGCCACAATATTGGCCTCGCATGTCTCGCGTGTTGCGCGGAGAGGCCAATATAGTGGCCCCCCGCAGGATGAGGGTTAAAGCTCTCAACATAAATTGCCAAAAAAATTCACATTTTATAATTCCCTTAATTTCTTTTAGTTTTATGTGCTCCCACAGCAAAGGGAAAAAACAAATCATCTCTGCTTAAAACTTCGTTTCATTTTATTACCAACAACAGTTTCCCCATCATTCTGAAAAGCCACAGATTCTTCACGGACCACAAATGTGTGAATTGGCTGAGAGTAGGCAGTAGGCTGTTGTGCAGAAAATGTAAACACAGCCATTTAAAAAATTTTTTTTGAAGTGCATTTGAAGAAGAATAAAAAGTGCACTTCCTTATCAGCCCTCAATAGTGAAGATTGATGCAGAGTTTCTGTGCTTCAGTTGACGCAGAAGTCTCCAAACCTTCCTTCTTTTCACACAGCACTATTATTCGTATTAACATTTTGCATGAATTATTCTACCGTAAAGATGAAATGTACAGCTAGTACTTTCAATTTATCACTTACAATAAAGCCATAGTCTTTCAGAATGTCAAACTCCGCAACATTGCCATATTTGCCAAAAATCTGTTCCAATTCCTCCTTGTCAGTGTCATTAGGAAGATTGCCAATGTAAAGCTTTGTGGCAGGCATTGTTGACAGCTGTCACACGGACAGGTAGCTAGAGAGAAAAATAATCAAATATAAGACAAATGTAATATCAAAAGCCTTACTGGTGAAACAACTTGCATCACAAGTTAAAGTATATATATTACAATTCAGAATCCCTAATTTATGTCTGTCAAAGTTTCACAATGAATTTTCTTGAAAATATTGACAAGCTTCATAATAGTACACTATATTCTGTAAGAACAAATACATTTTAAATTTAAACCCAAACCATTTACTTATTACAAGGCTAGTGATCCAATTACTAAACAAATTATACGGGTACGATTTTAACCCATCTCACCCAAAACTAATGAACATATCTGCTTGCAGATTTAAATAAATTCATCACGTTATTGCTAAGAATCATGTTGGTGTCAATGTATTTTCCATGTGTCTCGGACCAGTTCAAAATGCACTTGAAATGTGTCAAGATACTGTAATGACATCACCCTTGAACTGAATCAGAAAACAGCATATATCGCTCAATCATTCAAGCTTCTTCACAGATTACTACTCCAGCAGTGAGCATTCTCCATCTAATCAAAATAACTGCAGGCCATTTTGATATTTACATACAGTGTTGAAAACATTTACCTGTCAGATTCTTTTCCAATATCAATGATATGTTGGTACTGGAAGTGGAAGAATTCCAGCAACAACTTTCAACATCAGTGAATTGTATGTGCACTACCCTAACCAACATTCACTAAAATGTAACATTCAATATTTATGTAACATACTTTTCATAGGAAACAGAGAAGCTCTCTCCACTTGGAAAAACAGATATATTGTAAAATATTTGTGCTCCACAAGTGTTAATTTGACTTATTCAATGTTTAGGGAAATTTCTGGAACGAACCAAATATCACACGGTACACTGTAATTTACTGCAAAGCACGTGGGCTGGGCTGGTTTGAATATTGGTTCCAAGTAAAAAAAAATATGCATATGTATAATCTGTTGGTTTTCTGTATGTATGTGCCATATAATTATAATGATACATATTATATCCCATGTATCCTTTTTCTGTATGACTTGTTTTCGAAGATTCAAATTAACAGCATAACTTTTATTTACTGCATCAAAAAGTAAAGAACCCAATCATGATACAGATTAATTACGAAATTCGGAAAAAATAAAAATATACACAGCGTTTGACTACCATGTAAAGAAACCAATATACTGACAACACAGTGCAGACACAAACACAGAAATATAATTATATGTCAACCATAAGAATTTTACAAAATATAATATGGGTTACTTTGTGAAGATTCCACACACATCGATACTCTCAAGTGTGACTCCAGACAATCTATAATATTAATAAGCCCTCTTTGGTACGTTTGATCGTTTTCTATGCCGTGGCTTCCTAGTTATATCAGGGACCACATGGACCAACTACTGGTAATATCATATCCAGAAACAAATCAATTCACCCAGTCCACAAATGGAGCACAAGTGTGCTCCAGATTACTTTTACTTTCATTTATTCCTGTTCATTTCATTTATTTCTTTTCACTGAACGGGGCAGTTCCTCAAAAGAATGTAAGCAACCTACTCAACTACTGATATCTTAACACTAACACTACAGGTTACACTACACACCATTATTTTTTAACCTATTCCAATCACCCCATTCTGCTAAAGTAGCTTATCTACATTGAACACAAAAAAAAAAACTATAGGGTCATGGAACTGGTGGTGGAAAAATTGCAGAGATTTGACATTTAGAGATGATATAATTATATGCCAAAAGAACCAAAATCCCAGCTGGGAATCACAAAACTGACAGATGTCTGCAATAAGAGCCCAATCTTATTCGCAGATGGGAGTTTCTTGGTTTTGTGATGTCTACTATGGAAAAATTCCTCCAGCCTATCATAGTCTGCGGTGGTGCCATGACTAGCATTTGAGGTTATCAGTCAGAGCCTATAGGTTCAATCCCATGCCTCAGCCTTTTTTTTTTTTTAAACCTAGTAGTAGTACATGTACTGCTCATTATTAGGAATCCATTTTTTTTTCCCAAAGGATTTTGCAATTGATATTTGATGTCGTTGGGGATTGATCATTACTAGTGTGCTTCATATTTTATGTCTTTTATCTATTCCTTTTCACTAAGCGGGCCAGTTGCTGTTTAGAAATATAAATTTAAATCAAATTTTAAAGGTAAATTATTTCCTTTAGTCAATGTGAACTGAACAGCTCATCTCTCTCTACGGTAAATCTGGATCTATTCAGTATTTACTGAAAATTTATTTTGGGAATCATCTGCTTCAGCTTTTTATCATGTTTTGTTTTATTACTATTGTTTGCATGAAAGTTTAGCTCATTTTTATTTGCTCGGTCTTTCTCTGTGATTTCACACCCAACATAATATAATTCATCTTAAAAAAAAACAAAAAAACCTAGCCACAATTTTATACTCTGGAGCAAAGCAGCGATGATCAGTGGGGAAAAAAGCTGGAAAAATGTAACAAAAAAAAAAAAAAGTCAGCTCTGCGGAGATTCGAACCCCCCCTTACCAACTCTGCAGGAGAGTTCACTTAGCATGTTAGCGGGGAACCTGAGTAAAAGCGTCACTAAGTAGAGCCTCTCTAATGCTACCAAGGACACGATAACTGATTTAATAAGTCTCCTCCTGTCTCCTGTCGGCTTCATCGTCATCGATGTTAGCTGCTACAGTGGATGTCACGACAAAATCTCCTCCACCCAATCCTGTCCTGAGCTTTCCTAGTTAGTTCACTTATTTCCAGCTGGCTGACTTTCTTGATGTTATCGTGATATGTAATGGGTGGTCTTCCTTGTTTTCTCTTTGTTTCTGTCTTTCCTTGAAGGATTGATATCATAAGGGCCGTGCTTTTGTTTCGGGCCGCGTGGCCGATGTATGCAAGTCTTCTTTTATTTGTTTCAGGTGTTATTCTTCTGGTGGTGCCAAGCTGTTCTAATATGCTTGTATTTGTTCCCCTTTCTGTCCAACTTAATTTAATAAGTAATGCTAAAAAAAGACAACCTGGTGCATCATTACGGTAAGAAACACCATGCCTTACTCCAAATCAAGCCATCTTACTGAGTGAAGAGCTTAGTTATTCAACAAACCAAGCCAAAATTGTGATTTAAAATAGCTCTTCCTAAATACAATTCACAAAACCAAAAAATCATCTGCAAATAAGATTCTGATCTTATTCACAGATGTCTGCGAATAAGGTCCAGATCTTATCCAGACGTCTGCGAATAAGCTTGGCTATAAATTATACGATTTTCTCATCTTGGACATCTGCCCTAGTCCCCATGAGTGAATGCATTAAAAATTTTTAGCCTAGAGACAAGATTGTATGACACTGCTGATCAGTGCAGCAAAAATTCAGAAACCTTTCCAGTAAATCCTCCTACTAAACCTAGACATGAAAAGAGAATACATGGCAGCAAAGAAACATGGTATCACTAATTGACACTATCACTATCAGATGAAAGATGCCAGACAATTGAAAAAAGTGTTTTACATGACGAGAACCACTACATTTAACTTTTTTCCTGGACCAATATTTTATCTATATAGATCTAGTACCTACATGCTAAATTATTGTGAATTGTTTTATTAAATGATTGTTCCATACTGTTCAGTGCTTTTTTACTACTTAACAGAGTTAACTACAGCTGCTCTTAAAACCTGATGTGCCCAAATATTCTCACTTTGTGCTTTGTGCTTTTTACCTAAGTGGTGGATGAAAAATGATGTAGCTACAAAGTTGTAACACTAGCAGACGTAAGACTACAGACTTGACAGCAAAGCAATGACTCCGACTGAAAAATTACCACAGACAGTGGGAATTAGGATATTTCGTAAGTGATCTTTTGTGCATCAGGCATTATTTAGACTCTAGTTTTGCTACTCCTACTCCCAAAGAAATCCATGTAGATCTAAATCTAGATAGAAATTCTTATGAAACAAAAATTTACGATTTAGAATCTAAATCTAATAATTTTACAAATTTAATCAGATCTACCCTCAATACCCATATGGGGACTTCTCTAGATCTACTTGTGTGCATTCACACTACTGTCGTGGCCGTGGAAAAACTGATCTGAAAGTAGGCCATGGGAAGGATCGTCAGTAGCCATAGCCTCAAGTCAATAATGATTATTGATCACTAAAGACAAAACTCAAAGATATGGGGCATGTAAGAAAATATGAAAATCAGAATTGTCAGACTGACAATTAGACTATGTAGACTAGATAGTAGATTATAGATCTAGATCCACAGTCTAAATACTCATTCAGTCATTGGTTACAGTATAGGTACAAGTATTTCCTAAGTCATACTTCAGAAATTTATGATGCCTTTGCACGAGACAGAAATTGGTTTAACACCGATAGTGTCACTGTTACTGTTAGGCGTTATAAAAAATATATTGTGTAGAATTAGAAAAGGTGCTGATGTGTGTGGAATCTTTTTTTCAAAATTACAAAATGCACTGCCAAGCCCCAGCTCAAGTTTGTACCTTTTCAGTTTTACATCATCAGATCAAGCAAGATGTGGGTTTCCACAGAGGACAAGATCAAGTCTGACTCGACACAAAGAAATCTTTCAATGACTGTACGTCAATGGTTTTGCCATTTTTGCATTGGGTCTGCCAGATGGCACGTGGTTCAAGACAAAGACCTTGACCCTGTTCCTCCCTTACAAGCCGATAACCGAATCAAATGTTCGGGAGTTGTCCAAATTCACCGGCCAAATGATTTCAATTACATCATTAAATGACAACATAACCGAGTGAACTCGTTACGAACATGTAAACTACATAAATGACCATGATCTCCGACGACGACAGCATCGCGTTTGTTTCGACCGGCACAAGCCGAGCCTGGGTTGACGCGGAGAATCCCGCCATCGTTCCTTTCTCGGTGGCCATCTCAACGCCTGGTGCAGAGATTTCAGCAGATGCTATAATATCGTCGCCGGTTTGGCTGAAATTAAAAAGGTAACCGTAAATTCTTACCACGTAACAACGTCAAACCACGGGTATTTCTACAAACTCGATATTTTTCGTTTCTGACAGGGTGCCTGCTGTCGCCGGATTCTTCGCGTTCAGCGTCGCCGTTGGTTGATTAAAAACACAGCTGATGAGTCACGTGCAGACGATCAATGAAAAAACGAAACGAAATCTGTATTAAAAAATTGGTCTTCAAACATGATACAAAACAATGTATATTTTATGCACCTATTTTTGGGGCAATGCCGTGTGAGAACGCCTCGGGCAATGCTGAAGTTTTTTAACAGCTGTTAAATAGCCGCAAGAACATTTTTTTTTAAGTCAACACAAATTTCCTGGATTTTTTTAAGCCGATAAAGTTGTGACCCAAATCTGGCATTGCCTGAGGAAGGCCTTGAAAAGTGACCGTTTTTTATATTTTTTTGCCTTTTCGTTTCTAATTCTTTTGTGATTTATTGCAACGGTTCTTTATTGTGTGTTTTCGATGTGAGGCTTTACGGCATTTTTTTTTTTTACACTTTCCTTTCTGAATTTCGCTACTATTGATACATGTTTCTGACTGCGTTTGAAGAGCAGTTCGTTGCACTGTTCCCCGAACAGGGTGAGCGTGCTATCAGTTGGGACATTGACAAAACGCATACACACAGAAAATTATCAAATATAATTGACAAAATATAATTATTTTTTTTAATATTATGTGGGATCGCGGCAAGTGACATTGCTTCAAACCTCGCTGCCATTCCGCCAGATTTTCCGTTGTGTTTTTTTTTATACAATATTATGATAATATTTTGTCAATTTCCTGTCACGGGTCACGCACGCAGGCCTACTTCTTTGTGTTGCGTTGTTCTTTTATGTTCTTTTAAGGTTCTTTTCCCCGAAAGCTAGATTTGTCTTTCCTTTCCCTTTGTGTTTTAATATTGTATCATTTCTGAAGCCTGTTGGAATCATATTCTTCTTCTTTCGTTCACCAATCTAAATCTGCAGATTTGTCCTTTTAAGAAAATCTACGGTTTTCTGTAGTTCTGGCAGAGCACCATAGAGTTTGATGTTCAGGTCGGTGGGTAGGGGCCAATACGTTTCTCGCAGTGCTGAGAAGAGTGTGCAGTCCTGCAATATTATGCTCCATGTTTTGAGGAGACTGGCTGCACTCACATAATGGCAGATGTTCCTATTTTAAACTTGGTGAATCATAAAATAATAATTAGGGGGCGAAAAAAGGGGGTGGGGGTGTGGCTAAAAATTTGCAGCGTAGCCTACTCAGCCTGTTCTTTTTGCCACTTTGCTTCAACCTCAAGCCTTGCTGCGATTTCGTGTGTTTTTGTTGTTTTTTATGTAGTTGTTTTTTTTATAATAGCTTGTCAGGAACAGCGTCGTAATAATGTGCATGTGAGATTGCATTTGACTCGTGTTCAGTTTGATGTCTTTCCTTGCAGCAAAAGAAAAAAAAACACAGAGAACAAACAAAATGACAGATCTGGCTTTACATAATCTATCTGAGAGAGAAAGAGAGAGGGTCGAGAGAATGGGAGCCTCAGCAGGTGGGATTTGGAGCGAAAGCAAAAATACTCGAATGACAATCTAGTATCTTTGGTGAAAGAGGGAAGGAGACGGAGAGGATGGAAGCAGCTAGGTTTATCCCGGGCAACTTCACGTACCTCAGCTAAGGGACCGTTCACATATTATGTCATCACATTGGGGGGGGGGGGTGTCTCTTGAATGATGACAAGTGATGACATGGGGGAGGGGGGTTGTTGAGTCCAAAGATGATGTCATCAATGTGGTTTGGCAAAATTGGTGATTGCAAGTTCGAACCTGTCCGCTGTAGTTGCTATGGGGAAACAATTTACCTTTAACTTCCTCAGTCCACCCGTCTGTGAAACCGGTACCTGAAAATATAGGTCGTGGAAAGATCTTCCCAGTTTGCTAACATGCAGCTTTTCTGTAGGCCCTATATGCTCTTTGTGAGTTGACATGGTATTAAATGGTTGAATCAGCCTGTCAGGGACACCTTGTAAAGCGCTTAGAGCATTAGTGGATATTAAGCGCTATATAATATAAAAGCTCTTATTGATTTTATTTTATTTATAATCTGTTCGTTTGAATTAAAATAAATAGTAAACAGCACTATAATACAGGTATTTTTAGTCGTTATTTGTCAAGTTTTGTGTGAACGGTCCCTTAATTTTCTACAGGCCTAACTCTAGCCATTCCCCATGTCTAAAGAAGTAACCCTTGAAGTAGCCTTAATCGTACAAAGATGTGGCCTATCCACACGAAAGTTGTAGTAATTAAATTGCATCTGATTGTATTGTACACTTCAGATCATCTAGGCGCAGCGAAGGGGAATGATCAATTGCATAATAAAGGCAGAATTCACAGAGACACTGAAGGCCTGAAGTTCCATGTGGCAATTTAGCTGTAGATAAACACAATGATTTTTAAAATGTCGCTGCCACGGCTTTTCTTAATTTTGAGAATTTCCCTGAAGAAAGCTTAACATTTTTATGGGAACGTTCATCAGCGAAGTGATGCAAATAGTTGAAATACTACTACATGACTATTCAAAGCAATCTGTGTCAACAAAAATTTTCTGAATTTTTTTGTACGCCGAGAAAGTTGTGACCGAAATCATGCATTGCCTGACTTTTTTTTTTGTTTTTCTTTGCCTTTTCATTTCTAATTCTTTTGTGATTTATTGCAACGGTTCTGGTATCATAAAGGTTCTTGTAAACAAATTCATTTTGACCTGGTTACCATCAAGTCCTTTTTTGATCTTTACTCGCAGGCGCAGAACGCTCACTTCCAAAGTAGTATTCGAACAAAACAAAAATTTAAATCTTTTGCTTCCAGCATAGAGGAGGAGTTTGTGGCCTCATGGTTGAATTATCAGAGCAGTGCTTATTCTTCAATCTACACAGCAGCTCACTTGGTAAAATTATTGTATGATGGATGGTGAACACTTTTTTTCCGATTCTAAACTGTGTGCCCTGATTTCCATTCCCAATTCTTACAACATAATTTTACATGAATTCCTATAGCATACAAAAATTAATTCTCACAAAGTTCTTGTGCTTCAGATATTTCTACAGCAGCTGTGATCAGACGCTGAATCCGAATCCGAGGTTAGCACGGTGTCCAGCCTGTAGATGAATTATTCTTTGAATCATGTTAATTGTTAGTTCGATCAATGTTGTACAAGCTACATGCACATGATCCAGTGGAATTGTTCTCTCCAGTAATCCGGCGCTATTGTTATCTAAAGAAGTTATATATATATGGGTCTAAACGCTTGTTTGATGGTATTTTTTCCTCTCTAATATATGCTTACATGTTTTTTGTATTTTTATTATCAGGATAGGTTTAGTGTAGCAGTATTGGAAACTTCATCACCTACATGTATCGAGAATACATGATGCACTATGACATGATTGTATTTCATTGCTTGTCCAGCAGGTGTCCCCCTGTTCTGTATGTACCGGTACTCGTTATCATCATTACGTAAGTCTATCTTAACCGCCCTTACCTTAATTTTAAAATAACTTAAGATTAGGTCGTGTTGTATTTGTATTTGTATACTTCTTTAACCCCATTTGGGAAATTTGCCTTTGTGCGATTGCAACCCAGTTATAACTGGAGCAGGCACGTCAGATCAGGTCATGTTAAAGTGTTAGAAGTACATTCAGGGTTCATACAAAATCTTGAAAACTAATTTTAAGGACTTTATAAGGACTTCCTAAGAACTCACAGTAAACAAATCAAGGACCTGTGTGCCCATAACCAAGAAATGTTACAACTATACAAGTGGTGAACGGCATTCATCGAAACAGGATGTTTCTGTATCCAGAGTTCAAACATAATAAATTCACTCTGAAAAGTTCAGTTATTTCAAAGTACCAATTATCCAGTGTGCAATTGGAAGATTTGAATCTCAAATGTTTCAACTGAAACACAAATTTTAAGGACTTTTAAGGACTTTAGCATCATTTTCAGAATTTAAGGACTTTTTAAGTACTTATTTTTTCTTTTATGAAAATTAAGGACTTTAAGGACTTTTAAGGACCTGTGTGAACCCTGATGTTGCTTTCTCTGGATAATGAGTAAGCAGTGGTGTCGTGTGGTGATGTACATCACTACAGTCATGCTTTATGGAGATTGCCTACTAAAGCGGCCCACACACACTCAAACTTTTTCATCAATAGTATTGACGTCAAACTTTTTGACAGTTTTGACGGTTGCCATACACGCTCAATATTATTGTGCAATATTCAGTCTGTGAACGGCAATGGACGGAGCAACAGCGCTGGCTCTTTCCTTGTAGTATTCACGGTATTTGATTAGAAGAGTCTCGTATGCACTGTCTTTCTTCTGCCTGTCACTGTACTCCTTGCTTTTAATTTTCCAAAGCGCAGGCAATTTCTTTTCTTCTTTAGACGGCGTCATGATAGATCTCCTCTCTTCTGAAAATCAAAAAGTGAATTTGACGCAAAATATTGAAGAGTGCCCACACATGCTCAATAGTTTGACGGTTTGCGCAAAAAATATCAACTGAAACAGATCCATCAATATATTGACGTCAATACTTTTGAGGCCATCAATACCGCCCCCACACGATCAAAAAAGCGTCCAAAAGTTTGACGTCAATACTATTGATGAAAAAGTTTGAGCGTGTGTGGGCCGCTTAACTTAATACAAACTGAGCCTCTTTTTTCCTTGACTGACACGTGAATCATACCAATTACCATTGTTAATAAGCTTGCTGCAAATTCACTGTCATTATGTGGTGTTTGCTATGTTCTAATTTATTTGATATCTCTTCCCCCTTTTCACGTTGTTTATGTAACGTACACTGTACATGTATACTCCCAGTGTTAATAAATTTTAATTGTTACTAACTTTCTCTCCTTCTGTGGCTGTAAACCAAAAGCATGCGTAGTCTCTATCTAAGGCCAAGGCTGTTCTTGTTTCCACATTCATGTATTGTGTATGATTGGCACTCATGAACAAGGGCGCATAAGAATGGACAGGGAAAGCCATTATTTTGGGCGCGAAAGTCAAAGTTATTGGCATTCTTGTTGTCAATAAGTTTTATAAAAATAAATGCTTAAAAGAAATTGAATACACTGAAACTTAGAAGTTGATGCCATGTGTTGGTGTGATTTACATGTACCTATATTTTAACCTAAAAGAACAGGTAAATGCAAGTCGTACAAGAAGCTCAAGAGTTGGTAACCAAGAAGAGTACCGAGCATCAGCTAAAGAGGTCAAAAAATTAATTTAAAAAGACAAAGAGGAGTTCATAGGAATGTTAGCAGAGAAAGCAGAGAAGGCAGCAACAGGAGGACACATGAGGATCCTCTACCAGACTACAAAGACTCTTGCTGGAAAATATGGAAAACCTGAAGTTCCTGTCAAGGATTACAACAGGAAGGCTATTTTTGGAAAGGAAGCTCAGGCAAAAAGATGGATAGAACATTTTAACAGCCTCTTGAACAGACCTCCACCAAGCAACCCACCCGACATTCTACCCGCAAGAAATGATTTACCGATCAGTTGCGACCCTCCGACTAAAGCAGAGATTAATGATGCCATAAAGCAGTTAAATCGAGGCAAGGCAGCTGGACCAGACCAGATCCCACCAGAGGCGCTGAAGGCAGATGCTGCTGGGGCTGCAGAGGGTCTGCACTCACTATTCTCGAGGATTTGGATCGGAGGCAAGTTTCCAAAGGACTGGAAGGAAGGACACCTCGTGAAGCTTCCAAAAAAAGGGGACCTCAGCAATTGTAGTAACTACAGAGGAATCACACTTCTCTCCATCCCAGGAAAGGTTTTCAATCGCATTATTCTCAAGCGAATACAGAATGCAACAGACCCAAAACTTCGTGAGGAGCAAGCTGGTTTCAGGAGCAATCGATCAACCACCGACCAGATCGCCACGCTGAGAATCATAGTAGAGCAGTCACTAGAGTGGAACTCCCAACTGATAGTGAACTTCCTTGACTACGAGAAGGCCTTTGATAGCATCGATAGAGAAACACTGTGGAGAATATTGAGACATTATGGAATCCCAGAGAAGATGGTGAATCTTATCAAGAGCATGTACGAGGGGACAAGTTGCAGAGTCGTACACGATGGTGAGCTTACTGACAGCTTTGATATCAAGACTGGTGTTAGGCAGGGTTGTTTGCTGTCCCCATTTCTGTTTATTCTGGTGATTGATTGGCTTATGAAAGAAACCACCAGTGGAGGAAGAAATGGCATACAATGGACCCCATGGACACAGCTGGACGATCTAGATTTTGCAGATGACTTGGCACTATTGTCGCACACGCACGACCAGATGCAAGCAAAGACTACAGCTCTAAACAAAATTTCAGAATCTATTGGATTGAGGATACATCCTGCAAAGTCAAAGGTCCTAAAAATTGTTGCACCCCCAAGCGAACAAGTCAGAGTAGGAGATCAACCACTGGAAGATGTAGAGTCCTTCTGCTATCTTGGTAGTATCATTGACAATAAGGGAGGAACAGAAGCAGAAATCAAAGCACGAATTGGAAAGGCACAGGCAGCTTTCACGTCCATAAGCAAGATTTGGAGAACCAAGGATATATCTTTAAAAACAAAGCTGAGGATATTCAACTCGAACGTGAAGTCAGTCCTGTTGTATGGATGTGCGACTTGGAATGCGTCCCAGGCCTGCATAAAGAGAATCCAAGTTTTCATCAACAGATGTTTGAGGAAGCTACTTAAGATCAGATGGACAGACAAGGTCAGCAATGAAATTGTATGGAAAAGAACAAGACAGAGCCCAGTCAGAGAGGAAATTGGTAGGAGGCGATGGAGATGGATCGGCCACACTCTCAGGAGGCCAGGAAACAGCATCACGAAGAAGGTATTGGATTGGAATCCCCAGGGCAAGAGATCAAGAGGAAGGCCGCGCGGAACGTGGAGAAGAGCCAGAGAAAATGATGTGCAACGAAGTGGAAAGACTTGGAATAATGTAAAGAGGCTGGCCCATGATAGAGAGGGATGGAAAGTGTTTGTTGGTGGCCTATACCCTGATCCAGGGTGAGAAAGGCAATGATGATATTTTAACCAGGCTTGTCGGAATTTTAATGTGAAGAATTTATATTTTCAGTTAGTTCAAGTTTATGAAAAGCCTAAAAACACACCATTTTAACTGATGAAATGCAACCACAGCTGCTTCTGTTTTTTATTTTGGTGAACTGAATGTGAATTGAAGAATGATTGTAAAGCACATAGAGTTTCCATTTGAGGGAATGAAACACTATGTAAATGTTTATTACTGTTATCATTAATTATTGTTGTTGACACTTCCATAGTTGACTTGGTGGGCATTCATGATTTAATAGAGAGGTCTTCACACTAATTTTAAATAATCACATACATGTAGTTACAAAACTACTTTGCTTCTGGGTATTGATGTTACAGGCACACCAAACAAGAAATTTAAGTTACTTATTTCTTAACCACCTTTCCACTGGACCGAAACTTTATTCTCGTTAACAAACATCTACCACAACCATTCAGGTCTATACACTACCAGTAGAATTATGCATATTTTGTGTTGTTTATTATTTTAAGCCTTCTCACGGAGAAAATTAGAAATCTGTCTTTCTGGTCAGTTTCTGAGTATAGAGACAACCAAAATAAACATAACCACAAAGCAACATCACAGAATTGGTAATACATGTATTAGGTAGTCCAAACTGATTTTTACTTTTCATCATAACTCACCAGTAATTGTCCAATCTGATGGAGCTTGCTTTTCTAAGAATTCTGATACCAAATATAGTATTCAATGGCTTTGAAAGTTATGGCATTTTCAAACGTGAAAAAACACCTCGAATTTGCTACCTTTTGTAAATTGCAAGACAGTCCAACTTTGACCACTCATAAAATGACGATTTTGAGTCACGGCATTAACAATTCTCAGTTTCCAAGACGATGGGGTGTACATTATGCTCAAATTTTTTTTTTAGGGGTACAAATATAATACATGTACAAGCATCTCATTTTACTTTTTTCAGTCATCAGACTTCATCCAACGTCAATTTTTGTGAACTCTTACAAGGGAGACAAAAATAATTATTTTTTTTTAATTGAAAAGGAGGTCAACTGTGTCGCCATTGACTTAGCACTGAGTGTCAGACAAAGGTGACAAAATCAAACCTTGGGCGAGTCTATAAAAACGGTTGGTGCTTCGCGCCGAAACATGCCCCATGTCTGATTTTGGCATACCCTGAAAATGCAAAGGCTGAGGTTCATTTGCGTAATTCTGATCCTATATATTAAAGTTTCCGTCAGTTTCTCGGTCAACAAACTTTCCAACAAATGCTTTTTAAAGGAATTTCATCCTAAAACAGGATGCAAAACACATTAAGTTAAACCTCATTTTTCTGGCTTTCTGTGTGAGTTATTTTCAGACACATGCACTACATCAGCGCAATGCTCCGCAATGATTTGTTATAAGAGGATCAAATTGCTACACGCTGCTCTGCTCAGGGTGAAAACCGCAATACCATGTCTTGTGCAAGCAATAAAAATACACAGCAACACACTTTAAACAATATAAAAGAGAGTACACTTTGAGAGAAAAAGAACTGAACTCTATTTTGATGCAGGATGCATGCCGTTTTACATAAACACACAGCAGTAGCAGCCATGTAATGCTGGCCTAAAATTCGCCCCGCCAGCAGGGCAGCTTGGACTACCTAGTACCGTAATATGTAGCAGCTGCTCAAATTTGAGAAAATCGATGGTTGGGACTCAAATACACAGTCTCTGATTATTGCCAATTTAGATTATTTGGCTATCGCTTTCTATTAACAGAATTGTAAATCTATGCCCCAGCCATCAGTTTGCTTGGTTTTCTCAACTTTGTTGGTTGTGAAATAATTACTGATTCTGTTCAACTGTATCCTTATTACATATTATGTTTCACACAGTGGGACATACTATCTAATTATGGTTGTTCCAGGTTGTTCCGCCTTCTCGCGGAGAAAATTAGAAATCTGTCTTTCTGGTCAGTTTTTGAGTATAGAAACAACCAAAATAAACGTAACCACGAAGCAACATCACAGAATTGGTAATACGTGTATTAGGTAGTCCTTAACTTATAACACTAAGTGCAATCTGCAAACTGCAACATATAAACACACTCACAAATGACAAAATATCAGTTCCAAAAATTCAGCAGAAACAACATAAGATAAAGAGGAAAATTTATTATATACACAGCATTTTAGATCAGTCATATTTTCTCATCTCAATTACACTGATATATGAAATTTGATACATTATTGGATCAGTGCTGATGATCAGGGGATGGGCTTGTATGTGAGGTTGTGCCTGGTGATGCAAGAGGTGTCTCTGTTGAGCCAGTATCAACATCTGTTGAATTTGATGATCCACCTTGTACATGTGACTGGCTCTCCTCACTACCACCAGCAATGGCATCTCTTGACCCAGACTTTGTTTCAGGAGGATTGATGTGTTCTGGCAATTTTTCAAGTTGATACTGTGAAAACACAGATTAGAACAACTTTTCAGCAAATGAGAAACTTACATGTATATTACAATGCACTTTAACTTTAAATTACAGATATGCACTTGACGGCCAAGTATCTCACACACAAATGTGATAGAAGGCTAGACTCATAAAAACACTAAAAACAACAGTAATAAAAGTTTTACATAGGACTTCTTTAGTGTATAAGTCTGTTATAAAATAAATGTGACACTGACAAAATGAAAGAAAAGAAACTTATCATAAGCAATACCTAATATGCACTCTTTTCACTGGGCCATTGCATCACATACTTCAAGTTTCAATAAATTAATGTATCAATGGCTTACCTCTAAGAAAGTGGCCTTGTTTTATGTTACACATATAATCTTTATTTCCTTTAAATAGAAAATTACAGAAATCCTCATAATCTGTGTCACTGCTTTTTCTCGAACAGCGACAAAAAACTAGGAATGAACTGCCAAATGAAATGTTTGCAAAATGAAAGAAAAAATTGTGTATCTCATTTTGCCTAGTGGAGAGCACAACTTTGACTTTCATTATCAGTTTGCCTGTTGTCGTTTTTTTCATAACATTTTGTTTATTGTTGGAACTTCAGCAGAGGACTTGTGGGGAGTCTTGTTATTAAAGTCTGTTTAAAATTTAAATGTTTGACCAGACAAATAAGCAATGCATAACTGATCAAGAACACATTCAGAGATATCACCGTGGTTTTGTTTCAGAACAATAAGGGAAAAATCTTTCCAAAATAGAATGATAAATGCATCAGTACTATAAAATCTTTCAAAATTTGCTGCTGTACGAAAGCTTATGCATTCTACTCTACTCCAGGCCTAATTTGCATGCCTAACTAGATGGCTGCAGGATATCACTTTCATTTCAGCGTGCGCTGGTCAACAAACTGGGCAAACGTGGGTAATTTATAGGCAAAATATCTCATGTTTGATTTCAACCAGAATCCCTCAATCAAATTCAGATGTAATGACAGAAAAATTGCACAAACCTTAGTTACTTTCATAGCCATGCCCTCTGGCAGGTTCCTTTGTATGTATTCTAAGAAAGTACTAGCTGTTGAGCCTGTCAGGTACTTCAGCTGTCAAAATATAACCATTATTTGTTAAACCATGGAAAAAGATGAAACATACAGTTCAGTTTACAATAAGTATTGTGCATCACACACAATTTGTGACAAATGACTAATAATAGCTAGTCCAAAATAGATTTTGAAAGTCAAAATATCCATTCTTTCACTGTTTAAATGAGTAGAACTTTTAATTCCAAGAAGTTTGATACCAAACTTTTGGCTCTATCTTAGTATTTACAGAAGTTATGCCACTCTGAAATTTTGAGAAAATGACTATTTTGCGCATCATGACGAGAGGGCATGGTTTATGGCGCCATATCTCTAGAAGTTATCGTCACTAATCATTCAAACTTGGTAAACACAGAGACATGCACATAGATAAGAACCTCAATTTTTTTCAGGGACTTCAGGCAATTACAAAAGCGTTGTTTATAACATCAAATGTGCCATGCAATCACATTTCACACATTTTTACAGCAGAGGTAAAAAAGTGAAATTTTTGCAATCTTCAAATATTCATAAAAAAATCAACCAATGACCTGACACAAGAAATAAATACATCTCTGTGCTCAGAAAGATGAGTTCTATTGATTTAGAGCAAGAAAATATGTCTAAACTGAATAAAAACCCGATTTTACAAAATGACAGTTACAATGAGTAGTATAAAAACAAAAATTCAGACGAACTTCAAAAAATCATATAAAATCAGTGCAAGCCCATGTAGCTGTCAAAACTGCACGTATGTGCTAAGAATTCAATGGTACATTCATTCTATGTGTTAAAACTTGAATTACTTGCAAAAGGTTAACCATTTTGATCTATTATAACAAGCACTGAAGCAGCATAAAATTTCCATCACGTCCCACAATTTTGCAATCTTCAAAAATTCATTAAAAAATCAACAAATGACCCCACACAAAAACTAAATACATCCATGTGCTCTGAAAGAAGAGTTCTATCGTCTTGAGCAATCTATTTGCCATAGAAATTCATTAAATGTCAACAATTTGAGAGAAGGCAATTATACAGACGATCTTGAAGTGACAGCCCTACATCGGCCTCAGTCGAATCGGGATTTAGTTAGGATCTCAAACTTGCCCGATCATGACAATGCAATCAGAATTAACCTCATCATCATCATCATTGCCTTTCTCACCCTGGATCAGGGTATAGGCCACCAACAAACACTTTCCATCTCTCTCTATCGTGGGCCAGCCTCTTTACATTATTCCAAGTCTTTCCGCTTCGTTGCACATCATTTTCTCTGGCTCTTCTCCATGTTCCGCGTGGCCTTCCTCTTGATCTCTTGCCCTGGGGATTTCAATCCAATACCTTCTTCGTGATGCTGTTTCCTGGCCTCCTGAGAGTGTGGCCGATCCATCTCCATCGCCTCCTACCAATTTCCTCTCTGACTGGGCTCTGTCTTGTTCTTTTCCATACAATTTCATTGCTGACCTTGTCTGTCCATCTGATCTTAAGTAGCTTCCTCAAACATCTGTTGATGAAAACTTGGATTCTCTTTATGCAGGCCTGGGACGCATTCCAAGTCTCACATCCATACAACAGGACTGACTTCACATTCGAGTTGAATATCCTCAGCTTTGTTTTTAGAGATATATCCTTGGTTCTCCAAATCTTGCTTAAGGACGTGAAAGCTGCCTGTGCCTTTCCAATTCGTGCTTTGACTTCTGCCTCTGTTCCTCCCTTATTGTCAATGATACTACCAAGATAGCAGAAGGACTCTACATCTTCAAGTGGTTGATCTCCTACTCTGACTTGTGCGCTTGGGGGTGCAACAATTTTTAGGACCTTCGACTTCGCAGGATGTATCCTCAATCCAATAGATTCTGAAATTTTGTTTAGAGCTGTAGTCTTTGCTTGCATCTGGTCATGTGTGTGCGACAATAGTGCCAAGACATCTGCAAAATCTAGATCGTCCAGCTGTGTCCATGGGGTCCATTGTATGCCATTTCTTCCTCCACTGGTAGTTTCTTTCATAAGCCAATCAATCACCAGGACAAACAGAAATGGGGACAGCAAACAACCCTGCCTAACACCAGTCTTGATATCAAAGCTGTCAGTAAGCTCACCATCGTGTACGACTCTGCAACTTGCCCCCTCGTACATGCTCTTGATAAGGTTCACCATCTTCTCTGGGATTCCATAATGTCTCAATATTCTCCACAGTGTTTCTCTATCGATGCTATCAAAGGCCTTCTCGTAGTCAAGGAAGTTCACTATCAGTTGGGAGTTCCACTCTAGCGACTGCTCTACTATGATTCTCAGCGTGGCGATCTGGTCGGTGGTTGATCAATTACTCCTGAAACCAGCTTGCTCCTCACGAAGTTTTGGGTCTGTTGCATTCTGTATTCGCTTGAGAATAATCCGATTGAAAACCTTTCCTGGGATGGAGAGAAGTGTGATTCCTCTGTAGTTACTACAATTGCTGAGGTCCCCTTTTTTTGGAAGCTTCACGAGGTGTCCTTCCTTCCAGTCCTTTGGAAACTTGCCTCCGATCCAAATCCTCGAGAATAGTGAGTGCAGACCCTCTGCAGCACCAGCAGCATCTGCCTTCAGTGCCTCTGGTGGGATCTGATCTGGTCCAGCTGCCTTGCCTCGATTTAACTGCTTTATGGCATCATTAATCTCTGCTTTAGTCGGAGGGTCGCAACTGATCGGTAAATCATTTCTTGCGGGTAGAATGTCGGGTGGGTTACTTGGTGGAGGTCTGTTCAAGAGGCTGTTAAAATGTTCTATCCATCTTTTTGCCTGAGCTTCCTTTCCAAAAATAGCCTTCCTGTTGTAATCCTTGACAGGAACTTCAGGTTTTCCATATTTTCCAGCAAGAGTCTTTGTAGTCTGGTAGAGGATCCTCATGTGTCCTCCTGTTGCTGCCTTCTCTGCTAACATTCCTATGAACTCCTCTTTGTCTTTTTTAATTGATTTTTTGACCTCTTCAGCTGATGCTCGGTACTCTTCCTGGTTACCAACTCTTGAGCTTCTTGTACGACTTGCATTTACCTGTTCTTTTAGGTCTCTTCTTATCCTTATCAAGTCCAGTGATTTTTGACTGATCCATTCCTTGTGTTCCACTTTCTTTTCCCCAAGAACATCCTGACATGTCGATGTAAGTACTCCTATTACCTTAGCCCAGTGAGTCTCCAAATCTACTGTCTCTTCCAGGTCAACAAGGGGTTTGAATCTATTCCTCAGTGTCAGCTGGAACTCTTCCTTCTTGTCTCCATCCAGAAGGCTCACTTGAAACTTTCTCCTCTTTGTTCCTGCTCTGGTACCTTGTTTCTTGAGGTGGAGTTTGAGTCTTGCCAGCAACATGTGATGGTCAGATCCAACATCAGCTCCTCTCTGTACTATGACATCCTCCAGTGAGCGTCTGAATCGTCGGGTGATGCAAAAGTGGTCAATCTGGTTTTCAGTTACTCTATCCGGTGAAATCCAAGTGGCCTTATGGATCCTCTTGTGTGGGAATACTGAACCTCCAATCACATAGCTGTTAAATGCGCAGAAACTTGCAAACCGCTCTCCATTCTAATTCATTTGTCCCAAACCATTGCACCCCATAATGTCCTCATACCCTGTATTGTCCTGTCCTATCTTGGCATTGGCGTCTCCCATTATAATGTTCACATCTTTTCTTGGCAATGTGTCAACTATTTCCTGAAGCTGGTTGTAGAAATCGTCCTTGTCCTCATCGGTTGCTTCATTTGTTGGGGCGTATATCTGCACAATGTTCATGTTGATGTTCTTGTTCTTTGTAGTAAATGATGCCAATATAATTCTTCTTCCGTAGGGTTCCCATCCCCTCAGTGACCTCTGGGCGTGCTTGCTCAAGATGATCGCTACTCCTTCTGTATGCTTTTTGTCCTCCCTTCCAGAATACAAAATCTTTTCCCCAGAATTAAGTTGTTTCAGTCCGGACTGTATCCAGCGGGTCTCGCTAACTCCAAGTATGTGCAGTCTGTATCGCCTCATCTCCATTGTAACCTGGGCACTCTTTCCTGCTTCATACATGGAGCGGACATTCCACGACGCAATCCGGAGTGACTTGTTTGATGAAGGAGCAGTCAGGCCAGTGGAGTCCTTTCGGCTTTGTCCATTGTCCTTCATTGAATCTACAGGTGCAGATGCTCCCCCTTCTCCCAAGATAAAAGACTGATTTAAAGTATTTGCTTGTGTTTCTGTAACTGGTTTATTTTTACAGGGTGGGTAGTTGGCCCACCGCCAACTGGCTCTTCTCGGGAAACCAGGACCTTTGCACCTTTAGACGCCTCTTACAAAGAATTAACCTACATGGTCTAAATATGCATTCTGATACATAAATTTGTTGTCAGTAGAAAGTATAGACAGTCAACTTATCAAATCCATGGCCTGGGGAATGTATTATATTAAAACGGTCAACCGGTCCTTCGATCTGTGCTAGACCTAGACCTACTTCACTCCCTCATGCACTGATCTGCAACTCGCATTACAACGTTTGGTTAGGGATTTTAGATGCGTCACGCACGGGCGCCATAGCACAGAGACATTTCGAATTTTCACACCGAAGCAAAGGAAAGTAAAGCTTTCTTTTGGTGTAACTTTCGCATTGTTTTTACAGAAAAAGGTAAGGATTTCTCGATTTTTTCACGGAAATCTCAACTTTTACGGCACTTAAACAAAATCAAAACCGTGGAAAGTTATATGAAACTACAATGCATTCAATTCTGCAGCTAACCGTGCCAAATGTGGAATATTTGCTGCGACGGCGAAAACGCGCTTCCCCGTTAAGAGAGATGGGGTCCAAAATTCAGCTGTCCGTTCCGCGAAAAATGCGATTTGAAAACGTTATTGATTGACTCACCAAAAGTCTAATTAAGGGGGCATTGAATTCAAACAAACATCATTAGAAAGAGGAGATTTAGTTCTTTTAATTCATACCAAACACTACACAAGCAATGTTAGAACAAACGGACCACAGAACAACACAAACAGTCGATTTTAACTGAAATTCGCTGCCGCGGCACTCGCTTCGGGCATTTTGGACTAGCTACTAATAACTGACACAGTCAAAGAAAGACTACTGACCACTGGGCTATGCCTCTGAAATATGAAACCTTTCAAGTTTGTTGCCGCAAAATGAATCTCATAATTTGCCCTAATTCAGGTCTTCTGTGCATGTAAAGTTTCTTTTTTCTTTGTGTTTTTTTTCTGGCAGTAAACTGCTACTTCAGATAAAGACAAACAACTTTAAACGTTCAACTTACTGCACAAACTGATTACCCAGTAAGTGAAATAAAAAAGACTTACTTCAAATACTCTGTACAAAGTCCTCATTTCATACTGATGAAAATGTTTCTTATGAATAAAAACAGACTTCATTAAGCTCATCCTAGTTAAAACACGGGGCGGTTCATATCTGAAAGAAAGAAAGAAGAAATTAAAAACAATACAAATGTTATTAAAAAGACATCAGTGTTCTTTGCACTGACAGCTCATGGTAAGAAATGGTTACATTTCATATATATACACATAGTTAATAAAATTACTTTTTTGTCTCTGATCTGTCTTCTTCATTCTTTGAGTTATCATATACACACACAAAAAACACTTTTGAACCAAAATGGCACTAGCAACAACCAGTGTTTTGTAGTATCATTTTGTTGCACTCATGACTCACTGCTGTTATTAGCTAAAGAAGTTGTATGATTTTTCACAAACTTTTGAGGAACAAATTAACAACTAAACAACCTCCTTTGAAGAAAAATCTGCTTATCACACAATTTGCAAACCCATATTGCTGAACAGCCAAATTCGCAAGTGGGAAAAGAGCAACCAAAATGAAATCTGTTTTCTCTTCCATTTCCCTGCACAATCAGCAAGCTTCCTACCAATCACTCTTCACTTCTAATAAGGACGATGGAAATAAATTCACTAACTGATGATAAATACGTCAATATCTGCACAAAGAGACAACTTTTAACAACACATGCAGTGTTAGAAAATCATGCTTATTCTAAACATTTGTTGGCACACAATCATTTGCCTCTTAATATTTCAAATATCAGTAGGTAACATCCATGTCCCAACCATAAGAAATCCCATCTCCAAAAACTAATTTCTGTTCTTGATATGAATAAGTTCTCCGTAAATTAGTGTAAATGACTGTCACATAATGTCATCTTCACATTATTTTATGAGTGACCTTATATAGGCTACATATAATCTAAATAATCAAATATGTTTATTGGGGCTACATGTGTAGCCAACATAACCAAACCCCACCCCTGAAACATTATTTGGGCTACTCGTTTCTTGCTGCGGTAATACTGAATCGCTCCGGCAATACTTATCATGTAGCCCAACCCTAACTCTACCTAACCCTACCTAACCCTGACCCCAACCCTAAGCCTACGATAGTATTGAATCACTAAGGTAATATTGATCATGTAGCCCCAATAAACGGGTGACCTTATATACGCTACATATAGCCCCAATAAACACTCTTATTTTATCTGTTTTGCTCCAGTATGACCACCTGTGAACTGTTTACTCACACTCTGGCAACATGTACACCCAGTTCTTCAGCTGCCATCATCGTGAATGTTTGATAGCTATTTATGATTGCTGCATCATGCCCTTTTACTTCTACAGTAACTTGTCTGTAAAGTTCATCCTGAAATAAAAAATGCAACATTTGAAAAAAAAAATCTAAAATAATGAATGCACAGAAAAACTGAAATCAGCATGAAAGAAAAATAAACATCAACCAAGTAAAGCTGCAGTTCTTACCAAGGTACATTGTAATCCTAGTATCTCAATATCAGTAAGGCCATCATAATTGCATCGATTAAAGAGAAGATCAAAATAGTCGGGGCAGAGTGAAAATACGCAGTGGAGATCAGAGATCATCATTACCGGATGATGTCTAGCTGCCGTCACACATTCCTTCACTTTCATTGTTGTGTAGAGCAGTTGCATGGCAAACTGTTTGCCAGCATTGGCCAAGATACTGCAGTTTTACCTTACATGTGCAGTGTTTTAGTTCTTCTTTTAACTGCAACATGGCTGCTTCGTCACAAAGAATGATACCCACACATGTGCACAGCAAGTAAGAAAAAGATGTAGGTCATGGTCAAGTAGTAAGTGCCAATGGGGCACAAGTGCTTAGTGAAAAAGAAACACACATTCTATTTCTACTGCCATGTACACTCCACACTCATGTTATCTAAGCCACAGAGAATCTTTGTCCACCCAACCCCCCTTCCCACTCCTCCCCATCAGGACTGAGAAATAAAGAGATTCAATGTGCAGGGTGTGGAAAAGACATTTTCACAGCAATACAGTTGATCTGTTATCCCGTATAGTCATTGTGCCATGGTCAGGGAGAAATATGTCGATATAAAATATAAGAGAAAAGAGTGGAATAACATACAGGGATTTATTAAGTCGCATAAAATAAAGAGGGAAAAAGATTAAAACTGTGTCAAGCAACGCTGAATGTTGACAAAATTTAAGAGATAATGAGATAAGTGGCTTGGAGTCTCTACGATGAGCACTGATGGTTCATGATTATTTGCAACACCATTTTCACTAAAAAAAATGCATTCTGATACCTTCTTCCCCTTTGAATTTGATATTTTCTCAATGTTACCGCTTGACATACAAGCTGCTGCGACATGTTGAGTATCTCTACCAATGCCTGCTGACAGAAAGCTCCAAACTGTTGCATGCATCTGTAAAATAGAATTGAAATTTGATTAATTAAAAGGTGGATAAAATTGAAAGATACCTAGTCCCCAACTAATGTCTTTTTTTTTTCTACTGCAAACATGTTTCAGTCTGTATACCAACAAAGCAAAATGATATTTACTCATTACTGTTCTATAAAATGATTCTCTAATGCAGCACACATTAGCAGGCTATGAAACAATGGTCTGTGTCATGCCCAATGACAATGTCTCTCTGGATGTAACAGGGAAAGAAAATTACTGTGAACTCTCCTAACTAAGATTAGATTTCATTAATTATTTGGTGAATAATATAAAACACGAACAAAAAAGAGGGATATCAGACTTTCTCACTACCTTTTCAGTTTAAGCCATGGCAGAACTGGAATTAATACTGATACAGGTATACCACCATCATTTTCCCAACACTGCAACAGAGCATCTTTCAAGCCCTTTTTTCTGAATACACTTCAAGACTACACGCTGGTGCAAGCAGTCTTGGAAAATGTTATTTCAGGGTATCCTCTTCACTAAATACCTAGATCTAGAGATCTAGTGCAAAATTTCGCAGTAACTTTGACATAGACGTCATAGTCTACATACTTTTTAGATCTAGATCTAGAATCTAGATCCGGATCTAAAAAAATATAGATCTAGAAATCTAGATTTCTAGATCTAGAATCTAGGCCTACTCTGTATCACATTAGGCCTACATGGCGTAACATGGGCCTACAACCTATCACATTCTATTTCTAGTCCAGTCTTATCAGCAAAACACCAAACTATGTATGCAGTGAAGTAAGCCTTAATTATTAACAGAATGCAAACATATCAAGGTCTCATGACTTAGATAAACTTGGAGAAATAAGCATAATTTTGTAACCTGTGAATATGTACCACACTGGCGACATGACCTCAGAATGGACGCCGCCATTTTGTAAACAATGAGTTCTTCTGAGAAAAAAACATTAAATTTTTAATGGTCGCTCTGAGAAAACCTCTCCTTTCCCTGAAGTAGGCTACCAAACTTCTGTACGAACATTAATCAAATTTTTGAAGTCCAAAGCTGAGACGCTCGAATGGTTGTAATGAAGTTATTAAAATTGTTTCTAATTAAAGTGCACAACATTTTACACTTTAACATGCACATCCACAGACAGTGTTTGCTGAATTTATTCAGTTGCTTCTTCTGAAAGCACAATACATACAATGTTTCTTTAACATTATACATGTATAGGAGGGGTGGCCAAACTTGCTTAATAATAAGACTCTGTAAGGGCCACATACGGTAAACTTCAGATGTTCGAGAGTCTCAAGATGCCAACAAAATTTACACTCACGTTTTTATTGTTACATACACATTTCCTTACAAAAATGTTATATAAATAATAAGAAATACGTACGTATATTAAATGCAATAACATTTACTGAAGTGTGCAATTTTTAAAACTGTAAATTTGCATTACTTTCAGTAATCACACAGTACACAAAGTTTGTACCAAATGTTAAAAAAAAAAAAAACTCAGCCAACATATTTCCACGAGTCACATATTGAAGTTCAGAGAGCTGCATACATAGGTCATGTTGTACATCTATGGCTGCATATAGCTCGCGAGCAGCGGTTTGGCCACCGCCGACATAAACGGTTTGCGTGGAAAAAAATCTGTGTAGGCCTATAGCCACAGAAAGGCTTGGCATATATTGCTAATTTTTTAGGGGGAGGGGAGGGAGGCGAGAGAAAGAAGTTTATTCCGCAAAGCCTTCGCAGGGTGAGAAAGGTAATTCATGAAAGTGGAGAGGAAGAAAAGAAAAAAGATGTTTTCTCTCTTCTTTCTCTATTTCTCTCTCTCTATCTGTCACTCTCTTCTCCCTCCTTCTCTCCCCACCTTGCAGACACAGACAACACACACACACACACACACACACACAGCCGTAATGTTTTCATAGCCCATTGTCGACCCCCTAATTATAGTTTTTCTTCACAGTGGTGTAATAACCAGGGCTAAATATCCTCTGTAAATTTATGGGCCAGCATCTCTTGTCAACCTGCAGTGTTATGAACCATCAAGATATTAAGTTTTTGGTAAACATTATTTTGCACAACAGCTGTATGGTACAGGGACCATTCTCATTGATTTTACTGAATTTACCAGGAGGCTAAGCTCAGCAACCACCAGGAACTAGGCCTGTTTGCCACCTGTGATTTCTCGGGCCATTTTTTTGGGGGGGGGGGTGATTGCGTCAAAGGTTGTTTTTGTCGACTTTAAGAAAATACTCTCGGACCTCTGATGTTGGTACTAGCCAATTGATAATTCTTTTTACCTACTTGGTTTGGACAGAACGGTTCACATGTGAAGCTTCGAGGGCCATTAGAATCAACGTAAGTGTCAGAATTGCCAGTAATTAGATTGTTAACGCTAAGTTATTCTGTTGCTCTTGCTGTACTCACACCAAAATTCATTTATAAAGTAATACCTGCTGTTGTTTCTGTGTACATATAAACGATATTGAAATGTTTTCTCTCTACCAATCCTTTTCAAGTGATTGTTTTCCTTTTCGAATACTGACTCAATATATACTTGTCTTACACCCATAAAAAAAATACTTAGGCCTACTCCCCTTTATGTTTTTAGTAAGACAATCGGAAATTAAAAAGCCAAGAATCAAAGTTTGTCGGTATCAAAAAAAAATGCCTAACGTTTTGAGACCCAGTGTTCCATTTTTTTTTTTCGTTCACAAATATTCCATCGTCTACCCGATGTTCTGTATTCAGAACGGCTTCCAATTTATCAACGAATAATTTGCCATGATAAATATACTGTAATCATACCGTTGCATTCATTTGGCCAATTTATATAATTTTTGCAAATTCAGATACATATGAGGCACACGGACGCCATGCCTGGGCACGAGAGGGTTAATAAAAATAATCACCAAATCTATTATAAAAAAAAAAAACTCGCTTTTTTTGTAAAAGCCGTAGCTCGGCTATCTGTGCACCAATCGAGCTCAAATTTTGCATACAAATTTCTTTTGGTCTGAAGTTGATTCCTTGCTGCACTCATTGCTGAACACTCTCCGTAAGTATTTTTTTGAACTACGCAAATTTGCATTTGTTCCAAATAAATACCATCCGGGCGTGAGTTTTTATGTGGCATGACGTCACTGAATTTGCGGTCCACCGTGCGATCTCAACGTCCGGTTCCCCGAATTTGAAACCGTGCTTCCGAGTCCATCCATAACATTCGTGGTTCTTGCTGCACTTTGCTGTGCCAACGGTCAAGTAATGCTCCCTCCATTACAGCCACCCCTAGACCTACTCACAACACTTTTCACTCCCCCCCCCCCCCCCGCGAATTTCGCGGATTCAATACTTGTATCTGTATAAATTTGTTACGGTTTATTAATTTTTTGGCCCTACCTTTAGTGTTCTTTCGAAAAGACAGCACTGGGAACTCCCTTCTGGAGCGTTCAGGAAAGATGTTTGTGGATGTTTTGCCTCGGCGGGAAAGATGGGCCTACTGGATATTCGAGATTGGTACTCTAGGATATGCAATTTACGCACTTTATGTGGAGGGCAACAGTAAGTTGGTTGATATCAGGCACTTCCCAAAGTTCAAGCACCTATATATAGGCATAGCTACGCATAAATCAGAGGCTCCCAACCTTTCTCATTCCCGTTTATCGGTGGCAATTTTGAAAGTAAATTTACCCCCACCCTGTTTTGTTCAGTACTTTGTATTTACATTTCTACCGTAACAAAGCAACCAACAAAAAAGGAAAAGTTTTAACATTAAATTTTTTTTAACATTACTATTCCAATAACAATAACAATACATGTATAATAACATATATAACATATAACAATTAACACATAACAATGTTATTCCGCTTATTTAAGAACAACCCAGAGGTGAACAAATATCAAACATTGTCACTGAGAGCACATCAGTCAATGAGACTTCTGCTCTTATGTTTCACCCACCATGATTTTGGAGATTCTTCAGATTTTCTTGGGGGGGGGGGGGGGGGGAAGAGGTTGTTTGTTTTTTTTAATGTGGTAAATCTAGAATCATCAAATTTAGCCCCCGTGTTGGAAGCTTCTGGCGTAAACACTGAAGATGACGTTTTAAGTGAAATACATTGTTAACTTTTAAATTGTAATGAATGGCAGTTGCCAAACACTCTTTACTCGCCTTCCAAACTTATTCATGTATGATTTTGATATTATTTTCATTATTTTGATGATGCCAGCAGAGCTTTGAAATCTTAAATTTGGAGCAAAAAAAAAAAAAAAGGGTTGTCCAACTGGTGTAAATTGTGCAGATTCTCAAAGCACCAGAACAAATGAGAAAAATATAGATGATTACCACTAATTTATTGATATAGAATCTATTTTCGTATTTTCACAGCATATCTGGATAATATTAATAACGCTGCAAGCCATCTCTGGTGTAAATTGTGCAGATTCTCATAGCACCCGAACAAATAAGAAAAATATAGATGATTACCACTAATTTATCGATATAGAATCTATTTTCGTATTTTCACAGAATATGTGGACAATAAAGCTGCACGCCATCGCTTTTTACGGAACGGATGGGGTTGGCTTTCAAGAAAACAGGTCGAACTGTACATTAGTTCATTGAGTTGTTCTTCCTTTTTACTCAGAACGAAGGACATTTTTTTTCTTTGATTTAGTTTTTTTTTCTTTACAAAAAAAAAACAAAGAGCTAACGAAGAGGCTGGTGATACGTGTGGTATAAATAATATTACCGGGGACGGGCGTTATACATTTAACTCTGCTTATGTGCTAAATAATTTTGTGCAGATCTGCACACATTTCCAATGAGTGTAATGGTACGTGTTATACCATAAAAGCTGATACAATAGGAAAAGGCCCTAAAGTCTGCCAGGATAATATAAATACCCGGCTGTGATATCAAAATTAGGATGAAAATATACGTTTTATAGGCCTACATCACACGGAAAACTTAGAAAACCTCGATCCACATCTCAGCAGTTGTTTTTTTTATTGTTGTTGTTTTCTTATGGTTATGACAGGATGTCAGTGACGTTGACTGGGAACTGTGGAAATCGTCATTGTGGACGTTCATACCACTGAGCATCATGCATGTGATTTTGTCACTTGTGACGCGACGGTTGGGGCTTACTAGAAAGGTTAGACAACCATTGCAGCATCATTATGAAAGCAATGCACCAATCAGCATCACTACGTCAATTTGAATAGGCCCATTGCGAATGACGTCACAGGGTGTTTTTGTTTTGTACTTCCGACACCTAAAATGGCGGGTGGATCAGCTGACGAATGTAACTTCGAGATATGTCTAAGTGGTTAAAATGCCTGCTGGTTTGCATTGCAGTTTACTGTTATGACAGGGGTGGAAAGGATGGATCCAAGCTGGTTAGATTCCCTACCATCCGTGTAAACAAGGGAGAAAAAGTGAAAGAATTGACCGAACATCTCCCATGTGCGTGAACACACGTGTCATTGTTTACTGTTGTGAAATTTTTCTTAGCTCGCCGCCGATTGGTTCGCCTCGCCTGAAGTGCTCGCAGTGCAAATCAGCTAACGAATCAAAATCAATGCTACCATCGCCCTGGTGAGGCGTCGGTCTTGACAGCTAAAATGGCCGGTGTCCGCAATGGGCCTATAGCATTTTCATAGGATTCGTAGGATTACTAAAGGGGTGGGTTCTCTACTCAAACTGACGTCGGCGCTAGGCCGTAACCAGCGGATGTACGAAGGAATGACGCCATTCCAATGTGCATATTTGACCTCAGTTCTACGCTTTGGACTTCCATAACAGAGTGTTTATCCGCTGATAATTGGTTTAGTGATGTTTATTTTGGAAAATTTCCTTCACAGTTATACAGGGTCCGCAACACTGTAGTGGTTAGCATCTTCGCCTGACAAACAGGTGACTGCGGTTGGATTTTCAGGCGGTTTTTTTTTTAATGCGTCTTTTCTATTCGGAAATCAATCTGCTTAATCTTTTTTAATCCAACAACAATAATAGGGAATAAATCCAGTTGTCTTGTTGTTGTTGTTTTTTGTATTTAGTCAACACCAATACTGGCGCATAAACCGGGGCCGATATTGTTGGTGGATAAACCTGGGCAGTATCTGCCCATAATGTTGGAGGAGAATGGCAGCCTTTCCATAGAGTTGCTGGGGGATGAAGACAGTGTTCGGGTGGTGTCAAGGGCGGACCGGCAGAAAGGACATTTTTATATAAGCCAATGCTGATCCCATCAAAACTGAGATTTTGGTTGATGATAAGTCCAGAGTATCTTTCCTATGTGTGTACAAAATGTTTTTCATGAATGAAATAACCAGACTGATTAAATATGATTCTATTTGACCAAATCTCTGAGTTGTCACTTGACCAGATTGGTTACTCTGTTTTCATTTCACAACTAAATTGCATTCGGTCTTACGTTAGCATTTTTAAAGTCATTTTTTCTTTGTTGGTTGTTTAGGTAACCAGGGTATTGAATTATTTATGATTGTTTTTACTTCTGTTTAGAATTTAGTGAGAACTGGCAATAATTGTTAGAACTTAAAGAAACCTATCATTCGTGATTTTCGTTTTGCTATTTTATAATTAAGCGATATTACCGTAACCTGTTGAAACTGTTTTGGCCACACGCATAATTACGTGGTTACCCTAACACCTTTCTCACGATATTATCTGCATTTGAAACAGATTCGGACTTGCCTCCTTCTAATGTTTGACCTGTATATCATGGTGTGCTACTTCGGACTGTTGCAAGTTGGGATACTACTGTTTGTAGCTCTCATAGCTTATGCATCAACCTTTTCTGGCAATACACTCATTGTATGGCTCGTGGGTGTGACAACAATTACCCCACTTAATAGTCCCTATATCTGGCGTCTGAAGGTTTGAATTCAATTATTCTCAAGTTAATCATTCCAAAATTTGAAAATTTCCACCGTGAGTAATTAAAAGTGATTCATATAACAATATGTTTACTCATTGTAAAACTGCGAGAGACCAGCGACATCAAGCATGTCTTGGACTGCCAAAGACATCCGGAACAAACGAGTGCTGGGCAAAGATTTAAAATGATTACCTGACAACTGAAAAAAAATTTTTTTATGGTAACCTTAACCGTAGGAGTATAATAATAATGAACTCTACCTTCATTACACTTTTCGGTAGTTGAATTCATAGGGAAGTGCATATAAATCTGTTTTAATGATTAAATTAGTGCCATAGCTTTCATTTAGATAAGACCTTCCTAAAGTTATAAAAGTATTTAGGTGTTTTTTTTTCACCCTCCCTTCCCCAAAAGAATACCCTATCTTGTCTAGCATACACTCTGGTGCCAGTTTTGAGGTATTTATTTATTTGATTTACTTCTGTTATTTCCCACAGCGTCACTTTGACGAGGAAGCACACCATTATCACCTAAGCGCTGCATCAGCTGGATACTTATGTCTTCGAATCATATCCTTCAGCCTAGAAAAAGTCAAATGCAGAAAATCACGACTATTTTCGAACACGCACACCAAGGAGCACAACAGCGCTAGCCGTGAGCCACCCCCACAAAAAATGGCCCAGAATGCTCCCGGAGACGGACAGCACAGCCAAACATTAGATCGTGAACCAGATTTACTTGATTTTCTGTTGTACATATTCTATTTGCCTACTTTTTTAATTGGCCCTATTATCACTTACAGTGATTTTCAACAGATAAACTCGCCAACATTCTCTGTAGATATATTAGACGTCTTTAAGCGGATTACAAGATTGGCGTTTTGGTTTGTTTTTATTGAGTTTCAGTCCCATTTTCTATACTCATCTGCACTGCATCGCTATTCTCTTGTGTTCGAAGAAGTGTCGCTTTGGGCTGTACTGGGTATCATGTTTGTATATGCTCAAATTTTCGTGGTGAAACTGATGTGTCTGTATGGTTTAAATATACAAATAGCAAGATTTGATGGAATAGACCCAATCCCACTTCCGCGCTGCATCTCTGTTATTTACTCCTACACAGACATGTGGAAATATTGTGATGTTGGATTGTACAGGTTTATGATGAAATGCATTTATGTGCCCATGGGTGGATCCAGATCTGGCATTCTTAGACAAATAGCGGCATCGGGTGCGGCATTTATCTTTATCTATTGGTGGCATGGCGCTTCGTGGGGCCATTTTATTTGGTGTTTAGGGAATTTTCTGACTGGATCCGTGGAACACTTCGTTAGAAAGCTGGAACTCACTTCTGTTGGAAAGAAACTGGTAGGGATAATATTATATTTGAATGAATGTGTGTATGTGTGTGTGTGTGCGCGTGAGAGGGTCGGAGAGAGAGAGACAGACAGACAGACAGACAGAGAAAGAGAGAGAGAGAGAGAAAAAAAATAAGAGCTTGCGCACGAGTGTATAGGAGAGCTTTAGCGACAACATCTCTTAACAGACTCCACCTACTGGTTTTTCTAATAACTTAGAGCTGTTACATGGCGCATGGTTACGTTTAACATGTTACTATAAATGTCTGGCGCCAGGGAGGAAGGAAATTTTCATATATGAGTGAAAAATGAAGGATGTTGGCACATGCATGGTAATAGCTCGTAGCAAATAACCTGACAGACTAAAAAAAAATTTTTTTAAAGAAAAAAAAATGATGAGAAAAGGAATAAAAATAGGACAAACGGGATGTCTACAAACAAACTTAAATGGCAAAGGATTGAGAATTGAATTCGAAATTTTGCTTTTTTTTTTACAATCATGCAGATCTATTGAGATATGATGCAATCAGCACATGAGATAGGATTTGAATAAAGTTCAGGCCTCCACCTGCAGGCCAGAACAGACACCTCCTAGGCCGGATCTATTCAGGACTCTAGTTGCCCGAACAGACACCCCCCCCCCCCCATTACTCTATTCAGGCCGCTAGAGGCCCGAATACACCCCCTCCCCATTGCTCTATTCAGACCGCTAGAGGCCCGAATAGACAAAACACCCCACCGTTACTCTGTTCAGGCCTCTACCTAGAGGCCAGAATAGACAGCCCCTTGAATAAAAGTTTGTCAGAAGATAATCTTCTCACATTTTGAGAACACCACTTTTTAAATGTTAATTTTAAAGACGGTACTACAGTATTGAAGTAATCATGTGAAAAGCGTGTTTGAAGCTGCAATAATATGGAAATTTGAGATAGTGCCGGAGAAACCAATGTTCTAGGCATCTGTTGATGTAGGGACAGATTTTCACACATGAACATGACGCAGAGACTGTGAGGCTTACGAAATCCAGTGCGATGTCGCTGTTGATACTGATAGTCTCTCTTGGTTCGAGGAGAACGTGGATGTGCAGCTTTCGGTGGCAGGGCCGTATTAATATCATTAATGGGTCCCTGGGTAAACTCTTTCGTAATTCCGCTGGTTTTTCCTTCCATTTCAGAAACCAATATAAATTTACAAACACGAAGCCCCTGGACAACTGTCCATTGTACTCATGAGTTTAGGCGGCTCTGATCAGAGGACACAGTAGTGGCCACTGCGACCAAGTTTGGACTTGCAGAGTCGCAAGCAGACTGGTCACTCTGAAAGCTTGGTAATCCACCATGTCTCAGTTTTGTGTCACATGGTTGGGTGCCGCTCTATGGCGCCGTTTCCGTGTGGCCCGCCCCTGCTAATTTATCGTAGATTTATTCAAGGCTACATTTAGTTAATCTTTTCTTCCCATGTTCATATATTGTCAGAAATCTTACCTGTCTCCAGCCATGAGACTGAGGGTGAAAGGCGCCTGGGTCGGACTGATGTATATTATAAGTCATCTTCCGACCTTCTGTTTTTTATTCAACCCAAAGACAGTAGGAATCATCCTTGACAGAGCAGTTTTCAAAGGTAAACAATCCTAAATATTTATTTAAGATCCATAAGGTGGAAACTTTCGATTTTTACTTTTTTTAAAATATTTGTTTACCCCCTTATCTCACGTAGGGCTTCCAAATGCTTGCTTTCAAAATCCTCTCCCCAACCCCCTCGCCCCTATCCCTACCTCCAACCCGAGCTCTCTGTGCATCTGTTTACCTGTTTTGTTGGTGAAATAATGAAACGCAAATTCATGAACACTGCTTTGTCAAACGAAGTGTAGTTCAATTTTTCATCTCTTGGCTTGTTTTAATTTTTCCTCTGTATTCCACCCATCATTTCCTGCAACAAAGTAATTTTCGTCTTTCTTCGTTTTGAAAGCCAAAATAAGCTTAGATGCTGAACCTTACATCGTGACTGTATCTTTTACGAACAGAAACAACCAGACTTTGTTTATTACACCCGATTTATCTACAAATTCTACATAATATGGCACACTGGAAAACTAACTTCAACATTTTGAAATGTGACTCCAAAACTCAGAGGTGAACAATGCAAGGCATGACTTCTTTTTCTTTAATCACGAAATACTTTTACATGTGTCCGGGCTATCGCCATAACTGCAAGCACTACCGCCATCACCACCATCATCACCACCATCATCACCGTTATCACCACTATAATCACCACCATCATCACCGCCATCACCACTACAATCATCACCATCATCACCGCCATCACCACCACAATCACCACCATCATCAGCATTATCACCACCACAATCACCACCATCATCACTGCCATCACCATCACAATCACCACCATCATCACCACCACCACAATCACCACCATCATTACCGCCATCACCACCACAATCACCACCATAATCACCACCACAATCACCACCATCATCACCACCACAATCACCACCATCATACCGCCATCACCACCACAATCACCACCATCATCACCACCACAATCACCACCATCATCACCACCACAATCACCACCATCATCACCGCTATCACCGCCACTTTTGCCGTCACCACAACAACAGCTCTCTCTCTCTCTGTCTCTCTCTTTTCTCATATTCAAATAGGCTGTTGTTAGGAGGGCGCAGTGTTTTATAGGGCTGTTGTTAGGGAACCTTAGTACTGTACACAATATGCCAAAGCTGAACAGTGAACACAACTTGCTATTTTCTCCATTCGGCTTTGTAGTTAGAGTGAGGTCCCATAACAACAGGTATTTTATACAGCAGGCTATAATAATAAGCTATAGGTAGAACGCGCATATCCGCAATCTTTGCAGTAAGGACCCACTCATCACCATGGCGACTGTGACATTGATTCTGATTCGTTATCAGATTTGCACTGCGAGCACTTCAGGAGCACGAACAAATCGGCAGCGAGCTAAAAGTAGTTCACTCCAGTAAACAATTACTCGTGTGTACATGCACATGGGAGACGTTCGGTCAATTCTTCCACTGCCTTTCCCTTGTTTACACGGATGGTAGGGAATCTGACCAGTTTGGATTCATCCTTTCCACCCCTGTCATAACAGTCAACTGCAGTGCAAACAGAAGGCATTTTAACCGCTCAGACATATCTCGAAGTCACACTCATCAGCTGATCCACCGGCCATCTTGGGTGTCGGAAGAACAAAACAAAAACACTCTGTGACTTCTTTCGCAATGCGCCTATAATAATAAGCTATAGCTGAGTTTAACACCATTCAGTATTTTCTAGTTGCGTCTTTGTAAAATGGACTGCGGTCCCTTAACGACAATCATTGAAAAAATATTACACATGTGAGATCCGAAACACAGGATACCGAGACGGTCCAATTCGCCAAATTCCGCCCGTCAATTTGCACGCGTATCAACCATGTCAACCATGCAATAATTCACACCACACCACTTCATAATTGAACGAAAAAGACCAGAACCATAGAGCTCTGTGAGTAGTACTCATCGTGTTTATACGCGCGCAAGTTGTGGACATATTTTTATAGTGAAAGAAGGAATGGTCCGTCTCAGTATTCCGTGTCTCGAGTGAAATCTTTATCACTGACCTAATTATCAAATAACAAACTGGTTCTTAATTTTCACCTTGCAGGTTCTTGGAGCAGCCTCATATATGGGTTCATCTTCTTCACAACCTTCGTGCATGGTGGCTTGTACTTCGAAGCTCGACGCAAGGCAAAAACTTCTTGTGAATAGTAGTTATTATCAGAGACCCCGCGGAAATATTAATCAATTAAGTTTTTCTCATGATAAGTTCGCCCCAGTGTAAATCTGTGTATCCAAATATGGCTTGGCCTTCGAAACCATTTTCTCTTCACCAATACATGTTTTTTTCATTTGAATTGCAGTAATACGGATGAAGACTACTTCATGACCTTTTATTGAAATCGTGACATCTTATTATAAAATTAAAAAAAAAATAGTGGTGGGAGTAATTCATTGTAGTGCAATTTTGCCCCCTTTTTTGCTCGACTCTACAGCCTAAATGACAGTTTCAAAAATTAAAAAATTAATTTTCTTATGTGTCAACCAATCCAGCCCAATCGCTTTTGTATCGACCGATTGTGTTGATTCAAGTTTCAGGTATTTTTAAATGAAAAGTTGTAATAATGTAAAAATACAATGATCTTTGTTTTGGCTCCCTGTAGTGAGCCCATTGCACCAAAAACAATATATATTAATACGCGTTCACTTCCGTGCGCACAATTTTCCTATCAGAAATGAATGCGTAGTGCTCTGCAGAGCATGAAATCCGTAATATCATAAAAACCACAGAAAAACTGTGGGGTCGCAGCAGGGCTATAAGCAAAGTCAAAATTGGGCAAAAAGAAAAGGTTGTATCTTGCAAAGCCCCGCGTGAGAAATAAAACCCAAACAATACAAAGCAAACTAAAGAGAAGACAAAAATACACAAATTTTCGGCTTTCGCCTTTGTCAAGTGAAAAAAACAATAAAAGACTTCAACAGGAACGAAGTGAACCAGTTTACTTAGCTGCGAGTTCTTGCTTCGTAGTAATGTGGGAAGCTTTCTAGACCAAAAAGAATGAGAGATGGAACAGTGGGTTCACAGGTTTATCTCGGATAATGCCGGGAACTTCATCTAGTTATTAAAAAAAAATAGTGGTGGGAGTAATTCATTGTGGTGCAATTTTGAGCCTTTTTTTGCTCAGCGCTAGAGCTTAAATGACAGTTTCAACAATCATGAAGTTAATTTTCCTAAGTGTCAACAAATCCAGCCCAATCGCTTTTATATCGGCCGATTATGTTGATTCAAGTTTCAGGTATTTTTAAATTGAAAGTCGTAATAAAGTAAATTACAATGATCTTTGTTTTGGCCCCCTGTAGTAAATCCACCGCACTGGAAACGATGTATTAATACGCATTCAATTCGGTGCGCGCAATTTCCCAACCAGAAATGAGTGCGTAGTGCTCTGGTGCGCATGAAATTGTAGTAAAATTGTGTAATATGGGAAACTTTCTAGACCAAAAAGAGAGAGAGAGAGAGAGAGATATGGAAGGGTGAGTTCACAGATTAATCCCGGATAATGCCGGGAACTTCATCTAGTTTAATTTTTTTTTTTAAATGTTTTAGGACAGACAAAATAGAAGGCCATGCCAAATTTGGACACACAGATTTACACAGGGGCGAAGTTATCTTGAAAAAAACTTAGTTCATTTATTTCCGCTGGGACTGTCATTCACCCTCTTGGCTCCAGACGCAGATTCCTATAGCCAGTGTGACTATTACAGAAGTGTTCCAAAAATAGATCCCTTCACTCCGGTGATGTATCTCGAATACATAATAATGGTCACTAGGGAGTTAAGTTATTGAAGTGTCTTCGAACGCCTTTTGTTTTTCCGGATTTTTGTCATTCAAATTATTTTGTGTAATGTTATTATAGACAGAACTTGTAGTCTAGATCGAAGGTTTTCAGATGTTAGTGCTAACGTGTTGCTTTCAGGTTGACTTATTGAGGTTTTGGTAATTTGTTTGTTTTTTTCCATATTTTAAAGCCTTTATTCAGACATTGAAATAAAAGTTTGTGAACTGGCTTCAACATCTTAATGGATCTGTTAATTTTCTGCAAGTCTTCTAAAATTCTTCTTATTGCCTTGGTTCCTAATACAGCTCGTGGTTAGATTCTCTAATATCACCAATACTGTATGAATTTGTCAATACTACAATTATTATTATTATTAGTAGTAGTAGTAGTAGCAGTCGCTGCTCCGAGGGTCCTGCTGTTGCAGTGTTTCCGGGAAACCGACTACTGAGATCGAATACTGGTCCTGTCTCGGTAGGTCTCTCGTACAAGGTGCATGCGAACGAGTGGTACTAGCAGATGATCACCGTTTCGCCTATGACCATTCCGCAGCCTCCGGGCTCCGGATAAGCCCGATCCCAGGTCTGGAGAGACCCGGGGAGAATTTCTCCTCGACCGCCACGTGGTAGCAGCGGGGTAGCCCAAGCTGGGGGCTAGCTAACAGGGACGGGCTGACGGCTGACCTTCCCGAAGCCGTTAAACACTGGGAGCTTTCCGTTACTGTAGGCAGAAGGGGGCAAATTGCCTAGCAGAACGCAGTGGTGGCAGTCCCCGATTGAGGGCCGGGGACTGATCAGATCGATCCTTCGATAAGTCGTGCAGCAAGCACTACATGACATTGACTTAACGAGACAATGACCGCACGCTGGCGGATGAGAAAGTGAGATTCTGGTCACGACGTGATACGAATCAGTCGGTTCAGGCTGTCATCAGCCTCCATTTGTCTGAAAGGGGCTCAAGCAGTAACAAACACCCACTAATCATGATGGAAAAATATGGCAAAAATAAACGTGGGGCTGAGAAACCCAGACATATTCTCCGTAGGGAGGATGGCAGTTGCCAGGTCCCCTTGCGCAAGTATACTACTGGTGACCTGTGTCCGAATGCGAGTGTGAATGCGTGTGTGAAAACCAAGAAGGGGACCCTAGCGGCGAGGGATCCCCCTGCGACACTTAACATGTTGCAGCTTAACGTCTGCGGCCTTCGCCCGAAGGTCTTGGAGCTAACTAAGCTCCTAAGGGAAAAACATATACATGTAGCTCTGCTTCAAGAGACTCTACTGAATGGGAGAGGCGCGCACGTCACAGGGTATACCATATACACCTGCTCGTGTACCAAGTGCAGAGGCATTGCCACATTGGTCCGTAATGATATTACGGCCGTGAGGCAACACGCCCTGACGAGCAAGGGTGAAACTGATACCCTCACTCTTACAGTATGGAAGGACGGCGTGTCCTTTACCATCACGAATGTGTACAATCCCCCAAAGGTCCCCTGCGACCTAGGGTTGACAGAGGCTACCTTTATAAATACCATCATAGGAGGAGACTTCAACGCACGAAGCCCTGAAATGGGATATGCCCCAGAATCCACGAACACCGCAGGAAGAAATGTCGAAGATCTCCTCCTAAGTTCGAACCTGGTCCGGATACAATCAGCCGACTCCGCGCCTACTTGCCTGCATCGAGCAAACGGCGCGGAGAGTCGGCCCGACATTACGCTTCTATCTGCTGACCTCGTTACCAGACACAGCTACACAGTCCTCGAGGACGTAGGTAGCGACCACCTTCCCCTCCTCGTACAAATCCAGACCAAAACAGCTAAGAAGAAGGAGAAGCGTTTAAACTGGAATTATAAGCGAGGCAGATGGGAAGAGTTCAGAGAGACTTTAGGTTTAACTCTGAACGAGGTGGACCCCAACGAGGGTACTATTGACGAAGCCAACGCCGTACTGACTACGGCCGTGCTCGCAGCTGCTAAGCGGAGTATCCCGCGAGGACTGCAGCCCCTAAATCGCTTGCCCTGGTCAAAGGAACTTGAACAGGCAGTCCGACAGCGTAAGAGGGCGAGAAGAAAAGCAAAAACGAGTACGGCGGCCAGGACCGAGTACAACAGATTGACCGCTAAAGTCAAGCTATTGTCTAGAAACACCAAAAGGGCAAAGTGGTTAAACCTGTGCGAGTCTCTGAACGTGGACCCGAGTGGTGGCCGAGCGTGGACCGTCCTGAACCGCCTTAATCGGGGGCAAAGAGTGAAGAATGTCGCTCCGATACGGGCAAATGGGACGGTCGCGGTGACAGACCATAAGCGTGCAATCATGCTTAACCGACACTTTGCCAGTACAAATAAGAGTGGCAAAGCTACGAATACGGACAAGGGGCTCCGTAAGGTCAGGCGTCAGCTCGAAAAGTCGCAGGTAGACAGCGATTACGAGGGTCTAAATAGTGAGTTCACCCTAGAGGAACTGGAGAGAGCACTTGGCAAGTGTAAAAATCGTAAAGCGCCAGGCCCGGACAAAATCTCCAACGAGATGTTGCTCCAGATGGGCCCGATGGCAAAGAAATGGCTCCTAGCCTTAATAAATAGAACATGGCATCAAGGAAAGCTCCCTATTGACTGGAAAAAGGCAGTGGTGACAGCTATCCCGAAATCAGGCAAAGATGGTACCGAACCATCACATTATAGGCCAATATCCCTTACCTCTTGCATCTGCAAAGTAGGGGAGAGGATGGTTAACTACCGGCTGACCTGGTATCTAGAAGAGCGCGGTCTTCTAGACAGACACCAGGCGGGCTTCCGTAGTGGCAGGCAGACGATGGACCAGCTTATCCGATTGACCCAAGCGGTCAATAATGGTTTCCATAGGCGGGAGCATACTATCGCCGTATTCGTCGATCTCAAACAAGCGTACGATAAGGTGTGTAAAGGTGGGCTACTCCTCAAATTACTCAAGGCGGAGGTCAAAGGAAACTTGTATGCATGGGTAAAAGATTTCCTTCACAATCGAACAGTCCGTACCAGAGTGAACGGACAGACCTCAAGCCAACTCACCATGGAGAATGGCCTACCGCAAGGTTCAGCGCTAAGCTGCACGCTGTTTGCAGCTTACACCGGCGACCTTACCCAATACCTGAGATGCGAAAAAGCGATGTATGCCGACGATATGGTAATCTGGAGGACAGGAAAGCATGTCCAATGGTTACAGCGAGACCTTAACCGGGACCTCACGACGCTTGCCTGCTACTGCCGATTGTGGAAGATGGAGATAAACGTCGATAGGACCGTTTATCAACTCTTCACCAACGGCAAACACGCCCAGAAAGCCACCATCACTCTTAAGATTAATGGCCAGACACTCAAAAGGGAAAGCGCACCACGATACCTGGGAGTTGAACTTGACAGCAGGCTCAACTTACAGACGCACGTCAACAAGCTTGAGTCTGAGGCTAAGAGGCGATTAACACTGTTGAAAACGCTCGCCAGTTCCAACTGGGGTGCCACTGGGAAGGTCCTCAGACAGCTATACCTAGCCTACATCCGAGCAGGCCTGGAGTATAGCCTACCACTGCAACCAATGGCCAGCGACCGAACGCTGTCGGCGCTGGACCGAGTCCAGAACAGCGCCATGAGACTCATAACAGGCTGCCTCAAAACCACTCCTACGAATGCTCTGGAAATTATGACCAATGTGGAACCACTGGCAACCAGAAGGGAAGAAAGCGTACTAAAGCAGTACGAGAGATTAAAAAGGCTCGAGCCGGACTACCCGGCGCGGGAGGCGATCGAAACCGACCCGCCACCGAAAATACTTCAGAAGAAGTCGTTCCTGGGCGAAGCCAAACGACTAACTGAGGAGTATGGGCTAGAACAAGAGAGAATGCCCCTTCGGTTATGGACGAAAGAGCCACCTCACGCCTCCCTGAAACCCCCAGTGATCAAAACCACGCTTCTAGACACAAACATGACTAAGGAGGTCAATCCCACGATTCTGAAAACGGCTGCTGGCGAAACTATTGATTCGTACCCAACACATATGATTAAGGCTTATACTGACGGCTCGGCAGTACAGGCGACTACGAATGCGGGGTACGGAGCAATAATCTACTACCCTGACGGCACCGACACCGAAAAGATCTATGGGCCGTGTGGGGCGAATGGCTCCAACTTCGACGCTGAGGCGACAGCGATTTGGAGGACACTGACTACGGTTTTCAATGGCTTTGAAAACGGAACAGTATCGCCAGAAGATATTGTTGTGTTCACAGACTCAAGGGCCACGTTGATGGCCGTCCAATCGCTCAACCACAAGCTCGAGGCACGTGGCGCAGATAAAATCAGACATATCTGCCACCAGATCATAAGTGGATACGGTGTCGAGGTCCACCTCCAGTGGATCCCCGCACACATAGGAATCCGGGGCAACGAGGTTGCAGATAGCCTAGCGAAACAGGGGACCAGGGGCGAACAGCCAAAGCACCCCATGTCTTACCCAGCAGCCCGAGCCAGAATCCGCGCTCACGGACGCAGGAAATGGTTATATCAATGGGCAAACTCGCATAAAGGACGTAGGGTGTATCATAACCAAACCAAACCAGACATCAAAGACCCGATTTTGACACTAGAGCGCAAATACGCTACTATTATACAGCGTATGAGGACGGGACATGTCCAGTTGAACGCACATCTAAACCGTTTCAACCCACTCCGTGAGCCAGTATGCCGGCACTGCGGGTCCCCGCAGGAGACAGTCGAGCACATACTTGCGGAGTGCCAAGGACTGAAAGAACTGAGATCCCGCTACCTCCCTGATAGCCCGACAGTCTCCAATTGCCTTTACGGGGACGTTAAACAATTAAAGAATACTGCCATATTCGCCATTGCCGTCACGAGTGAAAACTCGATCGGCCAGGGTTGAGCAATTGAGTAGTAGCAGTAGCCTATACCACTAGTCGTAGTATTTTATGGTGCTACTCATTCGACAGTGGCATGGGCTTTAATTTAGACGACGTTTGTGTAAGTCTGATCTTAGTGTTACCTGTATCGGTTGAGTATTGAACGTCACAATGAAATTTCTCATAATGTGCGAGGTTTAATATACTTCTGATGTGCATATATTATTATGGAATATCTTTTGAGTAAAAGTCGTCAACTTTCTAAAAGTAAAAAAGAAATGCACCAGTCTCCCCTGCCTCTTTCCCTTCCTAAAACTGCACTCGTTTTTGCTTGCCAGTTCAATGTTTTCTCTACCGCAATCTTAGGAATAAGACAGCCTACATTAAGAACAAGATCAGTCGAAACATCTTCATCAAAATTTTCATCCTGTAAACAAATGAAAACCAAACCACTTAAACAAACAGATGAGAAATTTTTGCATGGAATTCATCTTAAACTATCCTACTAGTTTTTATAAGATCAGACAGCGACTAGGGCGAGGTGTTCAAGCCTGCTGGGGACTCTAGGGATGACACAATTGTCAAGTGATACAAATTTGAAGCATCTGCAAAACACATCATATATTTATGTTTGTGTTGGAAATTCAGATGTTGAAAGGGTTTAGTAGCCTACCTCTCCAAATTTAGAGAGATCTTGATTTGAGCTCCGAATAATTACCAAATACACACATATGTACACATGCGCGCACATGCACGCTCACATGATACTTACACACGAACAAATGAGTCGTGGACATGAGCCATATAGCCACGCACTGGCACACTATTTTCCGACTAAGATTTGTTGTAAAGTATGCAGTGAAAGAACTGGAAATTCACCCAGTTATTCCTACTTGAGTAAGTTTTTCTAAGAAACAGGTTAGTATCAGATTTCGTGGTTGTTGCTGTTGTTATTGTTGTTGTTGTTGTTGACTTATCTGTATGCGTTGCCTTTTGCATTTTGATGATGAAACTTCACTTTCATATGGTCCAGTATGGGGATTCGGCAAAAATCGTTTGCTTTCGTAATGCTGTGATGTTTGCCCATTTTGAAAATATTAGAGGAAACCGGAAACGTAAGTAAAGTAAGTAAGTAACATTAAATTAGCAAGAACCACATGCACACGAAATCTGAAATACACGTGTATCAGAACGTGTTTCAATCAGTAAAACTCAGAATTGTTCAGTAATCAAATCTTGTTTATTGAGGCTGATTATTTGATAAACGTTCTTTTAATTTGAAAACGAACCAGCAAACAAACAAACAAAAATGTCAAAATGTGGCAAAAAGAAAAGTTGTATTGTATGTAACAAACCATCGCATGAGAAATAATACCAAAACGATAACGCAAGGGAAGGGGCAATCTTTGGGTATATAAACTTTCAAGCCTTTGCTGTGACCCCACACATTTTCTGTGGTTTTTATAATATTTGCCAGTGAAACAAACAATGGAAAGGAATTGTTCAGGGTTAAAAGAAAAGAAAAAACGTCGAGTTTCAACATTCTCTTACCAGTGACATTCATGCAGACGCTCAAACTGTTCTTTCAGAATGAATGAAATCAAACGGCATTTCTTATCTTATTGTGCAGCAAAATCACTGCACATGTTCTTTGGTCTAATATCATCCTTTTTTTTTTCTTTTTTTTTTTTTTTTTAATGACGCATAAATTAACAAATTACCATTGTAAGAATATACTAGTTGATTAATATGATGGATCAGTGGATACTGCTTGAAAGAGCAAATGTACCAGTCTGATTGTTCTTGAACTTGAAGTTTAAACAACGTTTGCTTTTGGCTCATCCCAGTCCCCCAGAAATCACTGACCGACGGACATGTTTGGCATCAACCGTCCCACCTTGCCGCGTACAACAGATGCTTTCAATGGCTTGCACATTTCCTTTGCCAGTAATAAATTAGGTCAATCCTTTATCGGCCCACAAAATGCGCACACTACAAAAACACCCAATGCCATTAAAAGTCCTATAAATGAACTGTACCATGCTTTTCCAGTCATTCTAAATCTCCCGACCTTAAAGATATCAATAGTCTTTCAGCTATTGAGTGTCAGCGCAAGTCTGTTGCTAATGTTGTAAACTAAAGCTTTAAAGATCTTGTGGAAAACAATGGGCTTATCGCTTATTATCATTGCTTTATCGATTACCGTGAGACAGGCCAACCTTCAATCAGTGCAAGACAGTTTTAGTATTTTTACATTGCAGTTGTACAAGATGATCGCCATGACGACCAATTGTCCACGTGTAGTAATCAAACTGAAGAAGCGCTAATGACAAACCCTTCCCTCCAATGGCCCCACCTACTTTCCCCTCAGCATCATAATAACCTGAGGCTTTATTCGTCGATTAAACTACTTAGTGATCACTTAATCGGTTTTCCGTGGGACAATATAGGCCTAATGTACAATTGGTGTGCTCATAAGTTCCTCCCTCCCCAAACTGCACACAGCTGTGGAACGAAACATAATTCTACTGCCCCAAATAGATTTTCATGTATTCAAAACCTCTGAAACTTGGAAAACCGATTTAAAATACGTGTAGAAATCCAGAAACATGTACATGATTGTATAGGCCGATTTATAAATATCGATTTGGGACAGTCAAACGACGTAAAAGCACAGAACACGGCATTGGTGTAGGCTTATTGATGTGTCAAGAAATTGGTCATGTGATTCCGATCGCTGTGAATAACGGACGTAGCCTCAAATTTTGCATGAGATAAACGATAATTGATTTATAGTAAAGAGAAATTCAGTGGTGATCTCGCTGCAATAAGGCAGACAATATTCTTTGAGAAAAAACCTACGATAAAGCTCTTTCCAGCCTTTGAGTCGCCACGCAGGTCAGTGTTGTCTTGTTCGCTGGGTCTTGTGTGTGTGTCAAAAGTAAGTCGCCTGTTTTCTCAAGATCTTCTTCCTTCAACTGAGGAAGGCGCGGGGAGGAGCAGGGGATGGGGAGGGAAGGGTTACTTCAGTAGATTCGAAATCGCGACCTCAGTTCTTGTTTGTTGTAACTCCTTTTTTTTTTTTTGCATAGCTGAGAAATTCGACGTTAAAGGTTTGTGGCTATAGTGTTATGATAAGGAGCTGGATTTTTTTTTTCGTAATTGCGAAACAGCTTGATATGTGCCACAACGCAATTTAAAGAAGTGTGCATTTATTATACCTTTTTTTACATACTAAATATGTCCATTTCCCCTCCGGAAATGGAGATAGAACAAACTAAGGCCACAAAATATTTCCAGGCGTTCTATAAAATGCTTTTCCCTTAAACTGAGATAAGCCGTCTTCTGACCTACTTTTCAGGCGGCTGAAGAATTATTCAAATAATTATAATAATAATGACCAGAAAGTCCAGCGATTTTTTGTCGACGAAACCACTGCAGAATCACATTTTCTTGAGAGCAGAGAGAAAAACAAGAAACATTTATTCCTATTCTATTGTTCCTAAGAAGTATGCTCACATAATATTCCAACTTAGATCACACCATCTATTCAGCTTCTGCCATTTTTCTTGCAGTCATTATGTTTGTAGATGTTTTACCTCGGTGGGAGAGAAACGCATATTGGATCATTGGAATCGCAAGCATGGCGTATTCTTATTATGCACTTTACGTAGATGGAAACAGTAAGTTGACCAAATTGTTTGCTGATCTTAACTTCGTCTTACTGGTCTATTTACACGCATGCCATACAAGTTTATTCCCTGTAATGCGTCCACACGCGGGAATGAAGTAGTGATAATTAATTTTAAGGTTTATTGAAGTCTAGTGTCAGTGAACATCATAATAGTTTCATTCGGGGTAGGGTAGGTAAAAAAAAGTTGTTTTCTGGAATGGTTGTTTCTATCCGGTAGATGAGCCACCGAAAACAACTTCCAATTTTAAACCACCATTAAAAGACATTCCTTTCATTATTTAGTCGATGCCTATCCGGGATTTCTTTATTAAACCTCTGTGGGCGTAGTTCCGAAATTCACATAAATACATGTAAATTGAAAATAAATCCAGACATTTAGAATGTTCTTATTGACGTACTTCAGATTCATATTCCACAGTGTTTTCAGTCAGCCATTGTTGGGTGTAGTATCCCTGTCTGTAATAAAAGGAGAAAGCCCGCTGTTGAAAACAAGATAATTGTACAGTATAAATATCTTATGCAAAATGGCTGTACACAAAGAACAAGGTGGGCAATGTTTACTGAAAATCTGAAGTGTCCAATAAAATCACCGATTTTTTCAAGACTGTCACCATCACTGATTTTTAGTTAGAGCCACCTGCAATGGGTAACCTTACCCATACAAAGAACTATGTGAGCAGTCTTTACTGAAAATAGGAAGTATACATGAAAAACATAAGAAAAGATAAGATACAATTTTATTATCTTGTTGTCGGGAAATTTGTTGTCACAGCATCAGTGACAGTACCGGTACTATATTAAATGCATATCTAAAGTATGCAGAATATTAATGCATACCGCACACACTCACAATGCCCACACAACGTTACCAGCAAATAAGAACCTTACTCACACATACACACACACTATCAGAACAATCCATTAGGAAAACTTGTAACAGCATATCACATCAGGAAATATTACAACTTCGAATGGCGGATGGCAAAATAGATCGACTATAACGCTTTCTGTTTGTTTTCAAATACAAAATACGTCCACTTCTTTGGGATCGGACTATCTGATAGAACAAGGGGTGGGAGCAATCATTAGTCATCAATGCGCATGATTTCACTGATACTAATGATACATAGATAGTGAGCTTTTTTGATAATAGAATTGTTAATTTTATTCTTGTCGTGCTCCATTGCATTTCCTCTCCAGGCTGTAATAGAACAGGATGATACTTTGGATAGTTGAATTATAAAACATCTGGATGAGTGTTTTATCTACATTATTTGATGATCTAATTTTCTTTAAGAAATACATACGTTTGTTTGCCTTTGCGTGAACTGAGGTTGTATGAACGTGCCAGTCGAGTTTGATGTCGACATGGATTCCAAGATATTCATAAGTCGAAGAGTCAACTCTATAGACATTTTGTTTTCAAGGCTTTCACCATCACTGATTCTTAGTAGGATCTACTTACAGTGAGTTTTTTTTTTTTTTCATAATTTACTCAGACTTCTTTTAAACATCTACTGACAGAGTTGCAAGATTCATTAAAGTATGCGAACCTTATTGATGGATGGAGATGGCTGGGTAGGAAACAGGTAATATTATATAAATTGTCATTTGATTACAGTTTTGGAAGAACCCCTGTCTGTTTCTGCATGTACTGAAAGAATTATACAGGGCGAAATGTGACTCTGTTGACACATTTTATTTCTGACAGGTGAACATTTAGTATCAGTTCACCCCCGGCATTTGTTCGCACCGTAACGCTAGAACCTCCTCTTTTCCTACTATGGGTGCGTTCCGGCGGCGGTTGGAGGCGGGGCCAATCTTACTTACCAAGCCAAAAGAGAGGACAATTCCACATCATCAGGATGAGGTCCTGCTGATGTTGTCGGTGTGCATTTTTTTTTTTTCGAAAAACTTATTATAATATTCGGAACTGTCGGAGTCGCAGTCAATGGGCGAGACCACTGTGTGGCCACATTTGTTCAAACAGCAGCAAAGAAAAAGGCAAAAGCCACCTTTCTGAACATGTAATGTTGACGACTTAGCGTTTTGTGTTAGCCTCAATCGGATGCCGTGAACCCAGACACACCGTAGGCTGACAGGATCCGGACGAGTGGGGTTCTAGCTTCATAGTGGATAGGGCTTTCACAATAATAATAATAAAAAGAATTTCTATATCGCATTTCTAATAAAATTATTACTCAATGCGCTGTACATTGCATCAATGATTCATGCAAACACTTTCCAAATCTCTTTCTAAAACACGCACTCTCATCCATACAAACTTTCAGTTTCACACACATAGACGCTCTTAGTCATATAGCACTAGGTTATATAATCAATCATAACATCACAGTACAGAATAGAATTTTGAAAATTTAACAGTTTAGGAGGAAAAGGTGATGTTTTACGCTTTTCTTAAAGCTTTCAAGATTCGGTGATTCACGAATGTTCAAGGGTATCTGGTTCCAGACAAAAGGTCCAAAATAGTTGAAGGATCTATGGCCAATAGTTTTATAGTTTTTAGATGGGATTTTTATGATTGTTTTGTCTTGATGATCTTAGTGAACGAGATGGTGTGTAGACTTGTAAAGAATTTTTGAGATAGCTGGGTGGGGTGTTATTTAAACATTTGTAACAAAAAACAGCAATTTTTCGTACAGATGAAAAGGACTTGCTCACTGTTGTTTTTTCTTTTCCTCAGGATGTAACTGGCACATCATGGCAGTTGTGGCGTATCACCACATGGAACATTCTCCTCATACATTTCGTTCGCATCATTTTGTCATTGAGTTTGCGCTTTTTTAAAGTCGGCCAAAAGGTATGGTAATTGATTTATGGGTGTTTGAAAAATCACTAGAAATAGTACACAGAAAATGTAATCTCATTTTACTAGTAATGAATTTATGTGATGGCAGCAGATTTTAAACGCCACCTATCTCATATTTGTATTTGTATTTGTATTTGTATAACTCTTTAATCCCATTTGGGAAATTTGCCTTTGTGCCATTGCAGCCCTGTTATAACTGGAGCAGGCACGTCGTCGCCACAGTGCAGCTTCAGTCGGCGGTTCTTTTTTTTTTGGGGGGGGGGGGGATGAGGGAAGGGGAGGGAATGTTAGGGATGAATTTTATTTAATTTTGCCCGGGCAGCGGCCTGTTCGGCCTGCTCTTTACGATTTCCAACTGCCAAGGTATCTTTAACGTGCGCAACGTGCACACGGGCCCTCCGAATTTTTTCGTCCTTATCCGAGAAGACTAGGTACTCGATCCTACCCCTCAATAGGACCAGGGACACGAAAATATGAGAAAAATCCCAAACTTCCAACATGCCTGCACATGTTAATCACCCTGTATAACTTAAGATATTCAATAGCCAAGAACTATGTCAGCAGCACCCATTATTCTTAATGACGATAAAATTAGAAAATGTAAAAAGTAAAAAGTCCACGCGCAGGAGAGTACCAATATTGAAAACAACTTGTGATTCTTCTACATTCACTCTCACTTTTCATCAAAATCTGGGGTAGACAGTATTTTGTTTTCGCCGAGTAAGTATAACATGCATGTAGTGTGTTATTTCAATTTTGGCAAGAAATGGGCGACGAAGTGTCTGGGCCCTACATATTAGTGGGCTCGGCTAGGCCACACCACAGACTAATAAATTAACCAGACTGGAAACACAAGCTTCGGGCTGTGTCGTTTTTTACGGAATTTCCCGAGCGGCGGTCGTATAACCAACATGGCCGCCGCTCGGGAAATTCCGATTCTAGTTCTATCTGATTTGAGGTCTTTATTTTAGGAGGTTCGCTGCCCTTGGCATTTACACCTCACTTTACTTGTTTTATTATTTCTTGTTCTGGCGGGGGGGGGGGGGGGGGGAGATGATATGGATAAATTTTTAATCTATTAATTTCAATTTTGCCCGGGCAGCGGCCTTTCGGCCTGCTCTTTACGATTTCCAACTGCCAAGGTATCTTTAACGTGCGCAACGTGCACACGGGCCCTCCGAAGTTTTTCGTCCTTATCCGAGAAGACTAGGTACTCGATCCTACCCCCCAATAGGACCAGGGACTTGAAAATATGAGAAAAATCCAATTTCCAAGAACTACTCGATCCTACCCCCCAATAGGACCAGGGACCTGAAAATATGAGAAAAATCCACTTTCCAACATGCCTGCACTGCCCGGGTTTAGAACCCGGGACCCTTGGCATGAGAGGCGAGCACCTTGCCTCTAGACCACCTTCTAGTTCTATCTGCAGTAGAAATTTCTTTTTATTTGTCAAGATTGGTTGTACATGTATTAATTTCTTGGTGCGGAACCAAACTTCCGCGTTCAGTAGGCGCGTCAAAACGGTGTCATTCAAAATTGTAGTTATGCTGAAGCGTCCGTCGTTACCGTAAACCTAATGTGGCGGATGGTTCATGACCTTTCGCTGTTTTGTGACGTCACGCAATGGGATCATTCAGTCTGGGTATTTTATTAGTCTGTGGGCCACACCCAGTCATGAGGTCGGGGTCTTCTGCAGTCTTTAGGTGGTAGTTGCAATCAAACTTCGTGATCCTAGCCACTTGCTTTTCATTACATGGCCTGTTGGTGGCAGGTGGTAAAATAAATGATATACATTTCATCGCATATTCCTCCTTTGAGATGCATTATAATTCAGCCTCGATGTTGGGTTCGGCAGCAGAAATATAGGTAGAATGCGCATATCCATCATCTTGTCTGTCCGGACCCACTTAAGGCGTCGCGAACCAATCGGCGGCGAGTTTTAAAAAAGTTCACCACAGTAAACAATGACACATGGGAGACGTTCGGTCAATTCTTTCACTTCCTTTCTCTTCCTTTCTCTTGTTTACACGGATGGTAGGGAATCTGACCAGCTTGGATACATCCTTTCCACCCCTGTCACAACAGTCAACTGCAATGCAACCAGCATGCATTTTAACCGCTCAGACACATCTCGAAGTTACACTCATCAGCTAATCCACCGGCCATCTTGTTTGGCGGAAGTACAAAACAAAAACTCTGTGACGTCATGCGCATTCTACCTATACCAAAGAGTCCACTAATTCATAGAGGGATAAAAAGATAATATACCGGTACTGTGAATGTTATGAATACTATGAATATTACTCATAGTTACTGCCATACAGTTTGAACACGATCAACAAACTTCTATCTATTCTATTCTATCAAAATTCCGTTTGTACAGATCTGGTCATTTATCCTCCTGATGTTTGATGTATCGACCATTACCTTCATTTTCGGCATGAGGCCGGTGATATTACTGCTGTTCGAAACTGTCCTTATGTATCTAGCAACATTTACAGGCAGCACTCTCTTTGTGTGGTTGATAACCACGGCCATGATAGCAACGCTGAACTTTGACTCTTTGCACATAGCACAGGTAAATACTATTTTACACTTTTTTTGGTTTGGTGGTAAACGTAATGTTTACATTTAGTTTTATAGCAAGTTACTAGTGCAACTAGAATTTCAGAAATATCAGGAGCGAACCAAGATGTTATGATGAAGTCTGTATATTTCAGTGTTGTTCGATGTAAAGAGACTTCAGCAATTATTTTCACCACTCACCTAACTTGTATGTCGTCTTCTCTCGAGGTTGAAAATTTCAGCCAGAAACCATACAAACCACCCTGTTGGAAAACGTGTTATTGTCAGGGATTCATCAAAATGAAGCTTGGGCTGATGTGTGAAATCTACAAAATATATGCATGTATGTACTTTTCTTTTCTTTTTTCTCTCTGTCTGCCATACATTTCTGTTTAGGTTGAAGTTTGCTTCCTCTAGCATTTGATACACGCCTTATCGGTGTTTTTGAAGAATAATTTCATGCTGTTAACTGATATTTTGTTCAACCAACAAACTTTTTTTGTCTGTTCTTTTTCTGCAGCTTAAGATCCTTGAACTTCATCCGATTATGTTGGCGCAGTACGATGGAATAGTTAGTTGGCATTTTTGTCGTTTAGTCGGCTTTGCCACAGAAAAAATCACACGGAGGAGACAAAACGCTTCCAGTAATGTTGCTAGGGACGAAAATCCTGCATCAAATCGTCCGGAAAGCTCAGTTCATAAACAAGAAAATACTGCAGCCTGTGACAGTCAGTTTTCCCTTGCGAAAGGAAAGTCATCGAGCCATCAGCCAGGAAACCAATTGCACGGTCTACACAATGACCCAAATTTACTCGATTCGATGTCGTATTCGTTTTATTTGCCTGTTTTCTTCTTTGGGCCCATTATATCCTACAAAGATTTCCACAACCAAACAAGAGCATCTCTAAGCTCAGATGTTTTCAATGTTGATGTTTGTGATATATGTAAAACGCTAATGAAAATCGCATTTTGGACGTTTTTCGTTGATTTTCAGTATCACTATTTATACTATGATGCATTTGTTTTGGATGGTATGATCACCAAGAACCTGTCGCTGTGGTCTGTGGTTGCTATTGCATATGGATACAGCCAGCTTTTCATGATCAAGTATGTGTGTAGATATGGTTTAAATGTACAGTTATCCAGATTTGATGGGTTAGAACCGATTCCTTATCCACGCTGTACCGGCTGGATGTTAAATTCCTCCGACGCGTGGAAACATTTTGATGTTGGCCTGTACAATTTTGTCAAACATCACATATACATTCCCCTGGGTGGATCAAGAGCCGGTTTTGCAAGACAAGTACTGGCATCAAGCATTGTATTTCTGTTTGTTTTCTGGTGGCATGGAAATAATCAGGGCAACTTTGTATGGTGTTTGGGAAACGTTGCGATGATAGTACTGAATACTGTTTTGCCAGTATTGGGGGGCACTTTCATTGGAGCAAAAGTGGTGAGTGTTTTTTAATGTAGCTTTTCAGTATTTTAGATTTTAATGCCTTATTTACATTCATGTCAATTTTTGCCCTTATTTGATCTTAAGTTAGTTTGTAATGAATAATGATGTTAGGTTATTGTGACGTCATTGTTCCATTTTCTCGCTCATTTCATCTCGTTGTCAGACAATTATACAAACACATAAAGCTTAGGGCCTACTGTTCCCATAAAAATGTTTCATAAAGTGTGAGATTTTTTAAATACCAGTTCTGCAACTGGAATATCAAATGAATCATTAAGCCATTAAAACTATTTTATATTGTATTTTGTGTACTTCTTTGATCCCATTTGGAATCATAACTGTCATGTTCCAGATAACCACTTTTCTAAAAAAATTTTTGTTTTTAATGGATTATATTCAAACTATGTCTCCCTGTCGCATTGCGTCCGTTTTCTGGGATAGTAGTTTCAAAAGCTGGCAATTTATTAGTGCACTAGTTTTTTTTCTGCACAATCTTGATCACACATATATACTGAACTGAAATTGTGAAATATCCCTTGTTCTTAAATCTTTCAGAAGACATTGCAGTGCTATTATAAATTACAGGCGGTGGCTATGATCGCCCGTTCATATACACAGAAACATAATATCATATGTAATTAATATGGTGTTTACTTTTGCCAGCTGTCATTTGTAAGTCCTGCCATGCGGCTGAGATTGAGGGCCATGATTGGTGTGCCAGAACGTATGGTAGATACATTGCTGAGTTTATGGTTCTTCTTCGGCAGCAGCGGAGGCTACGAGTTTTTTGTACGGATTGTACTCAAAGGTAACTAAAATAAAACACTCTGAAGAATTTTTGTTGCTATTTTAGCATCCTTAAAAGTTATTTCATTCATTCTTTTGTTCCTTCGTTTGACTATTATCATTTTAAGACAACTGCTTCTGATTACCTGCCACTAATAATTCGTACTGGTTTCCTTTGTCCGCCCCTGCCATTCAAATATGTCTGGGATATTATGGTGATCCATATTTTTACCGCTTTAGCTTGATAGTAGCAGAAGTAAGAATGACCGTCCCTCTCCCGGTTTGAAAAGGTTCTGACAGAAATGGAGAAAATCAAAGAGGATTTACGTACACGATGTTCAGAGCCGGTGATGAATAGAATAGCACCATGAAAAAGAGGCTGCTCAAGAAGGAGAAATTTTAATGTTATCTTCTCCCATCAATAGGAGTGCCAGATCTGAGCATCTCTTCCTTCCCCACCCCAATACCAATGTACTTAAACCTGTTGACTCAACACAGGTAAGATACATAGTTAATTAATATGAGATAACAGAGCCAATCATAGAAAGCACCTTTTCTTTTCCTTCTCTCAAGAATGGTTTCCACTGGTCACTATTTTAGGAGTAATTATTGAAACTGATCTTACTGGTGCAGATTTGAAGCAAACGCGAGAAGCAAAGGCAGGAGCATTAGAGAAGAACCAACAACAACGCAGCCAACTTTTGACGGAAGTTAAATATTCCTGGTGCAATAAGCTAATTCAGATTCTGTGCTTATTTCCCCCTAGCAACTTGGACTGAGCTGATTGCAGAGTGTTTCTTCGTCATGGTTTTCGCACAGAATGCGTTGTTCTTAAGAGCCAGACATAAGGATAAAGAACACAAGCAATGATCTTCCTGCACACAGAGGAACAGCTCTTGCTCTCTTACACTCGGAATGAATTATTTGGGCGTCTGCATGAAATTGTTGGTGAAGGAATGTGGAAACCCGACGCTTTTTTTTTTTACGCTGAGTGTGTCTTTTTCATTTGTTCGTTTTCTAGTTCTTTTTCAAATAAAACGAGCGTTTACTTTTAAATTAGTCTCAATAAACAAGATCCGAACACTAAAACGTTTTGAGGTTTATCGACGGACAAAAAATTCTGATACTGTATTTCAGATTGCGTGTGCATGTGATTCTTGCTCTATCTTGATGTTTTTAATCTAATATTACTTACTTGAAAGGTCGGGTATGTTCTCCAGTTTCCTCTGAAATTTTAAGTATTATGTCCATTGAGTTTTTCAAAAAGAGCGCAGTAACACTAGCACTGATTTTGCACTGAATCCTTTACTAACAGTATCAAAGCGAAGAATCATTCTGGAAATGCAAAATGCTACGCATATTGATAACAAAATAGTAGCAACAATGACAAATTTATACATAAAATTACAATCCGATATGAACCTATTTGTCAGAAATGTTTATTCTAGTAGGATTAACCATGTGATTTTCCATATTCTGTAGCAGGAAAAAAAAGGCTGGGGGATGGGGGGGGGGGGGGATGAGGAAACGCTTTCCTTACGTTATTTCCCCACAAAAATTACACTGCAGCCAGGACATTCCACATTTCCTCTACGTAGGCAAGTAAATTTTTCAGGGAGGCAAAGTTTGTCTTAGGTAGAATTGCAGAGTGTTTTTTGTTTTGTTTTGCGTGTTTGTTTATTTGTTTATTTTCTTGGGGTGGGTAGGGGGTGGGGGTGGAATAACGGGGCACAAGAAAGTTCTCACATGCCTATAAATTAATTAGATTGGTCAACTCAGAATTTGTCTCACTGAGTGTGTACAGAAATCACTGTCGTGTCAGTTTTTTTTTTTTCTGTACTGAGGATTGTGACCATTGACAATGATCCGTTGTTGCGATTGGACCCGCCGAGGAAAAGCATAGCCGAAGTTTCAAATGACAGACCAGCGGAAATTTACAAGTTCTCGGAGGACGGAATATCTCCGGGAAAATGTAAGATGTGTTCTCAAAGCTTTATGTTTATGTGTGTGTGTGTTTGAGTGTGTGAGTACGCGACCATCGATGGTATCAACTTATCAGGATACATCTTAACCACTTTTAAATTACTAACAAACAAATATCGTGTAACTTAGGAAGCCTTTCGTCTCTCAGTTTATCTCTATATGTATGTGTGTGTGTTTGTACATGTGTGTGTGTGCGTGAGTGCGTGCGTGCGTGAGTGCGTGCTTTGGACGAGTTGAGCTGGAAGAGCCTCAGTTGATTTAAAATACAGAGAGTTCGATACTCATCGCATCCGTATGCACCAAGGAGCGCTTGAGCACGCCAAGCAGATGAAGAAGGGATGGAAAACAGAATTTTTCTTTTCTCACAAACAAGCAAGCGGCACCGAAGGGATATCAATAAATGAATGGTTTCAGCCAGCTTTTCTCGTCTTTCCAATCATCATGCAGGGGACGAGGATTCCTCGTAATCAAATAATCAGTGATTACCCTTCGAATATTAATTCTAGAATTACTACGCTTATCAGGTCGAGCCCAACTCGAAGACCATTTAGTCAGCTCAGCATTTTATTCCACCCCACTATTTTGGGTTTGTAATTATCGTCCAACACCCCTCGCCGAAAAGCATCTTATGAGGATCTACACGGCATCATGTACGTAAATTCAGTACATGTACTAGAAATGTGAGAACATTTTTTTCTCTTAAGTGGTGAAAATGGTGCGTAACGAGGGAAAAGAAGCGGTCACCAGCTAGCGTATTCAGTGAAGTATTCATCACGGCTAATTGAGTGCACGTTTCCTGACAAATTTATGACTTTAAAAGTTTCAGTTGTATTATGTACTGTAACATTATCATAAACAGATGGTCTAAACATCGCGGTCACCACTCATTTCCTCAGAAACTAGACACAGATATAAACGCACCAATCAATACATGCATATCTAAATCTTTAGTTGTTTTAACGACAACGTTATATTTTAAGTCGTTTATTTGGATCCATGCGCCCAGCAGCGTATAAATTGAAAGTAATGTACATGTAGCTAAATCAACAATAGCATTAATAATGTCAGCCTCATCATACATTCATCATCATTGCCTTTCTCACCCTGGATCAGGGTATAGGCCACCAACAAACACTTTCCATCCCTCTCTATCATGGGCCAGCCTCTTTACATTATTCCAAGTCTTTCCGCTTCGTTGCACATCATTTTCTCTGGCTCTTCTCCATGTTCCGCGCGGCCTTCCTCTTGATCTCTTGCCCTGGGGATTCCAATCCAATACCTTCTTCGTGATGCTGTTTCCTGGCCTCCTGAGAGTGTGGCCGATCCATCTCCATCGCCTCCTACCAATTTCCTCTCTGACTGGGCTCTGTCTTGTTCTTTTCCATACAATTTCATTGCTGACCTTGTCTGTCCATCTGATCTTAAGTAGCTTCCTCAAACATCTGTTGATGAAAACTTGGATTCTCTTTATGCAGGCCTGGGACGCATTCCAAGTCTCACATCCATACAACAGGACTGACTTCACGTTCGAGTTGAATATCCTCAGCTTTGTTTTTAGAGATATATCCTTGGTTCTCCAAATCTTGCTTAAGGACGTGAAAGCTGCCTGTGCCTTTCCAATTCGTGCTTTGACTTCTGCCTCTGTTCCTCCCTTATTGTCAATGATACTACCAAGATAGCAGAAGGACTCTACATCTTCCAGTGGTTGATCTCCTACTCTGACTTGTGCGCTTGGGGGTGCAACAATTTTTAGGACCTTCGACTTCGCAGGATGTATCCTCAATCCAATAGATTCTGAAATTTTGTTTACAGCTGTAGTCTTTGCTTGCATCTGGTCGTGTGTGTGCGACAATAGTGCCAAGTCATCTGCAAAATCTAGATCGTCCAGCTGTGTCCATGGGGTCCATTGTATGCCGTTTCTTCCTCCACTGGTGGTTTCTTTCATAAGCCAATCAATCACCAGGACAAACAGAAATGGGGACAGCAAACAACCCTGCCTAACACCAGTCTTGATATCAAAGCTGTCAGTAAGCTCGCCATCGTGTACGACTCTGCAACTTGTCCCCTCGTACATGCTCTTGATAAGGTTCACCATCTTCTCTGGGATTCCATAATGTCTCAATATTCTCCACAGTGTTTCTCTATCGATGCTATCAAAGGCCTTCTCGTAGTCAAGGAAGTTCACTATCAGTTGGGAGTTCCACTCTAGCGACTGCTCTACTATGATTCTCAGCGTAGCGATCTGGTCGGTGGTTGATCGATTACTCCTGAAACCAGCTTGCTCCTCACGAAGTTTTCGGTCTGTTGCATTCTGTATTCGCTTGAGAATAATCCGATTGAAAACCTTTCCTGGGATGGAGAGAAGTGTGATTCCTCTGTAGTTACTACAATTGCTGAGGTCCCCTTTTTTTGGAAGCTTCACGAGGTGTCCTTCCTTCCAGTCCTTTGGAAACTTGCCTCCGATCCAAATCCTCGAGAATAGTGAGTGCAGACCCTCTGCAGCCCCAGCAGCATCTGCCTTCAGCGCCTCTGGTGGGATCTGGTCTGGTCCAGCTGCCTTGCCTCGATTTAACTGCTTTATGGCATCATTAATCTCTGCTTTAGTCGGAGGGTCGCAACTGATCGGTAAATCATTTCTTGCGGGTAGAATGTCGGGTGGGTTGCTTGGTGGAGGTCTGTTCAAGAGGCTGTTAAAATGTTCTATCCATCTTTTTGCCTGAGCTTCCTTTCCAAAAATAGCCTTCCTGTTGTAATCCTTGACAGGAACTTCAGGTTTTCCATATTTTCCAGCAAGAGTCTTTGTAGTCTGGTAGAGGATCCTCATGTGTCCTCCTGTTGCTGCCTTCTCTGCTTTCTCTGCTAACATTCCTATGAACTCCTCTTTGTCTTTTTTAATTGATTTTTTGACCTCTTTAGCTGATGCTCGGTACTCTTCCTGGTTACCAACTCTTGAGCTTCTTGTACGACTTGCATTTACCTGTTCTTTTAGGTCTCTTCTTATCCTTATCAAGTCCAGTGATTTTTGGCTGATCCATTCCTTGTGTTCCACTTTCTTTTCCCCAAGAACATCCTGACATGTCGATGTAAGTACTCCTTTTACCTTAGCCCAGTGAGTCTCCAAATCTACTGTCTCTTCAAGGTCAACAAGGGGTTTGAATCTATTCCTCAGTGTCAGCTGGAACTCTTCCTTCTTGTCTCCATCCAGAAGGCTCACTTGAAACTTTCTCCTCTTTGTTCCTGCTCTGGTGCCTTGTTTCTTGAGGCGGAGTTTGAGTCTTGCCAGCAGCATGTGATGGTCAGATCCAACATCAGCTCCTCTCTGTACTATGACATCCTCCAGTGAGCGTCTGAATCGTCGGGTGATGCAAATGTGGTCAATCTGGTTTTCAGTTACTCCATCCGGTGAAATCCAAGTGGCCTTATGGATCCTCTTGTGTGGGAATACTGAACCTCCAATCACATAGCTGTTAAATGCGCAGAAACTTGCAAACCGCTCTCCATTCTCATTCATTTGTCCCAAACCATTGCACCCCATAATGTCCTCATACCCTGTATTGTCCTGTCCTATCTTGGCATTGGCGTCTCCCATTATAATGTTCACATCTTTTCTTGGCAATGTGTCAACTATTTCCTGGAGCTGGTTGTAGAAATCGTCCTTGTCCTCATCGGTTGCTTCGTTTGTTGGGGCGTATATCTGCACAATGTTCATGTTGATGTTCTTGTTCTTTGTAGTAAATGATGCCAATATAATTCTCCTTCCGTAGGGTTCCCATCCCCTCAGTGACCTCTGGGCGTGCTTGCTCAAGATGATCGCTACTCCTTCTGTATGCTTTTTGTCCTCCCTTCCAGAATACAAAATCTTTTCCCCAGAATTAAGTTGTTTCAGTCCGGACTGTATCCAGCGGGTCTCGCTAACTCCAAGTATGTGCAGTCTGTATCGCCTCATCTCCATTGTAACCTGGGCACTCTTTCCTGCTTCATACATGGAGCGGACATTCCACGACGCAATCCGGAGTGACTTGTTTGATGAAGGAGCAGTCAGGCCAGTGGAGTCCTTTCGGCTTTGTCCATTGTCCTTCATTGAATCTACAGGTGCAGATGCTCCCCCTTCTCCCAAGATAAAAGACTGATTTAAAGTATTTGCTTGTGTTTCTGTAACTGGTTTATTTTTACAGGGTGGGTAGTTGGCCCACCGCCAACTGGCTCTTCTCGGGAGACCAGGACCTTTGCACCTTTAGTCGCCTCTTACGACACGCAGTATCACGTCAGATGTATTCTTTGCTATCCCTCTTCTGCAAGAGGGCCCCGCATCTGCACGGGCGCATCATACATTGCACGACAGGTAAAGAACTCACTAACATCACATTACAACATTCGGAACAACTCAACAAGTAACTCAAGTCTACGAGGAGTAGCCTATATGCCATATGCGACATTTTACCGATTTTGAGGTTTTGTTATGAAAGTGGTTCTCTCACTCCTAATTTTATTAGTATAAGTCTCATAATAAATATGTGTGTATTTTTCATGAACATAAATTTTATGCAGATTTCGATTTTGAAGGGCATCGAATAAAACGCTGATTTTACACCAACTCTTCAAACTTTCAGTCCTTATTTTCTCGAAAAGACAAAAATGCACATACAACAATATGGAAAAGACCCAGCATAATACAACATGCAGCTCAGACAACAACTCTTTCTCCCTCAATCTTTCTGTTTGTCCCAGCTGTCTCTGCAAGCTGGTGGAGCGAATGGTGACCAAACGTCTCAATTGGACATTGGAAAGCAGCCAGTCCCTCTCCACTTCTCAGTGCGGTTTCCAGGCGAAGCGAACTACGACGGACCGTCCGCCTGGAGACGTCCACCCGAGAAGTCTTCACTTCTAAACAGCACGTAGTTGCGGTTTTACTTGCCTGGCAAAGGCCTTCGACACGACCTGGAGGCACGGTATACTGAGAGATTTTCATGGCCCTGGGCAACCTACCAGTCTTAGTCCGGAATTTCCTTGGTGAACGTTCCTTCCAGGTGAAAGTGAACACCCCCCTCTCTGATCCATTGATCAAGAGCAGGGAGCCCCCCATGGCTGTATTCTATCTTCCACCCTATTTAATGTTAAAATTAATTCAGTTACTGAAACGCTTCTACAAAACGTTGACTGCTACTTGTACGTAGTCGACTGCTACAGGAGCCCCCGGCTAGACAGAATAGAGCGGAAACTGCAACTAAGCACCATCCAGGGGTGGGTGGGCAGATACAAACGGCTTTAAATTTTCTCCCCCAAAAAACCGTTACCGTCCACTTTAATAATAAAAGGAAATTTCACAAAGACCCGAACCTCTTCCTTCACTAAGGGCGAAGCCAAGTTTCTAGGACTTATATTCGACAAAAAATTAACTTTTGTCCCTCATGTAAAATACCTTAAACTCTCCTGTCGAAAAGTTCTTAACATCTTAAGGACCATCACGGGAACTGAATGGGGTGCGGATCGAGTCTCCATGCTACATCTCTGTCACTAACTGATCAGACTCAATTTAGACTACTTTTGTATCGCCTATAGATCAGCTAAACCGTCATCCCCGACAATGCTAGACCCTGTACACCACCAAGGGTTGCGTCTTGCTCTGGGTGCTTTCCGCACCTCTCCAGTCGAAAGTCTGTATGTAGAGATAAATGAAGCGTCCCTATCCGACGGAAGAGACAAGCTCTCTCTTCAGTACGGATTAAAATAATTGTCTTCTCATCCAGAAAATCTCGCTTACAATTTAGTTTTCCATCAAACATACATTCAAAATTTTGATTCTTTTCCAGGTATCATTCCTCCCTTTTGCCTTCGGATTCAGCCTTTGTTTGCAAAAGGTCGAAATCCGACCGTGTGGGGTGGAAAATGGCCCTTTTTCTGCCTTCCCATCATGGCTAACTCATAAATCAAACATTATTTTAGGCTTTTTTGACATGTCCGAAGAACAACACCTCGCAAGAACCCATAAGCAAATATTAAGAGAAATACAGTAATCAGTAAATTCCCTGATCACAGGCCATTTTACAAGACGGCTCCAAAGACCATGATTTGGTAGGAACCGCCTCATTCTCAGGTGCAGATGGCAAAACCGAATGCCTCAGTCTCCATAACAAGGTGTCTGTCTTTGTCGCTGAAATTCAGGCAAGCAACTTGGCCTAAAATCTTATAACCAGGACGCTTCATTATCTGTTCTGATTCACTGTCTTGCCTTCAGGCTTTAAAATAACCAAATATGAAAACCCACGAAAATCAATAATTTATTACAACGCCTTCATACACTGTCCAGCGGGGAATGTGAAATTATTCTCTGTTGGATCCCTGGCCACACTGGCATCAAGGGAAACGAACATCATGGCCAAAGAAACGTTGAAACGTCCGCCAAAACACCTAAAAATGCCACACACCGCGACTTTAAGCCCACTATTAGAAACTGCATTAAATCGAAATGGCAGGAAAGATGGGGCGAACGAACATCAAACTACACTTTATCAAAAATCATCTTGGACAATGGACCCATGCTTCTCAACAAAATCGGAGAGATGAAATTGTCCTTAGTAGACTCCGTCTGGGAAATACCCATCTCGCGCACATCGTTTTTGACTTTGGGAGGAAAATCCCTCCGAATGTGTGGCATGCAGATGCCATCTACCAATAAAACATAATTATTTTAACTGAATATGTAGACTTCATGCATATCCGAAGAAGGCACTATGCCTGCGGATCCATGAAAGAATTATTTTCTGTCTTGGACCCGCAATGCATCCTATCCTTTCTGTACAACTTGATTAAAAAACTTGTATATCCATTTACAAAACTTTTCCAGATCTACACAAAACAACTTTTGAGAATTTTCCAATGTGATAAAATTATATTAATGTAGGCCTATTTGGTTCTATGTTCAACTTAAAAAAGCTCTGAATATGAATCCTAAATATAGAACGTGTACCCAAATAGACCGTGAAGGGCGCAAAAGTGGCCGTTATCCGTGCGCCGTGCCTTAAAACCCAAACTCAGACCCAAAGCCATAAAAACCATAGGGATTTTTTTGTTTGTTTATTCATTATTATTTTTTCCTGGAGGATTGTAAATTTCCTGGATGCAGTTTTTTTCCCCCCTGGAACAGAGTGTATTTTTCCTATGGAGTAACTCCCAGCGCCACTGGTCTGGGAAAAATACATTCCTGCAGGTTTTTTAATTTTTTACTTGCAGTTTTTTCCCCAGACAGGGGTGTTCTCCATGACTAAGTATCAGGGAGAAAAAAAAAGTAAAGAATAAAAAATCTAGGCTGAAGGTCTGATGAAATCAAGACAGACTCTAGATCTAGATCAACAATACCAGAAACGATCTAGATCTAGTATCTCTGCTCTAGATCTAGATCAACGCATCTTTAATAGGCCCGGTGTAACAGGCCAAAATATACCCCCCGCCCAGACTATACCCGGGGTTAAACTGGCCTAGCCCAGAATATACCCCGGGGTATATTCTGGGCTAGGCCAGTTTATACCCCGGGGTTACTTTGGGCTAGGCCAGACACCCCCCCCCCCCCCCCAGTCCAGATTATACCCCCTACTTTTTTTTAAAAAACAAGTCAAGACCACAGTTTATTTCAGTCTGTTTTTCATCACTGTCATCAGATATCATATTAATACAAACATGAACACATTCTTGACACCAACAAGTCATAATGCAAGTTAGAGAAAATAATAATAACAGTTTATTTCAGCCTTAGTTTACTTTGGTGTACATACATCCTGTAAATGATGATACATTTTAGAAGGAACAAACATGCATTAAAATGCATTGATATACAAAAGAGTTGAGTATCCATTCAAACTGACATGATTAGACTTCCGCATTAATTTCACTCGTGTGTGTTGATGATATTATTATTATTATTATTATTATTTTGATAGTTGGTTGGCCATGAGTAAAACATGCATTGTATTTTTTGTTACAATGATGTAGAGAGAAAAGGCCAGAAAAGAACACACAGAAAAAAAAAAAAAAAAACATAATGATAATCCAACTGACAGATAGTGCAATTCCATCATCCAGCAGACATAAAACTAAATAGGCACTAAATGTTTGCGACTGGTGAACTCCACCTGTCCAGATCCACTTGAAAGTTACAGAATGCTAACCAGTAACAATGATAACAATAAGAACACGAAATCATGTTATTTACTCTTGAAAATATAGAGAAATATCAATATCAGAATCATCATCATCATCTTGGAAATTGCAAAGATATGAGAGGGAGTGTAAAAATGGCAGCGTTGGCCTACAAATCATTCTAGAATTTATAAGCAGCAATGTATTGTGTATCAACTATATATAAAAAACGTGTTAAATCTTTTCAAATATTCAAGTAAAACTGGACAGAAAGCTTTAGTGAAATAGCCTTGACAGTTGTGTAAGCCGACAGAGTTAGTCCACTGAGACAAAAGTAGTGCGTTGTAAAAGGTAATTAGATCTATAGCATGTTGAGGTCAAATTCAATGGATCGTGTTACATTAACAGTATTTCTTGTTAGTGAGTATCATTCTTTGATAGGTTATTTGTAGAAAGATATACATTTCATGCACATTACGGTTTAAGACACTGGATTAGTTTGCAAGGCTTTTGAAAGATGAACCTATGTGTTATAGTGAATAAGGGTATGTCACTCGCGAGTGAAATAATAATAATAAAAAAAAAGACCTTGTCCGTCTTTACCTTCCTCAGCTTAACACGTCCCTTGCCAAGGGATTTAACAACTATGTATTTGTACACAAAAAAATATTTAAAATGGCTTCATTTTTATGAGTCCGTTAATTATTTCATCCATTGGGACTAAGTGTATGTCAGTGCCAAACAAACAGTACCGTGCAAATTTTACTCAATGGCAACCAACTACAAAAACAATTACAACATGCCAACGAACGTGAGTGAAACTAATCCAGTGCCTTAAACCATGAGCTACATAAAATGTATACATTTCTACAAATACGCTATCAAAGAATTTACTAACAAGACATGTTCATGCAACATGATCCATCGAATTTTTGCCATAACATGCTGTAATTACTTTCTGCAATGCACTGTTGTCTCAGTGGATTTTATCTGTCATTTTACATGACTATCAAAGCTACTTCGCTAAAGCTTTCAGTCCAGTTCTACTTTAATAGTTGAAAAGATTTAACACATTTTTTTTTACATGTACTTGGTATATACACACATATATTATTGCTGCTTATAGATTCTAGAATGATGTGTAGGTCATTTTCATATTCCCTATTATCTTTGTATTATTCCAAGATGATGGTGATTCTGATATTGATTATATTCTCTTTATTTTCAAGAGTAAATAAGATGATTTGGTGTTCTTATTGTTATTATTGTATATTACTGGTTAGCTTTCTGTAACGTTTCAAGTGGATCTGGACGAGTTAAATTCATTATGTGAAACAATTTTAGTATGTATAAGATAAGATGAGATAAGATAAGAAGATATGACTTTATTATCCTGTTTCCAGGAAATTTGTTGTCACAGCAGCAGTAACAGTACAACAGCAAATACAATATCTAAGACCTACAAGTCTTTAATGCCTACAGCACACACGCACATTGCTCACACAACATTACCAACAAGTAAGAACATTGCTCATTTAGTTTTGTGTGAAGTATTTAACGTCTGCTGGATGATTGAATTGCACCATCTGCCAGTTCAGTTGTTAAAATGTTGTTGTTGTTTTTTTCTCTATGTATCCTTTCCTTGTCTTTCTCTCTGCATCAGTGTAACTTTATATGTAGATCTAATTGTTCCGACAGATCAAGCACATTTCTGATTTTCAAAAATTAAAATAAGATTCAGAACTTTACACTTATGAGTCTTATAATTAGTTCGTACCTTGGCACTAAGTATATGTTAGTGGTGCCAAACAAAAAGATTACAATACATGTTTAACTCATGGACAACTAATTATAAAAAAAAACCAAAACAATAATAATACCAACGGACACAAGTAAAGTTAGTGTTAAAGTTTAATTATATCAGTTTCAAGGGATTTTCAATCCTTTTGTATATCAATGCTTTTTAAGCATGTTTATTTCCTTTTAAATTTATCATTATTTACAAGAGTCAAAAATGTATGCTTCAATATGATATCTGATGACAGTGATAATGGACAATTCAAACTAAAGTTGAAATAAACTGCGGTCTTGACTTGTTTTTAAAAAAAAGTAGGGGGTATAATCTGGACTGGGGGGTATAGTCTGGCCTAGCCCAAAGTAAACCCCGGGGTATAAACTGGCCCAGCCCAGAATATACCCCGGGGGATATTCTGGGCTAGGCCAGTTTAACCCCGGGTATAGTCTGGCGGGGGTATAATCTGGCCTGCTACACCGGCATTCAAAATTTACACCAGACATAGATCCATTAATTGGCGTAATAATAATATTATTATTTTTATTAATAATAAAAACACCGAAAATCTGTAGGGTCGCAGCAAGGCAATGCTAGCCAGTGACAGCATAGATCTGATATAATATCATGTACTACTAAAAGGGCTTAAAGCAAAGTCAAAATATTGCAAAGAGGAAAAGGTGTAGGCCTACGTTGGAAAGTCCCCGGTAAGGTAAAAAGCAAACTAAAAAAATCTGTCGCTCCCCCCCCCCCCCACAACATTTTTGGTGCTTTTCTTTGTGGGGACACTCATTATTAATTAGATACTGCATTTAATATTTTGACGTTGAAATTGCCAATGGAAGCGGAACCGATTGGTGGTGGTCTTACCATGCAAACCGATTGTACGAAGCATTGGCTCTGCGAGTCGACAGTGGGCGGTGCCCGCGACACCTGTTTAACCGGAAGAGGGGTGTGTGTTGTTTGAATCAAGCAGGCCCGTTTACTTTGCTTGCCCTGGGTATGTAGAAGTTAGTGCGAAGTTGGCAATTAGCTACGTGGTCAGCTGAAGTCTGTTGCAGCCAACCTGTACTCATCAGTGATCAAAGAGTTATGAATAAAAGGCTTCATTATTATTCTAAGCTCTGTGATTAAAATGCGGTTCTCGAGTGCAACAAAAAGTTTGCGTAAACCTGTTCATCTAATCTACCCTTCGTGATGCAACGACTGTGTGAATGCATTCATGGCTGATATGAGGAAGGGGCTCTTCGCTCACCATAATTATGTTCACAGTGAGATTGAAAAACTGGTTTTCAAAATCAAAAGTACTTTCCATATGAACTCAATTGTAATGTGATGCTTTCATTTGCAGAGCTTCAAAAGAGTCTAATAGCCTAATAATAAGATATCGAATCTGCAAGTTGCATCAATTATTTTAGAGTTCATTTTAGGTCGAGGCTATCCAGTTAACACCACCCTATCCATAGCAGTGTCCTGAACAAATTCAATCCCAAATATAATCTTGTTCCTTATACAGTAGGCCTACGACCTGTTACCCATTCAACCAGAAAATAAAAAGAAAATCTGTCAAGAATAGTAACTTGAGTTCAAAGTTCTCAGTAATGTTTCAACCATTTACAAGCACGTTGAATTAGAGGCCGAGATATATATTACTCCAGGACTAAGAAGGCCTTGCAAATTCTTTAACTATATAAGATGGCCGTAATAAGATATTCCAGCATTAGAGAAATTGCCAGTCAGGTTGTAATGAATCATTGTGACACAGTGACACAGTAAGTTAACAGCAGTCATATTAGTATCAGTATGCAGAGGTTACTAAAGAGTTGGTGACAGTAATATAAAATGTTTCCACGGGGAGTTCCATTTGATCTACACAGTAAGGATACAAAGACATGACTTTAGGAGGTTTGGGGGGGGGGGGGGTGGAGGGGCCGAACCCCTCCTGGCAAGGTAGCCCTTTAGATGGATGTTTTTTATAGTAAATCCCGGCTTGGTGAGTAACACTTAGAACATGAAATATGTGCTGGAGTAAAGTTATGAGGCTCATCATAATGTCATATTATATGGTACTCTTTCCAGTGTTTCCTAGACAGACAGACAGTGTACTGCATGTAATGTGAAAATTCACATACTCAGGCTTTGAGCATTGCGATGTGAAACGTAGGGCAATGAGTTACTCAACTGTGGTGCTCTGCCTATCATATAAGTATCAATTGGTTTTATAAGGTGGATTGCTCAAGGCATGAGGTGATGTGAAAAGGTTTTAAATCACCAGGTACTCACCATTAATTCCCAGAGTATGGGCCATATCATGATATTTTTAAAAAATCTCTGTGATATTACTGATAATGCTTTTGATCTCTTGCAAAAAAAAATATGGTAGCAGATTTGTAACAACTTTGGTCTGGCAAATCAAAAGTGAAATTTGGTTGTGTTTTAATTTTATTTAAATTTGTTAGGCTATATATAATATATGTAAAATATGCATGTGAAATAAGAAATCTGTTCAGGGAAGACGACAACAATGAACAAACAGTATAATAATTAATATCTTCATTTTGCATGCCTTATTTCACTTTTTGAAAATATCAGTCTAGATTATTTTGCCTTTGAGGCTTTGCTTGGTCTTAGGAAAAATATCAATTTGACCAGTAAAGCATTGGTATGTTTTATCCGGAGGAGATTGGGTCGGTGATGTAAAATTTATGTTGTCTTGCTCTTGCACACATTTAAATTTTGCCACTCTCTCATTAGAAATTTTAACACTTTCACGTGGCATGTACTATGGTATTTTTATTTGCAGGTTTATCTTATGCTTACAAAAAATTCTGAAATAAAAATTTGTGGGGTCTACTGTAAAAATATCAAGGAGGAGCACCTAAGTGGGCTGAAGTGGATGTGGTAGTATTCCGTGAGCTAGCCAGTGACAGATATGAAATTCCACAAAATTATCCCAGAAAACATGCATATCAACTATAAAAATATTATATAATAATATTAAATTGGGGAATTAGGAAGATTTTTCAGATGTAGAAGGAAAGCCTGCATTATCATTGCCTATGACATATTGCACTCTTCGGTGTGAAAAATTATACCTTGGCAAGAAATTGCCAGGTGACTGGTTTTGGGTAAAATAGTTCTTTGGGTTATGAATTAAATTACTTTAGTCAGAAGTATCTAACTTTCTGTTTATACACATAATTATATTTGTCAATATCAGGATTTTGTAATCTGTCATTGTTCATGGAAAACACCCATTTACCTAGGTCTGCCTGCAGTTTGTGGATGGGCCTGAGAATATTATGCTGAGCCAATAATGGTAAAACTCTTGCCTAGCTCTCATGATCATGAAATAAAATTGGGAGCGTTACATTACTGTATTTAATACTCACATAATAGAATAATATCCCACAAGTGACAAAAAATTGAACTGTTGCTTTCAGAACCCATCTGCACAGGTTTTGAACACAGAGCTGTTGAAAATGTTTGCAGCATTTTTAACGATCTACCTCCATTGATTTTTGTTTCAGGTTTAAGAAAGACAAATCTATGTCCCACTTTTTGAGGCCACATTGAAGAAAATGGGATTATTGAAGTATGAGGTGCCCATAGCCACCACAGGTTTCCTTCTCTGTACTGTCACCATTTTTGGGTAAGCAGAAAGTATCAAAGTTGGTTTGCTGAAACACCAGTTTTCCCATAAATTTATTAATACTAATAGAGGACGAACTACTTCTTTAGCATAAATTTCAATTTCTCAAGAATCTATGAGTGTGTCATTGTTGTTGCTTTCCAAAGTAGTGATTTTATCATTGGAATTCACACCCAAACCCAGCCAGCATCCCTATACCAGTCTGGTGTAGATTTCCATAGGATTGGTAAAAATTACTGTGAGGGCAGATTTCCTGCATGGCACCGATAGCAGAGAATGTTATAACCAGTGGACCTATGTTGGAACGATGTCATTCCAATAAGCACACTTGAGGTCAATCCTTTAGTATTTAATTTCTCCAGGTTTCATCTATCCTGCATTTTAAGTTTCATGGCAATAAAATTGGATTAAATCCAGCAGTCATGATTGTAATATTTCCTTTTGGTTGATCCTATTTCCAGTGGTGGTCTTGTTATGTTGCATATATGCACAGAGCATAAGAACTCATAGTAGGCCTACTCATACCAGACTTTTGAATTTTGTCTGATTATACATTAATGCAGGATAAACTTTGCTTTCCTTGCTTTCAGTAATGCATCATTACAGAACTTGTCGTTGATATTTGCTCTGGGTGCAGGCATGGCTATGCTCCAGTAAGTAAACACTATCTTTCGTACGTTGTTTCAGCTTTGTTTTTGCTTCTTCACATATCTTGGCATCCATTTAGATTTGTCAGTGTCCATTGATTTGAGGTCTTTATTTTAGGAGGTTCGCTGCCCTTGGCATTTACACCTCACTTTACTTGTTTTATTATTTCTTGTTCTGGCGGGGGGGGGCTGGGGGGGGGGGGGGAGATGATATGGATAAATTTTAATCTATTAATTTCAATTTTGCCCGGGCAGCGGCCTTTCGGCCTGCTCTTTACGATTTCCAACTGCCAAGGTATCTTTAACGTGCGCAACGTGCACACGGGCCCTCCGAATTTTTTCGTCCTTATCCGAGAAGACTAGGTACTCGATCCTACCCCCCAATAGGACCAGGGACTTGAAAATATGAGAAAAATCCAATTTCCAAGAACTACTCGATCCTACCCCCCAATAGGACCAGGGACTTGAAAATATGAGAAAAATCCACTTTCCAACATGCCTGCACTGCCCGGGTTTAGAACCCGGGACCCTTGGCATGAGAGGCGAGCACCTTGCCTCTAGACCACCTTGTCCCCCCTTGTCAGTGTCCATTCAAGCCAACCATCTTATTTGTATGACGTATCCTGAAATTAAGAAAATTAGTAAGATCAGACTTTTCATCTCCACAGACGACAGAGATTGCAGCTCTCAAAGTAATTCCCTTGTTTTGTCTACAGTAGAGTATTGTAATTCTCTTTTGATTGGAATACAATCTAAGGATAAGATAAAAAAAAACTTCAAATTGTCCAAAACAAGGAAGATTAGTCTTAAGGAAAAACATATATGTGAAACAATATCACCTTTTCTGAAGTCCTTGCACTGGTTTCCAGTTGAAAAGCGTATTTTGTATGAAGTGGCCACATTATGTCACAGTTGTATACATAGCACTGACCATCCTACATTATCTAATTTCTAAATATTTATATGTTCCATCTCGCCAACTATGATCTTTGGCTAATATAACAAAATTAAAATCCCCAACTACGTCTCTAATTCATTTTTGGTGAATAATCCATCTCATTTCATGGCATGGAGACCTGGAATTCACTGCCTCAACACTTCAGAGGTGTACAAAATGCGCTGAAATTTTCCAGAAACACCTTAAAACAGGATTTATCAATTGATGGTGTGCAACCGCATCTGTTTCTGACCGTTATCACATATTTTAGTATGTTTTTGTATTGATGAATTGATTGTCAATGATAGAATGACTGTGAAGTGCTTATAGCTTGCATTATGGGATGAAGTGCTACATAAAGGTTATTTATGGTATTAATATTACTATTATCTATGTTGCACACATCAATAATGACTATCTATAAAGCCTTGCTACCAGTGAATATTTTTTTTACAATTATAGGCTATACATGAAACAAAATGAAATGTTTTTGGGGTTTATTTCTGGTAGTTAAATACAGTAACCCTGACAGAAATATAACCAAATGTGCCTTTGTGGAGAGCTGGATATAGTGCATACTTTGACAACAAATCTTTGTTTATCCTAACTTTTAATTCATTGCTCACTTTTTCACTTCGCTTTGTGTTTTTCATAGGCGGTACATGAAAGGAGGGCAATATTATGGCACAGAAAAAATACCAGGAAAAACTGTCATAATTACAGGAGCCAATAGTGGAGTAGGCAAAGAAACTGCTAGGGAACTGGCAAAGAGAGGTATTTAGTTTATAAATGTATTTTCTTACAAACCCAGAATAAACATTACCAGGTGCATGGGATGAATAGATTTATGCTTTCAGAAATACTACCATTTAATTACTATTATTCACATCAATCTTAGATTGGGCAAGATACTGGCTTTTTTTTTGTTTCACAGACATAAATGGTTTCCCTTCACCAAAACACCGTTTTGTTTTATTTTTATTGTTTATATCTAATGACAAACACTTTAAGGAATTCATTCTTGTGATGTGAAAATCATTGTCTGTGTTTAGTAATTATCTCAAAATTATCCTTACCCAGGTGGTCGCATTATAATGGCTTGTCGTGACATGGCAAGCGGAGAAGCAATCAGAAAAGAAATCATTGAGGACACAGGCAACCAGAATATCCTTTGCAAAAAGCTGGACTTAACTTCCCTCGAGTCTGTTAGGGCATTCTGTAGAGATATAAATAACAGTAAGTTAAGCCTTTGAAATCTGGACAAATGTGCATTTTCTAGCCAGAGCCTTGCAGATCATCATCATCATCATTGCCTTTCTCACCCTGGATCAGGGTATAGGCCACCAACAAACACTTTCCATCCCTCTCTATCATGGGCCAGCCTCTTTACATTATTCCAAGTCTTTCCGCTTCGTTGCACATCATTTTCTCTGGCTCTTCTCCACGTTCCGCGCGGCCTTCCTCTTGATCTCTTGCCCTGGGGATTCCAATCCAATACCTTCTTCGTGATGCTGTTTCCTGGCCTCCTGAGAGTGTGGCCGATCCATCTCCATCGCCTCCTACCAATTTCCTCTCTGACTGGGCTCTGTCTTGTTCTTTTCCATACAATTTCATTGCTGACCTTGTCTGTCCATCTGATCTTAAGTAGCTTCCTCAAACATCTGTTGATGAAAACTTGGATTCTCTTTATGCAGGCCTGGGACGCATTCCAAGTCTCACATCCATACAACAGGACTGACTTCACGTTCGAGTTGAATATCCTCAGCTTTGTTTTTAGAGATATATCCTTGGTTCTCCAAATCTTGCTTAAGGACGTGAAAGCTGCCTGTGCCTTTCCAATTCGTGCTTTGACTTCTGCCTCTGTTCCTCCCTTATTGTCAATGATACTACCAAGATAGCAGAAGGACTCTACATCTTCCAGTGGTTGATCTCCTACTCTGACTTGTGCGCTTGGGGGTGCAACAATTTTTAGGACCTTCGACTTCGCAGGATGTATCCTCAATCCAATAGATTCTGAAATTTTGTTTAGAGCTGTAGTCTTTGCTTGCATCTGGTCGTGTGTGTGCGACAATAGTGCCAAGTCATCTGCAAAATCTAGATCGTCCAGCTGTGTCCATGGGGTCCATTGTATGCCGTTTCTTCCTCCACTGGTGGTTTCTTTCATAAGCCAATCAATCACCAGGACAAACAGAAATGGGGACAGCAAACAACCCTGCCTAACACCAGTCTTGATATCAAAGCTGTCAGTAAGCTCGCCATCGTGTACGACTCTGCAACTTGTCCCCTCGTACATGCTCTTGATAAGGTTCACCATCTTCTCTGAGATTCCGTAATGTCTCAATATTCTCCACAGTGTTTCTCTATCGATGCTATCAAAGGCCTTCTCGTAGTCAAGGAAGTTCACTATCAGTTGGGAGTTCCACTCTAGCGACTGCTCTACTATGATTCTCAGCGTGGCGATCTGGTCGGTGGTTGATCGATTACTCCTGAAACCAGCTTGCTCCTCACGAAGTTTTGGGTCTGTTGCATTCTGTATTCGCTTGAGAATAATCCGATTGAAAACCTTTCCTGGGATGGAGAGAAGTGTGATTCCTCTGTAGTTACTACAATTGCTGAGGTCCCCTTTTTTTGGAAGCTTCACGAGGTGTCCTTCCTTCCAGTCCTTTGGAAACTTGCCTCCGATCCAAATCCTCGAGAATAGTGAGTGCAGACCCTCTGCAGCCCCAGCAGCATCTGCCTTCAGTGCCTCTGGTGGGATCTGGTCTGGTCCAGCTGCCTTGCCTCGATTTAACTGCTTTATGGCATCATTAATCTCTGCTTTAGTCGGAGGGTCGCAACTGATCGGTAAATCATTTCTTGCGGGTAGAATGTCGGGTGGGTTGCTTGGTGGAGGTCTGTTCAAGAGGCTGTTAAAATGTTCTATCCATCTTTTTGCCTGAGCTTCCTTTCCAAAAATAGCCTTCCTGTTGTAATCCTTGACAGAAACTTCAGGTTTTCCATATTTTCCAGCAAGAGTCTTTGTAGTCTGGTAGAGGATCCTCATGTGTCCTCCTGTTGCTGCCTTCTCTGCTTTCTCTGCTAACATTCCTATGAACTCCTCTTTGTCTTTTTTAATTGATTTTTTGACCTCTTTAGCTGATGCTCGGTACTCTTCCTGGTTACCAACTCTTGAGCTTCTTGTACGACTTGCATTTACCTGTTCTTTTAGGTCTCTTCTTATCCTTATCAAGTCCAGTGATTTTTGGCTGATCCATTCCTTGTGTTCCACTTTCTTTTCCCCAAGAACATCCTGACATGTCGATGTAAGTACTCCTTTTACCTTAGCCCAGTGAGTCTCCAAATCTACTGTCTCTTCAAGGTCAACAAGGGGTTTGAATCTATTCCTCAGTGTCAGCTGGAACTCTTCCTTCTTGTCTCCATCCAGAAGGCTCACTTGAAACTTTCTCCTCTTTGTTCCTGCTCTGGTGCCTTGTTTCTTGAGGCGGAGTTTGAGTCTTGCCAGCAGCATGTGATGGTCAGATCCAACATCAGCTCCTCTCTGTACTATGACATCCTCCAGTGAGCGTCTGAATCGTCGGGTGATGCAAAAGTGGTCAATCTGGTTTTCAGTTACTCCATCCGGTGAAATCCAAGTTGAAATCCGGTGAAAATCATTGTCTGTGTTTAGTAATTATCTCAAAATTATCCTTACCCAGGTGGTCGCATTATAATGGCTTGTCGTGACATGGCAAGCGGAGAAGCAGTCAGAAAAGAAATCATTGAGGACACAGGCAACCAGAATATCCTTTGCAAAAAGCTGGACTTAACTTCCCTCGAGTCTGTTAGGGCATTCTGTAGAGATATAAATAACAGTAAGTTAAGCCTTTGAAATCTGGACAAATGTGCATTTTCTAGCCAGAGCCTTGCAGATGCCAGTGGGAAAAGAGGAAAAAAGTAGTTGTGTTATAAGTTGAGTACCTTGCAAGCAATTTGAGCTAATGTGTCTTAGAGTGTAGGCAGAGAGGAAGAATAACATGCTTACTGTTGTCTTAAAAGCATAATAGCATTGCTTCACAAACATATATGTCTGGGATTGGACTTAATATTACAACTACAAGTATGGCAGTATCTTTGAAAAATCCACAATCTGACCATAAAAGTCGTGCTATGGAAAACTAATGGCATAAAATCCTATCTATCGTATATACTGTATGTCAACATATCATTAATTTCATAAATACTCAGCAAAGTCTGGTGGTTTTCTTGTTATTTATTTTGCCTTGCTAGTTCGTATGATGAATGGATGGAGTTTTGTGCTCTGCTGTCAAGGTAGATATCAAAATGTATTTCCATGGTGATTTCGGTTGATAAATGTCAATCTTTTGCTAGGCAAGAATGACATCTTGAAAGACCGGACTGTCTCTAGTGGGCCGTTCAACCTTAATTTTCATTTATTCATTGCTGTGCTTCCCAAGTTTTTAAATATACTTTGACAGGAAAGAAAGTAAGGGCTTTTCCTTGTTTAACACCAGGATGAAATTTCATTTTCTGTGAATGAAAGTATTGAAAGATGGGTATTTTAATTTATTTATGACTGATGGTTACTTGCAGGCTGTGTGTGATTGTTGGAATGAGCAGTCGATATGTCCATGAACATGTTATAGTGGAAAGTCTTGAAATCTTTTTTAAGAAATGTTTCATCCTGGGTAATTTAAGAATTTTGTTTTACAGCTGAAGGCCACCTAGACATACTCATCAACAATGCAGGAATAATGATGTGTCCCAAGTCACTGACTGAAGATGGAATAGAGAAGCAATTTGGCACTAATCACATTGGTAACTTTTTTTAAATTTGACTTTCTTATCACTCTCCTTCCTTATGTCATCTAGCCTCATGTGTAATGGACACGTCTTGAAAGGTCATTAAAAGAAAAGAGGCAAGAGTGACGAATTTTGTATCATTATTTAAATCCACTAGAAACTCATTAGATATGCTCGCAGAACACAATTCTCAACTTTGACTGACACTTTAAGAAAAAAGAAAAGCATAATCACAGGTTCAGTTGCCTTTGTTAGCTGTTAAAAATCTGTCATTATAGAATGACAATTTGAAACATCTGTTGAAGACTTAAAACTTTTGAACTTTTTTCCCCTTCATATTCAGGTCATTTCTTGTTGACAAATTTACTGCTCGACAAACTGAAGGCATCAGCTCCAAGTCGCATCATCATTGTTTCAAGTCTTGCACATAAACGTGGCAAAATACATTTTGATGACATCAACCTGGACAAAAACTACTCAGGCAACAAATCCTATGGACAAAGCAAACTGGCAAATCTGCTTCATGTGCATGAGCTTGCCAAGCGATTGGAAGGTGAAATATCGTGCAATTCTTATTTCTGTTTTACTTTCACGTAGACAAACAAGCTCCATTTTTCAGATGATATTCTGTAAAGTTTTAGGTCTTTCAGGAAGAAATCAGAGAAGCGATCATTTATCATGTTGTGATGAATGTGAAAATTGTAAAAACGAATTTCTACTCTAGTTCTGGTATGTTCAACACAATCTGTGTCACAGTAAAGTCAGTGGTTGTTTTGTTGTGGTAAATTTGTATAGATAACTTTCACTGTCATGGAGTAAAGGCAAGACTGATAAAATCTCTTATTGCAAGCAGGTCAGTGTGTTTTAGTGTCAAACTTTGGTTTGAAACCAATCTTTTGCTCTTTGCAGAGACATTGCAATATGGGAGCTGATGGGTTGTTTCTTGCGCATTGTTTTACTGTATAAACTGTGAACAGACTGATTTTTAAAATCTTTTTTTTTTTTTTTTAGTTTCATTTATCCATCGTAGTTAGACAGCATCATTGCAGGGCAAGAAAGTTAAGGTCATGCAGTAAGCAGCAGTAAAGTGTCATGTGACAATAAGGGAGTTCCAGCTTTTGGAGTTTTTCTGTAGAGGTGTATTCGACTTCTTGTGCCTGTATCCTCCTTTTCTTTTAAAATGTCATTGGGATTGTGGCAGGAATTGTATTATAATGCGGTCACAATAAGTGGCCCCATTCCTGGATAGTTACATTGTGTTATAGGCTATCATATTATAGATTGTTCATAAACTTAGCTTCTACGTATTTACTCAGTGCTGGTTTTAACATATTCTTCGTCACCTGAGTGAAATAGATCTCTGGATTATTTTATGGGAAAAAAACTATTGAGTATCATTGAAAAATGTTCTATGGCAAAAAGTAAAAAGTTTGTATTTCACAAAGCCTTGCATTAGAAACAAAGAAATAAACAACATGAAAAGCTATGTAATACAATACATTTTAAAAGAATTAAAAGTTGAAGAAACTATGTTTTTAAAAAAAATTAATATGTATGGCTGTTTTAGTGCTCTCTTTGTAGGTTTGAAACTCAGGCAGTAACCAAGATTCACATTGGACTTTGATGTGGTTTACTGTTATGCTTACACTTATATTGTAAGCATCATTACGCATTGTGTGCAAGTATTTTACATTTGATGCAATTTTGAATGTCATGTTGGGATTGTGGAGGATGGTTGTTTTTTTTTGAGTCAGAAAAGGATTTCAGTGTCATTAAATCCTGTGATTTTTCAGGGACTGGTGTTACTGTAAATGGCCTTCACCCTGGTGTGGTTGACACAAACTTGCCTCGATACCTTTTTAACATGGATTCAACCATTGTACAAGCTCTGACATATCCAATAAGGTCATTAATATTTAAGTCACCTGCTCAGGGTGCTCAGACAACGCTGCGTTTAGCTCTCGATCCAGCTTTGGAAACAGTCACCGGGAAGTATTTCAGGTAAGGCAGTGAACAGACCTGTGCATCATTCAGAAAAAGCAACACAGGTTCTGCATGTAAATTGAAACTCCTGTGATGCACAGAAAATTGTCACTGGATTTGATTTGTGTTTTCAAGTAGGTCATGAATTTCGTCCTTGCATATTTTGTAATACAGGCCAGGATGATGTATATTGCCATTCATTTTATGTACTGGCATATTGACAGGCTTCTCATTTTACAGGAGAGCATTTCAAGGACTTGGTCATCTTTATTATCCTAGGATGTGGCAAAAATTTCCAGCTTACAACTTCAGAACTATGGGTACATCACTTTGTGAGAATATAGATCTCATCATGTACAGACCTCACCATGACCAGTGATAAGGTGTTCATAACTCAAAACCACCTAAACCATCAATACACCAGTATCTGAGGCAGAAAATGATATATTTTTTTTATGCAACCCTTTACTTTTGAGCCTGTATTTTTCATTTTGCATGGTGCAGAAAACTTTAGTATAGGATTCTGAATAAAGTAATATTAGATGTCTTGTTTTTCTTTTAATGAGACGTACAGACGTTTTGGAGTGGTTATTTATGTACTGATTAAGTGAAAATGCGATTTTTATTCCTTTTATTTTTTCAATTACATTGTTCGATTTTTTTCATCCTGTTTGTCCCCAGTGACTGCAAGGAGACAGCTCCATCTCCAAGCGCCTTGGATGATGTGGCATCAGAACATCTCTGGAAGATCAGTGAGGAATTGACCATAGGAGGGAAAAATTGACTGATGAAAATAAGCAAATTTCAAGATGAGTGACAATGAGTAGATTAGCTGACTTATAATTATCAAGGAGGATAACATGTAAGAGCTCTCATAACATACATTCTATTTGAAAGAGCCCAAAGAATATTTGATAACATAAATTGTCTTCCCATCTCATATTAGGGGTCTAGAGCTAGTACTTACATGATTCCAAACGCACCATGACAAGACAAAGGGCTTCACCTAATCCTCTGAAAATGTTGGAGAGAAAAGACTAGTGAGTGATTTACACTTATGCAATAATTATGGAAGTTTGAACATTACTCTTTTTTTAAATATGAACGGCTATGTATGTAAATAAAGCTCCACGATTCATTCATTTGTGTGCCATTGAAGACACTGTTGTGGATGATACATGCTGCAGTAAACTGCCATGTCAGCAGTGGTGGCTATAGCTTTTCAGTTGTCAACCAGTGCCCTTGCACATATAAAATGTACAAGAATTAAGCAACACAATGAGATTGTTCATTTATTTTATACAAGATCGGCTATGAGGATTGTAGCACGAGTAATACCTTCATGATGCTCCACCTCTCAATACGGATAGTCAAATGAGTGAATCTGACTTGTAAGAACTTATCACCATTCCAACAGTATGAACAGAGGGCTCAGGCCTGTCACATTATCAGTGGCAGATAAATCTTATGTGTATGCTGTACATGTAGCACTTCACTGGAAGAAGTTGATATGCTGTGTGAATAGATGAAAAAGGTGAGCTCTCACCCCTAGTGTATTTAGCATACGGTGGAATCTTGCCAATAGCATTTCAAGGATACATTAATTCTAATGCATGTAAATGAATATTTATCATACCTCCTACTGTGTTGAAGATGTTGGTTTGCTGTAAAACCATTTTTGCCTTAGCAGAAATGCAGTGATCATCGTCATGTTTGTCACAAATCCCAGACTGGGAGATGTAATAAGTTATGACAGGACAACAATCACGAACGAACAAGTTTAACACTTAACAGAACAACCCATCAGACTCACACATTTATTATACATAAATTACACAGATAATAGCGCAATTACATACATTATATTATTGAACTTCACTGCCGTACAACGGCCTTACTCTCACATGCACTCTTCCTCGGATCCACGATCCGGTAGTTACTTCCTAAAGGCACTTCGACCTCAGCCTCTCCCCTCAGGGTCTTAATAGTACATTAATGATTCACTGGCACCGCAGTCTCTCAATATCCCCTTCCTATTGTCATACACCTTATCAGGTCACTTGCCCATCAACATGGCAATACTATAGTATCTCATTCACTCTCATATCTACGTCCCTGTCCGTGGCCTGACTGCCACGACTTTATGTGCCTCTACTGTCCTGCACCGACAGTCTCACTTCTGGCCTATGTCTGGCCTCCGGCCCTATGCTGGCCTATCACTTGTGTTCCTCGAGGTGGCTCTTCGGCCCCGTCCCCGACACCTACAAGAATAACATTACATTGGTATAACACCCTTCCATTCTATTCACTCCACCTCTCCTTACAACTCATGAAGTGTACACATAATAGTTCACCTTTCACTCACCACACATCTTACGGTAACACATCTCCATCGGAGTATACAATACTCACTCGTGCTACAAATCCATGAACTCACTTTCTTCTATCGCTCATGGCGCACATTGCTATATCCAATATCAAGGACTTCCACATTCCTCACATATACTTATTTACATCATAGTAATAGACGAATATCATATAATACATCAATCATAATTATCAATCAACGTCCTACCTACCAGTCATCACTGGAACAACACTCATCCGTCTCCTGACTGCTTTCACTTATGTCCGCCCGCTGGGCTCTTCCTAACGTCCGTTCAGTAGGACCCTCTAACTTGCAGTGATAGTAATGCAGCGCTTTCGTCTCATTCAGACCCCCCACTCATGACATGCACGACTTTCTCACTTGTCTCCGTGCGTTAATTTTACTCTCCTCCTTTCCCCCCCCGTAATTATTAACTATCGCTCACTCCACTCGTGACAATGTTCATAAGCAGATTGCCATACTTGTTTTGCATTATTGTGCAGGAGAGAAAAAAAAAAAACGGTTTCACAGAATGGGTAAATTGTGTAAGATGCAATTTGCACTGTAAAGGGACCATGAGGCCTAGGCCTGTGCCTATCACACTTTGACGGTGGCAGATTGTTGTCCTGCCTTTTATGAAATCAACTTTCTTTCTTCAGGGCTCATATTCAAGTAAAGCTGTTTATTCAGGTCTTGTACAGTCGGTAGTGATGGAGAGTGCAAATTACTGAACTCTTGAGTTAGGCAGTTTGCTTATGGAAGTATTATTATATTTTCACAATAATGAGGAAGAATCAGCCAGTAACAGCGTGTAGCCGATGTATTAAAATTCTACTTATGGCAGTTCAATGCAATTGACATATTTTAACATTATTAAATTATATATATTATTTACAGTTGTGCTACTTACTAGCAATCTCTTTGAGTGATAGAGGTGTCAACCGCTAGCTGATCTTTTATGTTTGTGCTGAATGCATATGTTTTACATATCATATTATTACCATTTTACTGTTGTGACTTAAGGCAGAGATGGTACATGAAGATGCTATTTATGACAGTTTTTGATTTTACAAGAATATTTTTTAATCTTACCAAAGAGTTTTGTCATTGGCATGACCACTAAAAATGTTTAGAAAAACACTTGTTTTAAGATAGTGACCAAATATATGTGATAGAAGTGTTTAAACTAGCCAAATTATGTCGAGTTGGAGAGAAAATGATGCAATAAATTTTTAACACCCTGTTTTATTCAGGGATGCATGATATCCGTATTTTTTTTTTCTCCTTTGTGAATAAGACACGGTTTTGAAGAAAGGTTAATGTGCATTATCGTTCTTTTGAGAAACAAGGAATGTGGACTCCACAAGATCTTGCATAGTCTTTTCACATTAGCCAAGTAATGAAACATTGTGCTTTGCAGTAATAGTGGAACCTTTGTCATGATCTGTGACCACTTCCAGGCAAAATCATATCAAGGACCGCATGGTAATCTGTTACTCTTGTCTCCTTTAAAATATTGAGATATTTGGTATGCTTGTAGCACGTGACAGCCCACAGGTTGTACTACAGGTTGGAGTTTAAATTAAAAAAACATAGGGTTAAATAATGTTTTTTATGATGTCCTAACTATCGTCTGCTAGAGAAAGTTATTCACTTTTTTGCTTCTACTGAAGAATTTGTAAAAACTGAGATACGATAGTTTACTATGCAGCCTTGGATAAATAATAAATATATAATGGAAATGGCATGTAATGGAAGGACTTCCTCATACAGTATTTCATTGCAATTTCAAAACTTCTGGTGAGTGGTACCAAGTTTAATGAATAAATACAGTGGAGCCCACATAATCTGAAGTTGTTGGGAAATGGAAGTGTACCTCGATTTACCAGTTTGATTTACCTCTGAGCCGAGAAATAACCACTATTATGCTGTTTGCCCCATACCATACATATAATTACATCTCTTTTTGCAGACCCCCCCCCCCCCCCACACACACACACACACACAACCATATAGACACCTGTATCAGATCTTTTGATTATTTTTTTCTTTGTAAGTGACCATATCGTGGCGGTAAAACAAGAAAGCAGCGTTGAATGCCTTATTACTATTATTTGGCCGAGTAATTCTGGCCAGCAGACCCTGTTGGCTGTCTTTATCTTGGCTGCATGTATTGTGTGTGACGTTATCAACCGATAAAGACATTCTCCCATGTATGATGTTTAATGGAAGACCGTAGGCCTGCTGCATTATCCCACCTTGCTTTTAGTGGCGTGGACTTACCATTACGCAGTATTCGCCCCCCCCCCCTGCATCGAGTGTTGTGTGATGAATGTATAAACACTACAGTGAGGTATTTGCAGTACTGAAGTGCTAAGATTAGTAAGAACCTTGTGAAGGTGAGGTCTTTGTTCCTCCAGGGCTTTGCCACAATATTTAAGTTTAATACAGTCGGGTGATGCTGCGTTTTACTGCGTGTTAATCTTATACAGTAAACTGTGTCTTGGCTGTACCTGTTGTGGTTACGTCAGCAATCGATAAATTTACTGGTGATAATGCGAGCACCATCGCACCTTTGCGTGTCGTTGGCTGATATCACCGGTCATTGGGGCAGAATCGTGCTGTGTGCAAGGGTCCCACCTGTATCATTGCCACCATCCCCGGCATGTTTCTCATTTGGTCGGAAAGACACATAAGAGGAAGGCTCTACAGCCTACCATTGATCACTGCTAAGACTAAGAGTAAAGAGTTGTTGAGCAAGCCTGTGTCAGCGTGTTTGTGGAAATTGGGTTTTACAGAGTTGGAAATCAGAAGTTACATGGAGGAGGAGCGTGCTTGATCAGTTCAATTTATCAGAATTTGGGCGGTTCAAACTTGAATTAAGAGGTAAATGTTTAACGAAGATGAAGAAAAAAAACAACTCATTTCAAAATCACCTCAATTTAGCAGAAACTTGAATTACCAAAGTTCGGTTTACATGGATTCCACTGTATGTATATATAGAATGGAAAAATACTTGTTTGTATCAGGACAGTTCACAGCCTCTTTTGTACTTTTTACTTATATTGCCATTGTTCTGTAGTATGGCATCAAAGACTGAAATTTCATGGCTAGAGCTCAGTTAAATATTTTCTTTCATAAAATTTAGTATAATAGTAGGTAGTCCAAACTGATTTTTCCCTTTTATCATCATTCACCAGTTATTGTCAAATCTGATGGAGCTTGCTTTTCCAAGAATTCTGATACTAAATTTATTATTCTGGCTTAAAGGCTTTGAAAGTTGTGGCATTTTCAAAAATGAAAAAAAACACCTCGAATTTGCTACCTTTTGCAAATTGCACGGCAGCTGAACTTTGACCACCCATAAAATGACGGTTTATTGAGTCACAGCATTAAAAATTCTCAGTTTCCATGTCAAGGGGGTGTACATTGCGCTCAATTTTTTTTCGAGGGGTACAGATATAATACAGGCATCTCATTTCTCTTTTTTTAGTGTTCAGACTTCAACCAGCGTCAGTTCTTTGTGAACTCTTACAAGGTAGACAAAAATAATGTTTTTGTTGTTTTTTTAATCGAAAAGGAGGTCAACCGTGTCGCCATTGACTTAGCACTGAGTGTCGGAAGACAATGGTGACAAAATTAAGCACTGGGTGGGTCTATGAAAACAGTCCGAAACGTGCCCCACGTCTGATTTTGGCATACCCTGAAAATACAAAGGCTGCAGTTGATTTGCGTATAATTTTGATCCTGATCTATTAAAGTTTCGACCAGTTTCTCTGTCAACAAACTTTTCAACAAATGATGTGTAAAGGAATTTCGTCTTAAAACAGGATGAAAAATGCATTGAATTAAGCCCCATTTATCTGGCTTTCTCTGTGAGTTATTTTCAAACACATGCGCTACATCGGTGCGACGCTCTGCGATCCTTTGTTATGAGGGGGTCAAATTGGTACGCGTGGCTCAGGGCGAAAATGGCAAGACTATGTCTTGTTCAAGCAATAAAAATACAAAGCCACAAAAGATAGTATATTTTGACAGAGGAAGAATTGAACTTAACATGGATGCATGCCGTTTTACATAAACACATAGCAGTAGCAGCCACGTAATGCTGGCCTAAAATTATGCCAAAACAGGATTTCGCTCCTTCAGCGGGGCAGTTTGGACTAACTTATAACAGATAAGTGTGTGGCAACTTTTTCATGTTACCTAGATCCATTCAGAAACTTGGAGTTTCACAATGGCTAAAAAGTGATCCTCCAGCAAGATCGACTTAATTTGTTTACATCTGCTGTGTTTACTTTTTATCTGCAGAAATATTGTAATATTTCCATAACGATGTGTATTATGTTCATTGGTTCTCCACAGAGCTATGTCTGCTTCCATATTCTGTTTCTCTGATGTGATATAAAAAATGTCCATGCTGGGAGATGGGGTCGACGAACATACATGTATATTTTCTTTTTCAGTTCTCTTGAGTGTCTTGCATTTATTAACTTAAGACCAAATGTGCAAATCTGTTTTGTAATCTTGATTGTTGTTGCACTACTGTGCAATTATTTTTTCTTTCCCTTCCAAACCTCCTATGGCCACAACCCTCTCATTCAATGATGAATTTTGTCAGCAACACTTTCTCCCAATATCCCTATGCAATCCATATATATATTCTTCACTCATCATTACTTTCTTCCATTTTCTATGATGCCTGAAAGCAGGAGTTAAGATTCATGGTCTCAGTGCTCCTTCAATGAAGATTTCTCCCTTATTTTGCAATGTTTAATGCCTGGAAGGACTTGGGCCCTAAGGTGCACTTAGGGTTTTGACTTATGACTGCGGATACTACTCTGAAATTTGTTATTTGAGATAGGGGTTGTTTTTGTTTTAAAATAATAGGCCTAGTTGTTTTTGTTTTAAAATAATAGGCCTACTTTAACTTTATGTGTGAATAAAGTAAAATTCTATTATTATGCACTCTTAACTCATGAGACTGATACTTGTAATGCTTTGCATGGATAATTATGTGGTTATGTTGAAATATTTATGCATTAAGATATCATGTGGGATAAGAAAGACATTGCACCTTGACCAACTAAAAAAGAAATTCAAACACTCATTGTCAGCCTCCGTTAACTTTTGCGAAGGAGTCCACTGTCAGATGTCTGCTTTCTTTTTCTTTTTAGTTCCAAGTGAACTGTTTTTCTTTTGTGCATGCAACTTTTTTTTTTTTGTTACTTGTAGTAATACTTCAAGCTGTCTCAAAATAGTCAAATCTTATAATTATGAGAGCAGGGGGTAAACTGTGACGCTTATGCATTTCATGGCCATTCAAGCTAGACACTTGAAAGTTTGTATACTACCGTTTTTGATACTGTCGAGTTGCATGGCTGGCTTAGTTTTTGCGTTTGACCACATCTTATATTTTTTTGAAAACTGTGAAACGCCTTAGCGTTTAAATCCGGACTAAATTCATGGTGTAGTTTTTATGATTGTTAGAGTGTTGCCTATGGGTGTAGCAATCGATACTCAGTATCGAAGGCTGTCATTTTGCGCAAACTTCTGCATGGCATCTAAGCATTTCATGGTCTTTAAAGTGAGACACTCACAATTTTGGTATATCTAGGCCTAGGCCTACAATTTTTTATCCTGTCGAGCTGCATGGATGCCGTGATGTATGTTTATATAATTGTTATGGATGGTGATTACACAGTATCGAATATGCCATTTCCTATGAGCGTGGCCTGCTTGAAAGTAAACAAGACATGCTCACCTTGATGCTGACAATGTTACACAGACAATGTTGTGTATACCCTGAAGGGGAGGTCCTCCGCCCGTCCGCGCCAGTCAAGAAAACACACTAAAGAGGGGACTTTTGAGCAGGCTTATCAAATGATTGGGTTTAGTATTTGTATGAGACAAAGAAAAAAGAAAGAAAGAACGAAAGCGCGGGTTAGGGAGGTCATCATATTATGTTTGTTAACATTTTGGTAAGTGGCGCGGACTGGGGGAAGACCTTCCCCCTGAAGTTTTGCAACCATGATTGTCCGGCAAGCGAATAGTTTAAAAAATCAGCATTTGTATAACCTGTCTTTGCAGTCTCTTTTGTTTTGTTTGCCACTCACCGTTCGGAGAATGGGTACATTTACTAGTCATATTAAAATGAAAGGATAAAAAGTCTTGCCAAAGTTTTTTGGAAGACACTGTGCCACCATTGGTGCATTTCAAGCATGTGATTCATGTCTTGTTTCAAAATTGTCATAAGGTTAGAGCTACAAGTGTCAGGGGTGGGATTTGGTGGATATAGTAGATGTGAACACAGCTCGTTGACTCACACCCGAAATATTCATACCTCAACTAAGCAACACAGGATTACTGAAGTTCAGGCCTGACGGGCCATATAATCATAATATAACATTCGACTGCATAATTTACGGTAATCACAATCATAGATATTACATAAAAGTCATCGACTACAGAGAGTCCAGCAAGTCTTATCTAAAATAGGGTATAGAAAGAAAGTATTGTACTATGCACTCTTTAAGTACGCCTATCCAGGACTACGGTTTCTAAAGGACACCGGTGTAAACAAATTCAATTTGGTCGGTCTCGCTTTCATACACTCAGTAATAGCACCTAATCAGATAATTGACTGACTCATAAAGCATAGCAGCACTCACTAATAATTTTCACAGTAATACACTTTACAAAATATCTATGCTGCTCCACACTTAGAAGTATACAGCTGGGAAATGAACATAGTTCAATCTCAAACACAATCTAACAGCTCATTACACATCTAGTAAAAGTATAGTCAATGTCCTTCTCTTCATCACAATGGGGTGACGGAAAAACTGTCACAGTTCCTGGCACAAACACATACAAGGGATCTCACCATTTCCTCGCTCGCTATGGTTTTGCGAGCGAGAGAGTCCAATGCAAGCGGTGTGCACACTTAAGCCTGGTGCACAGAGGCTTCATCACTGTCCAGGTCTCTCACAGTGCGAACCTTTCTGTCTGTCATCTCCACTCAGGTAGGAGGCCCCCATGACTTGTCCTTTCGCCAAATGCTCGAAATATGAATCCACTGATCTTAGTACGTGTGTTAGCTTTTATACCCCCCGATGGTTACTAAGGGTCTCCCTCCCGATTGGACGATCAAGGACCTAGCCACGACAAACACAAGTTTGTCTTTCAATTAACCCTAACTGCTTTCTCAAAAAGGATATGTACACAACTCAAAAACCTACGCTCGAACTTCTACAATCCTACTATGTAAACAAGAAAATCTCACACGCACACCAAAATCAAAGGGTTAACTTAATGTTTACAAACTTCACTCACACATCCTTCATCACGAAATCCGTGGCTCGATTAATAGCTAAACGCGTTTCATATTCTCCCAAAATAAACCAACCCATGACCAACAGAAAAAAGAGCTCATGCGGTTCGTGACAACAAGAATAACAGTCTTTCCTGAATTTCCGTTTCCCTACAGACAGTTTAAAAATGTTGAAGCACTGATTTGAATCGTAACCAGGATGAAAGTGTAGAATGAAATTTTAAAATTTCCCAACTTTTTTATTATAGGTGTTTCAAAACATAGCAGTGAAATGTCCAGTACTGGTACTAACTCATTCTCATTTTTCCTTGAACTTTCTTAAGGTGCTTTTCTTGTTGTTCGTGCCTTTTCAAATGTTTAAATTGATTTTGCAATTTATGTGGTGGTTACTTATGCTGCGTTGAATCAATTAGTCAGTTATTTCAATTAAAAAGTTATCCCAGCTCATCTCCTGTTTGTCTTATTCTTATATTACCATCTCAAAAATGTAATGCAGAAGCTAATGCAAGTGTACATAACGCTTCAGAAGTAACCAGTGATTCCGTGTTTGTGGTGGAGTAACTGTGATATATTATTTTAGTTGTTTCAACCTCAAAAAAAAAAGGGGAAAAAAACCAATACTTTCCTTATTGTCTCACACAGACCTCGATTTAACAATAACCTAAGAACTTCAAATCAACACTGCAAATATCACCTTAATAATTACCAACTTACTTCAAAACAGAAATTTTATCCTCAGCTTTACAATGAAAACTTCATTGAATTGAGATTAGTTGGTAATATCATTTATTTGCTGCATGGATGATGGAATATGTTATAATGGATGTAATAAATACATACTATTTAAAATTAAATCAATGCATGTGTACATGAACCCTTCGAATCCTTTTAGCACTGTGAAATGTGCAAAGATGACGATCCATGCATTATTATTAGTTTCACAGTCAAACTAAATACACAGAACAATTTATTCAAACTGATCAGTCAGTAATTCCTGTAAATGAATTCACTAGTGACCACATACATAAATGCACTTTGTATGCATTTCTCACATTCTCACTCAGAATTATGGGCTTGCCCACAACCATTCTGTGATAAAACTAAACACCAATGGCTCTTCATGAAAATCCATTGTTTTTCTATCCTTTACATCTAGTGTGAATTAAAATTTAAACAGGATTCAGCATTGCACCAGGATGGAACCTTTTTGTTTTCTGTACCAATGAGAGTGGATCTTTCATAAATTATGATTAATAGATACATTTTAAATATCTGTATGATGCGGTGCAGTAGCTGTGACTGAAACAGCCATCTTCAAAACTGATGCTGACAAACAAACAAAAATTCACCTTTTCAGATTTTAGAAGTTTCATTGCATAACCAAATGGACACAATGGAATTAAGAATATTATCATTTTGCTAACACTCTAACATATTGGCCTATGTCATTTTTCATATCTTTCAAATATGTGGACAAAATATTTGCCATATGGTGTAAGTTGTTTGGGTTATTATTGGTGGAATAGACTGGTGGTTCTCCTCAATGTTTACATGACAGTGTTAGGCTTGACCTGAAGAAGAACGTGAAAGATCAATGACAATGTGCTTTAGTTTGATTTCGGCCATTATCAGTTGGCACAGCAATGATAATGGTAAGACTGAAACAATATACATACCATATACATACATTGGTCATCATGTGACAAATCAAACATTACTACATAAATTAGTAGGTTATTCAATGTTTCTTTCAAAGGAAAGAGGGAATCTGAATATGCTCCTCACAAACTTCCATGTGCACACTCTCTCTAGTGATGGTGACCCCCTAGCACAGACTCTGGCCTAAATCTACCCTGTGAATGGTCAGTTCCCAATACATACTAGATGTCTCAATTCAATTTGCTTCCCACACAGATGTATGGATAAGATGTGAAAACATATGGTTTTAATTTAATTATGAAGGTGAGGTCTAATAAACTCAGCACAATAAGCCAAGGAACAAAATTTCAAAGAATGACAACTCTAAAACAGTTGAACACAATTTATTCATTTTTTCCACAAAAATGTCTTTGATACCATAGATTACATGTGTGTAATTTGAATTCTAAACGAGGTCGCGATTTTGTTTTAGCAAGAGTTCATTACAGTTTGGTTGATTAGACATAACGGGTTTGCGAGATACTGAAGTTTTATTTTGACATGTGAAAATGTAAGTTGTTCCTTGACTTATTGTGCTGAGTTTAGACTTGACCACATGAACTAGGGAGTTGCTGCTGGTCTACCCATTTTCCCACTTACATGAATTTAACTGAACAGCAAGAATTCCATAACATTACGTTGTTTGTTTTGGCCAATTCGTTCTGTACCTCAGTTGTATCAGCACTATTTCTGAGCTATCGTAGTGAAAACATTGTTTTTCTCTCACCATGTAAATGAAAGATTGACCTACATATCTTACCTGATACAAGCCAAACCACAGTTACATTTAACACTGTTATTTCATATCACATTTACATTGTATAAAATATACCTTAAAACTTACTCCATGAAGTAGATCTACAACAAAGATCCCTGTCAGAGGAAAATCCTCAGCAACCATACAATACTTATTAACACATACATCATTGTCATGGCATACATATAAATAGGCTCTTTAAGTAACACTGGCCTGAGTCCATGCCTCACTAATGGCCCACAGTCGCTTGGCTGTCGCATCATCTAATGCTTGTGGTGCTGGTGCCTTTTCTTCACAGTCACTGAGGACAAGCATTCAAAATTGTAATTTTCAACAACAGAAAAATTATACTTTCCCCCTGATTTAATACCTTTGTTCATTGACATTTAATTCATCCAAGTTAAATCCTCCGAGTTGGGAGGTGCTTAACAGCTGAATCTCATTCATAAATACAATTATCAAAGCTTTTCATACTATGATTTCCATGTAAAACTTCTATACTGCTGCCACAGGTGGGAATATACTCCTCTCTTATTCTCAGAAATAAAAAATGCTGCATTTCTTAAGTGTAGCCACACAAAATATCTGTACTGGCGCTGCATGAGTTTTGAGCTTGAATTTGGATTTTACGGTACATCGGCATGACAATGGCCACTTTGTGCCTGTAATGGTCTATTCGGATATATGTCTGAAAACTAAATTCACTTCCGAGTGAAAGAATAAATTATAGTGATATTTTCAATTGTAGTAAATTTACAACAGATAAAGGTGAGGAAAGATCGGTTATGTAGGGGAGGGGGGGGGGGGGGTTGAAAATGATGACTGTTGCTGGCAATTACAAGCTGCTTCCATGCTTTTGGCGGACGGACGTGCTTTGGTGCTGCTAACGAAGCAAGAACTCGCAGCTAAGTAAACTGGTTCACTTCGTTCCTGTTGAAGTCTTTTATTGTTCGTTTTTTTCACTTGACAAAGGCGAAAGCCGAAAATTTGTGTATTTTTTGTCTTCTCTTTAGTTTGCTTTGTATTGTTTGGGTTTTATTTTTCACGCGGGGCTTCACAACATACAACCTTTTCTTTTTGCCCAATTTTGACTTTGCTTATAGCCCTGCTGCGACCCCACAGTTTTTCTGTGGTTTTTATGATATAATAAGTAAGTGTATAAATGCTGCAGGGAGCGGAGAGAGTGAACGACCATGCATTTTGTCTGTTTGTTTGTTTAATGTTTTCTAAGATTGTTCACATGATTCTTGTGTGTTTTTGTATTGGCCACCAGGCCTATAATAAACTAAACTTGAACTTGAACGTGTCTACTTATGTTTAGTTTTCAGGTCTTCTGAATTTCACAATGAATGCAACAGACCGAAAACTTCGTGAGGAGCAAGCTGGTTTCAGGAGTAATCGATCAACCACCGACCAGATCGCCACGCTGAGAATCATAGTAGAGCAGTCGCTAGAGTGGAACTCCCAACTGATAGTGAACTTCCTTGACTACGAGAAGGCCTTTGATAGCATCGATAGAGAAACACTGTGGAGAATATTGAGACATTATGGAATCCCAGAGAAGATGGTGAACCTTATCAAGAGCATGTACGAGGGGACAAGTTGCAGAGTCGTACACGATGGTGAGCTTACCGACAGCTTTGATATCAAGACTGGTGTTAGGCAGGGTTGTTTGCTGTCCCCATTTCTGTTTGTCCTGGTGATTGATTGGCTTATGAAAGAAATCACCAGTGGAGGAAGAAACGGCATACAATGGACCCCATGGACACAGCTGGACGATCTAGATTTTGCAGATGACTTGGCACTATTGTCGCACACACACGACCAGATGCAAGCAAAGACTACAGCTGTAAACAAAATTTCAGAATCTATTGGATTGAGGATACATCCTGCGAAGTCGAAGGTCCTAAAAATTGTTGCACCCCCAAGCGCACAAGTCAGAGTAGGAGATCAACCACTGGAAGATGTAGAGTCCTTCTGCTATCTTGGTAGTATCATTGACAATAAGGGAGGAACAGAGGCAGAAGTCAAAGCACGAATTGGAAAGGCACAGGCAGCTTTCACGTCCTTAAGCAAGATTTGGAGAACCAAGGATATATCTCTAAAAACAAAGCTGAGGATATTCAACTCGAACGTGAAGTCAGTCCTGTTGTATGGATGTGAGACTTGGAATGCGTCCCAGGCCTGCATAAAGAAAATCCAAGTTTTCATCAACAGATGTTTGAGGAAGCTACTTAAGATCAGATGGACAGACAAGGTCAGCAATGAAATTGTATGGAAAAGAACAAGACAGAGCCCAGTCAGAGAGGAAATTGGTAGGAGGCGATGGAGATGGATCGGCCACACTCTCAGGAGGCCAGGAAACAGCATCACGAAGAAGGTATTGGATTGGAATCCCCAGGGCAAGAGATCAAGAGGAAGACCGCGCGGAACGTGGAGAAGAGCCAGAGAAAATGATGTGCAACGAAGCGGAAAGACTTGGAATAATGTAAAGAGGCTGGCCCATGATAGAGAGGGATGGAAAGTGTTTGTTGGTGGCCTATACCCTGATCCAGGGTGAGAAAGGCAATGATGAATTTCACAATAGAAAATACAGCAGTGGTTTCCCTTTGCCTACTGCCGGTTTGTTTACGCTCTCTCCGCTAGTCTTTGTTCAATAACTGACCCACAATGCATTGGGGATCTGTGGGTGGCTGTTTCCAGACAGGGCAACTGATGATGATGATGATAATTGTATCACATTGGTAAAATTCTCAATAGTTTGTTTTTGTAAAGATCTGAAAATAGTTTTGTCTGAATACAAAACAGAGATAAAGATCACCTACCCAAACAGTGAAATAAACAAAATGGCTGTAAAATCCAAACTCAAACCCTCGTATTCCAAGAAGGAGCTATGCCTGTGGATCCATGAAAGAATTATTTTCTAACATGGTGCTGCATGAGATCTACACTCAACTTCATCTAATCAGAACTACCGGTACCATTCAAGTGCTCTGCTGCATCAGGGAATTCTGTGCCATCAAGATCTTATTTTGCTCCTGAAAATCCATGCTTCTCTTCATCTCAAGATGAAAACATGGATGACAAGAGACTTCATTACCTTCTAATGATCTTTTCAGACATGTAGACAAATTAAATACCTCCATCTAAGAGGATGCACACCTTAAATCCATGAAACATAAGTGCCTTCAGGGGTGATTTAAGCAACAATTTCTCAGCAAAACATGGTGTGAAGTAAAGGGCAGGGATGTGAAGGGGTATGTAATACCTGAAATATTTCCCAGAAACTTTTTCCAGAGTCGGATCAAGTGCAAGGCGAAGAGTTGTCTGTGCTCCTTGCACCGGAGTCTTCATAAAGATAAATTTAATTGGAAAAAAGAGAACATTTTTTATAGCTGACGTAGCGAATGGCAAGTGCCGACCTAATTCAGTGGCCACAACTCCCGGATGTAAACTGTTGACAGTGACACCTGTGCCTGGTAGATGAAAAACAAAAACATGTCAATTTAACTGCATTTCCAGATAAGGTTTACTTCATAGTGGGAATCTCACATACAATGAAGCTCTGATATATCTCTGTCATTCTTACGACAGTTCATATCCATTATCATATTGAGTTTCTGAATTAGCACTCTTGTATGTCATCTACAGTATTCAAATAAAGCTGAAGCTGAAGAACTTGATAAACTCAAGAGAGGGTGGCTAAATGAATAAAGAAATGGATGTGCTGAAAGGGCAAAAGGAAGGGTTACTGATATATTCAAAAATCATATTCCAGTTCCCATTAAGAATTTAATTCTTTATGTTTGTATAATGAATCTCACCTTCCAGACGTTTTGCCAGCTCTCTCATATGCAGAACGTTGGCTAGTTTACTCTGACCATATGCGTGCCTTTTGTCATAATGCTTGGCACTGTTAAGGTCATCAAAGTTTATCTCACCTCGGGTATGAGCCAGAGAAGAGACAATGATGATACGGCTTGGAGTGGAGGCTTTCAATTTATCCAACAAAAGTTGTGTTAGCAAGAAATGACCTGTGAACATGATTGGTGACAGCTGCTGATATTGTCAGAGTACCAATACAGAATTAAACTGCTATGGCTATTCTCAGGACATTCTATGCTTTATAAAATAAATCAACATACACATTCCTACAGCCTTGCTTGTAAACAATGAAATCAAACTGTTAACTTAAAATGTTCTTTTCTATCTTTTAGCATCAAATTTCAGACCGGTTTTAAAGGATTATATTGGACACTGGAAACTTAATAAAGAAGAAACTTGAAATGTTGATTCTTTGTTAGCTTACTGCATTTTCCATATGAAGAACTTGGGATGTGCTTTACACATAAACCATGGACATTACACTATCAGAAAGAAAAAACAACTGAGACATCTCCAGTTGACTGAAATATTTCAGTACAAAAAATTCATCTTCTCCTACTGAAATTTTGTGTTTCTGATGAAAATTTGTTCCATGATATTATTTATACGGCAAGTACCATATCTTTAAACATGGTTTGCACCACAATTCTAATATTCAAGACTAAAAAGGCCACAAACCCATGTGATTAACACCAAGTTGCATCTCTATCCCATCCTCTGTCAGCGTTTTGGGACACATCATCACTCCTGCATTGTTGATAAGAATATCAACATGACGTTCAGCTGCAAGAGGACATTAATACAGTTTTAATGAATAACAACCTTATGTCTTTCCTATTTGTTGCTGAAGTATTTCTTAGTACTCAGTCCTTCAAAATGAATAACCTTCTGCATAATGCAGTGCCCTTCTGCACTGAGGTCACTATTACATTTAAGGTTTCAGGGGCACATACATTGCTGCTTCAAGCTCTTTGCCACAACAATCTCAGCTTAGCTCTGTTTGGCCAGTTTAATTTCCTTCAGTGTTCTGCCAGTGTACACTCAGCTCAGACAGTGGGACCATTGATTAGGCTTGACAATTAAATCTCGATGGCTTTTCCTGAGCAAAATCACTATAACAGCATTTATTTATGACTTTGGATTGAGGGGTATTTGATGAAGTAATTTGTCATTATGTATGTCTTAGGTCTCTTTTTTATTGATCACTCTTAACATCTTCTGCGGTTCTTTTCATTTTGTTTACAATTTTTAGCCGTGATGACAGTGTTTGGCCCCCGTGATGTGTGTTACATGAGACAGATACAAAGAATGTATGATAGCAGCTGTGATACTGATATTATCTTTTACAAGGACAATAATTTTATATTTTTTACATATATTAGAATTTGCTGCAACAGCCAAGTTGCAGTCTAAACACATATTTTACAGAAAAGACAATTTTTTGTCATTCCTGACTTAACTCAAGTACAACTTTCTGTTGGACTTTGTGATGAAACTAAACAATTCATCACACCTACTGGCATTGATGTTTTTACAGAAAGCACGTATAGATCCATAGGATGCCAAGTCCAGTTTTCTGCATTCAACACTAGGATTAGCTGTTTCCATGAAGATTTCAGCTCTGACTTTTTCACATTTTTCCAAATCTCGGCAGGCCATTAGGATGCGCCCTCCTGTATTGTGAGAAAAGAGACTTGATACTAAGGAATTGCCAGGATAAATGAGAGGCAGATGTGTTGCATAAAATACAGATATTGAGTTGAAAATTATAACTGTGGAAAGATCTTAAGTCTATGATGATCTTTCATCACTATGGTTAGCAAACTAATAAGTGAATTTCTCAAATAATTACTTAAGCCCCTATAAGTTTAATAAGTTTGGCAAAAGTATATCTGACACATTAGGAAATAAATTCCTCTTACACTTTCCAAGACAACTGAAAAGTTTTAGAATATCAACATTCTTGCTCATCACCCATTGTGCCACAAGCACATATTTCAGGAGACATATATAAAAAATTGTGCTTACAAAGAACTCACATAAAGTAACAAGAAGAAATAAGTAGATAATTCACCTCGCCTGGCTAGTTCTCTGGCAGTCTCTTTGCCGATCCCAGCACTGGCTCCTGTGATTATGACTGTCTTTCCAACTATTCTCTCCTCACCCTTGTATCTACCACCAGCCATATAGTCCCTTTCATACATGAAGAGTAAAAACAGAGAAAATTACTAGCTCCATATTACTATCCTCCTGTTAACATTCCTCAAAACCCTGTTGAAAGTGAAATGGCTAATGTGTATATGGCTACAGCCGATACTTAAGATGTAATGGTCATATGATACATGATGTACATGAAATGCAATAAACCCAGAACTTAAAATCACAAGGCTTTTGGAGAGAAAATGAAGTTACCTTCAGTATAGTATTCAGCTGCCAATTTTCCAAAGCTGACTCCTGATGCTGACTTCAACCCCCCACTCACCCCAAAAAAAACCATCATTTTCTTACCTACCACAAGATTATTCTTTAATTTTCTTTTTTAAGACATTACAAAAACAGAAAAAGAACACTCTGCTTTGCTAGTAATGTTACCACCACTTTTTCTATTTCCAGATAAAAGAACTGATTGATTATAATTTGTTTTCAGAATTCATAACTCTTTGATACTTGTTCCTACAGTATTGAACAGTGTCAAACCTGCTCCATATGACTGTGAAATATGGAAGTAACAAGGACATGACTCATGACTCCCAAATTGCATTGTTGGACAAGTCTGAAGATAATACTTTAAACAAATTCCTCAAAATATTTGCTATAAATATCTACTCACAGCCTCATAATTTGGATTGTGAAGAATGCATATCGTTGGTCCCGCTAATCAGGTTAGGCATAAAAGATAACGCATCTAGATCTAGTATTCTAGTAGATCTAGAACTGAAGCCCCCTCATAGGCCATTGTCACGAGTGGAGTGAGCGATAGTTAATAATTACGGCGGGAAAGGAGGAGAGTAAAATTAACGCACAGAGACAAGTGAGAAAGTCGTGCATGTTATGAGTGGGGGGTCTGAATGAGACGAAAGCGCTGCATTACTATCACTGCAAGTTAGAAGGTCCTACGGAGCGGACCTGTGAATAAGAGCCCATCGGGCGGACATAAAGGGAGCAGTCGAGAAGACTAGCGAGAGAGTCTTTCCAGTAATGACTGGTATGTAGAACGTTGATTGATTATTATGATTGATGTATTATATTATATTCGTCTATTACCATGATGTGAATAAGTATATGTGAGGAATGTGGAAGTCCTTGATATTGGATATAGCAATGTGCGCCATGAGCGATAGATGAAAGTGAGTTCATGGATTTGTAGCACGAGTGAGTATTGTATACTCCGATGGAGATGTGTTACCGTAAGATGTGTGGTGAGTGAAAGGTGAACTATTATGTGTACACTTCATGAGTTGTAAGGAGAGGTGGAGTGAATAGAATGGAAGGGTGTTATACCAATGTAATGTTATTCTTGTAGGTGTCGGGGACGGGGCCGAAGAGCCACCTCGATGAGCACAAGTGATAGCCAGCATAGGGCCGGAGGCCATACATAGGCCAGAAGTGAGACTGTCGGTGTAGGACAGTAGAGGCACCTAAAGTCGTGGCAGTCAGGCCACGGACAGGGACGTAGATATGAGAGTGAATGAGATACCATAGTATTGCCATGTTGATGGGCAAGTGAACTGATAAGTTGTATGACAATAGGCGGTGATATGGAGAGACTGCGGTGCCAGTGAATTACTAAGGTGCTATTAAGACCCTGAGGGGAGAGGCTGAGGCCGAAGTGCCTTTAGGAGTAACTACCGGATTGTGGATCCGAGGGAGAGTGTGTGTGAGAATAAGGCCGTTGTACGGCAAGTCATTTCAATAATATCATGTATGTAATTGCGCTATTATATGTATAATTATGTTTAATAAATGTGTGAGTCTGATGGGTTGTTCTGTTAAGTGTTAAACTTGTTCGTTCGTGATTGTTGTCCTGTCATAACTTATTACATCTCCCAGTCTGGGATTTGTGACAGCCATGTCCACCTTGTTCTCACAGACCTAATTCTGTTGTTTACTTATTTACTAGCTCATGAGCCCTTGATTCTGATTTTTGACCCTAGCTTAGGCCCAGTTTATCCATGACTGCCAATTATGAATAGAAGTAAATAGATCTCTATTCTAAAAGACAGGCGTACTAGATCTACCGGTAGGCCCACTTAAATCTGCCAAAGATGATTATAAATGTGTAAAGTTGCAAAAAAAACAACAAACACATAATACTTAACAGTAAAATAAACTGAAACCACTTCACAATCTACGTCTACCGTTCTTCCTCATTGACTGCCTTTGTTTACGACACAATACGTGTGACCTAACCTACACGCATGTCCTAACTTGAGCTCGTGTGAAACTGGAAGGCTGCAGTGTGCGGAAACTGACGAAGGTGTAGGCGACATGCTGCAATCACTAATTATGGAATATTACTATTGCTTGGTTGAATGGGGCCATGGTGGGGGCATTAAAGTTACTGTGAGTTTGTGCATGCTATGTGGCACAACATGATTGGGTAGATCTGTGTCCATGGTTAGGCCTGATGAATTGCTAGGTCTTGGGTTGTTGGCAGCCAAGACAAAAGTTCCATTTTTTTTTGTGTGTGTTTGTATAAATGGGGAAGTTCTTCACATGTGTACTTTCCACCAAAAAACAGATTTACGCACTCAGATCTCAAATACCTACTAAGTACGTTTTTTCCATACTGGTTGGCAGCTGAATGGGCTAAATAGTTACAGCAAGTGGTCAACAATATATTTATGCAAAACAAGGCAGATAAATATTATTGCATAATGGAAGGGAAAGAAATTCTGTAACTAACTCTCAAAGTAAGCTACAACGAAGGAAATGATTAAAATTTTAATCATCAAACCTACTTGAGTAAAACTATGGTGCCAGCCATTGTGCCAATGGCACTAATAGGAACTGCATATCTTGGTAACCTCATTTTAAAACATCAGTCAGATTCTGTAATCACTGCAGTCACATGCATAAAATAAAATCTGTGGAATAGACAGAATTTATATTAATAACAATTTCATCGCAAAGTAGTTATCCTCCTAATTATCCATTTAAAACTGATTGGTTTGAAGTCTCTTAATTAAATGACAGTGAAATAGGAAATGCTGTTATTTCTTTTAATTTCCTAAAGGCATTAAAAACAAAGAAATTCTCATTCAATGGCAAACAGACAAAAAGGTAGAAATCTGGTCTTCTCAGATACTGCAATTCTTCCCAGACGCCGCAAACATGTCATGCTTCCATTTTGTATGCACCCATGAGTTCTCTGAGGTGAACTCACACAATATGATATTACTGCTACTTGATCTTGGAGAAAAATATGGCTGGATTTCGTCTTGAACAAGACTTTAAACGTGTTGTTTAACTTTGCGCCGTTATGTAAACAAAAAAAAAAAAGCAATGACCCCTGCGACTGCGTGAGACATACGGGGTGGGGGCGATTCGTTCAGCTAAAATGTTCAAATTTCTTTTTACCTGTGGCACGGATTTCAAAATAAGTCATTTGCATTGGGTCTGTATAGAAACTCACACAGGAACAATACTACTAAGACTGCAGAATAGTGTCATTGGTAACAGCGCGTGAACTATTCCAAGAGCTCAAATAATTCTTCGCATTCCGTTTCTTCTTGCGGTCAATGTGTTAAATTTTTACATAATTTTCTTACATTAAAAACTTGGAATATCCGCTTTGTCACCGGGCGATTGAATGGAACAGACATAGAATTGGCCAATTTGAGAGTAGGAGAGTGTGCTTGTGTTGCACATCGTGCATGCCTGGGGATTTTACTTCATGACAGAGAGGATTCTTCAGAAAGCTGTTGAATTTCCGAACTCAGGCCGTGTTTTGTAAATACATAGACGTGCACCCTCCCGCACGTGTCAAACAGCCCATGTGTGGCCGTGGGGAAAAAAAGAGGACATGGCAATGGCTCAAAGGGAGACGCTAAACAGTTTGATTACTGCAGTTGAAACTGTTATGAATCCTTTAGCATCAAACGATGCAAGACAGGAAGCGCACAGGGTTAGTCCATGATATAACACTGGATGTGTTCCAACCATGCATCACCTCATTCACATTGTCAATGATCACTTTGATAATGATATCAGACTCAGTCATGCATAGCGGATCTGCCAAGGAACAGTTAATAATTTACCACAGTACAGGAATTTGCTTTGAATCTAGGAATTATTCATGTTTAAATTTATAAATAGTTGTTGATGTCAATGTTGATTTGTTTAGGGCTGGCAAGATACTACAGTGGAGCTGTAGGCCTATAATTTGAAGTCGCCAGGAAAAGGATCATACTTCGAATTACCAAAGTTCGGTTTACCTCTGGACAGAGAAACCATTATTTTATTTTGCAGTCTGCCCCATACCATACGTGTAAGGCCGCCCTTATCCGTCAACATTATCGACGGATAGCCTACTGCCCAGGTTTATCCGTCAACATTATCGATGGATACTGCCCAGGTTTATACGGCAACACTATCGGTACTAGATCTATTGACGAATGACAAACAACAACAACAACAAACATGCAAACTGGATTTATTCCTAATTTTATTGGATTAAAAAAAATTACCAAAGACATTGATTACTGATAAAAAGACTTCTATAAGAAAAAAAAAAAACTACCCCGCTGAGAATCGAACCACTGTACCCCCGATTGGCTGGTAGACACAAAAAAAAACAACTGAATTTCTTCCGTCATTGTTCTTGGATTAAAAAAAAAAAAAATTGATGCCTAATAAAAAGACTGTGACAAAAAAAAAAAAAAAGCTGCCGTGCTGAGAATTGAACCACTGCCATTAAGAACCCTGACTACTTGTGAGAAAAGTCTTACTAAATAAGTATGACCAAACCAAGAAACCCATATCAACGGATTAGACCTGAACCTTCGCGTATCCATTAAATCAATAAAATTCCAAGTCTCTCCAATTTCAATACACATGTAGTTTTCAACACTCGCCCAATATGAACGTTGATCGCGTCGGGATGTACGCTCGTACGGAACAAGGGAGGAAGACGGAGAAACGGTTCAAATCAGGGGAGATGACTCGCAAATACAGAAATTCTGTTGACGGATAAAAAAAATCCTAGGGAAAATTTTGTGCGTCAGTATCGACGGATAAACACTTCGTACGTGTAATTACATCCCCTTGCAGACCCTCCTCTCCTCCCCCTCCACATAGGCTACAGTGTTAGTGTATGCACACAAAACAAAGCAAAGGAACCTGTGTGAGTCATGATTTTCCGATTATTTTTTTCTTTAGAAGTGACCCTACCGTAGCCGTAAAACAAAAAAGAAACATTGAATGGCCTTGACCTGGTAGTTGCTGGTCAGCAAACTGTCTTTATCGGATCCTGGCTGCATGTATTGTGTGTGACATCATCAATCGATAAAGTCATTCTCCAGTGTATGATGTTCAAATGCAAAACTGTAGGCCTACTGCGTTATCCCACCTTGCTATCAGGGGCGTGGAATTACTAATACTATTGCGCAGTGTAGCAATGCCGTACTCGTCCTCCCTCCCCATCGAGTGTGGTGTGGTGAATGTGTAAACACTGCAGCGATGTACAGTAAAACCTCGTTATACCGCCAAGTAAGGGGCAAACAGAAAATTGGCGGTATAACGAGAATGGCGGTACAACGAAAATACCACGTAGAACAAGGGAAATAAGTAATTAAGTAATTTACCAACATTGGACTGGCTAGCATGTCTAAAATATTGCAGTTATCTCCCTTATCTCTCCACTAGACATAAACCTCCGTTGTCATTTTGAAGTTTACATTGCTTTCATTTGTATTTTTTTGTTGTTTTTTGTGTTTATGTGTGTTGGAGTTTATTTATTCAGGAAATCGCACCTTAAGAGTAAAAGTATTATGTATTGCAACACGACAAATAATGCTACATTACAAATACAATTCAGCAACAAACCTGCGTTGTTTGCATCGTACCCCCCGACCGGTATGAACCAGTTGAAGCATCACCTCGCGTGCGCTTTTAAGTTCGTTTGCAAACTCTCTATTGAACTGTGACCCGTCTTTCCCACTGCATGTCCCATCAGTAGGCCTATCAGGACTTCAAAAGCAAAGACTGTGTAGTAGTAGGATTGGTGTTTGAGTAACAAGCACAGACTGTGGCGCCAAGTGATGTTCCAACTGTTAGCTGGATTTAGGTAGATGTGGGGAGGGGGGGTTAAATTTACGTTGGCGCTATAACGAGCAATATAGCTGTCAGATCCGTACCATGGCGAAAAGCTGGCGGTATGCGGGAATGGCGGTATAATGGGTGGCGGTATAGCGAGGTTTTACTGTATTTGCAGTACTGGAGTGCTAAGAACCAGTTAGAGAATGCATTATGTGATATGTAGAATGTGTTATAGTGTTTGGTATTTGTGTTCCCCATTCTATGGTAAGCATAATTACCTGACACTTTCATTTTGCCTTCAGGTTACAAGGCAGAGGTATACAATTACAAGCCCCCTGAGGTATCCTGTGTAATATAAGTGTCATTTTGATTTAGTCGGCAGGTCTGTTATAAATTCTTTTCATATTTTGTGAATATATTTGTGAATGCATTTGTCACAAATTTCCCAATAATTTCTCTGCAGATATGTGAAGAATTTAAAGAAAATTCAAAAGAATGTGTTCAGTGTGGACTCCAGTTGGCCCAAAAAGAAAATTCAGCAGTTGTACGTCATTTTGGATTGCAAATCGTTGAACATTGCATCAAGTATGTGAATTGGATCTTGCGTATGAAATGAACTGTAAAATGCTGTTACATTTATATGATAAAAAAAAAATAAAATCATATACTTCATTTAACATTTTAAGTATAGCCACAATTTTTTAAAACAGAATATGAAGCAGTGAGTCAGCACTTCTGAGTGTTTGATATTGAAGAGAATTATTGAAGCATGTACAGGAACAGCGCTGCCAATAACATTCCTGACTTTCTATATTTGTACTTCTAAATAGCAGAAATGTAGGTTCAGGAAAGGAAATCATAAAAACCTCCTGTAAGTTGTTTGTCTTAGAGTGTCTGCACTGCAAAATATTCAGTTTTATACCCATTCATTCTTGACAATTATGTACTATGCATGTCATCTTAGCATCAAGTTTCATGACAGAAAAAAAGTTGAAAACCTGTAGGTTTCAATGTAACCCATTCATTAATTTTCTCAGGTATCGCTGGCAAGAAATTGGGGATGAAGAAAGAACAGGTCTCAAGATAAATGCACTGAAACTAATTGATCAGGTAAAAAAGTGAAGAGAGTACACCACTATGGCAGGTAATAATGTTATCACAGCAAAGACAAAAATTAAACCAGTGGAAGTAATTAGCTGTAAGTTGAAAATGAATTCATTAATATTGTTCTCAGACGGCAGTAATTTTGCAGTATTGAAAGCTCTTTTTTTAAAATCAGGACTTGAATGTCCAATCGTAAAACAAATTGTTATAAGTATATTCTTCAGATTTGTGTATTTTTCAACAGGGAACGAAAGACATTTTAGTTGAAGAGCAGCACATCAAAGATGCAGTATCCAGAGTGATGGTTGAACTGATTAAGCGAGAATGGCCCCAGTTGTGGGAGAATCTCTTCCCAGACTTCACTGCACTTTGTCAGAATGGGGTAAAGACATTAGGTCATGCTTAGAGCATTCAGAAAGAAGACGGAGGTTCCTATTGTTGCTTCTCTTTATTTTCTTTTTTTAGTTTATGATGGGGTAATTAGCTGAATGTTTCCTACTAATTTCTTTTTTCAAGTGTCACTCTTCTGTAGCAAACTGTTGGGAATATTTTGGACTGTGGCACCAAGTCTTTGAAACATGGCGATGATTGCTTTGTGAGAAGGAGAGAATGTGGGAGTGAATTGGGGGATTGCTTTTTGTGCTTCTCACGTAGTTTGCTTTCATCCTTGTTATGTCTAGGAAAAGGTGGTATATATGCAATTTCTTGTTATTGTTGCTGTTTTTTTCTGAAGTATAGATCTACAGCTGTGCACAAGTATCTTATGGTTATGCAAAATTGTTGTGTTCCTCTGTCATCACTTTGAGTCACTCATACGGAAAACTAAAATGCGGATAGCATTTATAACGAACAGAGGACAGAAGAGATATTCTGTTACGTGATAATTGAAGGTGGCTTTCCCTTTCTGTTTTACTGTTATTCTGTTGCTTCTGATGAGATATTGTCTTTTGACATCTGGATTGGGGGACGATTGCAGTGTGAAAGGGCTTTTCGGTGAAACCAGGGTTGGATTGGATCTGGGTTTCAAATAGTGCAATGGACAGTGTTCACTGTCTAACAAATGTTGAAATTTGATCAGTGACTAAAATACTTCCAGGCAGTAAAATATTGTACTCAAGTTGCGTTATTTATAATATGATATAATCATTCTGATAGTAGATGATATTCGGAGCTCTGAAATCTAAGGACTCTCACTGTAAGACTGACATTTAAGAAATGTATCTCCTTAGATTTTTTTTTTATAAGAATTTTTTAAAGAATTTTCCTCCCCAGGGCTAACCTCAGCCCTGTTGAGATTTTCATTCACCCTCAGCCTATGTGTATTCATTTCCTTTATCATCACAAATTCATAAAATGTCTCGCGACCAGTCAAAATGAGACGTTTGTCGCTTTTTACTGTAACTGAGCTTTTGGTGTCATAGGAAAGCTTATTTATTGTACTTTCATGTGATGAAAACATTTTTGAGCTAGCTTAATTGTAGCCCGAGATATAGCAGTTTAAAGAGACGGGGGGTGGCCTCCATGCAATGGCGGAAATTCCGAGAAAATCGCGATTAAAGATCGGTCATGTTCAGACCAGGCTTTTTCTTAGCAACCATGCATAAAAGTGTGAAAGTTGAAGTTGAACTGCTAAAGTAATATATTTACTAACTGATTTTCAGCATTGGCAGTAGAAATCACCATTCACACCTTAAAAAGCAAAGCAGAATTGAGAGTATCCCTTCCCCCTGTCCATCCATTTTCTAATGGTAAAATTGAGGAAAAAAATAGAGGATGCAGACCACCTTGGTAGTAGTAAACTATAGTAGTTAGCAAAGCATGATAAAACAATGATCCAATATAGAGTAGATTTAAAGGAATTAAATGCTAAAAGGGATAGCAGTTTTGTCAACGCGCAATGCAAGTAACATAGGAAGAGGACGAAAGGTGGAAGATTAGTGCAAGGGAAAAGGGAAGGGGGAACAATGAAACACTAAAAGATGCAGATGTAGGAAACAAAGCACTACTTGCAGAACTTAAAAAAGTAATAAAAGTAGATCCAACTTACCCCTCAGTGAAAAACACCTCAGGAAGTACACAGCAGTAATTACAAACTCCAAAATCCAAGAATTCACATTCTCACCACCAGCGTGAGTTAAAGATCATTGAAATAACACAGTAATTTCACCAACAGTGCAAGTTAATGATTATTAAAATTATTGTCCTCATTCCCAATGACTGATGAAGTGAACAGTTTGGCTATCGTCTCCTCGCGTGAGGCCATGATCAAATTCGATAAAATAAGTAAGAGCGTATAAAATAAGTCGTGTCGCAATGAATGAAATGACTGAATGTGGGTGAAAACAAACCCGAAACAGTGGAGCGGAAGTGGTCAAAACGAAAAAGATTGGAACTCTTTTTGGTCATGTGACACGATCCAGCCAATCAAAGATCGCGTTGCTAGGGCAAAGACCCAAGGTCCTTGCTTTTTGTTTACGCTATAAAATCGTTTTCCCATGGCTGGATTTGAACTTGGCTCCTTAACAAAGCCAATGAGATGAAAGTACAGTAAATAAGCTTTCCAACGATACCCGTTGTGTTAGGGTAGCGGATATATGAATAACGAATACAGCTGATTGAAATGAGTCAAAATGACGGCAAAAACGAACAGTTTGGCAACACTAGAAGTCATACTTACCTCAGGAAAACCTTAATTTAACCAATTTATAGTCATAATTCGCCAACAAGATTAACATTTTCTGGTTCAGAAATGATTGTACTTTTCATTTCGAGAATAAAAAAAAATTCGATATCTGACTCCTCCATTATGTTTATCTCCCGATTCCTCCGTTCCAGACCAGCGACTTACGTCTCATAGTCACTGGTCGCAAGACAAATATGAAACTTTACAACAGGATTATGACTGTTGAGTGCTTTCATTCCATTTTCAGCCCTATAGAGATTTTCCAATTCCCACGCATTGTTTTTAATGTGAGATTTTGAAAAATGAATTTACATCTGTTTAGTGCAAATTTAAAATTGGAAATTGTTTTCTTGCATTGCAAAATTGTGAATTATTCTTTCATATTAACAGGAAACCCAGACAGAGCTAGTCTTACAGACATTGCTGAGATTGTCTGAAGATGTGGTACGTTTTCAGAATCTTCCTCAACCAAGAAGGAAAGATCTTCTTCAAGCTCTTACTTCAGCCATGACCTCGATTTTCTCATTCTTTACACACTTTTTGAACAAGAATCTTGCTGTGTACAGAGCAAAAGTAAGTCCACAATCTATTTTTATGCTCTTTGATTTTTCTACGCAGTGGATATGACGATAATGAGATAAATGAAATTTTGCGTATTTTCTTGTTCAACCTAATTTTGAATACTTCAAAAGCTACAATCATTCACAGTGTTACACTTTCTGGTTCTTTGAGCCTACTTGTGACAAGTTTTAGTGTTTCACTGTCACTACATGCTTTAGCGCTTCCAACCACAGCCTGGCTAAGAAGAGAGGAGACCGTCGAAGAGTTTTTACCACAACATGTTTATTCATGAACACAGACACTAGACTGATGAGTACAGAAAACAATGTGAGCTTTTATAACGCATACACAGGAAGTGACGACACAACACAACGGCATAATACGGTGACTGCACAACACACTTCATGACAAAAACAAAACAGGGAAATCCTGCAATGTTCATGTAGGAGGGCGCCACAAATAACGAAAGATAATTTCAATCATTTAATGGCCATTTGATTTTCTGATTTGAAATTGCGTCAAAGTGTTTGGATTTTATGTTAAGGTTCAGATTTCTGATTATTTTTAGTGCCAGAAAAAGAGAAGCAGAATTGTAATGTTCATTTGCTTTCAGATGAGGTTATTCTATTTTTCCTACATGAAGCTGCAGTGCTTATGGCAAATGCTGAGTTTGAAGCAGGCCAAATTCCTGATTTCTCAGTGTCAGTTAAACTCATGTCTTGGAAGCATAGTGCTACTGGAAAATTTTGTGCAGTTGAGATGATAGATTGTCTTGAGTTTGAAAAATACAGTTACATTGGGCTAGAGAGACATAATAAATGAGTAAGATAAGACTTTTGTAAATAGCCTAATACTGAAACTGATGAGTTTGTCTGATCAGTGCACATCAAGGAAAGGCTTTTCTTGAGAGAAATAGCTGTATTATATCTCTAAGGCATGTAATTTCTCTTTGGCCTGTGTTGTGTTAAATTACATCACACCTGAGGTGTTAAATTTATGTTTCATGTAATTATGATTACATCTGGGAATTTTTTTAGTTTAACTTTACTTTATGTTTGTTGTGTTTCAGGCAGGGAAAAGATCAGAGACAAGGAATGTGAATAGCCAATATGATTTGGGTGCCTTGAAAGCAGGCAAAATTTGTCAGTCAGTGTTGGATACACTGACAGGTTTTGTGGACTGGGTCAACATCAATCATATCATTGAGTCAGATTCACTACCACTGTTGTGTTCTTTACTGCTTGATGAAAAATTGTGTCTGAGAGCTTCAGAATGTCTTTTGCTCATTGTAGGACGAAAAGTAAGTCACCTCTGTTGAGTTTTTTTGTTTTTTTTTTGCCATTTGAAACAAATTATAAGCCACTGACATTTACTAAAGGCAGATATGTCTATGTATGGCTCGATGCATTTGTAAGAGAGACTTGAACAGCAAAATTACCAGCAATTTTTTTTTTTAGTGTTTTATGTCAGTGTTTCTGCTGAAACTGAAATGTAGAGGACCTTTTCTTCAATCAGGGTAGCATCACAGTGATTGTCTCCCAAATTTGAAAGCTTGGAATTGTATTTCTCTCTCTTTTTTTTTTTGTTTAAGATACAGTTTTTATACAGTGAAGATAATGTGAATATGAAAAAGCTGGCTGGGCATGTTTATATTATAGCTTAACAAAATATATCAGAAGTGTGGACATTACATTCTGTTAATTGTTTATTTCATATCTGTTGTGTCAATTTCTCAAGGGCAAGCCATCAGAACGCAAACCCCTTATGGTGCTGTTTAGTCAAGAAGCTATGACGGTGTTGTTGCAAGCTGCTAAGTGAGTGGAGATTTTGACTTTGTCATTTCTCATATTTTTTTTCTGTGCACATTGTTGTTTTAATAATGTAGATAATACTCTGAATTGGTTTATCACTCCATTTTGTAAAGTCACTTTGTGTTGTTTCTCCAAGTGCTGTGTCTAGTGATTGCTTAGAAACAGAAAAAAATCTTCGAAATATGCTGTTGGTGATCTTTTTGTGCCACTGACAATTAACTTAAACATTGTTTATTAGAAGTTTTTTACTGCAACCTATTAATAGTATTATTTTTACCTTCCATAGCAATGCCACGGAGCACATTACAGAATCAACCAATTTTATTTTCCTCAAACGTCTTGGTGAAATCCTGTTGGAAACTGGCAAACAGTTGTGCACATTATGGGTATGTGCCTTTTTGGGATTACTTTCAGGTTATCTATTTTACATAGAAATGTGAAAAATTAATTTATAGAAAGATCCTATAGCAAATTCCATGACTTCTTGGAATAAGAAGGAGGTTAGAAAGAGTAAGGGGAGAAAGTGAGACAGGAGACGTCTTTTAATTCTCAATGATGATTTCTGCTCAGCTTAAATTTTGCACTAAGGTGATTTAGTTCTGGTGAACTTGTTTTGTCATCCAGATTCTTCTAATTGGCAGATGCTGCATCCCCTTTTTCAAGAAGAATAGTCCAAGAACTGCAGAGAAACTGAAAAGCAGTTACTGCTTTGTCTTGTGTCAGGGCACATGAGGTGAAAGCTCTTTGCGTTCTTGTGTGATGATTACTTGAAAAGTCATGGAAATATAATTATATTCTTGGCTTTTTTTGTCACTGTCTAATTAGGGTTCATCAGAAGACACTGGGCAACCTCCCAACTTTGAGATGTATCTCAAGGCATTGCTAGCCTTTACTCAACACCCTAGTCAGGTATTTCTGCATGAATACGTAGATTGTTGGTTTGACCTTTATCAGAGATGCCAAGTGTCCCGCATTTTGCGGGACAGCCCCGCATTTAAGGCCTTTGTCCCGCCCGCAGAGTAGTCCGTCCCGCAAATTAGGGGAAAATAGTAATAATGAATTGTTTCGGAACCATCCGATTGATCCCACTTTTTAACAACGAAACTGTCGACTCTTTCGTGCAAAGAATCACAATGATTTGGCTTGGCTTACTTTCAGTTTCACACTTCCGGGACATGGCTTGGTGCGCACTTGCTACTTCCGCTAATGAGCCGAACAGACACTTTGCTCTGTGAGACTGACGATTTGTTGAGCATTTTATCCAAGCCATCATCATGTCTTTGATTGTTCTCAACATCATTTTCCCCTGTGGATTTGGGGGGGGGGGGCGTCACGCTGAAATTCCAGATTGCCACGATCAAAGACAGAAATGATGTAGATCTAATCTAGATCTAGTTCAAGTAGATCTGAGTAGTAGAGATCTCGATCTAGATGTAGTTTTAAAGTACAGCACATGCAGCTTCATACACTTCTAAGACTTCAAGTTCTCGTACACATTCCTCTTCCTGTTGTGAGTGCCCTCTCTACTAGCCATATTTCTGGCTGTCTTTCTCTCCTCTTCACATCACATTCTGTCTTGAAGTATTGTGTGAATGGCTCCCATACTTGACTTACAAGATTGTTTTAAATGTTTGTTTGTAGTGTATTATTTATGTTGCGTGCATAGACCCCCTGTGTGTCCCTCAAAATCTTGGTTTGTCCCTCAAAATCGTGATTCTTGTCCCTCATTTTGATTTCTTCGGGTTGGCATCTCTCCTTTATCACTTATTGGAATGGATGGAGTTTTGTGTTAACTGAAAGCTGTCATTATTGTCCTTGCTCCAAGCCAAATATTGAAGAATCTTATGATTTAGAATTTACATTATGAGGTACGTTAGTCAAATCTTGTTCTGCTATTCAAACTACCAATCCTTGCTGTGGAATGTATGTGCAGTTCTGACACAAATTTTAATTTTCAAGAAGACTTATCAAAATTTTCTTGTCTTATTATAAATATCATAATATCATAAAACACAATTTAATTGTTTCATCACACAGATTTGCTTCTGTGAATTCAAAGTACTCTGTGTGTTTGTAAGGCTGAGCAAAAGAAAGAAACCAAATAGAATTCGCTTTTGTACAGACATACCATGTATCGTCACTGCCCTACAATAAGCCATATATTAGACTTATGCCAAATGGCAACTGACGCCTTCATTGCATTCCTGAGCATGAAGGCTGTCAGATAATATTAGAGAAAAAGAAATGTGCCAGAAGGAAGATGTAATAATCCAATAGAATCATCATGGCATAAGTCACCAAATGACAGGAAAAGAAACAGTTTTTTCATAAAGTCTCAAAAGTGTCAAAACTTAATGCCATTAGCTTAGAGCAATGATGATATGTGTACTGTTAGTCATGTGGGTTACTTTTTATTTTCACAGAGTCTTCGTCAGATGATTTATTCCATGTGGTTAATCTTTCTACGGCATCCCATTGCATCCAAAGATCCCATATTTCAGTCAATCCTCCCCACACTTATTGAGTGTGGGACAGTCTGTTTGCACAAGGTGGGTAGGGCATCTTTTTTTTTTTTTTGGTGTACATCTATATTTACTGCTGCAGGAAAGAAACTTTAAATGCACTATTTAAAATTTTCTTTTAGCAGTCCATAATGTTTATTGCACATTAAAGATTAAAGATGACATAGCTTGATATGTGAGCGATTTTTAAAAAATAGATTACTACATGTACAAAGAATTTAGACTCAGTAGGTAAACCATCAGTTTATTGATTTGGAATACTGCTATTACAATAAGTTTGTCCACGTGCATCAAGTTAAAATTTTAGTGCTTTGGTTAACATTTTTCTGGAATTGCTCATCTATAATTTTATAGTTGATGGGAAAAAATTCTGCACGTTTATGCCACGTGACCACAAATTAAATTTTCCTCTTTATATGTTCACATTGATAATTGCATTTAGAGAGGGGGGAAAAGAGAAATGGAAGTGCAGCAATACAACCCAATGACTGGTCTTAAAGAAGGTATTCATTGGAATATTTTTTTATTTGAGACTGGGTGCTAGTTCTATGTCCTTTGAAATTTTTTATTACTTGAAAATTGCCATCGTTAGAAAACATTCTCTTTCTGTGTCTAATCTTGGCCTTGGCCCCAGATTTAGTGCATTGGTTTTGTCAGTATTTATTATTTTACATCTGCCGTCATTAATTATTCTTCAGAAGAAACAAGAATTGTGTTAAGTCAAAAGCCAGCATTAATCTTAAATATTCGTTTGTTTTTAAATTTTATATAGGTTGGCTTTCCAAGCCAGTTCAACTCTGTGAGTTGTGATTATTCCAGGCTGGAGTTTGACACAGATGAAGAGTTCAACATTGTGCTTTCGAGTGAGTTACAAATTATGTACCTTTATGGCAACAAAAAAATTGCAATGGATGGTTTATGGTCCAAATTACATTTGATTGATGCTGTGATTTGATGACAAATTAACTCTACTTTTCCTGATTTCAGCACAGTTTATGGCAAAACATTTCTGAAAGTTTTATCTTTCCCTGGTAAAAGAGGAAATTTGATGAAGGTTTGATAAAGATGTGCTCATTTGATGGTCATAACCAATTCTGTATGCTGGGCCAAGGTGGCAGAGGACCAAAATTTTAATCTTCTTCATGTAAATGAATGGAAGGGAATAATATAAATTATTTATCAAGAGAAGTGCATCTGTACTCATGAATTTGATGAAAATTATGACATTTGTATTTTTCTCAATTTTCTATCAGCACTCAGAGTTTCGGTTGTGGAATCAATTCGTACCTTGACACTGATGGTACCTAAACTAACCTTCTCTGTAGCTTCCTCTTGGGTCACAGATCTTCTCAATAAGCCCATTGAAATTGGCACAGGTGCAGGTAGGTCTTCAAAATTCTGGTGAAATTGTAGTTCGGCAAATGCTTAGAATATATTTACAGATTAACTCCATCATTTTTGTTAGTTACCATTTTGTATTGTAACATAAATCTTTACTTTAAGATCAGCATTCAGTAAAACTTCCTGAAAAAATCAGACTGCTGCAGTGAAGCAGAAAAGAGGAAGATACTCACTATCATTTCCAGAAATTTGCTTAAAGTTATATTAATTTGTTCGGCACAGGCCAGATGTGAGTAAATAGGCTGTAGATAGTGCAAGTTTCGGGTAGTCTGGAAAAATGTCTTTACTCTCATTGTCAGGAGGTTCGATTGTTTCCTGATTATCTCTCAAGTTTGTAGGAACTGATGGAAATGTTTTCACCCAGACTCAGCTGATTAACGAAATATTATCCAAACCACAGAAAATCTGTGGGGTGACAGCGAGGCTGAAGCAAAGACAAAATATGGTAAAAAGAAAAGGGACTTTGCTACATGCTGGTGTGTTTCATTTTGGGATCATTTTTTTCTCACAGATGCTGATAAAGGTATCTGTAACCTGAGCTCCCCATCTTTCATCTCATGGGATGCCTGCAGTGTTTTCTTAGAGGCTGTGATGTCCAAATTGTTCCTTGCTGAAGGAGAGAAACCCAATGTGCAAGAAGGCATAGATTTGCTTCATCGAGTTTTAGCTTATGAAATGCAGGTCAGTCTATAGTTGGTATCCTTGTATGTGATGAGCTGTGAGGGCACATGGAATCTTAATTTTGAAATGGGAATTTTCAGTCTGTTGCCTGTCCAACATTTAAATAAATATGGAAAACATATTGATTCTGGTTCAGATATAAGGCAGTTTAGTGGGTTCTGCATTTTTTTTCTTTAAACAAAAAACAAGTGTTTCATCTGCCAACTCTAATTCAGTGCAGTGTCTTTGCCTATGAGGGCAGTGAGATCAACATTGTAGAATCATTTCTTTATGTGCAATCAAAAATTAATTCTGCCCTTGGCAAACATCAAATATATAAATTGGCCAAGGGTGTGAGCACCAACTGTCACAGATGTTATTTCAGATTTGATGGCATAATATAAAATGTTTAAGACATATCAGGTAGTAACTCGAAAGACCTGTTTCTCCATGTTAGAAAATAACTTGCTCAGTATTACAAAACCTTAGACAGCGACTTGATTCATAAAAGAAGTCTTTTATGCACAAGTAATCTTTAATACCATATTGATACTCATGTGTGTTGAAATACGTTGATTGCATTTTCTGATTTTCCTTTCATGTTGGTGATTCATGAAATAAAATCTTTCATGCAAATAATAGCATTTTCAAGAGCCAGTCCATTGATAACAAAAACAAATGATATGTTATTTTAAAAAAGTGAGACAGATTAATTAAACAGCATGCCTGACAGGTCTTTATATGTAACCATTACATGGGAACATCAGGGAACTCAATGGAGATTTTATGAAAAAAGTTAAATTTTGTTAACGTAACCTAATGATATCACTGGAATTGATCTTCCAAAATCCTCGTGATATCTTTCAGTAATCAAATTTGTTTCTTAGAGTTATTGCAAAGTTTATTGAAAATGTAGAATTTATTACTTGAAATGTTCTCTCTCCACTAGGATCCTCTGATCTTGTCAGCAGTCCTATCATGCATATCTGGACTCTTCCCGTTCCTTAACTACACACCTCAAACCCTACCACAGGTGTTAGCCAAGGTAATACTTCCATTTCTTTCCAGTTATGATTACATCTGGTTTGATCAAAATTTTTATCTTTCTGTCGCTGTCAGTTCTAGTGGCTCAGAAAAATGTGAACTATTGTAAGCGAGAATGCAAGGAAAAGTCATTATGGAATATTAGATCTGCTTACAGAGATGAATTTTGATTCAGATGTCTGATTAAGTTCATCAGAAGAATATATGTTATATATTCTGGTTACTTTCCTTTATTTTATATAAACATCTGTCTTTCATTTGTTGAAATTTCATTTTTATGTTTTGTTTGGTACTTTTTACTCATTAATTTTTGGGAAAAGGTGTGTTGTCCCTGTATGTGTAGATCTAGATACAATTCATAGCTGTTATTTAAATCATGCTTTTGTTTTTAAGTTTTACATATAACTCCAGAGTGACAGCCTTGGAATTTGATGGAATACCAATAAGTGATAATCAGATGCTTAAACAGATGTTTGAATTTGGTATTTGCAACTTCAGAAATTTGATGCTGTTGTGTTTAACATTTGTTATTTCAGATATTTGATGCTGTTGTGTTCAACATGCCAGGTCAAACCAAATCAACCAGGTCTCAGGCTGTGAAAAATGTCAGAGTTCACGCATGTTCTGTGCTAGTGAAAATTTGCAAAAACTATCCGAATCTACTTTTGGTGAGTGAGGTAACATTTATTTCCATCCAACTGAAATAAAATGTAATCAGACCATCTCACTGATGAATTTATTATGCTTTTTGATGCTAATTTAATTTGTTTTGAAGTTGTGTGGGGGGCTAAAAACACCTTATGAATGACAGAATTATGAGAAAAGATATGACGACTTGCTTTCATGTGTTTTATGACAGATATATTTTAGTTATTGGCTAACCAGTTCAGTAATATTTTTTCTGGTAGAATGATGTCAATATCTTATTGGATAATTCACCACTAAATGCATAAAAGCATGCAAATGCAAGATTTGACAGAAGCTTGTGAATGTAACCTTTAACTACCATTATTTTTTGTCAGTGGTAATATCAGGAAGTCATTTGATTTCTTCCACTGTTTCTGTGATCCTCAGCCAGAGTTTCAACATTTGTACAACTGTGTGAAGCAGCTGGACAGTGACAGAGATCAACTCAGTCAAATGGAAAAGATAATCCTGATAGAGGCACTTATCATTGTCAGGTAAAGATGATAAACTGAAAAAAAAAAATCAGCTTTGCTCCAGCAAAGGACTATTGAATGTGATGATGTGTACCGCACCACATGGAAAGGATTGTTATTGCTATGTTAAGGTTCCACCTCACACTAAGTCTGCAGATATATTGTAATGAAAATTCTCAATTGGAAAACCCTAGTGCTAAAAGTCCTTCAGTTACATTTTTCTGAAATTTGAAACTTTTCGGGGAGAAATGTGGCCCAAGTCCAGTGCCTGAATATTGGTAACGAATAAAATACCTCACTATCTTTTTGTGGCAGTGTAGATGTAATTAAATTTAGCAGACAAACAGTACTCGAGTCAATAACAGCAATGCTAAAAAAGCTGGCATCCTTTTGTTATAAAAGTACTGAAGTGACAAAGATAAGTAAACGAAAAGTGCCTTTGTCCGTACAAATAAATCACATTTGCGAGACATCAGACTAAGTTCAAAAGTTAAACACTGACATGTTGGCACATCAAACATCACAGAATGCGAAGCAGTGCTCAGAAAATTCATTTAAAGATATGCATGCTTCATGAGAAATTTCAATTTTCAGGATGGATTTTCTCAAAATAAACATTTTTGTGGTTTACTTTTAGCACCAGGGCCTTCAGTCTCAAGCATTTAACATTGTTTACAGTGTAATTATAATGTTGACTGATTGCAAGATATTTGAGTTTGTTTGGTATTGCAGTTTTTGTAAGATTCTGATAGTTTTTCTTTTACAGTAACCAGTTTTTTCTTTTACAGTAACCAGTTTCATGACTTTGCACGCCAGTCTGCCTTCCTAGAAGAAGTTATACTTCCAGTCAAGCAGTTGTGGTCATCAGAGGACTTTGCGAAGTATGTCATCTTGATGGTTTATTGATTAGTTGCTAACAGTATTGAGGCATCAGATTCAGCTCCATTCTCAAACAGTTTGTTGCAGTATGAACTAAAAGCAATATTTGAAAGAAATTTGCTCAAAGAATATTTCATTGCATCCACTTGCACACCTCCTTCTCTTCTACTGTATTTTTGTGTTTTCGATCATGTTTTATGTAAACTTCCATTTAGAATGATGAAACGTGTTTTTGTCAAGTATTTGATTAGATTAACAAATGTGGTGAACAGTACTTAGAAAAATGTCTGAAATATGATATCCTTGTTTTTTAGGGCCTTCAGTGCTCCTGAATGCTTCATGTCCTATGTTGGACTAGACCAGGCAGCTGTGGAACCCAGCAGTGCAGACACTTGTGGCATCAACAGATCTCATGTAACTATAATTTTTTATTAATTATCTCCAGGTGATTTTTTCATGCAGACTGATCGTATATTTCTGCATTGCCATAATGCTTGTGTGTGTGACAAGGAAGGTAATGTACTCATCTCTTTGTTTTCTTGTGTGACGGCTGACATCTAAATTTGTTGGAAGAATAAATGGTTACATAACTTCAGGAATTAAATTAGAGATCTGTGCCAATGTCATGCTTCCACACTGAAAATATGGCCATACCAAAAGTTAAAACACAGAGAAGTCATAATGAGTGTTTATTTATAGGGGAAGGTGGTGGGGGGTGCATTTGCTATGCAAATGGCTTTCTTGAAATGTTTATCTTAGGTGAGAGCTTTAGATTAACATTAATGTGACATTCATTCTAGTCACAATTGTGAAAACCAATAACCTAATAAAATCATTCATATTTTTGGTGTTGTTTATGTAGATACGGCATGGAGAATTGTAATGAGCCATTAGCTCACTTGACAAATTCTGTCCCTTTCAGATTACCTACTGCATCAATACAATCCTTGCTGTGATCAAACGTAGTCAGTGGCCAGAGGATTTTGCTGTGAGTTACTTTGTTAAGATATAGTGTATGAAATCTTCACATCAGACTACGCAGTCCTTTATTGAATTGTTGAGCTCCATGACTTTGATAAAAATATCACTTCTTTTTTTAATACGGATAAGGAATGTGTAATTCTATAAATGGCTGCACAGAAAAGGAATTAATACCTGGGATGACCATCGCATTGTCCACTCCATAGTTAAGTTTTACAAGAAATGGAATCTGTCGACTCGTTTTAAACCTACTTTATATGTAATTCCTATTAGAGATTTGTTAAGTGGCACGTCATATACAGTGAAAGACAATATAAGGCAATACAGGATTAGTTTTTATTCTTCACCAAAGCAGTGCAAACATACAGTGATGCTGAGGAAATTAATGTCACTAAAGAAATGTCCCTTTTATCATGATGAATACAAATTTGTGTTGTCAAGTTGGATAGGAATAGGAATTTGAAGGCCTGATACTGTGACTGTAGATTTAATATTCAAGTGAACTGCCTTTGTTAATGTCTTTACTTAAATATGCATAGATCTGTGTTCAATTGTCATGTTCATTTGTCACTTGACTTGTAGGTTGCTCAAAGAGGAGGATTTGTTATTCAAGGAGATATCGGCAGTTTCCTACGCAATCCAGCAACACCACATATCTGTCCACTTCTTGACAATCTCATTGCATTACTTAAGTAAGTGACTTTCCTTTCCATGAGTGGTGTCTAAGTCAAGTCATGGGGTATGATGCTCAGATTTTACCTAAAGTATTATTTTCAGGATACGATTTTTAGCAAGCCAAAAGTTCTGCTTTATTTGAAAGTGATTGTGCTGCAGTCACTCATGCCATCATTTGTTCAGCACTAAGGACATTCTTGTTCAGCTTGCACCTTTGACGGTGTTCTCTTTCCAAAGAAATGTTTGTAATCATACTGTCCAATATTTGTTCAGTTTTACCACCAGCATATGTGGTTTTTCTCTGTATACTGATAAACTTTCTTGTTTCAAACCCTATTCCCCACTAGAACAAGCTGCTGCCTCTTCATGCCAGAGTACTTGAATCTACGCCATACTGACTTCACCAAAGCATATGACCTAGTGGAGCATGACAGGCTTAACATTCTTGGTATGAAACTGAATGGAATCTCTATGCTTTAGATGTTACTTGGAAATACAGCACCGACCAAATCTTTCTGTAGATGTTCACATTTTATTGAGTAGGGAGTCTTTTGATTGCAATTTTTGGATACAGTTAGTATGTAAATGTATTTATTTTTATTTTTTTTTTGTCTTGTATGTTGCCATTCTTTCAACAAATTATCATTAAACTGGAAGCATTTTTTTTGAGTGGATGAATTAGCTGAGAATGCTGTCGGGACATTTGCCTCATTCATTCAGTGAATCTGTTTGTCAAATGTCCTATTTGTTGACAAATACATTTGGAACATGTGGAACTTCAAAATGTACTATTTCTCACTGATTGTTTCAGGCATAACTGGAATTAATATTGCAAATGAGCATCCAATGAAAGTTTGAATCCCATATTTTTACCAGAGAAGCAGAAAAAGAATATCTTAAGATCACATTGCTTCCTTGTGTTAGTTGTGGAATGGAATGAAGTGTATCATAGATGGTCAGTTGCCAAAAGGTGCCCCCAGATCTGGGACAAAATGAGTAAAAATTAAATTTTACCCCCAAATGTTCTGTTTTGTGTTTGTCTTGTGAATAATATAGTGTTTTTATGATTTTTTGTACTTTCAAAGCAGTTTGAGGCATAGTTTTTGCTATAGAAGGGTAAAAAGGTCACCTTCCACAGCGTTCCGTACATGAAACATGACACCATGAAAGGCTTATAAATGGCCAACTATTGCAAAATATTCCACTTCAGTTGACATTTAAGCTCAATATTAGCATTATTTGCCGTGTACAATATTAAATCATGAAAATTCCTGCGATTTCTATAACATTTGGTAACATGTTTGATGTAATTTCATGTACGGAACAAAGAGCAACTCTCCACATTCCTCTTCCTTCTCCTATACCCATATAAGAGCCTTGATTTTAAGTGCAATGCAATATTTACCCAACTATGGCTTTCTTTTTCTTTTTTTATTTATACTCTCTGTGTGTAAAACGGAGCAGCGGTCTGTACAGCTCACATAAAGTGTTCCGTACATGAATATGACGCAGTACTTTCTTGCGTGAAAAATAACCCGTTCTCCGTTCCCTGCTGCCAAAAACAATGTTGACATGAATAATCTTATCGGCTACAGCAGAATACAGACTCACAACACCAACAACAATGCACAAACATCGTAACGACAGTAAACTAGATCTAGCGTTCCGTACATGATATTACGCAACCGCCGTTGGTGTCCTGATAATCTATTTTGTATTACAACACACCAACAAATTCACTCTCGTGTGTAAAAACGACGCACTGAAATGCAGTTGATATCGAAAACGGGTCACCATGCCGGTTCCATACCGTTGCGGGCGAATAAGCTTGTAAATCTATTATTTCAGCGCTATTTTCGTTCTGTACATGATCGTTAACGGACATTTCGTTCCGTACATGAAACATGAAAATGTGATGACACCAAAACGTTTGGATTTACTGTGAAAAAACAAACAAACATGGCTTTCTCAAATTTTTACACACGCGTCTCGAAGGGGCAAACTTGCCTTTCTAACATTGTGTGACGTCACAGCCTTCTTTACCCTTCGATACGACGAACCGTTCCGTACTGGTAAAAGTTGACGCGAAAGTGGGCGGGCTGAAACAAAATGATCTAGAGCATTCGAGGGATGCCCTTTGGTACAGAAACTCTGAGATTTTGAAGGAAAGACCTTACCACACACAAAAGAGCTTGATGCTTGCAGTAATTCTATATTCATCGACTTCAAAGTGTTCAACCTTTCGGCCCCTTTCCCTTGACACAAAAATTCATGTACGGAACGCATTTTGAAATCACCCATTATTTTTTTAGTTTAGGTTGCCAGAGACCTCCAATTCAGCATTTAGTAAGTTCATCCATTTGTCTTGATCAGTAGACAGTGAGTTTTGCTGTATGGTTACCATGTGTTAAAATACACACCATTCTCAGTAACCACTATAAAAACGTCCATTTTTTACCGCCAGAAATACACATACTTTGGAATATTTTTTTGTCATAATTTTTTTGTTTATGGTCCAATTGCTTCAAAACTGCTCCTGTAGGTACCTTATCCATTTCTGAGCACATTAAGCATAAGATTATGTTAAAAAGTATCTATGGTTTCCTTTTTAATGCATTTCACCGAACCCATTGAAAAGAAGAGCACCTTTTGGCAACTGACCAGATGTATAAGAATACCTCCGAGTGTAATTGTTAAGGAAAGGATCAATTTTATGGAGTGGTTTCTTTTTACTTGCAGGTATCCCGCCAGCTTGTGTGGACAATTCTGATTCACTGGTTTACAGACACCCTCTGGAACGCATGCAGAATTTCATCACAACAGTATTTGAATATGGGTGAATTTTTTTTTTTTTTTTTTCTTTTTAATAAGGTCTGTTTTTTTGTGATGTTGCCCAGTTTATAATTCTTTTTGAGGTCCTTAAAATCTGAAGGCTTGTGAAGCCTCTGTCATCATAATTTTATCTCTCTTCAACTTTTTTACAACCATAGAGCCACTGAAGTTAGAGGAGGATGCATACTTGAAATAAGAAAATTGATAGAGAAAGAATATATAGAGCATTCACATAAACATCTTGAATTCTGCAGCTGAAAACTGAAATATATTTGAAAATGGAGAATAATAGCAGTAAAATCATTTCTTTAACATTGAGACAGATTGATTTATTCAATAACAAAGTGCATTTCCATTTTCAATTTTTCAGATTTCACATTCTGGGAAATGCAAGCCAGTGTCTTGGTGCAGAATTTTACTCTGCCCCAGGGTTATCTAAAGTCATTGTTGAAAATTTGGTTGTTCATTTCAAGTTGTTACCGGATTATAGGGCCAGGCTCTTTATACGTATCCTTGACTGAACTTTGAAGTTTCTTTTAATTATCTGTAGGATGACAAGATGCTCCTGAGTATTTTTTCGAAACATCATTTACGCATTCTGCCACCCAAAGGAAAAATGAGATAATTATAACTGACAGTATGGCCTTTTTCTAGTTTATTGTCTCCATGAATTTGTCTCACACATAATTCTTTAAGTCAAAGGCAGATAGATGTATCTGCTATCAAGATAGTAGTTTCTGTTCTGGCAAACTAACGTAAGTGGCTATTCCAAAATCAGAGACAATAAAGTAGAAAAAGGCCAGGACATCAGTTACACCATTTTGTTGTGGACGGCAGCATTAATTAAGCTAGTATCATTCTTAAGTGAAAGTGGAAATTATACTATAGTAACTATTATTTAATTTTTTCTTGTGTTTGAATATGTTTTGTGCCAGAACTTTTGATAGTATTTGGGTATCTTTCTTGCTTCTTTATTTACTTGTATTCATCTTTCAGTCATTTTATGTTTTGACATGTTAGTTTCTGGTATATTGTGGTGACAGCTGCTAGAGGATCAGAGTTACAAATTGAGGGTTATATCCTTACAGCACTTTCAGGTAATTTTATCAAGCCTTTCGTGCAATGGTGTCCCAGGGAACAATTTTCCAGAGTTGCTATACCAGTTTTAACTATTCTTTGCCCAGATATATATCAGGTAAGAAGAATAATAAGTAATTCACCCTAGAATATAATTTGTAAAATTTGACCTGTCAGGTAACATATTTAAGGAGAGTAAAATTTTGCTATCCAATCTAAGCTTATGCAACCATTGGTAAGAAAGCAGGGCTGTACTATGCTTCCAACAGGCATTGTGGCATTTTCACTTGTTTTGAAGTCTGTAATTTTTTTGTAATATGTCAGAAGAAATAAATACTTGTGTCCTCAACAAATTTAATGTTCAGTCTCAAGTCACCACATCTGTACAGGACAAACCTACCCAAGAATAGAGTTCAGATTTGGTAATTTGGAATAGGCTAATGTTCTGGATAGGGACATGAGACGGGGATGAGTACACTGAAGTTTTTTCAGGGTTGTTATAACAATCGTTTTTCATATCCACATAGAATGAAGGATTATTAAAATGGGATATTCTTGCCTTAATCAGTGTCATATAGAATTGTCTTGTCTTATTCAGAGACTGACGGAAAGATGGCAAGTAATAAACAGAAGAGCTGAAGAGGCGTGAGTAGTTTTGCTCTTGTGTTTTCTAAATACTTCAGCAGCGATGTCTCAGTACATGCTAGTTTAATGAGGACTGCATTCTCAGGAGTCTACAACATTCTGTGTTTGTATGAAAACAACCTGAAGGACTTTTAAGGTGACATTCTGATGTGAAACAGTGTTGTTGAAAAGTTGGAGGACTTTGTTTATTTTATTTTCAAATCATTTTAAGGCAAGATTCTGATCAATCTGGTTCCTGTTCAAGAATCGAAGGTGTGAAATTTTGTAAGAAGAGGAGAATCTAGTCTCGGGCAGAATGTAAAAAAAAGTGCAATAGCCAAGATACTGCTTCAGAGTTAGCTTGTACTTGGCTAGATTTGGCTTCTACATTAGACCTCCCAACTCTCCTTGATTTTTGCAGGACTATCCTGGGTTTAGGAGGTATCATACTAAGCCTGGTCAGACACAGTCGGCTGCTGGCAGACAAGAAGTGCAGACCATAGTTTCCTGTATTTTCTTCGTGAATCTGGGAAGACCCTATCGGGCACAGTCAGCCATGGGTGAAAGTTGTCCGGATAATTCAGGATTTCCGATTTTCATTCCTGAAAAAAATATCTTCTCCGGTTTTCAAAAATTCCCACAGCCACTATAAGTGTGACCCGGAGATATGTAATACTGTCATTGAAACAGACCCTATCAAGGCTAAACACATGTGATCTCCACTGCCCACACAAAGGCATTGTGCTAGTACCCGAGACAAGGTAGTACTACATGTATGTATTATAAGCCTGTGGTGACAGCATACATGATGCAGGCTTTGTGTGAGGAACAGGCCTGTTGTATGACCATGTGTAATACAATGCAGTACTAAAGTAGGCCTGACTAACTCACACTTTTGTGGTTCAGACTGGGTCAGTGGGCATCTGAAGATCACCCGGTGATGTCATTTACTATTTATAGCTATTCCTGTACTGCTTTTCTTTTCAAGACAGGGGGATACTGGCCAGCTGGGTTATATCATGAGCAAATATGTATGGACTGTGATAAGACATTGTTTTGTGACATTTGTTTAATGGGCATGTTATTCCGCACCCGGGTTTCGGGTGCAAGGTATCGAAATACTGATAGGTCACTTACATTATAATCAACAATAAAATAAAATAATAATAAGCAAAGGAAACTGGCAATGTTCACTAAAGAATATTATGGACAAAATGGTTGATTGCTGGCTGAAGTACAGACTGAGATGGAAAATAAAAACCACTGACCTGAGGTAAATGTTTTATCACCAGCCTGTATTTCACTGACAATTTCAGGTTCAGGAGTGGACCCTTTGGAAAATTTGCTTTTCAGATTTTTTAACCTTGAGTTGCTTTCACTCATGCAGTCAGTTTCTGCCAGTATTTCTTTGATGTACATTGTGCTGGCAGCATCTGACTGTGTCTGGCCAGGCTTAAGTATGATACAAGGGGACAAGGTGGTCTAGAGGCAAGGTGCTCGCCTCTCATGCCAAGGGTCCCGGGTTCAAAACCCGGCCGGTGCAGGCATGTTGGAAGTTTGGGATTTTTCTCATATTTTCGTGTCCCTGATCCTATTGGGGGGTAGGATCGAGTACCTAGTCTTCTCGGATAAGGACGAAAAAATTCGGAGGGCCCGTGTGCACGTTGCGCATGTTAAAGATACATTGGCAGTTGGAAATCGAAAAGAGCAGGCCGAACAGGCCGCTGCCCGGGCAAAATTAAATAAAATGCATCCCAGCATTCCCTCCTCTCCTCCCTCATCTTCCCCAGCCCCTCCCCCCCAAAAAACCCGCCGACCGGCGCTGCACTGTGGCGAGGACGTGCCTGCTCCAGTTATAACTGGGCTGCAATGGCACAAAGGCAAATTTCCCAAATGGGATTAAAGTTATACAAATACAAAAATACAAAATACTTCCTTTAGGGTGCTGGAGGGACACGAGAAACAATTTTGTTTTTCATCATCATCATTGCCTTTCTCATCCTGGATCAGGGTATAGGCCACCAACAAACACTTTCCATCCCTATCTATCATGGGCCAGCCTCTTTACATTATTCCAAGTCTTTCCGCTTCGTTGCACATCATTTTCTCTGGCTCTTCTCCACGTTCCGCGCGGCCTTCCTCTTGATCTCTTGCCCTGGGGATTCCAATCCAATACCTTCTTCGTGATGCTGTTTCCTGGCCTCCTGAGAGTGTGGCCGATCCATCTCCATCGCCTCCTACCGATTTCCTCTCTGACTGGGCTCTGTCTTGTTCTTTTCCATACAATTTCATTGCTGACCTTGTCTGTCCATCTGATTTTAAGTAGCTTCCTCAAACATCTGTTGATGAAAACTTGGATTCTCTTTATGCAGGCCTGGGACGCATTCCAAGTCTCACATCCATACAACAGGACTGACTTCACGTTCGAGTTGAATATCCTCAGCTTTGTTTTTAGAGATATATCCTTGGTTCTCCAAATCTTGCTTAAGGACGTGAAAGCTGCCTGTGCCTTTCCAATTCGTGCTTTGACTTCTGCCTCTGTTCCTCCCTTATTGTCAATGATACTACCAAGATAGCAGAAGGACTCTACATCTTCCAGTGGTTGATCTCCTACTCTGACTTGTGCGCTTGGGGGTGCAACAATTTTTAGGACCTTCGACTTCGCAGGATGTATCCTCAATCCAATAGATTCTGAAATTTTGTTTAGAGCTGTAGTCTTTGCTTGCATCTGGTCGTGTGTGTGCGACAATAGTGCCAAGTCATCTGCAAAATCTAGATCGTCCAGCTGTGTCCATGGGGTCCATTGTATGCCATTTCTTCCTCCACTGGTGGTTTCTTTCATAAGCCAATCAATCACCAGGACAAACAGAAATGGGGACAGCAAACAACCCTGCCTAACACCAGTCTTGATATCAAAGCTGTCAGTAAGCTCGCCATCGTGTACGACTCTGCAACTTGTCCCCTCGTACATGCTCTTGATAAGGTTCACCATCTTCTCTGGGATTCCATAATGTCTCAATATTCTCCACAGTGTTTCTCTATCGATGCTATCAAAGGCCTTCTCGTAGTCAAGGAAGTTCACTATCAGTTGGGAGTTCCACTCTAGCGACTGCTCTACTATGATTCTCAGCGTGGCGATCTGGTCGGTGGTTGATCGATTACTCCTGAAACCAGCTTGCTCCTCACGAAGTTTTTGGTCTGTTGCATTCTGTATTCGCTTGAGAATAATCCGATTGAAAACCTTTCCTGGGATGGAGAGAAGTGTGATTCCTCTGTAGTTACTACAATTGCTAAGGTCCCCTTTTTTTGGAAGCTTCACGAGGTGTCCTTCCTTCCAGTCCTTTGGAAACTTGCCTCCGATCCAAATCCTCGAGAATAGTGAGTGCAGACCCTCTGCAGCCCCAGCAGCATCTGCCTTCAGCGCCTCTGGTGGGATCTGATCTGGTCCAGCTGCCTTGCCTCGATTTAACTGCTTTATGGCATCATTAATCTCTGCTTTAGTCGGAGGGTCGCAACTGATCGGTAAATCATTTCTTGCGGGTAGAATGTCGGGTGGGTTACTTGGTGGAGGTCTGTTCAAGAGGCTGTTAAAATGTTCTATCCATCTTTTTGCCTGAGCTTCCTTTCCAAAAATAGCCTTCCTGTTGTAATCCTTGACAGGAACTTCAGGTTTTCCATATTTTCCAGCAAGAGTCTTTGTAGTCTGGTAGAGGATCCTCATGTGTCCTCCTGTTGCTGCCTTCTCTGCTAACATTCCTATGAACTCCTCTTTGTCTTTTTTAATTGATTTTTTGACCTCTTTAGCTGATGCTCGGTACTCTTCCTGGTTACCAACTCTTGAGCTTCTTGTATGACTTGCATTTACCTGTTCTTTTAGGTCTCTTCTTATCCTTATCAAGTCCAGTGATTTTTGACTGATCCATTCCTTGTGTTCCACTTTCTTTTCCCCAAGAACATCCTGACATGTCGATGTAAGTACTCCTTTTACCTTAGCCCAGTGAGTCTCCAAATCTACTGTCTCTTCGAGGTCAACAAGGGGTTTGAATCTATTCCTCAGTGTCAGCTGGAACTCTTCCTTCTTGTCTCCATCCAGAAGGCTCACTTGAAACTTTCTCCTCTTTGTTCCTGCTCTGGTACCTTGTTTCTTGAGGCGGAGTTTGAGTCTTGCCCGCAGCATGTGATGGTCAGATCCAACATCAGCTCCTCTCTGTACTATGACATCCTCCAGTGAGCGTCTGAATCGTCGGGTGATGCAAAAGTGGTCAATCTGGTTTTCAGTTACTCCATCCGGTGAAGTCCAAGTGGCCTTATGGATCCTCTTGTGTGGGAATACTGAACCTCCAATCACATAGCTGTTAAATGCGCAGAAACTTGCAAACCGCTCTCCATTCTCATTCATTTGTCCCAAACCATTGCACCCCATAATGTCCTCATACCCTGTATTGTCCTGTCCTATCTTGGCATTGGCGTCTCCCATTATAATGTTCACATCTTTTCTTGGCAATGTGTCAACTATTTCCTGAAGCTGGTTGTAGAAATCGTCCTTGTCCTCATCGGTTGCTTCATTTGTTGGGGCGTATATCTGCACAATGTTCATGTTGATGTTCTTGTTCTTTGTAGTAAATGATGCCAATATAATTCTCCTTCCGTAGGGTTCCCATCCCCTCAGTGACCTCTGGGCGTGCTTGCTCAAGATGATCGCTACTCCTTCTGTATGCTTTTTGTCCTCCCTTCCAGAATACAAAATCTTTTCCCCAGAATTAAGTTGTTTCAGTCCGGACTGTATCCAGCGGGTCTCGCTAACTCCAAGTATGTGCAGTCTGTATCGCCTCATCTCCATTGTAACCTGGGCACTCTTTCCTGTTTCATACATGGAGCGGACATTCCACGACGCAATCCGGAGTGACTTGTTTGATGAAGGAGCAGTCAGGCCATCTGCACCAAGAAAAGATGTGAACATTATAATGGGAGACGCCAATGCCAAGATAGGACAGGACAATACAGGGTATGAGGACATTATGGGGTGCAATGGTTTGGGACAAATGAATGAGAATGGAGAGCGGTTTGCAAGTTTCTGCGCATTTAACAGCTATGTGATTGGAGGTTCAGTATTCCCACACAAGAGGATCCATAAGGCCACTTGGACTTCACCGGATGGAGTAACTGAAAACCAGATTGACCACTTTTGCATCACCCGACGATTCAGACGCTCACTGGAGGATGTCATAGTACAGAGAGGAGCTGATGTTGGATCTGACCATCACATGCTGCTGGCAAGACTCAAACTCCGCCTCAAGAAACAAGGTACCAGAGCAGGAACAAAGAGGAGAAAGTTTCAAGTGAGCCTTCTGGATGGAGACAAGAAGGAAGAGTTCCAGCTGACACTGAGGAATAGATTCAAACCCCTTGTTGACCTCGAAGAGACAGTAGATTTGGAGACTCACTGGGCTAAGGTAAAAGGAGTACTTACATCGACATGTCAGGATGTTCTTGGGGAAAAGAAAGTGGAACACAAGGAATGGATCAGTCAAAAATCACTGGACTTGATAAGGATAAGAAGAGACCTAAAAGAACAGGTAAATGCAAGTCATACAAGAAGCTCAAGAGTTGGTAACCAGGAAGAGTACCGAGCATCAGCTAAAGAGGTCAAAAAATCAATTAAAAAAGACAAAGAGGAGTTCATAGGAATGTTAGCAGAGAAGGCAGCAACAGGAGGACACATGAGGATCCTCTACCAGACTACAAAGACTCTTGCTGGAAAATATGGAAAACCTGAAGTTCCTGTCAAGGATTACAACAGGAAGGCTATTTTTGGAAAGGAAGCTCAGGCAAAAAGATGGATAGAACATTTTAACAGCCTCTTGAACAGATCTCCACCAAGCAATCCACCCGACATTCTACCCGCAAGAAATGATTTACCGATCAGTTGCGACCCTCCGACTAAAGCAGAGATTAATGATGCCATAAAGCAGTTAAATCGAGGCAAGGCAGCTGGACCAGATCAGATCCCACCAGAGGCGCTGAAGGCAGATGCTGCTGGGGCTGCAGAGGGTCTGCACTCACTATTCTCGAGGATTTGGATCGGAGGCAAGTTTCCAAAGGACTGGAAGGAAGGACACCTCGTGAAGCTTCCAAAAAAAGGGGACCTCAGCAATTGTAGTAACTACAGAGGAATCACACTTCTCTCCATCCCAGGAAAGGTTTTCAATCGGATTATTCTCAAGCGAATACAGAATGCAACAGACCCAAAACTTCGTGAGGAGCAAGCTGGTTTCAGGAGTAATCGATCAACCACCGACCAGATCGCCACGCTGAGAATCATAGTAGAGCAGTCGCTAGAGTGGAACTCCCAACTGATAGTGAACTTCCTTGACTACGAGAAGGCCTTTGATAGCATCGATAGAGAAACACTGTGGAGAATATTGAGACATTATGGAATCCCAGAGAAGATGGTGAACCTTATCAAGAGCATGTACGAGGGGACAAGTTGCAGAGTCGTACACGATGGTGAGCTTACTGACAGCTTTGATATCAAGACTGGTGTTAGGCAGGGTTGTTTGCTGTCCCCATTTCTGTTTGTCCTGGTGATTGATTGGCTTATGAAAGAAACCACCAGTGGAGGAAGAAATGGCATACAATGGACCCCATGGACACAGCTGGACGATCTAGATTTTGCAGATGACTTGGCACTATTGTCGCACACACACGACCAGATGCAAGCAAAGACTACGGCTCTAAAAAAAATTTCAGAATCTATTGGATTGAGGATACATCCTGCGAAGTCGAAGGTCCTAAAAATTGTTGCACCCCCAAGCGCACAAGTCAGAGTAGGAGATCAACCACTGGAAGATGTAGAGTCCTTCTGCTATCTTGGTAGTATCATTGACAATAAGGGAGGAACAGAGGCAGAAGTCAAAGCACGAATTGGAAAGGCACAGGCAGCTTTCACGTCCTTAAGCAAGATTTGGAGAACCAAGGATATATCTCTAAAAACAAAGCTGAGGATATTCAACTCGAACGTGAAGTCAGTCCTGTTGTATGGATGTGAGACTTGGAATGCGTCCCAGGCCTGCATAAAGAGAATCCAAGTTTTCATCAACAGATGTTTGAGGAAGCTACTTAAGATCAGATGGACAGACAAGGTCAGCAATGAAATTGTATGGAAAAGAACAAGACAGAGCCCAGTCAGAGAGGAAATTGGTAGGAGGCGATGGAGATGGATCGGCGACACTCTCAGGAGGCCAGGAAACAGCATCACGAAGAAGGTATTGGATTGGAATCCCCAGGGCAAGAGATCAAGAGGAAGGCCGCGCGGAACGTGGAGAAGAGCCAGAGAAAATGATGTGCAACGAAGCGGAAAGACTTGGAATAATATAAAGAGGCTGGCCCATGATAGAGAGGGATGGAAAGTGTTTGTTGGTGGCCTATACCCTGATCCAGGGTGAGAAAGGCAATGATGAAAAATGATTAACTTACTTTGAGTACATTTCAGTGATTTGTGTCTGTGTTCTCCTTTCGATGGAAATTATAACTTGATACATGTAGTTTCAGCCAAGACGCACAAATCAACTCGCCGTATTCCATCTGTCAATTTGAGTTTATGTCGCTGATGTCAAAAGTGCAACAATGCGCACCACAACCCTTCATAATTAAAGGAAAAAGTCTAGTACTTACCTTATTTATACATGTGCAATTTTTGGATATATAGTGGGAGAGTGAGAGGTTCGTCTTGGTATTCTGTGTGTGGGGTTTCAGTTTGCATTTATAAAATTATAGGGCATGGTCACACTTGCCCCTCGAGATGTCCCTTTTTGAAGTGGTTATTTTAGTTGGCAGATTTGCAACAGTTTCTCAGAGGTAGTTTTGTTCAGATGTGAAACTCAAAAATGTTTCTTACAGAGCAGAACATGATGATGAGGATGATCCTGAATCTCAAGAAGTATTGGAGGAACAGCTGGTGAGACAGTTAACTAAGGAATACCTCGAGTTGTTAGGTAAGTATCTGTACCCAACCTTTGATCACATCAGTGATTGTTCATGCAAATGTGAAAACTGGCATTCATTGGAGAGAATTTCTATCAGTTCATCATGAGCATTGTCCATGATTAATAGATAAAAAACAGGATTATACCGGAAAAGGTTACAATATTGAACTGCTCAGGCATAAATGGACATGGTATTTAAATCTTGAATGGAGGGGTTACTATGATTATGTTAATGGCTGGGAATACAAATAAAAACAGCATCAGGTTTAAGTGTCTCACAGATTTAGTAGGGAGATGCCTTGAAGGAGTAGTATTTTGTAAGTGTATGTTATTTGACTTTTGTGTGGCGTTTACAGAATAAAAAAGAAAATTTGATCATCTGTGCTTAACACATAGTAAAGCAAAGAGTGATTTTGATTTATAATCAATACGCATATGACTGTACCAGAAAAGTAAGCACCATTATTTCATTCATGCGCTTTTTCATTTACTAATAATAAGAAATTACACACGGTTTTGACACCATTTTATTAAAGCCTAACCAGTTCTTATGAATGAAGTTTGTTGGTTACTTGGTGTTTGTATGGTAGGTTTTCATTGTCCGTTGGTGTTGCAGTGTTGGTGTTATCAGGCAAGACATTGAGTTCTGAAGCGAAGGAGGAAATGGCCATGGAAGATGGAGGTGACACCAGCAAGCAGCAAGGTGGCACCCCTTGCAATTTTAAAGAACTAAGTGAATTGGGCATCACTGTCATTGGCACGCAAGTAAGTCTGTCTGCATCAGTAGCTGTCAGTATTGTTATAACTTTATGCCAGGGGTGGTGAGTCCTTTTTCAAGAGGGTGTCAAATTGGTGGCAATTTTCTACCTAATACATTTCCTCATACGCTTATGGTAATTTTGAACTGAAGATTTTATAATTAGTAATTATTACATATTTGTATTTTACCAAGCTAAAAACGGTTCTTGAATTATTGATTGGAAGAAATCACATTTAATCCTTTGAACCCTGATGTCCTGATTTTCCCTACAGCATATCCCTGGCCTGCTGAGCTCATGGTAACAAAATTGAGGGCACTCCACACATGTGTACCTGTGAATAGGGATAGAGTGATAGACATTGTAGCACATCATCGGTATTCCAGGGAAAATGGTTCATCTGGTTAATTTGTTGCATTTCTTTGGAATTGGAATTAAGTACATTGTGATGTGATTTTATGACCTGCTTAAAGTATTCAAATGTATGTTCTTGGAACGATAAAATACAATGTATCATACAGTCCTGACACTTTTATGAAATACAGGTTCATTATTGCATTTTTTTCTTTATAACCAAAATGAAAATCCCATCTTTCACGGTGCAACTTATCCTATATAAAAGCTGGGTTTTTTTTTTTTACAGGAACTCTATCCATCCATAATCATGTGCCTTCTCACTGGTTTTTCCTGGTCGGACACTTCTGTGTGCCATAGATGTTCTCATCTACTATGGCCAGTTTGCAAACAGGTATCTACTGACCTAGAGTAATTACGATTCAGTATTTTTTTTTTTTGTCATTCTATTTTGAAGATGTAAAACTCAAAACAGAAAAGAATGTACCAGCTCAGTAAAGAAAAAGGACAAGGCTTTACATACTTTTCATTTTTAGGCAGTTTTAGGTTTTACAGGAAAGACTTACTAAATGTGAAATATGAGAGGTGGTAGAGCATTGCCATCCCTCAAAATGAGAAGAGTGCTGCTCAGAAATCCACAATATTAATTATTAGTCCTTAATATTTAACCTCATCACCACTACTTGCTTTTCCCTGCCATATACCTGAACAGCACATTCTCATTATTGTGACGTGTGCTATCTATACCACACATCGCCTGTCCACAGCACAGTGACTGGGTTAATAGTAATGTTTTTGGATTGTTAGACCTTGCGATACTTTCTCGTTAACGCTCACCCTGCGCGCTACCCTTAAAGCCCGCTGCCTGGTCAGTGACTTTACGGAGAATCTTATCTGGGGTCACTGACCTGTGCCGCTATACTATGACCACATACGCTGTCCACGTGGTTCAGTTTTTATTGATCGGTATGAAAACATTCGCTGCTATGCCTTATCACGCTTGATAATGAATTAACCAGCAAAACCTTAGTCTGTCAGTCTCTAACCAATGATCTGACTTATGATTCCAAACTGACAGCTGTAGTTTTTGTGAGAACGAAGCATGATAACTAGCCACGCCCTCCCAAACCCTACACAAATAGTTTCATCCTGATTGACGCATACTAATAAACCAACGTGGGCATTTGGGGCAAAGATTATTTCAGAGCTTGTTTCTGATTGGTTCTTAGATACAGACAACTCCAGATGGTGGTCAGCTTATGAGAAAATGAGATAATATTCCAAATTTGTTGAGCAACAGTTCGCATGTCGATGTTACATCTTTTGAAAGTGTGGGGAGAGCCTTTGAATTATTTGAAAGCTTAGTCTTTGTGATTCTGACCAGTGGTTCACTGGTTAACATGTCCATGTCACAATGCCTTTGATTTAGAAGAGATACAGTGAACAATAGCACGGTGGTTACATCTCAAAAAGGTCAGTGACCTGATGCGTAAAAATACGGCTTGTGCGTTGGGCGGTCAGCTTGACCTTGCCGACTTTTGCTGCCCGTGCGGCGTGAGGGCTTGCGAAACCTGGGCGGCAGGGTGAGCCACTGAGGCTTAACATAATCCATCACCTGTGCACAACAATCCAGAAGGTCATAAAATAACACTGTATTCTATCAACTTTCCTTGTAGCTGGTAGCCAACAATCAGATGTCGGAGGAAGCAGCACAGCATGTGTTCATGTCCATTCTCTCAGGGTTACAACTGCATGGTCAACATGAGGCCTGTCAGTCCAATCTATTGTGCTTGTCTCTCATATTTTATGAGACTTTGGTGAGTCCAAATGTCTTTGTCATAGTGCAAAAATCATAACACTATAAGCTGTGTTTTGCTAATTTTGTGTTCTATCATTTGTTCCATTCCAACAAAATTTGAGCTGAGTCATTAATTTCTTAACATGTGGTCTAAGTGTCTGTCTTCCTTTACATGTGCTGTTTGACAGAGCGCTTTTGAAGGAAGGTCAATGTCACGAGTGGAGTGAGCGATAGTTAATAATTACGGGGGGAAAGGAGGAGAGTAAAATTAACGCACAGAGACAAGCGAGAAAGGCGTGCATGTTATGAGTGGGGGGTCTGAATGAGGCGAAAGCGCTGTAGTACTATCACTGCAAGTTAGAGGGTCCTACTGAACGGACGCTAGGAAGAGCCCAGGGGGCGGACATAAGTGAAAGCAGTCGGGAGACGGATGAGTGTTGTTCCAGTGATGACTGGTAGGTAGGACGTTGATTGATAATTATGATTGATGTATTATATGATATTCGTCTATTACTATGATGTAAATAAGTAGATGTGAGGAATGTGGAAGTCCTTGATATTGGATATAGCAATGTGCGCCATGAGCGATAGATGAAAGTGAGTTCATGGATTTGTAGCACGAGTGAGTATTGTATACTCCGATGGAGATGTGTTACCGTAAGATGTGTGGTGAGTGAAAGGTGAACTATCGTGTATACGCTTCATGAGTTGTAAGGAGAGGTGGAGTGAATAGAAATGGAAGGGTGTTATACCAATGTAATGTTATTCTTGTAGGTGTCGGGGACGGGCCGAAGAGCCACCTCGATGAGCACAAGTGATAGGCCAGCATAGGGCCGGAGGCCATACATAGGCCAGAAGTGAGACTGTTGGTGCAGGACAGTAGAGGCACATAAAGTCGTGGCAGTCAGGCCACGGACAGGGACGTAGATATGAGAGTGAATGAGATACTTATTATTATTGCCATGTTGATGGGCAAGTGAACTGATAAGGTGTATGACAATAGGAAGGCGATATTGAGAGACTGCGGTGCCAGTGAATCATTAATGTACTATTAAGACCCTGAGGGGAGAGGCTGAGGCCGAAGTGCCTTTAGGAAGTAACTACCGGATCGTGGATCCGAGGAAGAGTGCATGTGAGAGTAAGGCCGTTGTACGGCAGTGAAGTTCAATAATATAATGTATGTAATTGCGCTATTATCTGTATAATTTATGTATAATAAATGTGTGAGTCTGATGGGTTGTTCTGTTAAGTGTTAAACTTGTTCGTTCATGATTGTTGTCCTGTCATAACTTATTACATCTCCCAGTCTGGGATTTGTGACAGTCAACACCTAGTTGGCCAGCATGTCTGGTTTTTAAACTGGAAGCAAGCAATACAGAAATATTATACAAGCAAATGTTGAGCACAAAAACAGCAGTGATCTTGGGACTGGCAATAAGAATGAAACCACAGAACTCTGTAGATAGACTAGATCAAGAAATAGGTCAAGTCACTGTGCTCCCTACTATGTTGCCTTGAGACGGGACCAAAGGAGGGCAAGGCTTCGGTAAAAAAGTTTGAAAATCATGCACATTTGTTGTGAAATATCAGTGTGGACTGTTGTTAGTAGTCGCTTGCCCTCCTTTGGTCTGCAGTGGCGCAGCGCAAGGTGGCCACATGAATCGACACCATTTTTTAGTGGATGAAAGGGGGGCAGCACTGCAGAGTGCCCTCTCTTGTGTATTGTATAGCTCTGTGAATGTAATTGACAAATTTATATTCAGTTTGGACAAGATCCTTTCATTTTTACCATGTATAAAAATTTCATGATTAAGCAGTCAGGTTTTCACTTCTGTGAAATGCCTTAACTTTCTGTCCATCCACTAATTTACATGTTGCTAGTAAGTTGTTAAATCCAAACTGCAATGGTCATGACTGAAATTAGAAACCTAATTAATATTTTATGTTTTATCTCATTGCAGAGACAGAAATTTCCAGCCCTTACTCGTGTTTTACATCAAATTCCAGATGTGGATGCAAAACTGATTGATGTAAGTAGATTTGTAGATAAGTAGTTGGTTTTTGAAATGAAACAAAAAATATATTTTAGAAATTGCAGTTAATTTAATCACATTTCCAGAATCATATCTACTCTGATAGTTCTTAGCAATAGCATATATGTCTATTGCAAGTCATTACACATTTGCTAAAGTGGTTCACTTAGAGGAGAATAATGTAGCAGGTTTGCAAAGTACTTTAAGGTCTACACACAGATGTGCAAAGCACTTGAATATCTACGCAGACATGCAAAGCACTTTGTTATCAATACACTTCAAATAACATTATGGCTTATTAAAATTTTGATAGAATTTGTATTATTTCTTTATAATCCAATTTCTAGTCATTAGATAAAGATCATCTAGAATTCTCCACTAACATAAATCTCTTCAGATTCAGCCCTCAGAATGTATATGATGTTTAACTGAGTTTTATTTTAAACGGAAGACTGTGTTGGAAAACTGCTAAAATCAATTCAGAAAGGAGAGAAGTGCGGGTCAAGAAAATGAATATCCAGGAACTTCAGACCAACATATTCATGGTTAGGAATAATTATTGAAATTTTAGTGATGCAAAAAGTTCTGACATGAATTGTTGCAGCAAACAAGCGGACAGACATCGATATCTTTAATAGCATGATTGTGTCATTTTTTTTCCCTGTAGAATTTGGGAGATTTGTTAAGTTCCCCTCCTAAAGCAGGGAGTGAGAAGAAAAAGAAAGAAACTTTTAAGAAAATTGTCGCCAACATCATAGGGGTAAGTAATGATGACATTTGTAGTGGTTCCTTTTTTATGCCATTCAAAAAGAATTCCATGGTGGCCGAATGCATCTTTCGAAACTTGGAGACCAGGGGTAGGTGGAAAAGGAAAAAAAAAAATCAGTTCTTGTGTTATGGAAAATGACAGCATGCTTATCATTTAATTACCTCATTTGACAACCTGATAGAATTTTCAGCTTCATGGAGATAACGATGATGGCTGTCTGTGAAGTAGGCAGCAGTCAGTGACTTCATATTGAATTCATTGCAAGTGAAATTTAATTTGGTGGATGGCTTTATATATTGCAATGAAGCTGAGGAAGTGATAAATAAGTATAAGTGGTAAATACTTGATGGTTATGCTGCCTACATCCTCAAAATTTGATGTGTTGCCTGTTTCTGTATTCTGAGTTTGTAGACACGGCGTACAAAAACCAGATACTTTAGTTGGCCGCCGCGGTAATAGGCTGGGGGCGCCCGCGGTCGTTGGGCCGTGACGGTGACCGGGGTTACTCGTCAGTCAGCGAGCGCCGTAGAATGGATGTTGCAAAACGCGTTTTTTGTACTTTATCGGGGAGTTATTACGCTAACAATGTTTGATTCAACGATTAATTGTTAGTGGGTAGCAGTAGGCAAATGCTGTTAGTGTAAGATATCGAAAGAAAAAGACTTAAATATTGATTGGTTTAGTTGTAGTAGGTAGTTAAAGTTGACCCTATTTCAATGCTGACACTGTTGTTAGATATGACATAATAAAGATCCATAATTCGGTAACTGCCGGTCGGTTCCTGTTCAAATTTACAACATATGAAGTAGACACATGTACAAGCTTTCTCACCAAGTGGCTTTTTTGCCGCAGCTTTTATAATGCGTACAGGTCAATTTAAACAGCTACGTGTTGTCACTTGGCATATTATGTCGCCCTTACCTTGCATTTGCCGTCTCCTCGTAAGAATGTTTGCGCATTTCTTTTACTTGGAACAGCTTATTTATGTACACTAAATACAGTTTCGAAGTGCCTCACAATTTGGTTCATTGTTGTGTGGAAGGGTCGGTCTCTGAATTTTCATTTGGTCACACTTTAGGCCAGGGTTTGACTGTGCAGCTCAGTGACGGAGCTACTTGCAACAGATGGATTTTCATGATAAATTCTAGTTTACGAAAATTATGATTGATGCTACATACTCTTATTTTTTCTTTGAGTTTGGCGATAGCCTGGTGGCTACTCGCACTGCCTTGCTCACCCAGCAACCGAACCCGAATGTTATTGTCTTATATAGTTTAGCATGTAGATCTAGTGGTGTTCTACAATGTGTTGTTCTGGGATTGTTTTGTTGGGCAACATCCTACTGTATGTCACATTGTAATTGTCTATCACTATCAGAGTTTGAAATCCAGAGAGTAATTCTGTGTGTATGGGTTTAGTGTCTGAGATGGCTCTGTGAACTTGACTGAAAGAGTTGTTGAGATAGTCGAATGTCATTTGCAGTGTTACATGCCTCCTCGATGATGAATATAATTGCGTGTATGCGTTTTTGCCTGAGTGACAATCTCTTCAGTGAGGCTGAGATTCTTATGGCAGTGGTTACCAATAAATGACCTGCTGCTATAATAAGCATGTGGTGAGATTCTGTGTGTTTTGAGAATTCCATCGAAGCAGGAAGCAAGAGGGCCAGAATTTGGGGTGAGCCCAGAAAATGTGCTAAGAGATAATGCATCTTCTGTCTGCTTCAATTCTTGTATTTTGTTTTGTCGGCGTCCGTGTCGCTGAAAATTATGCTAGTTACATTTATATAGGGTATGTCCTGGTTGGTTGTTTCAGTGTGAGGTATGTTTTGGTCAGTTATGTTTGTTTTAGAGAGACTTGTGCTTGGAGAGTCTACATTGGTGTGTTACTTGTTTTTTTCGGCTGCTGAGGTGAGGTGACTGGGATGCAAACTGCTTCAGTAGGACACAGCCGTGAGACATTCGCTGCCTCTGCTGTTTCGTTACAGTTGGGTTGTATTCACTCCAAATGTTTAAACTGTTTTCAATAGTAGGTCTGAGAATCAAATGAAACAGTGCTTTGTTCACGTTTAACGTCCTGAACTATCTTGTAACATTCTGGACAGATATATTTGGAATGTTTCTCGATATAGCCTTCCCTGATATCTAGTCGGCAGACAAAAAAAAAAAAAAACGTCGCATGCAATTAATCAACACAAAAAAATGGTTTTTGGTATGTTTTTTTTTATCTTCCAAACACACGTCACAAATGTCCAGAGCAGAAATATGCTTATTTCGTGCATGATTCACGTTATTATTATGTTCAAGCAGTTTATTACATCACAAGAAAATCGGTAGTTAAGCCAACATAACAACAATAGGTGAGCACGTCGCATATAAATGGATATAGCGTTCCAACTAAAGCTGCGCCGGTAATGAAATTAGCGCAGACAGATCCGAAATTATTTGTGATCACACAGATGAAAACGGCAAACTGTTTTCTTCGACCGTTTTTGTGTAATTAACAATAGTTTATATGCGATTGGGCATCGAAATAGTACATTGTACAGGTAATAAACATACGTGCGTAAAACAAAGACAAAAGCACGTAGAAAGCTGGGATTTGCGCAGACTGTGAGGGAAAGATTGTTGCTGGAGACTTCATAGCAAGACATCGGGATGGGCCCACGGGGACTGTCGCAAATTTGATATCAAAAGAGTCAAATTTTAACATGAAAGCGTCTCCCGTTAATTGCTGCCCGCGGAGTGAATCTGACCGCATTGACCCCGGTGAGCATTCCAGCGCACGAGATTTATGACCGCCAGCCGGCGACAACTAAGAGGCGCGATTTGGAGCATTTTTGTACGCCGTGTAGAGGGCTTAGTTTTTAAAAATAAGTACAGGTAATCCAATCCCATAATAAAGAAACAAATTTTCATATTGGATGAAACAAAGCTCTCTTGCACTGAAAAGTAAGTGGCCCTGTGGTGTAATAAAGTCATCAACCATTGTTACATTTTGGAAGTGTAAAGAAAATGGAAGTATTTCAAGTTCAGGAATATCTGTGATAGTGAAGTTCAATTTGCATCACAATGGACACAATCCATGGTAACACATATTTATTATATTTGTACATCCACAGAAAAATATTGGCCAACGCTTCCGACGCACAGCGCAGTACACAAATCTTCCAAGACTGTTTTTGCAATCACGCAGGTCAAAGACCCCAGCCCTAGAAGACATTGAAAAGGATAATCTTGGATTATGTGAGCTCTTTTCACCATCTTCCAATTTTGATTAATTTCCTTCATTGCTTTGAAATGCGACCACTTTTAATCACTGATATTTTTCACTGTTATTGTGAAATTGTGTGTTGTACTTGATTGTTCACTGTTGTACATTTGTAAAAAAAACTTTAAAAGTACAAAGAGAATATTTTACTTGCCTGTTAGTTTCGTGTTCTGAGTGAAATTTAGATGTTTCTTGGAACTGGTTTTTAATTCACTTTATTGTGAAATCAAATTGTTGCTTGGGTAACAACCAGACTTAATTAATGTTGTGTTGTATTTCACTATTGATTGTTCACAAATACTGACAAAACACTAGTGCAGTGTACATTAAGAAAAATTTAGTCTTAGATGTCCCAGACTATTGCTGAAAATGGGATGAGATTTCATTTATAAAACTGACAAACCAGATATGCTTATGTTTGAAGTGTTAGAGGTACAAATTTATTGATATTACTTGAAGCACTATTGTTGAACACAGGGGGAAAATGACAACCAGAACTCTTAGACAGTTTATCCTGTTCTCTCTCTTTGAAAAGCCAGTGGAATAAAGCTCTTCAAAGGCTTTGCTGTCTTGATAAGGACTGCAAGGATTTAATTCTGTTGTGCCTGCTCAAAAATCAAAATAGAATATATAAAAAAACACTGCATAGGCCTGGTCAGATAAAAGTTTCAAATCTGACTTGGGCTGATGGAAGCCCAACCCTCGCCACTGATATATAGCCCCATAGGGGGACCCCATGAAGGATACCGATTTCTGACTCTGAGCCCATAGGTACCGTAAGCGATAGGGATTTTTTTTACATAATCTCACTAATCACACAGAGATGCTGCCTGCTATCGGCTGCAGTCGGTGTGCAAAGGACCCACCTGTTTTGTTGGAATGAAAAGTGAATTCTTATTCGCGCTGAATCGAGACATGGGAAAGGTGTGACGTCACACTTCCAGACTGGGGAAGTTTTCTACTGACCCTGTCAAAGCTGGACAGGACTGTGGAAAAAATCTGATTGAAGATTTGAAATCTGCGGTCCCAAAGTAACAAAGTCAGTGAGCAGAATTGGCTTTTTCTTGAATAATAACTATGAAAAAAATTATCACAAATTAAATTTTAAAAAATTTTAAGTCCAGCATTTGACCAACAGATTTTGAAGTGTGTAATGAGCCTGAGTATATAGGTATCTAGATCAAAATCTATGCTGATGTCCACTTCACAACTATCAAGCATGAACGTCTATGCTTATAGGCACGAAACTACTCAGCGCCCTTTATATGTAGCATTGAAATGTTAGGCACACACCTATAAGCGCTTACCTCATCATCATTGCCTTTCTCACCCTGGATCAGGGTATAGGCCACCAACAAACACTTTCCATCCCTCTCTATCATGGGCCAGCTTCTTTACATTATTCCAAGTCTTTCCGCTTCGTTGCACATCATTTTCTCTGGCTCTTCTCCACGTTCCGCGCGGCCTTCCTCTTGATCTTTTGCCCTGGGGATTCCAATCCAATACCTTCTTCGTGATGCTGTTTCCTGGCCTCCTGAGAGTGTGGCCGATCCATCTCCATCGCCTCCTACCGATTTCCTCTCTTACCGGGCTCTGTCTTGTTCTTTTCCATACAATTTCATTGCTGACCTTGTCTGTCCATCTGATCTTAAGTAGCTTCCTCAAACATCTGTTGATGAAAACTTGGATTCTCTTTATGCAGGCCTGGGACGCATTCCAAGTCTCACATCCATACAACAGGACTGACTTCACGTTCGAGTTGAATATCCTCAGCTTTGTTTTTAGAGATATATCCTTGGTTCTCCAAATCTTGCTTAAGGACGTGAAAGCTGCCTGTGCCTTTCCAATTCGTGCTTTGACTTCTGCCTCTGTTCCTCCCTTTTTGTCAATGATACTACCAAGATAGCAGAAGGACTCTACATCTTCCAGTGGTTGATCTCCTACTCTGACTTGTGCACTTGGGGGTGCAACAATTTTTAGGACCTTCGACTTCGCAGGATGTATCCTCAATCCAATAGATTCTGAAATTTTGTTTAGAGCTGTAGTCTTTGCTTGCATCTGGTCGTGTGTGTGCGACAATAGTGCCAAGTCATCTGCAAAATCTAGATCGTCCAGCTGTGTCCATGGGGTCCATTGTATGCCATTTCTTCCTCCACTGGTGGTTTCTTTCATAAGCCAATCAATCACCAGGACAAACAGAAATGGGGACAGCAAACAACCCTGCCTAACACCAGTCTTGATATCAAAGCTGTCAGTAAGCTCGCCATCGTGTACGACTCTGCAACTTGTCCCCTCGTACATGCTTTTGATAAGGTTCACCATCTTCTCTGGGATTCCATAATGTCTCAATATTCTCCACAGTGTTTCTCTATCGATGCTATCAAAGGCCTTCTCGTAGTCAAGGAAGTTCACTATCAGTTGGGAGTTCCACTCTAGCGACTGCTCTACTATGATTCTCAGCGTGGCGATCTGGTCGGTGGTTGATCGATTACTCCTGAAACCAGCTTGCTCCTCACGAAGTTTTTGGTCTGTTGCATTCTGTATTCGCTTGAGAATAATCCGATTGAAAACCTTTCCTGGGATGGAGAGAAGTGTGATTCCTCTGTAGTTACTACAATTGCTGAGGTCCCCTTTTTTTGGAAGCTTCACGAGGTGTCCTTCCTTCCAGTCCTTTGGAAACTTGCCTCCGATCCAAATCCTCGAGAATAGTGAGTGCAGACCCTCTGCAGCCCCAGCAGCATCTGCCTTCAGCGCCTCTGGTGGGATCTGATCTGGTCCAGCTGCCTTGCCTCGATTTAACTGCTTTATGGCATCATTAATCTCTGCTTTAGTCGGAGGGTCGCAACTGATCGGTAAATCATTTCTTGCGGGTAGAATGTCGGGTGGGTTACTTGGTGGAGGTCTGTTCAAGAGGCTGTTAAAATGTTCTATCCATCTTTTTGCCTGAGCTTCCTTTCCAAAAATAGCCTTCCTGTTGTAATCCTTGACAGGAACTTCAGGTTTTCCATATTTTCCAGCAAGAGTCTTTGTAGTCTGGTAGAGGATCCTCATGTGTCCTCCTGTTGCTGCCTTCTCTGCTTTCTCTGCTAACATTCCTATGAACTCCTCTTTGTCTTTTTTAATTGATTTTTTGACCTCTTTAGCTGATGCCCGGTACTCTTCCTGGTTACCAACTCTTGAGCTTCTTGTACGACTTGCATTTACCTGTTCTTTTAGGTCTCTTCTTATCCTTATCAAGTCCAGTGATTTTTGACTGATCCATTCCCTGTGTTCCACTTTCTTTTCCCCAAGAACATCCTGACATGTCGATGTAAGTACTCCTTTTACCTTAGCCCAGTGAGTCTCCAAATCTACCGTCTCTTCGAGGTCAACAAGGGGTTTGAATCTATTCCTCAGTGTCAGCTGGAACTCTTCCTTCTTGTCTCCATCCAGAAGGCTCACTTGAAACTTTCTCCTCTTTGTTCCTGCTCTGGTACCTTGTTTCTTGAGGCGGAGTTTGAGTCTTGCCAGCAGCATGTGATGGTCAGATCCAACATCAGCTCCTCTCTGTACTATGACATCCTCCAGTGAGCGTCTGAATCGTCGGGTGATGCAAAAGTGGTCAATCTGGTTTTCAGTTACTCCATCCGGTGAAATCCAAGTGGCCTTATGGATCCTCTTGTGTGGGAATACTGAACCTCCAATCACATAGCTGTTAAATGCGCAGAAACTTGCAAACCGCTCTCCATTCTCATTCATTTGTCCCAAACCATTGCACCCCATAATGTCCTCATACCCTGTATTGTCCTGTCCTATCTTGGCATTGGCGTCTCCCATTATAATGTTCACATCTTTTCTTGGCAATGTGTCAACTATTTCCTGAAGCTGGTTGTAGAAATCGTCCTTGTCCTCATCGGTTGCTTCATTTGTTGGGGCGTATATCTGCACAATGTTCATGTTGATGTTCTTGTTCTTTGTAGTAAATGATGCCAATATAATTCTTCTTCCGTAGGGTTCCCATCCCCTCAGTGACCTCTGGGCGTGCTTGCTCAAGATGATCGCTACTCCTTCTGTATGCTTTTTGTCCTCCCTTCCAGAATACAAAATCTTTTCCCCCGAATTAAGTTGTTTCAGTCCGGACTGTATCCAGCGGGTCTCGCTAACTCCAAGTATGTGCAGTCTGTATCGCCTCATCTCCATTGTAACCTGGGCACTCTTTCCTGCTTCATACATGGAGCGGACATTCCACGACGCAATCCGGAGTGACTTGTTTGATGAAGGAGCAGTCAGGCCAGTGGAGTCCTTTCGGCTTTGTCCATTGTCCTTCATTGAATCTACAGGTGCAGATGCTCCCCCTTCTCCCAAGATAAAAGACTGATTTAAAGTATTTGCTTGTGTTTCTGTAACTGGTTTATTTTTACAGGGTGGGTAGTTGGCCCACCGCCAACTGGCTCTTCTCGGGAGACCAGGACCTTTGCACCTTTAGTCGCCTCTTACGACACGCAGTATCACGTCAGATGTATTCTTTGCTATCCCTCTTCTGCAAGAGGGTCCCGCATCTGCACGGGCGCTTAATAAGCGCTTACCTATACGCACATATATGCGGTATCCTTTATAGGGTTGCCCATAGCTCTGAAAAGAGACATGCCCTACCGCTGAACATTGTTACGAATTTTAGTTGATATTGACAATGGCTTTCACTACAGGTCATTCTAAATGCCATCAGTTTGGGTAGTTATTTTACCATTCACTGTTGAAAAACAGAATAAGCCCTGCAACTGTCAGTAATTTGCACAGTTTCATGCTTCATCGTATATATGTTTCTTAACCATGATTGACATAGCATGTGCAGATAAAATTTCATGCAAAAAAGATAACATGAAGTGCACAAATTTTACAGATTTTGATCTAATTTGCCCTCATTTTTTATAATTGAAAAACATGATATGTGATGCAATTCAGGATGCAACATTGGCCCTGTCTTATGTTTGCCTAAATAAGGCATTTTTCTACCCTTAATATGAGAGATCATTTTGTCCCAGTATACCAGCAACAGGCTTGCTATTAGAATGCCCTAGTTTGTGTCAGAAATGTTTGTTACTAATGAATTTAAGAGGATACTCAATAATTAACAGTGCAAATAAATACATTTTTTGGTCCTTACTTGAGAAAAAACACCTCATGATAAAAATATGCATCAGCTTTACAAAACAATTAATTATACATGTATTCAGAAAGTGTTGGTTGAAGCAACCTCTGTGGTGTTACATGAACCAGTTTCAAAATCCTCTATGGTTGTAAGAAAAGGTAAACTACATGTACATGGATTTGTATATTTTTATCATAGATACAGACTGTCTCTTGAAAAACCATTTTGACAAGAATATTGTTTAAGATTCATAATTATTGTATCCTTTTCTGACAATCGACGGCCAAAATACTAATTTACTGCAGAACTGCCTTATCATTTTGCATTTTCACTTAATTGCTGTAATTTAAGTGGGCAGCACTTAGTGAATATTTTTTTGAGCCCTCGTTGACAGATCAAGATTGATGAATGATATTATCATGAATGGAAGTGAAGATTTGTATTCCTCATGGTCAAATAAATGTGTGGGTTTTTTTTGTTGCATTTTGTATTTATGCTGACCGAGTTGAATTGGGCCATATTACTGCTCCATGGTTGCGGAGAATAAACGTTGAAATTCATATTCTGTTCTTGGTCTGAATGTGTTATTTCTCATGTGCTTTTTCAGATTGGTATGTGGCACGAAATGCCTGCTGGTAACTTTAATTCTTGTCATCTCAGTGCTGCAGTTTTGATTTACTCAGATTTACTAGTCAAATCAGGAGGCCCTGAGAAAGTTTTTGTTGTTCATGTTTACTCTGGCAAGAACAGGAACAGCCAAAGCAGAAGGATCAGAACAGCCGCACAACTTTCTAAATATATCATGTGGTAAAATGAAGAGTGTTCAGAATGAGGTGAAAAAACAAAAAAGAAAAATCATACAAAAATTACCAATTTGCTTGTATTTGCTCAGGTACTAAAAATTCCCATGTAAATATCAGGAGAGAATGCTTATGTAGTAAATGAAACAAGACATGATCATAATCAATCAAATAGCCTGCATTCTGCACATGCGCATTATTTGTTAATGTTGAATAATCCATAACACCAAACCTTGCCGGATTTTTCTAAGGCCCAAGTTTACATCAGAAGTGTAATTTTTAAAATGATCTTGTCCAGCGATCGACTCTGTGAAACAAACTTTCCTAGCCTAGCAATGCGTGACCACATTCAAATTAGGCATCTAATGATAAAGTTACACGTCTCGTAAACTTTAGCCAAAATGTTAAATCTGATAAGAATGGACTCTTTTCTTCATGGTATTTCATCGAAAAAGTTGAGTGACATGTCTAAGGGTCAAATGCAGTCTATATTTATATTTCTCATAAGCACAGTTCCAATTGTTAAAAGGCCTGTGAATTTATTCACATTAACATTTCAGACCCTGTGAAATGTTCACTTTGCAGCTTTCTGGTGAAATCGGTTTGAGTGCCCTTTCCCATTGGAACAAAAGATTTAGGTCAGGGCCTGGTCTCATCTAGTGATGGCAAGTTACCAAAAAATCATACAGTTAAGCAAATGACTCTTTTAAGTTTCGGGGGGTTATACATGTATTACTAAAGGTGATGAGCGAATCAGCTACCGCTTTCTCTTTATTGGATGTTAAATTATGCACAGAAACCCGTCATCACCAGCAATTCATTTGCTGTGTGAAATGGCACACTAGTGTGGGAGGAGGCTAGTAATTTTAATTTGTGAAACATGTTTTACTATTATTTAAAGCAAATGGCATGCATTGTGAAAGATATATAATATACATTTTACATGCATGGCCATATTACAGTTTACTGGGCATATTTTTGGATTGTCTTTTTACATCCTAAAACAGATGTTCTTCAAATGTTTCACCTTCAAGAAAACCTATGGTGGTCTTTAAAAACTCTTAACATCACACATACATGAACATATTATTATGTTTTCAGAGAACTGGCCAGTTGTAGCTGTGCATCCGTGTGTGGCAATAAGCCTAAGACTAATAAGAGGCATTATCTTACAATGATCAACTGTTGGTAGTTGCACTGACCCATCTGGTTGAATAATTTTCCCACCAAAGCTGCATTGTCCAGTTATCCTAAACTGATTTGCACAGTCGCTTGTTAATCTTTCTCTGTGCATTCCTCATCAAAGGTGAGGCAGTGTACACGATAAAGTTTTCTGAAGAATGACTGATATGAAATTACCATTTTCTCACTTGTTAATTAATTCCCGTATCTGTACTTTCCATTTTTGAAATATGCTGTAATAAAGAAAAAATCTTGTATTCTCATATATTTTTCTTTCATTTATTTTTTTATGTTTTAAATTTCTGGTTCAACTTGTAATGCAACTTATTGAAAATTCTATTATTAAAGATAATTCACAGTAGACTAATATATATATAGAGTTCTCTCTCAGAGCTTACAATATGCATGGAGAATTTATTTCCTTTCCACTTTGTTGGTATTTTAGATGATGTCATTTTGTTGTATACGTTACCGGCAAAATATGAAATCAGGCATTCTCTAGCAGTGCTTCCAGAAATCCGCAAATGGCGAAATTTCAGCAAGTTTCGCAAAATTCCTTGTTTTAAAATGTGTGTATAAATTGTAGTTATATTGATGTTTAGTTGGCCCTACAACATGCTCAGATTTTGATTTTTTACCCTCTATTTTTTAAATTTTTCTTCGGCTTCAGGGGGCTTCAAATTTGGGGCAGTACACAACGTCCCCCTGAAAACCCCCTACCAGGGCGCTGCCCTGGACCTGGACAAATTTCCTCGAATTTCTTTCTTGGCTGCTGGAAGCACTGTCTAGAATAGAATGCCAAAAAGGAGACAGCAAAGTACGAAGAATTTAATATTGTACACATGGCCTAGGCATATTTGTTTTGGCATTCTATGTTTTGGCATGCCTGGATTTCATACATTGCCAGTAACATATCGGGTGATAAAAAAAAAACTGCCAACATTGACACCAAATATCTTGCAATCCTTTTGATGAATCCGTGAGAAATTTTGGAAGAGTAATTATATGTGTAATGCTATGTTAAAATTTCATCAAGATTTAATCATTACTTTTAAAGATATTTTAGATTGTCTGTCAAAAATTAATAAAACAAGCCCGCTGAGAGAACGATGATTTTAAGGCAAATTCAGCTATCCAGTACACAACAGTTGAGCAGACTACCTTTCCAATCCAACCTTATTTTGTAGATCTAAGTTTAGCAGACGACACTCAACCAAGCCTTTTCAGTTTTGCTTCCTATAGTGTACATTGATTACCTCCAATCAAGTGTATTCCAACTAATGTGAAATCTAGTGGCATTTCAACTAGAAAAACTTGTTTTGTCTTTCCTTTGATGTCATAATCATCATTTGGTAACATTCTTGGATTAAGATCAAAATCTAGATCTAGTTTTTGATCTGATTATTTTCACCTAGGCCTAACATGGTATTTAGTTCCTCGGATCGAATTGTTATTGAGACTCTCTACAAGGAAAAGGGGTAGATGGGTGCTCGAATTGTGAACGAATTTCCCAATAAGTACTGTGGTCTAAAAGAAGTGTCAATTCATTGGTCAGCAAAATCATTGCAACAGGAACTTCAGACAGAAAGAAAGGCAGCGGTAGACCAAAAACTGTGAAAACATATTTGACCATTTGAATCACTAAATATCACTAAATTGTAAGTACAAATTTTTATTGCACATCATGCTTTTTCGCATTTTGACCTACCTTAACGCTTTACTTAACTTTTTTTCAATGAAGCTATTTCATTCAATTTTCGTAAGCATACACATTATGTATTTACCCATACATATGTGAAATATCATTGAGATCGAATAAGCGGTTCATGAATTATAAAGCTTCAAATTTGGGGCAGTTTTTTTTTTTTTTTATCACCCTATTATATACTCCACTTCACTTCAACTGTGAGCCTATCTGCTCTCTGAATGTCCACAGCAATTTATAAGTCACAACTAGCTTTTTACAAATGGAACAACAAGCACAAACTGAGAAGTCAGGACATTATAAGTGATGTATTATGTTTATTCAAAAAGTGTACAACTGGTTCCTATGAAAAGTAATGATAGCTTCAAAAGACTGAATGTGATTTCCATATATGGCACAATCACTTATTACCACAGCACATACATAGAACTACAGTTACACAACATCACCACTGCTGACATAGTAAAATTCTGTCAGCAGCTATAATGTTTACCCTGAACATACTAAATGCAATCATCAAAAACTTTTTGGACATCTAAAAATGACTGAATTCTTTTACTCAAATAAACCCAGCACCTTCAAAATGAACATTTCCTTTACCAACAACTGCGTATTTCAGAGAATTTTTCATCTGCGCAAATATTACCCATAAACACTTCTCTCAGATACACTGTATCTTGTTTCATATCATTATACATTTGTGTTTCTTTCTTCTTTTGTTCCACACTGAGCATTGAAGATAATACTTAAAAGGTTTGGAATTTTGAATCTGTCTCAATCAGATTGAAACACTGAAGATATTGTGACAACTAATGAACTACAGTGAACCTGTTTTAGAAAACAAAATAAAGGGGAGGGGAAAAACAACAACAACAACAACAACAAAAAAAAACAAAAAAAAAAACAGACAAAAGGTGTTGCACAACTGAACTGAACATTACCATAATAGATCACAGATTTATAATTCAGGAGAGCATAGTGGGATGGCATTAAACCAAAACCAGAGACAGAGTGAACTGTCTGAGAAAAACAAATGTCACAGATGGTTATTTCCTCCTGTGCCACATTCTTGTTGAAGTAACACAATGAGGCAATTTTTTTAAAAAACTATTTCTTACCGCTCACATTGCAAGTTCACTCATAAACACATCATTAGGTTCAAGATCAGATGTGTCACTTTCTCTTTAGACCCCAAAAGAAATTTTTAAAATCTCAAATACTTGGAACATAGTAATTTTTGACGGAGGTGAAATTTTTCATCACAAAGATATATCAGAGATCACAGATAGTGGGTTACACCACAGGATATTCTAGAGTAGAAATTAAACATTTGTATTATGCCTACAGAGAACATGGACTGAGTGCTATTTGACTAACTAATGAAGACACACAGGACTGAGAAAAGTAGATGTCACTAAAGATCAATCTATGAACAACAAAAAACTCTCATGGAAAACAGATTCCAGAGATTATGTAACTGGCTCGAGATTAGAACCGTGACCCCTTTCCTTCACAGTAGGTTATACTTTTTAACTAAACAGAAAAAATGTTCATTAGTAAATGCTAAAACGAACAGAAAACACGTGCATATAATACATATAATGTTAGGTATAGTGTGGATTCTTCCACCAAAATGCATGCGATCGGCGCGAATGCCGGAACACAAAACATTGCAATGCCTCTCTGACGAGTACCAAATAGTCGGCAATGGTCCATAGCAAAAAATTTATGTCAAAAACTATACTGATGTTATACCCATTCTCAACATATATCTATTCCAAAAACAGTTGTGAAAGTGAAAATATGTAAATGTTAACTTTCATAATCCCACATCTTCATACCTGTCAATCGTATTGACAGTGGCACTTCATGCCAAGAAGTCCTATTATATCAAACTTTCACTAACAACTTGCACATCTGAGTGAATATCATCAATGAAATTTGAGTATCTGTCATAAACAGGATAAAAGAAAAAAGTCTCAATATTGTGAATGAGGTAATGAGCACATGACCAACAGAGGAGATCTGACCACTGAGAAGACTACTTATGACCTCATTTCAGTGGTACTGCTGGGAAAGCTTGGTCTAAGCCCATCTAAAGTTCACAAATATTAGGAAGAAATGACACAAGCACTTCTACAGTCAAGGATTTCTTGCACAATGTCACTGTTTACTTTCACTAGCGGTTAGTGATCAGTTTCCTCATGACAATGCAAGGGACTGAATTGCCCCAAAATCACAAGAAGAGATGTAAGGCTTTCATAAAACTAGTAAAGCAATGCAGTGATCACTGCACAAAAACCACACTCACTGAATGTATATAAATTCAACAAGAGGTATGCTATAGCATTTATAAAGTTTTGAATGAAAGTGAAGAAATTTACACTGTCATAATAGGTAATTTGAATTATCATTATTACCTCCTTGTCCACAACAAGGAACATAAAACTATCATTACAAATGTCAGTAACTACAGTGGATGAAACTAGCACAGTATATTATATGACGGATTTGATCACAACAATAACCAATCCACAAACATTCACTGATAAGTGGATCGTGCCTCTTGCAACCCAAAACACATGACTTTCTGTATCTGAATATTGCATGTAAATAAAAAGATACTATGTATATCGATCACCATTAAGAGAAGAAATTAAATGCCACATAAAATTCATATTGCTTCCTATTGCCAGCATCACAGAAAAACAGCTGAAAATTTTATTCCCACCATTCAACAACTTTACTGATGATATCCCATTCTATAGACAGACACCCAATGAAAACCATCGTCATGATACTCTCTTTAGTCAAAACTGCATTTGATTCCTGTTTTGTAATCGGATGTCTTAATACATCTCTATCTCTGTATGCATTTATCAGTTTCGCTGCAGATATCCTATGACTCTCAGGTGTCACTCATACTACACGTACTCCTTTACATTTGCACTGTAATACTCTGAACTTTACAAATTCCTGTCTGGCCACAGAAAGGGTATGACTATGAGGTAAAAAAAGAAGAAAAAGTTTCAAGACATTCATGCAATAACCTAAGCAAATTAAATGCACTGATTAGATGACAAGTTGACCTGCCAACAGCTGAACACAGTTATTGGCTATAACTGACAATTTACACTGCAAAACTTCTCAAAAAACAATGAGCCACAATTATCACATGCCACCAACAACAAACAAGTATAGATCTAGATCACTGTCTGAAAGTCTACGAAAATTAAATGCACTGAAGAGATGACCAGTTGACCAGCCGACAGCTGAACACAGTTATCAGACATAACTGACAATTCAGACTTTACAAAACTTCTCAACAAATATTTGAGCCACAATTATCACATGTCACCAACAGCAAAACAAGTGTAAATATAGATCTATGTCTAAAAGTCTGGTTATTCTCTGGAGCATCCAAATACATGTATTCCATATACACACACCACATTTGAAGATGCAAGAACAATTTTTAACAAGCTTTTATAGAGCACGGTTAATGCTTATTTATTTGGATTACTTGAGCAAGCATGCTGTTTGCTGTGAAGATAATACTTATCACCAGAAGGTAGACTATGGAGTTGGGGAATTAATATCCCAACAACACTGCCTTGAGGAAAATTCACTTTAGTCAGACTACATCCTGGAAACAGAACAAGCCATTTCACAATTTCACAGAAGAAAAGGAAAGAAATTAAAGCCTGAGACATTGTAAACAAAAATATAAATTTTCTTAGTTTTAAAAAAGGAGAGGAATTGACTCCTGGATTTCTCAAAGAAAAAGCTGGAAATATTAACCTGAAGACTGAACACAACATTCAAAACCACACTGGGCTGACTGAAATAAAAATGCTATTTTAGTCTTTGCCCTGCACTTTAGTTTTACATCTCTGCTCTTTGTAGATAAAATTTTACTATCTGCACAAAATTTTCAAATTGTCGAAGCAGCAAAAGCACCCTGATCTTGATGATTATGCACAAAACTTGTCTTCATAACACTACTGTGAGTGACATTTAAAAGATGGATCTAAGAAAGCAATACAATCAGAAGAAGGTAAGGATATGTCAAACCAGGAAATTGAAAGAACATCCTACTGGCATCTGAAATAAGTGTACTGTTTACTAATTAAGTGTTCGTCAGGGGCTGCAGTTTGTGCTTCAAAACATCAAAGTTTGGTAAGCTGACAAATGTCTTTACAAACTGGCATAATCGTTCTACATTCCATACCACTCATTCAAATGGTTCAATGATTTTGCTTCATTAGGTGTAAGTGATTTAGCGAATGTCACATCTGTCAATGAATAAGACAATTATTGTTTGCCCTCAATTTCCAGTAACAAATCATCTCCTTCCAACTTCATATCTTTACTGACTGCAATCAGCTTCACTGTGCCAGCCAATGGTGCGCTCACAACCATCTCCATCTTCATTGCACTGAGGACCAGTAGTGGCTGTCCTTTCTCCACCTCTTCTCCCTCCTGCACTTTAATGTCAATGACGGTTCCAGGCATGGGAGCTCCTACCGAGCCCCTCACACCTTTCAGAGCCTTGGGGTGCACATGCATCTCCTGGAAATATTTAAATGCACTATGATTACATGGCAAAGGGGAAAAAAAAAAATATACACTGTATATATGTACATGTAAACACAAATATAACCAGAATATAACCCGGAGTACATGTATACCATCAACACAGCAGTCTGTTCTTCAAAACCACAAACTGGTCAACTGACCAACTCATCTTCCTTCCCTCCCCTCCCTTTTTGCACTGATAACACCCCTCCCCTCCCCCACCCCAAAACACCACAGTAAGGCACATTTCTCTTCAATGTCATGTCCTTGCTCCCTCCATTCATCATCATCATTGCCTTTCTCACCCTGGATCAGGGTATAGGCCACCAACAAACACTTTCCATCCCTCTCTATCATGGGCCAGCCTCTTTACATTATTCCAAGTCTTTCCGCTTCGTTGCACATCATTTTCTCTGGCTCTTCTCCACGTTCCGCGCGGCCTTCCTCTTGATCTCTTGCCCTGGGGATTCCAATCCAATACCTTCTTCGTGATGCTGTTTCCTGGCCTCCTGAGAGTGTGGCCGATCCATCTCCATCGCCTCCTACCAATTTCCTCTCTGGCTGGGCTCTGTCTTGTTCTTTTCCATACAATTTCATTGCTGACCTTGTCTGTCCATCTGATCTTAAGTAGTTTCCTCAAACATCTGTTGATGAAAACTTGGATTCTCTTTATGCCGGCCTGGGACGCATTCCAAGTCTCACATCCATACAACAGGACTGACTTCACGTTCGAGTTGAATATCCTCAGCTTTGTTTTTAGAGATATATCCTTGGTTCTCCAAATCTTGCTTAAGGACGTGAAAGCTGCCTGTGCCTTTCCAATTCGTGCTTTGACTTCTGCCTCTGTTCCTCCCTTATTGTCAATGATACTACCAAGATAGCAGAAGGACTCTACATCTTCCAGTGGTTGATCTCCTACTCTGACTTGTGCGCTTGGGGGTGCAACAATTTTTAGGACCTTCGACTTCGCAGGATGTATCCTCAATCCAATAGATTCTGAAATTTTGTTTAGAGCTGTAGTCTTTGCTTGCATCTGGTCGTGTGTGTGCGACAATAGTGCCAAGTCATCTGCAAAATCTAGATCGTCCAGCTGTGTCCATGGGGTCCATTGTATGCCGTTTCTTCCTCCACTGGTGGTTTCTTTCATAAGCCAATCAATCACCAGGACAAACAGAAATGGGGACAGCAAACAACCCTGCCTAACACCAGTCTTGATATCAAAGCTGTCAGTAATCTCGCCATCGTGTATGACTCTGCAACTTGTCCCCTCGTACATGCTCTTGATAAGGTTCACCATTTTCTCTGGGATTCCATAATGTCTCAATATTCTCCACAGTGTTTCTCTATCGATGCTATCAAAGGCCTTCTCGTAGTCAAGGAAGTTCACTATCAGTTGGGAGTTCCACTCTAGCGACTGCTCTACTATGATTCTCAGCGTGGCGATCTGGTCGGTGGTTGATCGATTACTCCTGAAACCAGCTTGCTCCTCACGAAGTTTTGGGTCTGTTGCATTCTGTATTCGCTTGAGAATAATCCGATTGAAAACCTTTCCTGGGATGGAGAGAAGTGTGATTCCTCTGTAGTTACTACAATTGCTGAGGTCCCCTTTTTTTGGAAGCTTCACGAGGTGTCCTTCCTTCCAGTCCTTTGGAAACTTGCCTCCGATCCAAATCCTCGAGAATAGTGGGTGCAGACCCTCTGCAGCCCCAGCAGCATCTGCCTTCAGTGCCTCTGGTGGGATCTGGTCTGGTCCAGCTGCCTTGCCTCGATTTAACTGCTTTATGGCATCATTAATCTCTGCTTTAGTCGGAGGGTCGCAACTGATCGGTAAATCATTTCTTGCGGGTAGAATGTCAGGTGGGTTGCTTGGTGGAGGTCTGTTCAAGAGGCTGTTAAAATGTTCTATCCATCTTTTTGCCTGAGCTTCCTTTCCAAAAATAGCCTTCCTGTTGTAACCCTTGACAGGAACTTCAGGTTTTCCATATTTTCCAGCAAGAGTCTTTGTAGTCTGGTAGAGGATCCTCATGTGTCCTCCTGTTGCTGCCTTCTCTGCTTTCTCTGCTAACATTCCTATGAACTCCTCTTTGTCTTTTTTAATTGATTTTTTGACCTCTTTAGCTGATGCTCGGTACTCTTCCTGGTTACCAACTCTTGAGCTTCTTGTACAACTTGCATTTACCTGTTCTTTTAGGTCTCTTCTTATCCTTATCAAGTCCAGTGATTTTTGGCTGATCCATTCCTTGTGTTCCACTTTCTTTTCCCCAAGAACATCCTGACATGTCGATGTAAGTACTCCTTTTACCTTAGCCCAGTGAGTCTCCAAATCTACTGTCTCTTCAAGGTCAACAAGGGGTTTGAATCTATTCCTCAGTGTCAGCTGGAACTCTTCCTTCTTGTCTCCATCCAGAAGGCTCACTTGAAACTTTCTCCTCTTTGTTCCTGCTCTGGTACCTTGTTTCTTGAGGCGGAGTTTGAGTCTTGCCAGCAGCATGTGATGGTCAGATCCAACATCAGCTCCTCTCTGTACTATGACATCCTCCAGTGAGCGTCTGAATCGTCGGGTGATGCAAAAGTGGTCAATCTGGTTTTCAGTTACTCCATCCGGTGAAATCCAAGTGGCCTTATGGATCCTCTTGTGTGGGAATACTGAACCTCCAATCACATAGCTGTTAAATGCGCAGAAACTTGCAAACCGCTCTCCATTCTCATTCATTTGTCCCAAACCATTGCACCCCATAATGTCCTCATACCCTGTATTGTCCTGTCCTATCTTGGCATTGGCGTCTCCCATTATAATGTTCACATCTTTTCTTGGCAATGTGTCAACTATTTCCTGAAGCTGGTTGTAGAAATCGTCCTTGTCCTCATCGGTTGCTTCATTTGTTGGGGCGTATATCTGCACAATGTTCATGTTGATGTTCTTGTTCTTTGTAGTAAATGATGCCAATATAATTCTCCTTCCGTAGGGTTCCCATCCCCTCAGTGACCTCTGGGCGTGCTTGCTCAAGATGATCGCTACTCCTTCTGTATGCTTTTTGTCCTCCCTTCCAGAATACAAAATCTTTTCCCCAGAATTAAGTTGTTTCAGTCCGGACTGTATCCAGCGGGTCTCGCTAACTCCAAGTATGTGCAGTCTGTATCGCCTCATCTCCATTGTAACCTGGGCACTCTTTCCTGCTTCATACATGGAGCGGACATTCCACGACGCAATCCGGAGTGACTTGTTTGATGAAGGAGCAGTCAGGCCAGTGGAGTCCTTTCGGCTTTGTCCATTGTCCTTCATTGAATCTACAGGTGCAGATGCTCCCCCTTCTCCCAAGATAAAAGACTGATTTAAAGTATTTGCTTGTGTTTCTGTAACTGGTTTATTTTTACAGGGTGGGTAGTTGGCCCACCGCCAACTGGCTCTTCTCGGGAGACCAGGACCTTTGCATCTTTAGTCGCCTCTTACGACACGCAGTATCACGTCAGATGTATTCTTTGCTATCCCTCTTCTGCAAGAGGGCCCCGCATCTGCACGGGCGGCTCCCTCCATTACCAGAGGTATATATTAGATTCTTGAAAACAATAGATTATGTTTTGACCTTAGAAATATAGGACTATTAAGCAGTTCTGTTGCTGATGAAGAAATGTCTTACCTTCTGAGCTTCTGTATCTCTAATCCTCACAGATCTCAGCTGGCCGTTCAGCTCAAAAAAAACCTCCCTGGTTCCCGTGGAGCTCAAATCTCCGACGGCCAAAGTCACAATGGACAGATTTTTGCCCTTTTCAAGGCTGACCTGGTACAAAAGCAAAATGAAAGTGACTGAAAACTTCTTTCTTTCACAGAAAGTTTTTGTTGTTTTTGTTCTCTATGAGAGCAAATATCAGCAAAAAATTGATAGCCTTGGGAACAAACTTATGAGGGTCAACATTATGAAGGAAAAAAACACTTGATTAAATGTGGAAAGAGCGAGCTTAGACAGATGGTCTGATCACAGTAAATTTTTTTTATATTTCTATTGTTCTATGGTAAATATTGTTACATGATGTAAACACTACACGCTCCTCTATGATATCTTTACTTGCTTCTGACTAATGACACAAGGGCTTACCTCTAAATCTGTTGCAATTTTGGGTCCAATCAGGAAAGTCTTTGTATCAAGCTTATCCACAGGTCCAAATTTTCCACGGAAGTCCAAGAAGTCATCTGTTACCTGCAGAACAAAGCTTGGACGTTCATCTACACTTATCCTGTATCACAAATCTTATATACAATAAAATGTCGCCAGAATTCTATGATTAGAGACAGCTTAAAGAACAAAGCATAATGTCTTAAATTTTTCTACATTTATTGCTTAAACATCATTCAAGCATTCCAATAGAGATTGATAAATTATGGAACAAGCACATAATTAAACATAAAACAAAAATGAGAGTCAGTTACTAAGGTTTTACCACAAAAAAAAAAAAAAGCATGTTCAATAAATCTCAATATGTGCCTCCCTAACTAGCCATGGTTATCACATCTCCATCTGTTTGCTTAGTTTCCTCTAATTGTGCTTACAAGCTTTGGTTAGATATTCTCAATTTTTCATAACCTGTGCAAGCATGCATTTATTTTGCTCCTGACTATAGTGCATTAGGGGAACCTATTATTGATGTGATGATACTTCATTCGAGACAGACCACAACATTATTAGTTTTTCTTGAAGTTTTCAAGGGCATCAGAGAATTTGTCCAGGGCAAGTTTTGTAGACGATATCAAGAGCCACATGGCATACAATTGTAATTCCACTTTTTTTAAAAACATTGAGATATTTGGTATGCTTGTAGACCTTGACAGCCCGCAGGTTGTGTTATAACTTGTGGATTAAATTCTGAAAACGAATGGTTAAATAACATTTTTTAAAAATATCTGACTGTTAAGTCTTATATTGCGGGTATAGAGCAAAATTGTTGTATTTCCAGGTTTATGTATTGGGGTTCATAATGGCGATACTGTAATAATGACAAACTGCTTCTTGCGTTTTTTTTGTTATTCCGCTATCTTTCACCAGTTCCAAGTTACAGAGATCAGTATTATTGTATCTCCCTTAAAAATGAGATCATTGAGAGCAATTTTGTGGTATTTCCGAGTAAGCTCCCATTATTCATAAACCTGGAGATACAACAATTTTGCTTTATACCTGCGATATAGAGCCATTCAGTATTTTGCTTATCCTGAAAAATTTACAAAAACCAAGATGCAATAGTTTACCCTACTGCCCTCGATATCAGAAAATAAGTTTTGGGAACCCAGCGCCCAATGAAAACTTCCAGAAAAGACACAGTAAGTTTCTGTCTAATGCATTTCCATACTGGTTATTTCTTTATTTATTTAATGGTCACTGGCATGACATAACATCTCCCTCACATAATCATTGCTGACAATGGAAAGTTTGCAAAACAGTGACATAGATCTGGAACATGGAAATAAAATAAAACATAATCATGAAAATATTGTGAAAAGAAATAAATCCGTAGCTTGAAAAATGACCTTTTTGGTGATTCAATGAAATGTATCCTGACATATTCAGCAGCCGGTGAGTTAAACTGAATGAAAAGGAAGTTTTCTAAAACATAAGGAATTTACCTTTGGATACAATGCTGCACTCATCACATCCTCATCTGTAAGTTTTCCATATTTCTCTTCCAGAGTCTCTTTCATCTTTTCAAGGTCCAGGGCTGGTAAAATGGCACCAGGTCGGCCTTCAATCTTTTTGGCACCCTTTAGAACCTGCAAAAATTTAGTAGAAATTGGACATAAACATCTGCAGTTTGATGTACAAGCTTGAACACACACACAATTAATTTGAAGACAGTAATCCCATCCGCCCGTTCACAGAAACACTTTACTAGACTTTAATCATTTACCATTCTTTCATTTGACAGAAATCACCACCAAAATTTTAACAAACACAATTTTGAATTATTTTTTTTTGGCAATTATAAATATTTCAGGAAGGAAGACATTCAACATTCCTGACAAATGAAAAAAAATAATTGCAGACCGATGGTAAAACAACATTTTTTCCCTGTATCACATGATGACATATCTCATGAATCAATCCTACTCTTGCATGCTCACGCACCTTTGTCCTGAGTGGTTCTGGGTATCCACCTGGAGGCTCTCCCAAGTAACCTTGGAAATATTCCACCACTGATGAAGGGAATGACAATTCAGCAGCCCTTTCTTGCACTAATTCAGCTGTCAGTTTATTCTGTACCATGAACTGGGCCATGTCACCGACTACCTTTGATGATGGTGTCACCTGCATTAGAGGAAATGAAATTGAAGTGTTGCTATCCTGAACATGAATCTGTTCCTCTAGTATGATAGAAAAAAGGAATCTTTTCACAAAGCTACCTATGTAAAATTTGCTGACACTTACAGAACTTCAAAACACGATAAAATTTAGATGCAGATTCCCTTTTTTCCCCCCCTGAATTTTGACATCAAAACAAGACAGCATGAACTACATATATTTGGGAACCAAATTTTAGATTTTCCATAATAGACAACTTTTCAAAATTCACCAAATGCCAATGGTGCATAAATATATCACAAGGAAATTAAAAAAAAAAAAGTCATTACTACAGAGAAATGGTTGTATAGCAAAATTTAAGACATAGTATATTATTATTAAAATGAATACGAATTATTCCACGGCATATATCCACACAAAATGAAGGGCCTACCTTAGGTATATCTCCCAACAATTGGTTGGCCACAGAATAAACTTCCTTGATTTCTTCAAACTTGTCAGCAAGGCCAAGACTGAATGCCTGGAACTGAAGATTGGTGTACTGGCCACCTGTATGACCAGAGGATGAATAATTATACAATTGTCTGAAGATCAATAGAAATAAGATTTCATTAATATACCAAGTTCTTTTTTTAAAGAGTATTGACATGTGAAAAGCCTGATTTATCTGGATTAATAATTGGTAAATTTCCCATAAAGTTTAGTGGCTTAAGGGCATGAGCAGCTCTCTCTATCTCTCCTGTAGTCTTGTGGACCGTTTGAAGCCCCACAGGTGATCTGGCAACCAGCATCCTCCAATCCTCTCGGTTTTCTGACCTGATTGTATCGCTCAACCTCAAGCCCGTCCATTCTGGGATATTGTCCTCCCATCTCTTCCTCTGTCTGCCTCTCCTTCTCCCTCCTTGCACTGTGCCTTGCAGGAATGTCTTGGCAAGCCCTGATGATCTCATGTGTAGCTAATTAACATTCTTAATTTTTGGTAAATTTGAAAAACTTCGATTTTGGCCTCCTAATCCATTTCTGTATCTGGCACAATGTGCAAAGTCACAAAATTTGTGCTTTTAGGAATATCGATATATCATTTTTTGTACTGCTGTAAAATAGGAATTTTGCGAACTCTTCGGTCATTTTCTCAAAATTGGTTTTTTCAGCAGAACTTTTTTACTTTCCGTCCAAATACGCTGAAATTTGCACAAATGTTTTGTCAATGTGTATCACACTTTTGTATACACAAAACTGCAATATCTCTGTCCATTTTTGTTTTATCTTTATTTGAATGAAGGAAAAGAAATAAAAAATGAATCATAAAGGATCAAAGTGAATTATGAGGGACAAGATGAATTGATTTCAAAACACTTCCATACAAAGATTTATGTATGTCTTAAGTTATCACATGCCAAATTTCAGAACAACTGATAAAAAAATATAGAAGTTATAAGAAAAATAGAAATGTATGATAAAAATCCAAGATGGCCACCACTATTGTTACATAATAAATGAAACAAAAAATTCTGTCCATTTATCATGTCCTTGCAACCCAATGGACAGATCTAAGAGGAAAATTAAGTTATATATGAAGAAATGAGATTGGTTTTTTTTTAGCAGCACATGCCCTTAAAGACGCTACTTCCACAGAAATAACCAACAAACAATCATAATTCCATGAGTGGTACGGCTGGAAAAATCTGAACACAAGAAATCAGGGCATTGGAAGGGTCTTAACATTAAATAATAAAGATATTGTGCACAAAGACATTGTCATTATTCACTGCAAATCTGTGCTGAGAATCAACTGAAATAGCTGAACAGTCACCATAGGCCTATGCTTTCTGCTCTAGTTAAATTAGATTCATATGGTCACTGGGATGATTTACACTACATGCTGCAAGTACAAAAAATATATCCATGTATATGTATGTACCTGGAATTTCATTTTTGTATATGTCTGCATTTCCACTCTTCATGGTTGCTGTGCATTCAAAAGGTCCATAAAGATTGCGAGCCTGTTCCCAATAGGCAGAGTACTGAGACACTTTGTTTAGGTTTAGACCTGGACATGAAAGAAAAATGCGCTTAAACATCTGCTCCTCACATTAATGTAATAAATGCAAAAAAGATGAATAACACAATCATCAAAACTGATGCCTTCTTAACCCATACCCCGCGTGCTACCCGTAAAACCCGCTGCACGGTCAGTGACCTTACTCACAGAGAATTTAATCTGGGGTCACTGACCCGTGCCGCTATGCAATGACCACAAACGCTGTCCACGTGGTTCGGTTTTTATTGATCGGTATGAAAACATTCGCTGCTATGCCTTGTCACGCTTGATAATGAATTAACCAGCAAAACCTTTGTCAGTCTCTAACCAATGATCTGACTTATGATTCCAAACTGACAGCTGTAGTTTTCTTGAGAACGAAGCATGATAACTAGCCACGCCCTCCCAAGCCCTACACAAATGGTTTCATCCTGATTGACATACTAATAAACCAATGTGGGCATTTGGGGCAAAGATTATTTCAGAGCTTGTTTCTGATTGGTTCTTAGATACAGACAACTCCAGATGGTGGTCAGCTTGTGAGAAAATGAGATAATATTGCAAATTTGTTGAGCAACAGTTCGCGTGTCGATGTTACATCTTTTGAAAGTGTGGAGAGAGCCTTTGAAAGCTTAAGTCTTTGTGATTCCGACCAGTGGTTCACTGGTTAACATGTCCATGTCACAATGCCTTTGATTTAGAAGAGATACAGTGAACAATAACACGGTGGTTACGTCTCAAAAAGGTCAGTGACCTGATGCGTGAAAATACGGCTTGCGCATGGCGCGGTCAGCTTGACCTTCCCGATTTTTGCCGCCCGTGCCACGTGAGCGCTTGCGAGTAAATACCGACAATTGCCGCCCCTCGCAGGGTGAGGGTTAATTTCTAGCACCCAACTTTGCTAATATGATAAAAATGACTCACACTTTCAATCCACTTTATGGGGTCAGCTACTTTGCCATTTTAACTGCATCATACATTTTCAGTTTAACTACAAACATGTCAATGGGGTGAGGAGGAAAAAAAGAAGACAATCTTCGCTAATCTTCTCTTGTTGCAATCACATCTTGTTAATTAGCAACCTCTGCACAGTGATACATATGATAGGGAAAGAAATATAGTCTATGGTTTTGTGATTTGGTTTTTATGTTATCTCTTGATAATTACCATTTATTCCAGTTTGATACTCACCTATAAAACAACATGACACATTCTTTTTTGTGTTTATATGTTAGGGAAAAATACTCCACCAAATTAAAGGAGGTTTTTCTCATTTCGCCTAAAACAATAAGGAATGGGATTTCTTTTTAAGCTCAAAATGCATACTAATTGTACACACAAAATATACTGTACACCCAAAATATACTACAGTGTGTAGGATTTTCAGAATTTCGCAACATTCAATTAAAATCAGGTGAGTACCCAGTCTTATGCCTACCAGTGTCCAGCTCTGAGTTTTCTAAAGATGCCACCACAGCTCCCATGCTGGGTTGAGATGTGAGTCCTGACATGGAGTCTACAGCCACATCAACCACATCAGCACCAGCCTGTGCCGCAGCGATCATTGCAGCCACACCAGCACCAGATGTGTCGTGGGTGTGGACATGAATGGGAACATCTGGATATTTGTCCTTCAAGGATTTCACAAGAAGACTAGCAGCCCTTGGTTTCAGCAACCCTGCCATGTCCTATGATCACAAAATGTGCCACATTTGAAATACGTGAACTATAATTTTAAACAGACACACTTGATCAAACTCATGGCAAGTTCAAGAGCGATTGTCAGAGATCATTAAGAAACAAATTAAAATAAAATGGGGATCACTGCTTGAATTCTTTAATATTTATTAAATGGAAAAACAAAATCCTTTTGTTTTTATTACTTGGCTTTAAATATTTTCAGTCACTCATTTCCAAACGACCGTACAATTTTTTTCAAATCTGTCAAAGTCTCCGTCTGCAGGCCTTACTTTCTTTCGCCTGGAAACACCAGTATGATCTCCACATGCTATCTCATTGCAAAGTTTAGACACACAAAGCTGGTACATGGACATTACGTCAGTGCAGGATTAATGACATCTACTTGCACTCCTTTTTTCCTGTCCCTCCTAGCTTGTGCTTGTATAATGTTTTCATAATTTTCACAGTGGCTTTTGCTTAAATGCAAACTTCCCACATGTTGAAAGACCAAGTGATTTGTTTGCTTGTTTGTTACAGAAATTTCGGTACTCAAGTTCGAAACAATTACAAAATGTTGGACATGGTTCTGGACCAATATTTTACCATAACTATTGATGAGTGATAAAAATGATTTGGCACCACGCATTTATTTTTAATAGCTTAGGTTTGCGTTTATATCATTTTATTTAAACCTTCTCATATGTGATAAGTTTTGTTGATAAATTTTAATGATACCTTAATTGCCAGAATGTGAGTTCCTGCCTTGACCAATTCCCCGGCTAGCTTTTCATAATACTCCAAATTGTATTTTTTCTTGGTGGGATCAGAAACATCACCAGTGTAGGATATGGCTGCTTCAATCACACCTCCTGCAATGGCAGAGGTAAAAACATGAGTGTCCTACCAGTCAGCATCTTCTAACCTCTCTTCCCCTCCCCCTCCCCTCTCCATATCCGTAAGTGTTTTCTGTGCATATAAAAAAAACTGAAGGCAGGATGACGGCGGTGCATAAATATATTAAACTTGACAGAAATTTCTTTCTTATATGCCAATACTTTCCCAGTGCAACAAACAAGATGACTTGATCAAATCTGAGCACTGGGGACAAGATGAAAACATGGGCCTATGGTTAAGTCATTCTATCTGCATGAAGAAGTATGAAAGGCTAAGTATGAAACAGAACAGCAAAAAAAGCCTGATCACACAAGAAATTATACACAGCATATCCAAAGTTGTTTTGTTGGATTTCTTTTTTTTTTTTCAAAGGAGTACCTTTAGAAGCATGTCCTTTAACATGAAGGACTCGGCTTTGTCAGATGCAGTGAGACACGAGTTTTTTTTTACCTGCATTGCCTGTAGCCTCCATGCCCACAATGATATTGGGTACATAGTTCAGTGAGTCAAAAATCCTGAATATGTCCATTCCATTCTTCACTGCCAGCTCACAGAATCTGTGGGGATAAGTTTGATGAGATACATTAAATGAAGTCTGCTGCCGATGAACCTGAAAAATCATCAATATTCATCTAACAGCAACCCAGGATAACTAACTTTCAGAGAAGAAGGGCCACATTTGAGAGTTTTTACAGAATTCAACTATAGAGTGAACCGTGACAGGCATGCGAGTCTACATTATATACCAGTTGTATTTTCCTCAATGAAAGATATTTTTTTTTTACTAGCGGTTAAAGAAAGGAAAGCGCCCACAGATAAAAAGCTAAAAGAGTGGGCCAATGGTTGCCACCCCTCCGTCACCACTGTGTCTGGCTTGTTTAACATGAGCAACACATAGAGCCAAAATAAAATGTGAGCCACCTCCAACAATACATGCCATTATCTCAAATATTTCACTGCCACACGAAAGCTTGATTCTTCATCTGATTGCACTTTCATATAAACTATGTGCAAAAACATGACCTTAAATAACTCATGATAAATGTTCTGTGCCACATTATTTGTATTAATAGCACTCATTAGAAACTTCTTTCATGCCCTTTGCAATTAACCATCAATAGGTCATCTGTACCAACTATTCTACATCTTGCTCTCAATAACTGGTCCAGAAAATATATAAGCACAATGAGATATCATTTCACAGAAAAAGCTCTCTAACTTACTTGAAAACAACATTGTCAGGGTAGTTGGTATAGCCCACTGCATTTGCTCCTCTCAACAACATCTGGAAAGGAATGTTGGGAACCAGCCGTCTCAGCTCTCTCAGGCGTTCCCAGGGACATTCATGCAGGAAGCGCAAAGCCACATCAAAAGTAGCTCCTGAAACATTTAGTAATGTAGGAACAGTGCTGAGAGGCTCATCATAAAAACACAATTTTCTCAATATTATATTCATTTCAGGATTTCTTATTGCTTGGCACCAGTTACTGACTAAACCACAGACAATATAAACTTCACAATTCTTATACAAGTTACAATGATCCTCGGATCAAAGCAACTGATAATTACTGAAACAAAGCCTCTATTTTTCAACATATGTAACAATCTTTGAATTTTTTAAATTCATTTTGTTCCTGCCAGTGTCTACTTTCAGCTTATATGGTTTTCATTTTACTGCTGTTCAAGAGCATTCAATTCCGTGCACTTTTCCCTCATACGAACAGCATGCATAACACATAGGAGGCTGCATTTGTGACAGGGGTGGGAGGCACATAAAGAGGGGTGGAGGGAGGAAGTAGATTACCTCAGGTATTGCCGGGAGCCTCAACTAGTTCTAGATATAAGCAACCATGCTTATTGTTTATTCAGGGTTCATACAAAGTCTTGAAAACTAATTTTAAGGACTTTTTAAGGACTTCCTAAGGACTCACAGTAAACAAATCAAGGACCTGTGTGCTTGTGACCATAGCACTCAAAAATCAAGTACCCATGTGCAAGAAATATTACAGCTTTTCAAATTACAAGTGGTGTGCAGCACTCATTGAAACAGAATGTTTTTGTATCCAGAGTTCAAACGTAGTAAATTCACTTTGAAAAGTTCAGTTATTTCAAAGTACCAATTATCCAATGTGCAACTGGAAGTTTTGAATCTCAAATGTTTCAACTGAAACGCAAATTTTAAGGACTTTTTAAGGACTTTGACATCATTTTCAGAATTCAAGGACTTTTTTGAGTAATTATTTCTTTTATGAAAATTAAGGACTTAAAGGACTTTTAAGGACCTGTGTGAACCCTGTTATTGAAACAATTTTTCAGCACACAGCAGGCTAACTCTTGATAAGGGGAAGGGACACAATGGTTAGACAGTCATACTGACCCACCCACGATACCCTAGCAGGGTGGACAGGTAATGAGAAAAGGGTACCAGATTCCTGGCCAGTTTAGCACTGACATGAAATAAAGAGTATACTTTTGGCTTGACTAAACAATTTTTTGTTGTTTTTCCAGGTCACTGAGGGATTTAGTTGAGTTTGAGGTTTTGGTGCGGTAACAATATAATGGGGCAACCAGAAGCCTCATAATGTATGTTTTATGAAAATGTTAATTGATTACAATTTGAGACATGCCTGAGGAAATGAATTTATTATTATTTCTGACGTATCTGAGAATGACTGTTTAAAAAAAATATATCTAGACATTTGTCTTGACATGCATTTGTACCTAAACTAGACAATTAAATGAAAACTTTTCTCAAATGTAAGATTTTGATAATCTGTGAATAAAATGTTCATATTCAGTTAAATAGCAAACAAAGAAGAGTGCTATTCTATCAAAGGTAATAATCTGCAGTTTTCCCATACATCTGTTCAAGCAAAATTTAAAACCAATAAAAATCTCCATGATAACATATACTGTGGTCATCGTAGAAATGTTTCGACAAGCCTTTTCATTAATAACTCAGCTCCTTGTGGACTGACCTTTTCCAATTTTGCAGGTAACTGTAAATCGGTTTGTCTTAATTAAGAAATATTTTACATATAATTTATCTTGGAAACAAAACAGGTGGATAAAACTTCTACAGTAACAAAAATCCTACCTCCCCAGTTTTCTGTGCTGTAAAGTGGAGTGAAATTGTGGGCCAAGAAGGGGGAAATCCTTTTCAGGTCATATGTCCTGACTCTGGTAGCCAGTAGGGATTGATGAGAATCTCGGAATGTTGTGTCTGTCAGCAGCAGTCCTTTGTGCTCACGCACGTGCTTGGCAAATGCTTCTGGGCCTTGATTGACAATAATGTCCCTCAAGCCTGCAGGTGGTTTGGTAGCTGACAAGTAAAAATACAGAGAGTAGTGAGGACAAACACAAAGAACATAATATTACCCGTTTTTTTGTTTTATTACAAGAAAATGGTGAAATATATATATACTGTTCAAGAACTTTGTATGAATTCAATAATTATAAGATTTTTTTGTATGCTTTGAGATGATATACTCCATGAGATGTGAACTTTCATGCTACAAGGATAAACAGGATCAATTTCAAGATGAAGGCTCAATGTTGTGGTCTGTAAGCTAGGCTGAACATCATCACACTCATGAGCAAACTGTCTAACTTAGAGTTGCGCCATTGCATTCTTTGTCATTACTAACTTGGAAAAGCCCAATAGCAAAGTCTGAATTGAATAGGAACCCTTAATCCTTTCACTGTCACAGACCTCCACAGCAGTTGCCAGCATTTTCCTAAGTATGTGTGCCGAGACCACTAGAGCGGTCAACTGGGGGTAGGTTGGATCTGTGATAAAGCACTAAGCGAATACAAACAAGGGCATTATAATTTGTTTTCCATGCATTTCAGGAGTGATTTTTGGGTAATGTAATTTGCCACTATGTCCCAGGGCTGTGACACTGAAAGGGTTAAGAAAGATAGCTGATCTTCTGAAAGGCAGGAAATCAAACTGCCTTGAAAGTCAACAGTCAGATAGGCATGGATGTAGTGGTTTTTCTATAACGAACACTGCCTATCTCACACTTTTAACCAGTTCCGTGAAACTGTTTTTATCTTTCCTGTACACTCACGAAAAATTAGTTTGACAATTTGCTTGTGAGAATGACCATATAGAGATTAAAGAACCCCATCTAACATAGCGTTCTTGGTTGATTTACGCATGCCCTGAATTACTATGACAATCTTAACCTAAACCCAATGTTATCCTGCCAAAAATACATAAGATTTGAAAAATTCTGAAGCAAATCTACTTTCATCAATTTTTTTTCCAGAGCACTGAAGTGATTTACCACAGAATACGGTCAGTTTTGTTGAAATGTACAACACAGACCACACAGGCAGAGAGAGAACAATAATGACTTTGATAAAAAGCTGGAAGAACAAATACAGCAAATGAAGGGCCAACCCGACTGAACCTGCATTCAAGATCACAACACTCGATGATTATGATAAGTAACAGTTAAGGGTTGTGTATGAATTACAAACACATTTCATTCACTTAGTAAACCCTGGAAAGCACAGATAGGCTGAAGCATTATTCTGTCAAATACTGCTGTAAAAAAAACAACAACCCAGCTGCACTGAACTATTATTGCTGCGCCTGCAGCCAATTTTTAGGATCAATACAAAGTAAAGACAATAAGACAGCAACACTGATTGCATATTTTGAAAGAAATGTGAGGAAGGAAGTTTGATATCAGCAAAAGAAAGGTAAGAAGCAAGAGAAAGTTTTTATAAATAGTCAGGTAATAGTCTGGCTATGAACCGGTAGTTGGAGGTCATCCAGCATCCAGGCCTGTTGAGACATGTGAGAATGCATTCATATACAGTAGTCTCCGTCTAAGAACCCGGTCAAAGGGAGACAGAAAAAGCGGGTTCTTAGGCGGACCGGGCACTTAAGCGGATACCAAAGGATGCCACCCATATTTGACTACCTGTGTCCATGGCTTATCCCCCTTGATTGCTCGGACCTGGGTCGTGACCTCATATTGAAAATTAAGCGTTGAACATTTAATTTTTTTAAATTTCTTTTGCGAAGGTCAAAGTTACGACTTATGGCTAGGAGAATGCTCTTTTCTTACAGTGATGATTGTGTCACGAATGGAATGATTCAGACTGAACAATCAAGTTGTGAATCACAGCTGCCGATTTTAGACAACACGAGGCCCAGTGATCCCCTGTGTAATAACCACATTGCACAATCAGCCGTAAGTACATGATTGTGCCGTGCAAACCAAGCACGTGGTCAATTACGTATAAAATTCTGCCCCTCGAGTTAGACAACAATAGATGTTAGGTGATGTCTATGCTAATTTAGTCTAGGAGTGGCCTGCTTGCACATGAAAGACATAACTGGGCTCCATCCTTTGTACGGTTTGCCTCCCCCTACCTTCCCTCCACCCGTTCTCTTTCACTGTACTGTGTGGCTTTGTTCTATCCTGTCTACTTGAAAGAGAATTTTGCGTTTAATAATAATTAATATGGACATTTTACATAAAAGTGTGCTCGTTTCTCGGCTAAATGCCGGGTTCTTAGGCGGATTTTTCGTTTCAGAGCGGGTTCTTACGCATGTAAATTACAGTGAAAAAAATTACAGCGGATTCTAAGGCGGCGAGTTCTTAGACGGAGACTACTGTATAAGCAAAATGAAAAACATGCACAAAACAAAGAAGAATTCTGGTTTCATTCCATAAACAGACACCCCATTATGAACATGGAGTCATGGTTGATCAGTGTAAAGTAAGGGTAAGAAACCATGCTGAGAGTAGAAAGCTAGCAGCATTAATGACCTGGTGGTGTGAATGATAACATTTTGTGCACTTTCCAAACTGTGTGTGTCTCAACCTCCATATAATCATCAGATTTTTCTTTTTTCTTTTTCTTCATAATTTACTGCCTCTTCATTATGAAGGCATTGTTACTTGAACAAAAAGGGTCATGAAAATGTGCTTGCGGAGAAATATTTTGTAATCACAACATGGCATAAATATTTGATCTTTTATGTTCCATTTCTGCATTATCAAAAAACAGTCAAGGTGGTGTTCATTCAAATTTTGAAGTGCAAAGATCAAGAGAATCTTTTAGGGGCAAAATAAAACAAACAAAAAAATCTATAGATCATCAATCAATCCTTTGATACAGACTTGGTCTTAGTTTTTGTGAGTCACAGTAAGTGTTATTCACTCACGCTCTGAAGAAGATAGTTAAGTAAGACAGTCCCCTTGACAATTTTCAACCATATATCAAGTTCTCAAGCCAAAGGCAATTAATAAACAACTGTCCTAGTGGCACTGCCAAAGTAGCTTGCTTACAATATTTAGATGCAAAATATTTCAGCAAGCTCATTCCAGTGGGGGAATTATAATAGTATGCCTCGTCTACCTTGAGACAAACTATCACAATACAAATTCCGTATTGCTCAGCGACTGTAATTTAATACTTTTTATTTTGTTTGTTGAAAACTAAAAAAGTCAACTTAGGCGCTATTCAGGTGGAGAGCCCTTTTATTATTTTTTTTAATCACAATAAACAAAAATGCATTTCAATGATGTGAGTTTGTTTTAATTGAGCATATCAAGAAATTGAGAGAAAAATAAGAGCATTAGTAACCGGGACTGATACTGTACTTCCTTGACCTCCCCTTCATAACTTCCTTTTCCACATTTAAACTATGCACAACAAAGTTACATCTCAAGGATTGGATCTTTCACTACACAAAACAAATGAAGCTTGCCATTATACTGGGTTTGCCATTTGTAAAGTGATATAATTCAATGCGGAACAGTCATTGACCACAGCTAAATTTTATTAAAATACAAATCAGCAAATGATATCTATCCATTACCTGAAAATAAACTGAGATCATCGTTCAAATTAGCAATAAAAAATAAAAAAAGAAGTAATAGTTCTGATAATGCAGCCCACAAAATATAATTACAACATTTGAATTAACATCAACAGCAAAATACATCCCTTATTTCATGACTAACATGCATACAAGGTTATCTAAATATTTCTGACGCAGGAATGACTGAGAAATTACTCAATATCAGGGCCAAACAGAATTTGTTTTAAAACATAATTCACTGTCTTCCAAATCCTGACAATAAAAAAACCTAATCAATGACTTAGGTCTTTCACACACATCCCTGGACACCAAAGTCCATTGTGCTTGATCTGCAGATTACTGTCTACAGATGGGTCATTTCTTTTATACTGAGTTTTGCAGAATACATCTACAAAATGAAAGAGTATAAAGTATAGTGACTGAAAAGAGAAAAAAAGAGATTTAGAAAGTAAAATAATTATGCAGAGATAACAGCAGTGCTCTGCACTAGTTAGTCCACCACTGCTGAAGCTCATGTCATGCTGGGCTTTTTCCACACTGAATATACTAACTGTCTTACATTTTTGTTACGTGTTTATTCTGTGATTTTCAAGTTTAAAACAAGCAATAAATCCAACAACATTATGCAAGAATAAACTGGTGGAAATACGGGGATGGGGACGATGTCTTTGAAGACCTTACCCTTGCCTCGGGCGTCTGAAAAGTTAAATGTTCCAAGTTAAATTAAACAAGACCAGTAATCTTTGTGACATCGTATGATAACAGAAAATCAAGAACAGTAAACACAAAAATACAATGACGCTATATTATTGTCAATCTTCTGATGGCCGTGATAAAATGTCCAGTCAAATGAGTTTGCATCACCATAGTAAAAATGGAAAATGGTAATTTGGCTGAACCAATAGTTCCAATCATGGTCCAGCCTGGCCCAGCCCAGCTGTTGCAAAAATCCCAAAGCCTTAGCTGTGTTAAATGATTGCACATGAAACTTCAGTGTGCAGGGAGAAGGATATTGGCAAGAAGACAGAGATAAGGATGTGAATAAGGAAAACAGCAGCTGAACATTTATGTACTGAAACCAGACAAATCCTGAAAAGCAATATTGCACCATTGTAATCCATAGCCGCACCGTTACAACAAAAGATGGATTTGAAAAAAAAAAAAGAGGTGTATGAGGGTCAACTATCCATGGGTCAAAAGACTATAATCCAAATACAGTCCATACACTGCTTAGTGTTGGCCAACAGACCCTTCTAACATACATGTTCAAGTGGACAATGCACCTATGGAATCCTAAACCAACATAAGGTTCAGGGTCAAAGGAAAGAAACGAGTGTGAATTAACTCTCAATCAATGACAATGACAAAACTAGACAGTGTGCTTTCAGTGAGAGAATCATAACTTTTCACAGCAGGTAGGTACAAGTGCCTTTGGTATTTAAGCAGCATTCTTCAGTTCTAAAATAAATTTCAGACACACCATTATACTAAGGGATGGCTATCCCTCTGTCCAAGTGAACAAATTAGATCAAAATCATTCATTTCTGCATTACACAGCACCTTTATTCTGTTATTTAAACTTGCATCTTTCTAATCATTAGTATCTTATAAAACTAGAAGTTTAAGACTCCTGATTTTCCAGGATTAAAATATTAGCATGACAACTGTCTCAAATTTCATTAAAAAATAACCGTACTCCAATTTGGGGTCTGTAACAGGTGATTATGAGGAGTGCTTGGGGAGTATGATGCTGAGAGACATACAAAATAATGCAATCCAACTAATATACTCAAGAATATGGGTGGATTTAATAAATCCAGTTTTTTTTTTCTAGTTTTCTATAGCCACCCGTGATGCAGTTACTTGATAACATTTATATCTATATATCAAGGACTACTATACAGTAGCCCTTGCTATATATATAATTGGGTAAAATTGGACGGTTGTACTCTATAGCTGAAAAAACTACTAAACGTAGAGCCATGAAAAAATTACTGAAAGTAGTTCAAAGACTGAGCAAGGTTTGTATCAATTCATTTTAAGGATGCAACAACCTTAAAAATTTAGAAAAATAGAAAACAAAATGGGCCGTTCGAGGTTTTCCAATTCGTCATTTTTACAGCTCAGACAGGGCCGAATGTTTCGTATAATCTATTTTGGTAACTCGAAACTTTGGTCACCTAAGGCTCAGAAACAGCATCACACTCGGGCTTCAAACTTTGCACAACAGCATATCATCAATGCGAAAGTAACATGGGCTATATTGGAAATTATGAAATGTCCAGGCTTCTACGTTTCATTTTTCATTGTTTCGGCATCATTTAGATCTATTTCGAGTCATGGTTCGCCATTTCAAGGGTTCGTTATCACTTCCTGCGATGTGTTCACCATCAAACACACTAACCCGTGCGCAAATCATTCTATTGTACGGGACGCGCAGGGTGTCAACTCACTAAGGCAGAGCAGTAAGACTTAATTAAAAACAAACAAACAAAAATAAAATAAACAAATAGGAACAGGCAAGATGAAGCAGGTCCATAATAACCACCTAGAACTGAAACTAATTCAAACCGATTTATCCCGGGCAGGGCCGGGAACCTCAGCTAGTTTTAAGCAAACAAAATCTGTCAGACTCACTGAGAACACGTGGTCAACCTGACATATTTACTGATATCTTCTGGCTCAAACACAGTGATCAATGCTCCAAAGATATCTTGGACACTCCTGCCATATGTAACAACATCAGACTTACTGGTCTTTATAGTGGCACTTCCCCAAATTGTTAGAATTATTCTTCATACAAACACCTTGGTTGAGTTAGTTATATAAATATAAATAACTAACTATAACTAATTACAAATTATGTTTCCTTCCACATACTGCCAATCAACACACAATCCCTCTTGATGCCCGTGCCCTGATTAAATGCTTGTTAATAAGCAGAAAGTTTACCCATTCTGGAGGACATTCAAAGCTTAGGGTGGTGTAAGAGTTCTGAAATGAATGGGTCATACTTACAAATTCAGGTTTTACTCACTTTTTGTAATACCTTAAAATTTATGAACACAGTGTCAAAGAGATGGAAAAAAAACAACAACACCTAGTGCCACAAAACATGATGAGAAGAGGCATTTAATGGACAAATAATTTACATACACATTTACTGCAAGGTAAACATGTACACACATTATTAGCAAATGGAGTTAGACATTACACTGAACCATGTAACTTGTTTGTTCACATAGAAGAATGTTAAAATTATCCATTTCATTTTGACATTTCCAGATGATGGAAGGACTTGCAACATGGATGACATGTATGTAGTGGTACTAAAGAACAGAATGACAACCAATACAAAGTTAAGTGGGGATATTTTTGCAAGACAACAGGACACTCACAGATGACAGTATGATCCCACTCCTACATGGGTAGCTATTGTCTTATTGCGTGTTATGCATACAACAATTTTTTTTTTGCAGGACACCTGAATTTCTAAAAAAAATATTGAAGTTACAGACAACAACACCCACAAAAGTGAATGAAATCTATACTTCTCAGTTTACTTTTCAGATCCGAACTAACTGTGTTAAAAGATCAAAGAGAATATTTCCCACAAGAAAGGAATCAAAAGGAAATTTACAGACAACAAATAAAACCCTCTAATAAACTTGTCAGGACCCTAGACCTGTATTTGAACACCTACAACACCTTCTCAAATGTAGGCCATACCTCTCAGCAGACATGCAGATACTTACCTCCTAAGCAGAAAGTAAAGCAACAAAACTGAATTAGCAATATTGTCATAGATGGTACTATAAAAACATTTTCACAACTGGTTTGATATGTTGCACCTCATGAACATTTTCACAACTGGTTTCATACGTTGCACCTCATTAAGAGTATAATCAAGTTAAGAATTTCACATCTGATAGAGTATCAGAGACAAACCTTCAACAAAATCCATAAAATATTGAATTTTACCAAAAGGATGACAAACCTGGAAATGTATTTTGGAAGGCTCAAGAAATTGGCTTGTGTAATATTATATGTTTTTCTTCTGTCGTCAGATTAAACATAGCTGATATTTCGCCAAGAGAAATATAGCACAAGGGTTGAAGGCAAGCCAAGCTTTGTCATATTTCAGCACTTTTAAATTTGTCGGTGGGGAAGCAGAATGTTTAACAGAACCACAGAAGTGAAAGAACAAGTCTGTGAACAAAGTGTGAAAAGCTGGCAGAGTGATGGTAGTTGTGACACTATCAGTATATGTGAGCTCACTGCACTATGGAGATGGGACAGAGCTTGATGTGAAACTGAACTTTTCATCACTGGATAATTACAGAAGAGACAATGGTTTGACTCATAAGTCAGAACTTGACTGTACCCATACCAATTACAATATCAGTTTTATCATCTAATTTGAATTTCGCGATTTCTCAAAACAACTTTTTCCCTATCTGGAGATAGGCTTTGTTTTTCTTTACTTAAGAATGTTCCCAAGACATCAGACAAAAAAGAAAACACTCTGGCAATACGCAACACTACAGAATTTCTCGAGCTGTTCTTGATGAGACATCAATGATTCCCTGATACTTGGAAACAGTTACTGCCTCCCTGGCCATGACAGGGAATGTTGACCCGCTTCAAGTTTCAAATGGACTTACACACTCCTTACCTTGCTTCAGCCTTTCAATACCTGAAAAGCACTGCCACTGAAGCTTTTGAGCTTCAAATTCCTAACTTTGTCCCTACCTATGCCACAGCTACATAGTACTCTGTGTCACCAACAAGCCACTTAACGCAGCTATTTTCTGAACATGTAAATCTGATGTGTTTAAACTTTTTGGGGGGCAAAAAGTAAACCAACAGTAGTTGAAATTTAGTCACTGACTTTTCACAATAGTTGAGATTTACAGATTTAAAGACAAGCGATAATATACTAATTAAACATTCCAGTCAGCTGAAAGATGCCGCAGAAATTAACGAACTTCATAAGAGCAAATATGTTTTAGTGAGATAACCTTTCTTAATTAACAGTTTTTTTTCTTAAAGTTTTTTTATTTTATTCGCCACCGTGCATATCTCTTACAGGGAACTTTACATTTGAAAAAAAAACCACACATTTTTTATCTTCTTAAGGTTAATATCTACTTTTATCAGAAATGCTTTGTGAAATTTTTAAATGAGTCCAAAAGATTTGAGTAATTCACACAAAAATCTAAAACAAAGTAAAAAAAAATAAAAAAATTACCATTTCATCTTGTTTTCCTTCTAATTTCAATAATTATGGCATTCATCACCTACCAGAGGGATGGTCCACTAAACACCTGCTGGCATCATCACAGTCTCTGACGTTAACACAAAATGAATTGTATGTTAGTCAGAAGGTGTCTGGCACAAGATCAGTGCCACCGTAAAACGGCCATCTGTGACTCCAGTATACCTACATGGCAGTGCTGATTAAAATATTGTTCTGTCCTTTGTAGAGCTGCAAGATTTGTTTAGTATAAGTGACACCATGTGGATGAATTAGAGAACAAGAGTAAATCCTAGGCTCTATCTGAACTCACCAACTGGCACGGGTGGCACTGTGGGAATCACATCTGTGGGCTTGATGCTAGTCCCAAGTGGGGTAGAAGGCCCATTCACCATAATGCTACCCAGATAGTGCAACAGTTTCTGAGCACGATTCTGACTTGCTGCAAAGTGGAAGAGTTGCGGATGCTCGTCGATGAAGTAGGTGTCAACAGACCCATTCAGGAAAGTCTCGTTTTGAAGCACATTCAGTAGGAATGGGATGTTTGTCTGTGATGAAAAATTGAGAAAAAATTTCAGCCTGTGACTGGTCACAATCTCTACAGTTTACATTCAAACAGCACAAAGCTTGTCAAATATGAAGGAATTTGCAAAATGAAGTAAATGGCGAGCAATGTCACTTTTGAAGTCAAGTAAAGCCGCTGACTGTATGAAAAATATCTTTTTCAAGAAACTGTAGAACTCAGTTAACAAGCCATGCAATCTTTCAGTCTTTAGAATTACAAAAAAAACTGATTCTGACAAGTATTCTTTAAGATGTATTCCGTGAACATGCCAAATATCAAATTTTTGTCTAGGCAAAATCTAAGTACATGCAATTTACTGTACACATTTAATCTACTGTTTGGTACAGCATTACATAAAAGATAAGTATAAGAATCTATTCTGAACATCAAAGTCTGTAAAAACAAACTTTTACCTTGACACCTCTAATTCTGAACTCTCTAAGTGCTCGCAACATCTTGGCACAGGCTGCTGGATGGTCTCTTCCATGGGCAATAACTTTGACCAACAGCGAGTCGTAATAAGGGGAGATAACAGCACCAGCAAATGCAGACGCGCTGTCCAAACGAATACCCATGCCTTCTCCACTACGAAATACCTGGACAGATGTGAGGAAAAGAAATGCAATACACATTTTGCATGCAGAAAACCTTAGCTAACGTTCTTATCTTCACCACAACTACATAGTACTCTGTGTGACTGACAAGCCAATAGTCGCAGCTTTTTTCTGAACCTGTAAACTGTAGTGTTTAAACTTGCTTGAGAGCTAAATTTAAATTGACAATAGCTGAAATTTATTTCAAAGACAGCAGACAAGAGAATATATATCTATACTCAACACAGGACTCCTGCAACAGTGTGTATTCCCGAGGGCTATTTTCATAAGTGCAAACTTATCTGTCTCAAACTTGTAAATTCTGCTAAAACATACTACAAAGTTTATTGCCACTATTTAAAGAATGACAAACAGATTTAATAATTAATATTCAACAATGCATCCTTCAAACAGATGTGAGGAAAAGAAATGCAATACACATTTTGCATGCAGAAAACCTTAGCTAACGTTCTTATCTTCACAACTACATAGTACTCTGTGTGACTGACAAGCCAATAGTCGCAGCTTTTTTCTGAACCTGTAAACTGTAGTGTTTAAACTTGCTTGAGAGCTAAATTTAAATTGACAATAGCTGAAATTTATTTCAAAGACAGCAGACAAGAGAATATATATCTATACTCAACACAGGACTCCTGCAACAGTGTGTATTCCCGAGGGCTATTTTCATAAGTGCAAACTTATCTGTCTCAAACTTGTAAATTCTGCTAAAACATACTACAAAGTTATTGCCACTATTTAAAGAATGACAAACAGATTTAATAATTAATATTCAACAATGCATCCTTCAAAATGATAATAAAAGTTGTTTTGTTTTCGTTTGCTGTAGTACAAAAATGAAATGTAGAATCTATGATAATCCTATTTAAACTCAACAAGTTAAACATTTAAACATTAGTTTATGAATAAATGACAGAATTTCACACAAACTCATCTAGATACTGATTTTATTCCACTTGTTGCCTGAACTTGCACCACTTTTCGTTCACCTATAAAAATTTTTGATAGCTGAGAGAAGCCTGAAGTATTAGTGGCACAGATGTGCCTGGTCATCTTGCCAATAATTTTAAGGATAACGGTCAATCTACTTGTGCTCTCACTTGGGAGATTAAAGCCAAAATGTTCATTAGCTGCTTCAAAAATGGATTTTCTCTTTTTATCCAGGACAGAAATATCGATGATCCTTCAAGAATACTTTACCTCAATTCTCCCCGTGTCTGGTTGGAAATTCCTTGCTGGATCTTCTGTCGTCATGCGACATTGGATTGCACAGCCATTAAGATGTATTTTGTCTTGAGTAAGATTCAGCTCTGGCAATGTGTGACCCTCTGCAATTCTGACCTGAGCTTGGACCAAGTCAACTCTGTGGTGACAGTGAAAGGACAATATTAGGTTCAGACAGGATGAAAAGATTTAACAAATATCAAAACAGGTAATAGAGGCACAAAAGATAGACAAAATCCATGGTCAATTGTGAAATAAAATACACACATACTCCTGCATTCCCCAGTCAGCATAACGTTGAGATTTACTATCAAAAATGTGTTTCTGAAATATGCTGCTCGTGGTAGGGGCAACAAATGCTTAGTCTCATATTGCCGGTCAGCTCTTGGAACTTCATAACACTTAATCTACCTAATTTGCCGACTGGTGAATTTCCAGTAATGCACGCCGATGCCTATTTTGCCAATTGGCCAGTGTTGCAGTGCACTTCTAAATTGGGCTACAAAGTTAACCATGCAACGCAAGTAACTTTCGCTACTAACTGCTGGAATTGTTATGAAGCTGTACAATTGACTTCCGTTGCCTTTTCGCAGTTCTCGAGCAGCTGAAGCGAGTTTTTTCGTTAAAATTGGAGAAAGCTGTGTTGACTATGCTTGAACCATATTTCAATCGAAATGATTCAGATTCTGGTGAAGAATTTGAAACAGAGTAATCTGGAGGCGGGAGTGGGAGGGAGGTGTGACAGCGATAACAGCTGATCCTTGGGGTGATTTGGAAGATTTTTTAAAACTTCTCTGCATGGCTTACAACAGAACAGGAGCACTAACATACAGTTCTACAAACTCGTATGACAAACTATATGCACAAAATGTTTTGGGGTTTCTACAAATGGTTGATGCATTTTGTTATTTTCGTCTTTTATCATTTGTATTATTTGTATGTGTCAAAAGAAGACAAAAATTTATTCTACAACCGTCTACCACTTCACTAACAAATGTATATCATATCTACACCATAAACAATGCTCAAGACATCTAAATAAGTTTATAAAATAGAGCTGTAACATAAATTTACATCAAAATTTTCTACAAATAGCACAAATCCAAGATGGCTGCCACAGTCATATGACCTAATGTGAATATTCGCATAATAATTGTGATGAATATAATATGACAGCATTGTGGTGAAAATTTGAAAACATTCTATCCAGTTATTGAGTAATGAATTTTTTTAGCGCAACACCCCTTTTTGTCCTGGTCTCTCAAAATAGGTCAGCATTCTCAAGAACACCAGTACTTAGTATTCCTTAGGCAGGTCAACACTATTCCTCCCAAGAATTTTTCACATGAGTGTTTTCCCCTGCCCAAGTAATTTTTGTCAAATTTGACCACTGTGCGGTTGGTATAGAAAAAAGAGCATAAAATGATTGATTTAAAAAAAAAATTTTTTGTGCTAAAAGTACAGAATTGGTTACTGTTTAATATAAAACTGTGTTTTTGTCATATTTCAATGCAGAGAATTGTTGTGTGGAAGTGCAAAATGAACATAGTACAAAATTAAAAAATGTTGACAACATCAATGATTTCAGAATCGCTAGATCTAGCTTTGTCTAGATCTAGATCCAGAACCATCTGCAACAAATTCTTCATCACTGTCGTCCTCCACCATCTCTTCATTACTGTCACTATCCATGAAGATTTCATGCAAAGCTTCGGATGTTGACAAACAGTTTGAAAAATTGCCTCGCCATGGTTAGAATCGCGAAAAAATACTGTCAGTTGCATGAAAACAGTACCCTATTATTATTAGAGTAACCTCCCTTCGATATCCGTCAAGGGAAATCATTGTGAATAAAAACTACAGACTGTAGACTATTGTAGAGTAACGTAACCTCCCAAACAGGTGATACCCGTTCATGGGCGGCCGCGTCGTAAATTGGAGAACGAGTAATACCCATTCGCGGGAGGGAATGTGTCAAGTGTCCAAACTAAATTAACAGGCTGTTGTAGGGGACTGTCGTACTTTACACAGAAAAGCTGTAGCTGAGCAGTGAACACTACTCACTGTTTTCGCTATTTGGCTTTATAATAAGACTCACGATCCTCTACAACAACCTTTGATATTAGTTTTAACAAGATTCCAACTGCTGACCGATGGGAGATTTGTATCTTCTTTTAAACAATAAAGACAAAACAGAAAACATGGACATCCAGTGTTATTACACTGCAGTCCTGCGACTTGAGCATGTCAAATCAGGCTTCACTGGATTATGAGCTCCAAGTGGGTCCAATGCATTTTCTTGAGCAAGACTCCAAAATGAGATTCTCTGTGCACAGGAAAGATGAGCAGGTACTGCCACTCTTCATACACGATCTCTGAGTAGTTAGGGTATTTGAGTCACATGTTTTTCCGTCACATTCAAAATTTGGCCTTAACTGTTTTGCCACATCTCTGATACAAAATAAATTTGAATACGACGTGATGACCCCATATACATGTCACCATTCATATATGAAAATTAATCAACCCTTCTGCCATGGTGGTAATTAAACCCAACTTACCCAGTCACCTGTTCTGTCACTGTGTGTTCCACCTGCAGCCTGGCATTGACTTCAATAAAATAATACTGTCCATTTTTGTCAAGCAAAAACTCCGTGGTTCCAGCATTTTCATAGCCAACATGCTTTGCTAATCTGACCGCATCTGCCGTCATTTTATCTCTCAGTTCAGAGTCAAACTGTGGGGCTGGTGCAATCTCTACAACTTTCTGATGACGACGTTGAACTGAGCAGTCTCTCTCATACAAATGAACCACATTTCCAGCACTGTCACCTATTCAGTAACATCCAAGAAGCACACATTTTATTGTTATGTCAGTGAATGCAGAGCACAGTAAGTTCAGGAAGTTATACAAGTGAATCTCTAAATCAAAATGCTTTAGTCTTTGACAAAAACACAAATGAACATGTTGATGTCTGCAAACAATGCTTTACATACCATGACAATTCTATGGTGAAGACGTAACTGTAGTACATTGAATGGTTGACATAAAAAAGCTTACTTTAATGCAGCTGGAAATTTGCTGCTATACAGTAGATCCTGCCTAAAACAAAACGAGAAAATAACTAATTTCTTTTTAACCGAAAGATTTCCATAGTCCTTTATTCTTTGTACATTCATGAATGTCCACAAGAAAACCATGTCCTCCCTTTCGACTGAAAGATTCATTTATTTGGTCAAAAGAGGGTGAGGCCTCAAAACTATTGTCTTTGAAGTGAAAGAAACAGTCCAACATATCAATTGCCCTAGCAATAAAAGAAAAAAGCCCCATTCTGTAATTTCATGTCCCTCTTCTTGATGGGAATGTTGGGGAGATGATATACACGTAGCGTCATTAAGATATCAATCAGAAAGGCACTGCCCACAGGAGAACAGCATACTTTTTTTTTTTCAGCCACTCGTTTGTCTTCTCACTCACACCTTTCCATGGAGTGTTACGAATGTATCATACATGTCACATCGACTACAATATATTCACTAGCAGTACTTGAAGAGCATTTCAAACATATAATACACAATACAACTGGTCGATCACCATCCACTGTTCTGGTGGATCTTTCCAGCAAGCTATATGTGGGTGCATCTCATTGACATACATACTATATGCATGCACAAAAGAAAAACGAATGGGTTTGGTTGTTGTAGGCAGTATATCAAGGGAGGTAATAAAGTAAAATTACCAAGGCATCTAGTATTGCTTTTCTTTAAAAGATTGAAACTTGTGAAATTATAATTTTAAGTCAAATGCTATTTAACCAAAATGATGTCAAAATGAAATGCAACTGTTAGTCCCCTGAATTTTCTCTTCAGCAGGTTTCATTCTATTGTCAAAGCATGATTATCAAAATAAATTATAGTAGCAAAACGTACAGCCCAAATATTATGGTCCATGTGAAAAAATAGAGTTGCAGAGTTAAAATCACATGTGCACAAAATTACTGTTGACAGAGGCAAAATGAAATAAAGTGGAATAAACATCTGCATATAAATTACACCAATGTCCCACACTGATTGAAAAAATAACAATGGTCAATCACCAAATCCAATTTCCTCTAAATATTGTATCAGAGGAGGTTTACATGGGATAACTTACTCTCTCAAGACTGCTGTGTGTATTTGAGTGTTCTTCATACTTCTCTAAAACCTGTACAGTTAAGTAATATGCATCTACAAGACTTCTCCTGAGGAATATAGAATATGGAGAACTGAAAGTGTCCCTGCCACAGGTAGCTGTCATCAAGGGTATAAAACTGTTAAATTTCTCACCAAGCAACTGAACCTCAATATGACGAGGTCTCTCGATGAATTTTTCCAGAAAGAGTGCACCATTTCCAAAAGCTGACAGTGCCTCAGAATAGGCCCTGTTGAAATTTTCTTTCACTTCCTGTAGACAAATAATTCAGGTTTTAAAATGATGTGCTTGGAAGGCTCTTGGATGACATATCTTTTTTTTTCTTTTGGCATTATTTTCTTTAATTTTCAAGTCACACAATATTTTAAAACTCTTCTGTGCTTTTTTAATACTCTTTTACTGTAGTAGATGAAAGAAATAAATGGATCCACTTTTTGCTTTCTAGTACAAGAATATGGGAACACAAGCACTGATCATGCTAAGGTCACAAATTAATGTTAAAGTGGCCACTGATCTGGCTTCAAGCTTTGCATGGCGCAACAGTACGCTGAGCGTAAGCCACAGTGAGATATTTTTGCCCTGGTGTCCAGCATATTGAGCCTCACATAAAATTCTTCTCCAAAAAAAAAAGGGAAAAAATATTCACAATAATAATATAGTCTTGTGGTAATATTCACGTTTGCAATGTTTATACCAAACTAAATTGAAGTGTAAAGTAAGTTAACATTCAGCACAATAGTAGTCTGGGCATCGTACATTACTGTACACACACAGGAAACTGAAATACATCCCTCGAATAAGGATCACCGGCAAAATTAATTGACTAAGAAGCTACTGATAATACAATTTACCACCTGATTTTTCTCTACCTACGTCCTTTTACTGTTGTTACTTTTACCATTGTGTAAGACACAAAGAAACATTGTCAGGGAGACTACACACAGTTTACAAAAGAAAACTACTGTGATATGGACATTATTTGCAAATATACCTGAGATAAATGTGAATCACCCTACTCTGAATTCTTGGCTAAAGAGATGTAGTACAGAGCTCCAATGATGAACAAAACTGATGCAAAAAAGATTAACTTACCTCAATTTCTCTGACGACTCTCATGCCTCTTCCTCCTCCACCAAAGGCGGCCTTAAAGATAACAGGCAGGCCATTTTGTTTACAGAATTCTACAGCCGCTTCTGCAGACTCAACTGGCCCGGGAGTGCCTGGGACAACCTGCACACCTGAAGTCAAAAGAGATGTAAAATTTGAAATAAAAGAAACAACAAAAAAACTGCAAATCAGTTGCTGTTTTCATTTGTGTGCCTTCTATTTCCCAATTATTCTTTTATTAATTGTCAGAAAAATATTAACTTCAGAAAATGTTACAGTACTTGCAGATACAACATATCGTCAGTCAGCTATTGGAACCTCGTTCAAACGAGTCTTTGAAGCTGTTGTAGGTGGGTGAAGTCTAATTACAAAGCCAAATACAGAAAGTACTAAATTGTGTTCACTGCTCAGCTTTCTATGTAAAATACACATATTACCGTCCCTAAACAGCTGCTGCAGAGGCTGGTTTTAACAAGATTCCAACAGCCGACTGATGATATAACAGGTCATTCCTTTGGTAAAATTTATGCCCCATGAACTTGTAAAAAGGTTAAGCTTACAATTTACAGGTTTACAAATTACAAATTAAGATTACAAATGAACCCGGCTTCTGAGCTTCTCTTTTCCTCTTCTGGTTGCTGGGGCAAGATCTACCCAAGATCAAACTTGCCTGTTCTGCAATAATTAAATCCTAGGCAGCAAGCAGTTAGTAGCATGAGGCATTCTTTTCTGAGCAGGGAAAAGCACCAAATCTAACATTTGGGAGGCAGATACTTGTGAAGTAACTCTATTTTCATAGCTCCAGATTAAATGGTTAACACTGGAAGAAAAACGGTTGGACAAACAAATAAGCTGACCAAAGTGACCACCCCATACACAATTTATACTAACCAGCACCAATAGCCGCTTGCCGTGCTTCCACTTTGTCTCCCATTTTATACACAACTTCTGGTGAAGGTCCAATAAAACGAATTCCTGCATCTTCGCATGCTTTTGCAAAATCTGATCTCTCTGATAAGAAGCCATACCCAGGATGTATCGCATCAACATCATTTTCCTGCAGTGAAACAAGGCAAAGGACTTTGTGATTTTGATCACAATTACCATGCTCTGCTGGAAAATTTGTTATGGAATTCTTTTGAAAATATGTACCTGAGCGTCAAATAAACCTCTTCTATGCTGCACACCTGAGTTAATTATAAAATTTTATTAAATATACAATTTGCTATCACGCCGCTCTTTCACAATGGTAGTCATACTCTCTGAAGTATTTTTCAGATTGATAGACTGCAAATGCAACCAAATTCCTTTTCTAAAATCATTTTCTCATTAAAAAAAACGTCTTAAAGGCTATAAAATCACAGCAGAGACAATTCTTCCCCCCAGAGCAACCTAGACAGTCAGTTGACAGTATTGCTACTACTGTTCTCACCATAAGTTCATACGTTATTTAAGATCTCAGCACAGTTTAAAACAAAAATCAATAAAATTGCATAACCTATTTACATCTTGATCATGTAATGAAAATTACGGGAAGGAGCGAAGTAATGCCACAGCTCGTCTCATTCATGTCAATTTTATGAAATGTCACTAAAATTCAGAACAAGCAGCATAAAGATCGTGTACCACATATACATGACCTAGATTATGTGCAAGACCAGTTCCTAGTTTACAAAAGGTCATGATCTTTAGGCCTTGTGCCCTTTGTCATGTGCTTACATCATTTTCTAGTGTTTTCTTTCATGTAATTCCATGACAGGGTGAAGATAAAGGAATAAAATGGGGAAAAAATTAACAGAGTGGGGATATTTTAATGGACAATTCACAGATACTGACAGTCAGATTTGAATACGATCTCTATTAAATGTATGAATATCAGGCTTATTCTGAACCAGGTGCCAAATAGAATTTTGATGTCAATATCATCAGCCTGAAGTCCTTTCTGAATGAGCATTCTTAAATTTTTCTAATATCCATTTTCTGAACAAAATTTCTAAATTTGTAATGTATCATTCGCCATTCCTCATCTTTCCATACCTGGGCTATGGTGATAATCTCTGGAATGTTTAAGTAGGCAGCAACAGGTGGTAAACCTTTCCCGATGAGGTAGGATTCGTCTGCCTTCTGTCTGTGCATCTGGTTGACGTCTTGTTCTGAGTAGATGGCCACAGTTTGGATGTTCATTTCTGTGCAGGCTCGAAACACACGAATTGCAATTTCACCTGTGAGAAAGCAAGGTAAAGTTTAGAAAATTGCAAATACACACCCAAAAAGTGAATATACTGTACGTGACAACGTTACTACTTTCACAAACACCATCAGTTCATGTGCAATTTAAAGACAACACTGATAATTCATTGATTGTAAAATAATTAATTTTCCTACCATTTCCATTATTTTAAAGCTCAAAACAATGGAAAATCTCAGTGACATTTGCTGCTTTCATTGTGAATTCAGAAATATGACTGCTGTACCATTAGACATGAATACAGCATCCTGGCCTACATACAGAAGAAGCATAACAACATGATTTATGTCTGGAAGATTATGTGAAACTGGCGCAAAGTAAAAATATAGACTTTTCCTTCAGCACATTTGATTCAACATGCTGTGCTGCATATCCAAAGAGGTGTGAAATGGTGGTTAATAGGTGTTTTCACACTTGTCAAAAGAATTACACTATCACGATATAAAACATCTGGTCATATCATTGCTCCAGTGACATACTGACAGAGATGGCTATATATGAATGCTGAAATCCATCGGTAAGTCAGGACAGTGATGACAATATACCAACAGACTGGACATATCAATACAAATCATGTTAAATGTAATGAAAAAAGCACTGAATGGTCATAACAGTCTTGTTCCAATAGTCTATTAAATATAATCTACATTGTAAAGATGAAAGAGACTGCAAAACATTTACTTTCATTGAAAATTTCTCACACTACAATGTTTACCTCTGTTTGCAACCATAAGTTTCTGGATGGGCTTGATACCTGGCCTCTCTGAGGCCTTTGTAGATTCCATCCTAGCATCTGGTAAAGTCTGACACAAACTTCCACCGTGAATGGACGTGGCTGTGGTGGCACGGGCCATCCTGGCACTAGCCACATTGTGGAGGCTACCCACACGAGCTTGTAGACGTAGCATGATGATGGTGCTTTTACTTAGAAACACAGATCAAGGTCAGGGTGGCAGAGTCAAACCCCCTAACCTTTCTCTGTTCACAACTGGTTCACCGAAGAAGCTGACCTTATGCAGCCAGGTCTGAAATGCAACAATAAAGAAGTTGTTCTAAGCTGTATTAATATTCTCCACTTTTTCTTTAACAAAATACAATCATAACAAAATATGTATTACTTCCAATGTGAAAAAAATCTTTACAGTAAGATAACATTCAAAGAAAGCATTGTTGAAGGGAGCTTAACAACTGTAAAAAAAAAAAAAAAAAGGGCCAAAGAAGGGTTGTATTAAGTTTTTACAGTAAGTAGGTTATCTCTGAACAGGAAAATTAAGTCAAGGTCAGACTGGAGTGGAGGATAAAAATATGAAAAAAAAATATGAAGGAGAAACTGCACAGCTGCTTTTGAAGAGTTGGAAGTCCATCAGAAACTTAAAACAGACAATTAACTTCTATCAGGCAGTCAATCACTGTTTGGATGCAGCCATGATACCTAGACAATCTGAATGTTGGAGATTTGTCATTCACGGGCAGTTAATGACTGTTTGAATGCTGCAGTGATGCCTAGACAACCCGAATGTTGGAGCTTTGTCATTGGCCAGTAATGCTTTAAAAAAAAAAAATGGAAGAGTTAAATTCTCTACACAGCCAATGTTGGAAAAGCTGTTGGGCCTTACACTGACCCTGCTTTTCCACAGGAAATTATAAGCTTAATGATCCTCTGTTGGAGGGAGGAAGAAAAAACAACCAAAATCACTTGGGAGAAACGCTGAGACAGAAAGCCAAAATCCGATGTCTTCAGGCCCTTATGAGTGACGAACAGCTGGAGAGAGAGAGCTCGGGGACAAACGAACGAATACTTTTAAAAAAAAAAATGGGAGCTTAAGAATGTCTGATAATCTCCACAAAATGTAATCTCTCTGTGACTGTTGTGTATAAATCTGATTATTTTATTCTGCCCAAATTACCCATTCTTGGATGCACTCAAGTGCAGTCTCCAATGAAGACATGCTCTAAAGGGCATGGCCTGAAATGCAATGGACGCTAACAAGACTAATTAATGATACTGTGGTCAGATGATACCACAGTCAACAATAAACAAGAAAAAAACTGCTGAAGGTCACGAAGTGTTTTGCACGTACGTTACTGTGCACCACATCGGAGCTGAGTTGGTTAACACTGGTGTCCGTGACTGCAACGGCTGTCACCGCTCTCATTCGCGATAAACTGGTGCAGACAATGATCGATGTTCTGAAAACAACTCACGCATTATCCCCCTCTAGAACACAACAACAAAGGTTTTCAAGATAATTAGGTCACCCATCTTACCCCGCCCCCTTTTAAACGCTGCAAAGAAATCAGTCATAATTTCTGAAATTATGTACATAATTATATAAAAAACTGCACTGCAATAATGCATATTTCCTTGCAGGCAGAAAACTTCACCGGTCAGCCTCCAGTCCCTATTTTAACCCGTTAAGTGCATTGTTATCTTAGCCAATCGGCAGACGGTGCCGGTCTTTTCGGCCTCAGTGAATTCTGCAATGGAAACTAAAATGTCGTGCACTATTATGAGCCTGTTTGTGTAATAGCATGCAAATTAAGGGCACCATGACCAGGACGAGGAAGTCCTCACAGAATACATGAAATTTATTCCAAAATTTCAAAGAATAGAGACATTACAAGGAAAAAAAAAACACAACTGACATTTTGATAGCAGTGTACACGTCAATGGGGGTTTGTGATGCATCAACTACTGCAGAAACTAATTTTCCGTTATGCTGTTCACGTCGCTGACCATTATAAAAACCCTGCCGATGTCAAGAATTCCCAAAATCAGCTGTCATCTTTGCTCTGCCTTTTAACTTTGCATATTTTGCGTTCAGTGTACCCAATTAAACGATGCAGCTGGGCCCCTGCGTTTCCCTGTTTTAACGTCAAACTCCTTTTCTCTGCATTTATGTGAATGTGCCTCGTAAATTTGATTAGAAAACGTTTCAGCCTGTCTGAAGCACGGATTTAAGTTGAATGACCACCGTACACAGAGAAAAACTCAAAGCTTTCAACATACACATAAACAATATTATTTTTGTATTCAGCAGTTTGCCGGCGAGGAAACATCAACGACTCTGGTAGATCGTGCAGCACAGAGATTGAAAGCTACTGGACAGAATCCGGGAGGTGTCTGAAGCTGTTGAAAGTAATGAAGTCGGTGCCCAAGAGGTCGATAAGAGGACAATCTCTGGGCGCTCTGTTTTTTTTTTTTTTAAAGATAATCCGTACAGGTTACGAGTCCTGTGTGGGGAAACGCCTGGCAATTCGTGGCATTTAATGAAATGGAATACAGACAGTCGTGACAGGTAAGGAAATTGTGAAGAAACAAAACGGAAAAAGAAAGGATAAAATACTGGGGGGAGGAGGAGATACAAAACAAACAACAAACAACCAAAAGATAAATGGACAGACAGACTATGATCTATCTAAAATTTTTCCTTCAAATCTCAATCCCGCGTTCTTTTTCAGCAGGAAAACGAGTGTGAAGCGCTACGATCTTCAATCTTGCAGATCGACAACTCCACTTTCGAACTCGATCACATCGATTTCAACATCACCCCTCCCCCCCCCCCCCCACCCCCCGTAATCTACGGCTGTTACACTGTGGACCTAGGATAGTTGTTTTATTTTTAGGGGGGGGGGGGTTATTTCATCCAACTAAAGTGTTAATTTCTCTCCCCCCCCCCCCCCCCCCGAGAGGAACACCCACATCCATATATAATTCCCACTTCAGATACACAATTCCCACATGGCTATAGAGTAATAGATGCCCATTATATAGTATAGGCCACCATATTAATTATGGAAAATAAAACCGTTTTCACCGAGCACTTTTAAAAAGGTTCATAAATTATCACTAGTTTCGTGTTTCGTTAGCAGCATACCGTTGTCCATGAGACCCATCAGCTTTACTGTGGACGCTACGGGGGAGGAGTACCTTACTATTGTCAGATTGATAAGTAACGACGTGAGGGTCTAGTCAGTTTGTATCATCGAGGCCGTAGGCCGATGTTCGTCTGGGCAGTAGTCAGATTGACATATCAGGGAAAGCCCCCGGGGTATCTATGTACCATCTTTCTTAGTTAGTTTCTGGTCTTTGGCGCTCGAGTACGGAACTCCTTCCCGCTACGGCAGCTGCGGTTTTTGAAACTAATCAAGATCATGGCAAAATAAATCCCATAAGTGGTAAGATTTGACTATTCAGCGGTTTTTAATACTGCAAAGCGACTTTAAAAGATTTTCATCAAGAGGCCGGTTGAAATGCATACTAAAACCTCAACGGAATGTTTATTGCAATTTAATGCAAGGCTTAACGTCTGTGTGAAAACATGTAATAATGTTATAACCCAATGTTATAATAAATGCTCCCGGGGATGGGGGACAGAAAGGGGGGGGGGAGGGAAAGAGAAGATGTAGCTGCAACCACCGTCCTTGGAAACTTAAAATGTTCAATCTTAAGGCATACCGTACATAAATATTGTGTTAGGCCTAGTTGCTTGTGGCATGTGGATACGCGCCACACTGCAGCAAAATACAGCCCTTCGTGCTAACCCATCCACCTGTCGCTCGTTATCCAGAAAAATCCTCGGATTGCATCTCACGGTTAATGCTAAAAAAAAAAAATAATAAAATGGGAACTTCTGTGAGGCAACAGAACGAACAAAATAATGGCATGAATTCAGAAGGAGGCTTGTGATGTAACGTGCGAAACTCAGCTGGGCTATATTATGCATAAAAGTATGATTTCTCCTGCTAGCCCACATGCCTCGGCATTAATCCTTTACAATAACTAGAATTTGTGAAAAGCCCGGGGCTGTGTAAGTTTGCAGAGTGAAGTTTTCAGTCCTTGACATTCACTGTTGGGACACTGGTGGGTAAACTCATTTAATTTCTGCCCGTGGTAACTTGAAATGTTACAGCCAATGTACAATTATAATAATGGTTAATAAAAACTGCAATCTGGCACTTAACTTTTTCCCAAAAGTTTCCTGACACTGGAAAAGCGGAACTCTACGTGTATTTCGGATTGTAGCAAGATCCCCTCGTTACTCCTAATACACAGTGTGCTGAACTGGAAGGTCTTCCGTTCACCTAGTCTTCCGCCCATCCGCGCCAGTCAAGAAAACACGAGAGAACACAACACAACTACCCCAGCCCCTTTTCGCCTGATTAGTCAATCTGACTACCGCCCATTGATACAAACTGACTAGACCATCACGCCCCCAGGTCCATCTGACCATTCCAATGCAGGTTGTTTAAGCTTATATCTTAATCATATTATGTTTGTTAACTTTTTGGTAAGTGGCGCGGACGGGGGGAAGACCACCTCCCGCTGAACTATCTTTGGGTATAACATACAGAGCCAACGCAAGACAGAGACGAAAACAAGTTTGTTAAGACGTGCAAGACCACAAAAAAAAAACGCAAACTCAACGATTCTGAGAAACATTCAACACCTTACCAATCCAGGGGCTCTTGTGTCTGTAAGTCTAAGAATAAAGAACGCTGCACTGAACAGAAGCTGACACCTGAACTCTTCCGAGTTGTCAGTTAAGAAGCGACAGGTGTCACGAGCCGCATGAGCTCTTTTTTCTGTTAGTCATGGGTTGGTTTATTTTGGGAGAATATGAAACGCGTTTAGCTATTAATCGAGCCACGGATTTCGTTATGAGGGATGTGTGAGTGAAGTTTGTAAACATTAAGTTAACCCTTTGATTTTGGTGTGATGTGAGATTTTCTTGTTTACATAGTAGGATTGTAGAAGTTCGAGCATAGGTTTTTGAGTTGTGTATATATCCTTATGCAGTCGAATGTTATATTATGATTATATGGCCCGTCAGGCCTGAACTTCAGTAATCCTGTGTTGCTTAGTTATCAGCTGTGTTTACATCTACCATATCCACCAAATCCCACCCCTGACAACAGGCATAACAGGTCACCATGAAATCACTGGGTCGGATGTTTGTTGTCTACGGCTCAGTTCAAAGTTCAAGCTTGGCAATCAGCAGTGTAGATATTTCCACACGACCTATATGTCACTGTACCTTACTGGTGGAATATGACAGGTCATCCGTTCGGATGAACTCTTCTGATCAATACTATATAAAGCATTTCGTAATAGCATTCGGACAACAACATAGAAAACTGTCTCCAATCTTCATGGACAGAAACAAACAAAAGAGTGCTTGACCAAGCTGGTTTGCCACCAGCGCTGGCTGTGGACATTTATATTTGATAAAATTAAAAATCTGAACGCGTCCACCAGTTTGGCAGCGCATCGTCTTAAGTAAAATTGCAGGGGCCAATAGTAGCTCTGCAGCACGCCCTGCCACATTTGGAGGTACAGGGCTGAGGTAAGGGGAAAGAAAGACTTGCTTTACTGTCCTAATTAAATCAGGCACAGCGTAGCCTACAACTTGCCTTGGGTGGATGCAGTCATGCAACACTGTTACAGCGCGCAGCTTTTCAAATTCCACATCACTCATACTGCAGTACGCGGCAGCAAGTGCTGTAAGTGCTTAACCAGGGAGCACTTTTGATGGCAAAGAAAGAGAACAAGAAGAATCAAAACCAGCAAAAGGGAGGTACAAGTACCAAGGGCAGAGATCCTCCCAAAAGAAAGATCTCAACACACCAGCCACTACTGAAACGTCCTCAGCAAAATTACATAGCATCATTGTACGGCAAAGGGCTCACGTGGGGGGGGGGGGTAATATTATGAACGTGTGGCACTGTGCAATTTTTAATGTTGCAATGACTTGGGAAAACAGAAGAGACGAGAAAGACATGAGACAAATAAAGAACAGTGTACTAGTTTATATTTCATTTTCCTTTACTACTACATGTCTTTCGCGGTACTACATATTCCACCCGTCAAGGCAATCACCCCACTTTTCATAGTAAATATGAGATACAGCCGAACTCTGAACTCAAGGAATGGGGCATCATAGTGTTTACAGTCTGACCGAAATAACCGATGGGTAACCCAAGAGTGAAGATCCCACTAGTACGGCATTTTCATTACAGGTGCTGTATGACTTAGATGGAAGACAGCCATGCTGACAATAAAACTGGCCAAAGGAATTTTTCTCATGGTGCCCAGGTCACAATAGTTCACCTCGTACTTCAGCGTGCAAAGAAATCCAAAGACTATACAGGTTATATGTATGGGCTTTAAGCTCGAAATTTTCCTCTTGATGCTCGACAGCTTTTACCACACAATTTGAAAATGCTGTGAATAGATCTAGATCTTAAGCAGAGAGAAAAGAAAGGCGTGCATTTCGACCGACTATGATGGTACAACAGATATACAATACTATGTCGTCTATCTCACATACTGGTGTATCAACAATTTCACCCTTTTACAGGACAACCTATCAAAGTTTCGGTTAAAGTACGATTTCTTTCATGTGGCAAACGTTTCTGCTTTTAATGTCAAAACTATAAAAGACATCGATGTGTGATTACGTCACACGTGACGACGTAAAATTTGCTCGGATTTTTCCCACTGGTCAAGCTACAACGGTAAGAGCATCTGAGAAACTGTTGAAGAAACCAAACTTTACGACGCTTTCACAACTGTTCATGTGACGACAGTAAAGTTCACTAAAGACATGAAATTCGTTACAAACCACCTGTCACATGACTCGACAGGCAGAGAATGATGGACTCCAAATAACTCCATGACCTGATGTTTTTGTTTCTCTTACAGTTCATCGCCCCCTGTTTCATTTACGACAACACATGTCCGCTACCCAAATTATCATTGGAGAAAGTTGCCAGTGAAAACGTCAGTTTTAGTTCACTTTAACACATACAGCCACACATCCCCGCCCAACATAACAGACGCTGAATCTCCCAAATCTGAAAAAGGTCGTGTTGATTTAATAGACTTTTACCATATTTACAAAATTCACAGTCATACTTTACAGTACGGGCCTTTTCCCGTTAAATTTTTAATAGGGGCCTTTTCCCGTTAGATCTTTAACTTCACTTTTATCTGATCTTGTTTATGGGCACCTGAGGGCTGAAAGCTAGCCCAAAGACCGATAACGAAAAAACAGTGAGAGGCGCAAATTGGCCGTTATCGTGCCGACGTGCCGTTAAACCCAAACTCACATCCAAATCCCCAATCTGTCAACAAAGCTACGACAGTCATATAAGTAGGCCTACGTTGCTAAATGCGATGTTCTGAGAAAATAAATTGTAAATACTGAAGGACGAGAGACGATCGGAAATACATTATCCCAACGAACACGAATTGATTCCACGGAACCTATCCACTAACGGAAACGCTTGCCCGATCCCCTAGGGCCGAGTCTCTTCGACCGGTAATGTTGAGAGTGAGATATTTAAATCCCTCTTTGGGTCGATAATGGACACAACACAACCAGAAAGCTAAAGCTGGTGTGGCTCCCATTTTGTGTCACATTCTGCAAGCTTTGGCTCACAGAAAAGAAGAGGGTGTCAACAAAGGCAACAAGACCAGCACCTGCATTATCAGAATGGCACATCTCATATTCATGACACTGCAAAAGGTGTAGATCTTTCCACCATAACACCCACCCGACCTCACCCCTACACAAGCCAACATTTTACGACACTGACAGCTCTTAATGAAAGAATAGTACAGCTAAGAGCATCAACGCGCTGAATTCGGGCATCAAGATTTTCAGTTATGTGCCCTGTATCCTGGACATTCAGTCAATGTCAACATGTCGCTGATTCAATTACTTGCGTTAAGAGTTGTCCAGTGCACCGAAACACCACCCAAAAGCTTTACAGCATTCTGTTTTCCTCTCTTCACTTTTATAACGAGCAATAAGTTTATCAAGGTAAGGAAGCTCGAGGGCGGGGGAAGCACACCCGACACCAGACACTGGTATTTTATAGCGCCTTTTTGTTACAGCTTCACATTTAATGATCTTTACCGTTCACCCTTCATGATCACTTTAACCGGTCTTTTTTATTGCCTGAACCATGTTTACTCTGGATCTACAGATAAAAAGTCATCGATGCATCGATTTCCCATATCCTCGCAGAGGCAAATCTAATATTCATAATCACTTGGTCAAACATAAAACAACCATGACAAGCACATGTCGGGGGATAGCTCGTTTCGTAACGAACTATCCGAGTCTAACGGAGAAAAGAAAAAAGTCTGAACAGCACACGTTCAATGTGTTAAACCCTGGAAATGTTCCCTTGAAAAAGAAGCTGCTAAAAATGTTTCGCCCCTTGATCACAAAAGGTACATTTTCCAGAGATATTTCATCACATGCCAAGGCAAAATATTCTCGCTCACATAACTTTGCTGGCAAAATGACAAGGTGAAACCACAATGTTAGTACATGTATGTTTTTTTGAAGAACTCTTACTAAAACAGTGAAAACTTTGTACTTCCTACTGTGTACGTTGGGTGCTAGCTCGGCATCAAGTACTCTGAAGGCAACAACGAATGGCACTCGCTGTTCTGCGCAGAGAATTCTCGGACCTGAGCCGCGGTTAATATCAAAAGGTGTGAAGTTATAACACCCCAATGCCCGGCTTGTCCTTGCACACAGAAGACGACCGATTTTCTTCACCTCTTCGTGCACATGCGTCTTTGCTCACATCTCCTGTGACTCACTCAACTTGCCGAACTATATTATATATATAAATATACGATGTGTTTCAATAACATTTCAGTAACCACTGCTCTGCTCCTCATTCCATTTCATCTTCCCCACCCCTCTCCTCCCGGTTAAGCCAATGGAGAGGCACCATTGGGAACTGCATAAAATGTATGAAATGCCACGCTGCAAAATAAATAAATAAATACTTATATTTACAAATCTATTGCTGATTTTTAGCACAAGTTACATATGATTGGTTTGTGTATGCACATGAGGGGACATTTGTAAAAAAAGATTCGCAGATCTATTGATGATGAATTATATTTAAACACAATCAACAGATGACTACAATGTGTAGATAGATGGAGTTGTGTGCACTGGCAGGTTCGGTGCAGGAATGCCACAGAGCGGCTTCATAACCGCAGATGTTTGTCGTGCCTGCCACGAAACTGGGACGCCCGTGGTAAACAACAAGCTTACATCATCGTCTAGGTCATGTAGTATATATCTCTGATTAGTGTTTGATGCGCCTATGCGGCAGCTCGCCACTGCTCTTATCTTTTGTTCTTATTTTTCGTGGATGCAAAGTGCTGTTTCCCATAAAAGTTATATGACGTTATTTGTGAAGTGCTGGTGAATCCTGTGATATCCAAATTATGCCAAATTTCAAAGTTTTAGTGATGTTTTCGGCGATTGTGGGTATCGCTGTGTTCTCCATTCTTGTCGTTCACATGCTGAGGTCTACCACCATTAAACCCGGCAGTCACAACAATGTGAACAACTCATCGAATGTAAACAAACAGAACCGTGGCGGTGTGCCGCCTAGAGGTCATTTAGTGCAACACGTTTGTCATTCAAAGGTGCAAAATGTAAACATTCCTACGTCTGCTCCTGTCACTTACAGCAGACAAGAGTTACTAGCCCTTGCTCAAAAGTGTAAACAACCACCAACACTTAGGGCGCTTTCACACATCAAGTGGCTTCAGTTAAACCGCCCACCTCTTACGGAACATCTAGACTCGGGGACGAAGAGAAAGGGTACGAGGCGGGGCAAGCGTGGCGGTCAGTTTCTAAGATACCACATAATGACCATTGTCCGCTCAAGGCTTACAAACAGCAATGAGATCATCGGAACTAAGCCTGATACTGTAAGACGCTCAAACTTGATTCCCATCTGTACGAAACCCTTCCTTTGTGAGACCTCGTTTAAACTCAAAGTATTTCACCTGAACACACAGTCGGCTCGTAACAAAACATTAGACGTCCATGATGTAATTTTAGAAACAAATAGTGATCTTGTTATCCTTACTGAGACATGGTTCATGGATTTTGGCGACGAACCACTTTTACACGAAATAACCCCAGATGGCTTCGACATCATGCCAACACCACGCTTATCAAGATCTGGCGGTGGCATTGGCATCGTCTACAAAAAAAGGCTTGAAACTTTCTGCGTTTCCACTAACAGCGACTCCAATTTCTTTCGAGGTGTGCGCAGTAAACGTCCACACATCAGATGGTATGTTCCTCTGTGTGTGCATCTATCGACCTCCACGGACAAAGAAGAACATGTGCTCAAATGCAACATTCTTGACTGAGTTTTCCAACCTTCTTGAAAATGTTAATCATATGCAAAATGTCATTATTACTGGCGATTTTAACATACATATAGATAATATGGAAGATCCTTTTGGCTACAAATTTAGAGTTTTACTTCAAGAGCATGATATGCATCAAATCGTTCAGAGGACCTACACATAAAAAGGGACATACTTTAGATTTAGTAATCGTTAGATCTGAAACTGTTAACTCGGTCCTGAATCTTAAAATATCTGATCACTGCTTATCAGACCATTACTCTACTACTTTTGATCTGGACATCAAGAAACCTTCATCAACGAAAACTAAAATAATGTGTCGAAATACCAAGAGCATCAACGTTGATGAACTTAAGAGAGATCTGGCATCGACTCTGTCTGCCCAAGAAACAGTCAGTGCGGAAGACCGATACAATAAGTTCTCTCTGACGTCCTCGATGTGCACTCACCCTTACGAGAAAGGGAAATCACCTGCAGGCCATGTGCGCCGTGGTTCACTTTGAAAGTGAAAGCGGCAAAGAAAGAAAAAAGGAAAGCAGAACGTGTTTGGAAAAAATCTGGTTTAACAATTCATAGAGACATGTATAACCAGCGTAAAAAAGATGCTGTAGATGTTATTAAAGAAGAGAAAACAACATACATTAATAATAAGTTAACAAACACTTCCTCTTGTAAGGAGCTATTTAAAATCAGTAATGAAATGTTAGGAAAATCTAATTGTAATTCTTTACCAACCAACTATAATGCTTCTGAGATACCATGTTTGTTCAATGATTTTTTTGTCACCAAAGTTGAAAAAATAAGGAATGAGCTTGATTTAAGTAATGAAGAGCCATGTTATGCTTTGTTTAATGGGTCACCTTTTGGAGAGTTTCAGTCTGTTGATGACGATGTTGTGAAAAGTATTATTTTGAAGTCACCTAAAAGTTTTTGTCAACTTGATGTATTACCAGTTTCACTATTTTTACAATGTATTGACATCCTTGTGCCTTGTATAACAAACATAATAAATGATTCTTTAAGGAATGGTGTGGTCCCGTGCCCTTTCAAAAGAGCCCGCATAAAGCCATTGATAAAAAAACCAAGCCTAGACAAAAATATATATAATAACTACAGACCTGTATCAAATCTTACGTTTTTATCCAAGATTTTAGAGAAAGTTGTTTTACACCAGCTTGAAAGTCATTTGTGTACAAACTCGCTGAGAGAAGTATACCAGTCAGCGTATAGACAAAAACACAGTATGGAAACGGCCCTTGTACAAGTAACATCAGATTTGTTAACAGCTTGTGATGAAGGCAAAGTGTCAGTGCTAGCGCTATTAGATCTTTCAGCAGCCTTCGACACGATTGACCACACTATTCTTATAAAGAGATTAGAACTTTCATATGGTATATCTGGGACTGTCCTGAAATGGTTTAGCTCCTACATGAATGAAAGAAAACAGAATGTATCAATTGGAGCACACATATCAATAACAAAAGTGCTCACAACAGGTATTCCGCAAGGGTCAGTTTTAGGTCCAGTTTTATTTTCCCTATATATACAACCAGTGATGCAAGTTATTAAAGATCATAATTTTGCTTTTCATATGTACGCTGACGATACTCAGCTGCGTCAATCTGTAAATGTTAACAACGTTGACCAAATGATGAATGACCTAGTTATTTGTGTTCAATCTATTAATGCATGGATGACTGTTAACAAATTGAAAATGAACAATGAGAAAACTGAAGTAATGTTAGTTGGAACACCTGGAAAACTGAACTCCGTACAAGGGTCCACTATCGAGTTCGATGACACTAAGATACCTATATCCCATTGTGTGAAAAATCTAGGGGTTTACCTGGACTGCAATCTATCCATGGAGAAGGCCATTTCGCATGTTAGAAAAATTTGCTATCTTGAGTTAAGGAAAATTAGTCAAATTAGGCATTTTATTTCAGAGGAAGCAGCCATTAAACTTGTTCTATCTTTTGTTATATCTAAATTAGACTATTGAAACGCTTTGTTTGCTGGAATGTCGGAGGATAAAATGAATAAGCTGCAGCAAGTACACAATCACGCTGCTAGGTTGGTAAAGAAAGTTTCTATGAAAGAGCACATTACCCCTGTACTGAAGGAACTTCATTGGCTGCCAGTAAGATCTAGAATCAATTACAAAATTTCGTCCTTGACCTATCAGTGTCTGAATGATCATCAGTTCCCGTCTTATCTGTCAGAGAAAATAAAGATGTATGAACCACCACGCTCATTGCGGTCAGCCAAACAAAATTTGATAGTGAAACCAAAAGCCAACAAGAAATTTTATGGTGAACGTTCTTTTGATTTCTATGGCCCTTCTCTTTGGAATGATATGCCAGAAGATGTCAAAGCATCTGATTCATTACCTTCTTTTAAATCTAAATTAAAGACATTTTTATTTCAGGCACATTTTAATTGAACAAAATTATGTCCATATTTTTATTTCTATGTAATATTCTATATGCATGTATATTATGTACTGTGGTTTTCTAATGCATGCTTTATTTCGAGGATGAGGGAGACGGAAAGGGGAGGGGGGGGGGGGATAGAGATATGAATGTAATGTTTTGATGTCTATATTTTTATTCTCAATTTTATATGCATGTATTTACGTATACACTATTTAACGCCTTTTACGTAATGTTTTATAGCATTTTATGTCTTTTGTAAAGCGCTTTGAGTTTATAAGGAAAGCGCTATATAAATAAACTTATTATTATTATTATCTATGAGGACGTGCCCTCTTGTAAACCAATATTCTAAAGCTGATAGCCGCAGCTGTATTTTATTTTCTGCCAACGAAACAACACTCGTGAGCATTTGTGAGGTACTGCATGACGATAGAACTTACTGATCAAGCAAAATTATTTGTGAACAAGGGGACGAGCATTCGTCTCCTCATGGTGACATAAATAGAATAGCTATACCCCTAATTGAGTTACATAAAATAATGTATGTGTTTACAGATCACCATGATAAATGTGACAACTGCTATCTAAAAAGCTATTGACGCCGTTGTTGCTTCGAAGTGCAAGACAGCTACAAACAGTAGACATTACATTTGTAATTAGATCTAGGTCCACATGTGTCATTTATGGTTGATTCTGACCCCCCCCCCCCCCCCAACCTTTCCTGCTTAAATAAAATTTTAATGAAGGTGAATTTATATTTTCCGAAAAGAAAAAATAGTTTCTTTGATTTTTAGGCTTGAATCGCATCATAAATTTCCTCTTTCTGTGGTCAAGATGTAAGTACATGTAGCTACAAGCACTGATAGGCATAAAAAAAAAAAATCCAAATGCATGGATTCGACACGTAAAGACACTTGAGACTGATAAAGCAATAGTAGCTGATTAGCTTTTAAAAAAAACATGCATTGTTGACTTTGGACTCCGGAATACTTTGAACTTTCGGATGCAGTATCCGTGCTAGGGTGCATAGCCTGTTGTATTCAGCATTTTGCAGTACAGAATCTGTTCCGATTAATACCGAGCCTCACTCGATAATGGCTACCATAAAAATATATATACAGATCCTGTGGTATTCTATGCATAGAAGCGACGCACGTAAAAGACTCTTGAGACAATACTTGAGACTGATAAAGCAATGGTAGCTGATCAGCGCTTAAAAAAATGCACTGTCGACTTTGTACTCCGGAAGACTTTGAACTTACGGATGCAGTATTCGTGCTAAGGGTGCATAGCCTGTTGTATTCAGCATTTTGCAGTACAGAATCTGTTCCGATTAATACCGAGCCTCACTCGATAATGGCTACCATAAAAATATATATACAGATCCTGTGGTATTCTATGCATAGAAGCGACGCACGTAAAAGACTCTTGAGACAATACTTGAGACTGATAAAGCGATGGCAGCTGATCAGCGCTTAAAAAATGCACTATCGACTTTGTACTCCGGAAGACTTTGAACTTACGGATGCAGTATTCGTGCTAAGGGTGCATAGCCTGTTGTATTCAGCATTTTGCAGTACAGAATCTGTTCCGATTAATACCGAGCCTCACTCGATAATGGCTACCATAAAAATATATATACAGATCCTGTGGTATTCTATGCATAGAAGCGACGCACGTAAAAGACTCTTGAGACAATACTTGAGACTGATAAAGCGATGGTAGCTGATCAGCGCTTAAAAAAATGCACTGTCGACTTTGTACTCCAGAAGACTTTGAACTTACGGATGCAGTATTCGTGCTAAGGATGCATAGCCTGTTGTATTCGGCATTTTGCAGTACAGAATCGTTTTGGATTTTTTTCCGAGCCCCATCTCGATACTGGCTACCATAAATGAATAATTATTATATACTGAACCTGTGATATTCTATGGTTTAGTTTCACCAAGTCTGTGCCAGAATGTCTAACTTACGAAATGCAACACTGGAAATCACAACCAGGAAATAATTATCCCTCCATCATTGATAGTGGAAGAGGCACGGAAAACACCCCCACCGCATAGTAGTACACGTGGAGAGAGAAAGAGAGAGAGAGAGAGAGAGAGAGATCACCAGAAAAGGGTAGAAAGCGAAGATGCCCAGCAAACGCAGTCGACCTAAGAAATCGTCTTTCTCTAAACCAGCTCTCAGCATGTGACCATGGAATGGCTGATGTGTCTCCTTCCAGCGACTCTCAGTGAGCACCTAATATAGGATTGACAGTCCTTCGCCTTATTCTGTCTGTCAATCAATGGGGAAAGCTGAACTGGGAAGAATCTAAACGTGCCACGGAAACCTCCTCTGCCCAATCGAATATTACGACATGAGGAAAAAAACACACTCGTTGAATAACAGCTGTCATCAACATTTCGAAGATATGTCATACGACACGAGTATTACTATTATTCATTTTCGTCTCTCCGGTCACGCCCTACTGTGGTGAAACAAAGACAGAAAAACAATTCAAGTACGAAAAGTGAATCGTAATGCACACTTTGCAATAGTGCTAAACGGGAACACAAAGGATTGCAAATAATCATCGCTAACGATGTCATTATTTCAAGTTGTGCGTGTACATAAATGATAAACAACCTCCAGTGCACTAAGTATTTCAGGCTCAATTACAGCACTGTGCCCATGACAACGTTAATGCTAAACACAAATTCGAAATCAAGTACGCTTACAATTTTGCAGGCTGTTTGAGGATGACTGGCATCATCAGGTTGTAATGAGTAACAGCTGTGTAAATAAAATGTCTCTAAGTAGTTCTTTTTAATTAGAACGGAACGGATACCCCCCCCCCCCCCACACACACACACTTTTTAAGACTAAGTCTTGTCCCACCATGATTTATGCGGGCATATGCTCAAATTCCTGAGGAAGTCAGCATAAAACACCTAATGACTTGGCCTCTCAGCAGGCAGCCGTTTTAACTAACTGAAATATCCATGCACAGGGTAATCCTCTCTCTGAATATTTATTCTAACGACAAGCCTGCACACAAAATACATGGATTGCTTCATTGCGCAATGGAAACTCTCAAGTTGTCCATCGATTTGCAAACTCCACGAAAATCAAAACAAGAAAAGGAAAACCAGCATGAGGTCAGTAAATATTTAAAGCACTACACTGCATCACAGATTCTTAATTCCTTGATCAATATGACCGCAAAGAGGACACAGTCTGGATGTTTCTAGTTTTACATGCGGAAACAGCCCAAGCCCGTGAAAACAGTGAAATCACGAAGCTCGTGCTGTATTCACCACAATCTTTGGCTGTGAAAGAAAATTAATACTGAAGCAATGTATTGGCAGTAAGGAAGAATGCCGCAGACCAGGTGCACTTGAAAGACGAAGGAAACAAGTAGCTGCACAATGTGTAAGTTTGACAGCAGATTTTGACGCATCTAGCAGCTATATATTATGCATTTCAGAAAATTTCATTTAATTAATGAAAATATGCTTATGCCTATTGCTGAGTGATGTATAAACAATCTGATGGGCAGTGCACGAGTTGCTTGTCGACCCGATTAACATTGGGCATAGGTGGTGTAAAAGGACATTCGTTTCTGTTGCAGTAAGGGGTCAAGGCACAAATAATCCAGATGCACATTGTTAAAACTCCTGACGACTGTCAGAGTTACGATAAGACACTGCCATTGCCTGAATTTATTATTAAAAAAAAAAAAAAGGGGGCTGTGCTCTAGAGTGACTGAGGTGTATCGATGCATGATTTTTGCGTGTGCAGCAAAATAACCTCGGCTCTCCACTGAATTAAATCTCATGTTTATAAACGAATGTTCCCCTACTTCCAGCCCTAAAGACGACCAGGATGAATGCCTGCTGGGCCAATAAGCTCGTTGGGAATACTTGAACTGGTACAGATTACGTCGATATTGGCGGGTAGATCATAATGGTCAACATGACCTTGTGGTCACTGCACTGTGTATATGTCTGTGCCAAATGCTGTACAATCAGTAAGTGGGGTCAACAATCGAGAGGTCTTTCATCCTACAAGACTAACATTATATCTGGAGTTCAGGACATGACAGTACATGTACAAGCCCGAAATTTATCCAAATATAGCAATCAAGTAGATCTCAATCTCAATCACCAAGATTTAAAAGACAGCTCTACACAAGGAATGTATTCAGAGAAAATAAGAAATTACCCTAATCCACGGAAAATCCTTCGGTAGACCACGAGTTAAATGTACTCCCAATCAAGTCTCCAAAATGATGACTGCTGAATTGCAATCATATTACAAAGACGTATATGGTAACAGAATCAACCGTGGAGGACAAACGCATAATGTCACAATAATGTAGCTGCAGCGCCAAGATAAATAGGTAGTGCACAAAATGAAACTCAAAGCGAAGTCGGCTTGCTTGCATTCGACCGTTGTCTCTTGTGTTTTCTTCCGCAAGATTGAAAACTCATCAACCAGGTGGTTATGTTTCAAATCATTTAATGGTTACATTTGAGGTTTTGTTCAAACTAAGACACAGTGAAGGGCTCAGGGTTAAGGTTATATTTATAAGAAAAACATTATATAAGTGGGGCCTAAAAGCAGTGGTGCAGCGTCTTTGTGTATGAGGGGGCATTACCGCTACTGACATCCAGCATCAAAATTTCATTCCTAATGGCTTGATCGAAAAATGAATTGACAAATGGTCGCTTATATAATTATTTGACGGATGCTTTAAGGCTGGGTTGTTGTTTTTTTAACCCCCTGGAGTAAACAAATTTATAATTTTCTTAAAAGTTCACAAATAGTCCATTTTGCCTAATTAACAAGGAGAAAAAATTGCTGCGTTTGTCTAAGAATTTTTTTGTTTTCCCCCCATTTAATACAGCATGTAACATAGGCACCAAGCCTGCTCCTCATAAACTTAGGGGTGAAACAGACGAAGGCTGGTGGCTCGTCGCCCATAAATTAAGCATCACACTAATATCCTCGACACTGCCCACTAGCTTTAGACTTGCAGATAATATTTACTATTTTCATATTTCGGACAAACCCAGCCCCAACCGCAAGCACATTATAACAGTGAAGCAAGAATTACTGTAGGTTTAAAAATCACCATTACGTTTGGTGTTTTGGCTTTACTTTTATCGTGACAAAAACTTGATAACCCAGCAGGATCCACACAACTGGTAAATCTTGGTAGTGTCCCTGAGACCCAAAGACGGAGCTCCCACACCCTTCCTCAATAACCGCATATAATGAAATAATGTATGCTGCCATCGCTCATATATACCTGAATAGACATGATATTATGTACTGCCTTGAAGATAAAACTATTTGTATTTCAGCCATCCCCCCCCCCTCTTCCATGGACTATGCTGCAGAATCAGCTTGATGCTGTACGTGCTAAAATTACATTAACATTTTAGTTTCATGTACAAAAACTGACAATGCTGGTGGCGGACAAAAAAACGTTTGGCAGTGTTGATCAATTGTTTGTCATCAACTGTGCAGGTCTCCCTAATTAAAGCAGACAAACAATTAAGACCGACATCCCGAAACATATATTTTGGTCTTTTTTAGTTTTGAAGCAGATTCGACCCACCGTATGCAACAACTGCAATTAATTTGTTTGCCTAACTCATTAACATTCAACAATAACATTAAATTAATAATGCTAAGTTAGACCTTATTTATGTTTCAAAATATGTTATTATTGTTTATGTTCAAATTATGTGAAACTGAAGAAAAGGGAAGTGGAAATGGCGGAGTGTGTGTGTGTGCGGGGGGGGGGGGGGGAGGGCATGTAATCAAACAGCATTAACAAAAACAGTATCCGCCCTTTCAAAAAGCAACCATTAACTGCTTTTGCTATTGTTGTGTCTATTTAATATTGGCCGCGTTCACTTCATTCTTTATTTCAGAAATGCAGAGACGCGCAATACGCGCACTGTCCTCCGTTCGTTTTATCTGACGATTGTAAATAACTTGATCATGAAGTGCTGGGGTCTGTGAACTTTGACCCACTTTTAACAGTGTTTTCGTGACCGGCTTTCCCCTGCAAGTGATGCGCGTATTTTTTTTTTTCTTTCGGTGAGAAATTTCAAGGTTTTTTTAAAAAGTGTAAGACAACTTCAAAACATTTTTATTTCGCATTATGCTGGGGAGGGGCATCAAAAAACTTCATTCCTTCTAAGAGTTAAGAAAAGGATGTGTCTCCCCATAAATCCGTATACACACGAGAAGACATAAAACTATTGCGCTTGTTTCTCCCCTTTCTTTTACCACCCCTATCCTCCTAGATCTAGAATCTAGTTTCTCCATAAATTGCATTGATTTTCTTTTTCCGACCACCCATAATACACACTTTTCACCATTCATGTACTGCTACACTGTCACATCTCTCAAGCAACAGCCCAACAGCTGTTCACCCCAAATTCAGTTGTCGCACAGTGTGCTGTGATGTAAAAAAAATGGGACTTTTTATACACCAAATGAAAACATGAAAAGACAAAAAAAGTGTTTTTTAGGTGAAGAGATAACTGCAAGCTGGTCTTACAAGTAGTGCCTTAAGGTATCTGGTAAGATACGAGCAATGTTGAAAAGAAAAACAATGGAAATTATTCAGAAAAAAGTCATTCAGAAGGCCATTTGCTTGACCTCAACAGACAATAAGACTTCTGAAGTGTACATTTCTCCTCCTCCCCCCCCCCCCCCACTCAACTAAGGTGACTGTATTTAAATGCTTAATGCCAGTGTCCTATAAGTTACCGACTGAAGTTCAGTTGTCTTTTCTAACACTGCATTGGATTGGGGTACTGATGTGTGAAATGAAATACATAGCTGAAACCCACCACTATTTATTGATTCATCCCTGATGTGTTCCAATTGCAGTTTAAAGTGTTGCAGTATCATCTTTCTCTAGCATATCTGTGACCTTTGATAGCGGGCCATCTGTAACCACATGAATATGCATACATCAGCAACATTTTTGCACTCATAGGTCAGAATCCATAACCACCATTCATTTGGCCTAATGATTTTTTTTTTTACACTATTCTTAATATTCTGTCTATGCTATAGCCAGATGTTTAAAACTTGTGGCACCACTCTAGTTTTTGCTTAGTGACACAGGACTACTAAATCCTGTTAAAATTCATAACATGCCATGACATTTACTGCCTGGAATATATTGTACACCACCACTGCTGAATACTGAATATATTTAATTGGGCAGACAACCGAAGTGGAAGGGTACGATTGGAAAAATGAAACTGGGAAAGAAAGATGGCTGAATATTACCAAAGGATTAGGATGCTGGCAACTGTGATGAATGAAGTTTGACCACCCCCCCAACCCCCCCATTGAGCATGAAATGGATGAATATTTCATCTCCTTGTTCATTAATCATTATTCAGTGCAATTTATGTTCAGAGAAGAGACAAATTAAGTAAGAATATGGCTTTTGGTCCAATAACCACACATCTAAAGATGGAAGCGAGCAACAGCTGCTGACTGACCGAATTGCCATCCTAGGTAAATCTGACCTGCTCTGAAATATGGACTATTCAATTTCACTGCTTATTATAAAAATGATACCTGGACAAGAGTTTTGTGGGGGAAATTTATTTCAGCGTGTCAATGACAGACAAGTCAGCAATTTATAGAAACGTTTCTGCTTCCCCCCCCCACTCCCCCCACCTTGCAGAATCGGTTATTGATCTTTGTGTACTGCCGGTGTCCAACTGAACTTTACCCCCAAACATGTAGCGTCTTCTTCACCTATTGGACCCAAAGTAATTGGCATCTATAGTAAATGACTGGTCATAGACAGCAGCCATTAAATAAGATGAACATCATAATTCTGCTGCCAACAGAGAAACATGGAATATGCTAAGGTGGCAAAACAATCAAAATTCACGAATTGAAAGGTACATGAATAAAGAAATACATGTACATGACTATGCCTATATGTCTAATATACAAATATGTATCTGACCCATCAGCAGATGACAGTAATGTTTAATTTGCTTCCAACCAATGAACAGGACAATTACCACACAGCTATGGATTATAACAAAGATTATGGGAGACAAGGGGATCTTACTACTAGTACAGTAGTACTACTCCTGGGGGCTACAATAAATCATTTCTTGTTCCTGAGCTAGACAAACATGGTCGCACTAACAGATAACAATGTTGTGTCACATGAAAAAGCAAAGCCAAAGAGCATTTATAAATGATTATGACAACAACACTGTAAGCCAAAATAATGTAATGTTACTGTAATGCCAAACTGAGGTTATAGAAGTACACCTACTGTTTTGGCTTCACAATAATTATGCCGGTGTCTGGGTTACAAAAAAATGCTGCAAGGCGGTGTCACATGAGACAATAATGTGGAAAAAATTTATAAGACAGCAGTATTAGATGAAAGAAAAGAATCCATGTAAAGTTGGAAAAAACAACAGCAACAACATAAACACACCAGCTTGTGGCCAAGACAGGGCTGCGGGTCAGACTTTAATTCTTTTACCAACAGCCAAAGTGTGGCAGATGTGTGCCCATTTATTTGTACTGCTGGCACTTGAAGTAAGGCTCAGTTATTTGGCACTAAAAGATGGGATAAAAAGGAAAACACATTTCTTCTTTGGCCTTATTATTTTTATTTGGTGGCAATCCTGTCCATCTCAAACGTGCAAAATTTAAAAGCAAGTTTAGGGGGCTTACTGATTTAATGTCATGGCATGTGTCTTTCTGCAATTAAGTGCAAACAGTAAGAAAAGTGAGCAAATTGATCGCTCTACAGTGCCCTCTCTTAAACTGGTGACAAAGTAAAGCATTATTAATATTACATGTGGTGTTTCCATACCCCCCCCCCCAAAAAAAAACCCACAAAAACTTTGCAGTCTGAACAAATTAGATCTAGAATCTAGAAAGAACATGAATTTCTCCTGAAAATGTTTGCAAACTTCTTGTTGTCAAGTTTTTGCAACCCACTCTGTGAGTGTGATTTCCATGCAAATTCGCCGGCACGAGGTGAACTGCTTAAATTTGGGTAGACCTAACCTGTAAACAATCCGTGAGCAACAATTTTCCTGCTGCGCTAAATTCCAACTCTTCCGAGTTGGAAGATTTAATAAACGATACAAACAATAAAGAGGTGAGAATGTAGACACTAGACTAGACCTAGATTCTAGATCTAGATATCTTGAGTCTAGATCGAAAATTGGACATAACTCCACTATATCTGGTGAGTCTGATGAAAATGCCGTAGATCTTACCTACTCTTTGAAAAATATGAACTTGATGTTGTTTCGGGAACCACAAATAGACGCCGACAGCACTTGTTACAGCCTCAGCACGCTTGATGTACTGTGTACTGTACAGATGGGGCAGATGCCTCCTCACTGTTAAGTTAGCGTTGGCCTCAGCTGGCCTACATAAAACATAGTGGGCCTGTTCGTTCGTGACCTTATTGGCCTTCATCACAGGTCAAGGGCATGTCTGTCACGGTATTACGACAACGATGCAAAAATGCTGCACGATCTCAACTATGCCAACTCAGTTTTTGATAATGACTGAAAATTAGTGAGCTTTCTAACCAGTGATATTCTAGTTTCCACTGTGTGACAAGCTATTATTATTAGCCTAAGAATTGTCGCAAAAAATAACCGGAAGTTTAATGTTACCGGAAACAGTGTGTATTCAAAATGGTCGCTTACTTGGTGTTGTTTGAAGTAGACTAGCAGCTTCTTTCCAGATACTCTTTTTGTTGTTCCACTGTGAAAGCCCCTAATGTATTGCTGTATTGAGAAGGTATTTTTTTATTCAGACATGTATCGAATAAGTTCCTTAACTGATACAGTTTGTCGAAAACAGTACCCAGCATTGTCCATCTAGAATCTAGACTAGATATAGATCTAGATCTAGATATTCACGAAATATCATAAAAACCACAGAAAAACTGTGGGGTCGCAGCAGGGCTATAAGCAAAGTCAAAATTGGGCAAAAAGAAAAGGTTGTATGTTGCGAAGCCCCGCGTGAGAAATAAAACCCAAACGGAAGGAGTTCCGTACTCGAGCGCCAAAGACCAGAAACTAACTAAAAGAGGGGACTTTTTGATCGGGTTTATACAAAGATTGGGCTTGGTATTTGCTTGGGCTAAAAGAAAGAAAGAAAGAAATTAATAAAGACAGAGAGATAGCGATTTATTGATTTGTTTGTATGTGTATACTCTTGTATTGCATCTCATCCTGTGGGAAGGAGAAGGCATTTCTATTATTAGTACGTATTATTCATACATGACATATTATTATACACGACATCAGGAAGCATCAATCTGAAAATAGAATAGAAAAATTATTAGTGGTGGAAGCGGGATTAGAACCTGTACCGTCAGACATAAGGAAGATGCACTATTGAAAGCACCTGGTGGGCGATCAAACGATCTTTGCCATCGTCACACACTCAGAAAGAGTACTTTGGCCAACACTTAGCAGAGTACATTTGGAGGGTAAAGAACAAGGGCAAGCCTTGCCTATTTACCCAGTTTATTTCTGATGTTAGGATACTCTATCCTGGACTCTAGTGTAAGTAAAAAATTTTTCATATAAAAGGAAAAAGGGAGAAAACGTAAAAAACTGAGATGAACAGAAGGGCGCCCCTCCCCCCCCCCCCCCCCCCCCCCACCCCCGTTATTTAATCCTCCAAAAAAAAAGCCGAAATTATCCTGGACTCTAGTGTAAGTAAAAAATTTTTCATATAAAAGGAAAAAGGGAGAAAACGTAAAAACTGCCAAAAACAGATCAAAAGAATGGCGCCCCACTCCCCCCACCCCCGTTATTTAATCCTCCAAAAAAAAGCCGAAATTAAGGGCAGTTTTATTCATTTTTTATTTTGGCCACACTTTATACGAATTTTGGCATCTCTTTTGCGAAACCTGTCCTGTGTATCTTTGTAAAGAAAACATGGCTGCGCCTTGTGAAAGGTGGGCATCGACTCATTATTTTCTTATTGAATTATGTATTTAGAATTGGTAATTTTTATTTTTCATTGCTTTTTTTCCAATGACAATTGGATAAACTAAGAAAATTAATAAGTACCGAAAAAATATATAGGGTATTTTATCAAAAAGTGGCGCTCGAGTAAGGAACTCCTCCCACCCAAACAATACAAAGCAAACTAAAGAGAAGACAAAAATACAAAAATTTTCGGCTTTCGCCTTTGTCAAGTGAAAAAAACAATAAAAGATCTAGATGTAACTTTGATCTAGATCTAGATCTAGAATCTAGATCTAGTCTAGATGGAGCCTAGATCTAGATCTAGACTAGATCTAGAATCTAGATCTAGTCTAGATGGAGCCTAGATTTAGATCTAGACCTCAGTCCAGGTCTAGATCTAAATCTATCGGGTTATTTTTTAACCCTAACAGTAACTCTAACAGTCAGTATTTCTGACAAAATGGCCATTGCTGAAATTTATAAAGTGATGATCCCACTTAGCACTGAAAACAACAACTACCGAATACAACTGGGGGCCTACCTATCTTTCGCAATAATAATCAATTATTGATCTTCCAAAACGACAGTGCACATTACTTGTGTGAAACACCCAGCAAGCCCAGCCACTTCTTCTCTCTCTCTCTCTCGCTTGCCCACAAAATTTATTGATCGTTGACGGATGGATATTGGTGCTAATCCTGAAAGATAGTAATTTATTAATGAGATAGCTCTAGACCTGATTGTTATAGGTTATAATCTATCAGTGTAAACTGAACCACAAACTTTCAGTAAGGATTTTAGTCATGGCACATTAATATTGTTGTTCATCTTTGTTCCCAGAGTGAGTGAGTGAGAAACGATTTTGAAACATGGCAGCAGACGATCGACGACAAGAAGACAGAACTTTTGCAGTGTTCACTGCAGAATCTATCAATTCCATGGCAGAGTCTGCAGGACATTCACCTTTGTCACAGGAAGTTGCAGCAGAACTAGGGGAAGATGCCAGTTATCGAATTCGACAAGTTGTAATGGTTTGTTTTTTCATTTGTTTGTGCTCCAGCTGGGATAGTTGTAAAATTTTGCTCTCGTACTTTTCTTTGAAAAAAATTTGTTGCTTCAGGAGGAGGAAAAGAAATAAAAGTCTTATTTTTTCTGAATGCCACAGGTTGAAAAAAGACTGAAACGTGAGAACATATGAGGAAGGTAACCTTTACCACTCATCTTGCATGTTCTACTGGTTGTGTTTTTTGTGAATGCCGTTCTCAGTGGATCAGTGCTCTCTGTATAACATTCGTTCCCCCTCTTTTTTTATTTCTGTAATTGGAATATCACCTGGGCCCCAGAGTTGAAGAAAAGTTGTGTTATCTAAATGAATATATACAGGCCAGATGAATATGTTCCACTCCACTCATGTAGCTCTCTCATTAAAAATATAGTCAAGTTCTTTTTGTTTCCCTATGTCTGTTCACAACCATGCGGCTCCACAAATACAACTTTGTAGTCAACTCTCTTCCTACATCTAAGTCCTTCTGCAACTCTCTACCTATCAGTATTCATTTAAATTGACATGTCACTTATATAAATAATAACCATGAAAATCAGATAATTGTTGAATGGTGATATAAATAGTTCAGATTGTATCAGAAACATTGCATTACTTTCACTGGTTACTTTCATATTTGAAATGTTTCACGCACTGTAGATACTTTTTTTTTCTTTGAAGAGGGGGTGGGGAGTGCAGGGACAAACTGCAAGCTACAAACTGCTGTTCTGTATTAGAAAGGCTGAGCATTTATTTTTTTTTGTCTTTGCTTCTGTTGTGAGTTTTATGGCTTGGGATTTTTTTTACACAGTAGCAGTATGAGCTATTTATTGCTTTTAGTTTTAGGTCCAAGATCCTTGTCTCTGCATGGGTACTTATACCAGTGGATCTATGTGAGATCTGTTGGATCGGGATCTATACTCATACCCTTCATCATCATCATTGCCTTTCTCACCCTGGTTCAGGGTATAGGCCACCAACAAACACTTTCCATCCCTCTCTATCATGGGCCAGCCTCTTTACATTATTCCAAGTCTTTCCGCTTCGTTGCACATCATTTTCTCTGGCTCTTCTCCACGTTCCGCGCGGCCTTCCTCTTGATCTCTTGCCCTGGGGATTCCAATCCAATACCTTCTTCGTGATGCTGTTTCCTGGCCTCCTGAGAGTGTGGCCGATCCATCTCCATCGCCTCCTACCAATTTCCTCTCTGACTGGGCTCTGTCTTGTTCTTTTCCATACAATTTCATTGCTGACCTTGTCTGTCCATCTGATCTTAAGTAGCTTCCTCAAACATCTGTTGATGAAAACTTGGATTCTCTTTATGCAGGCCTGGGACGCATTCCAAGTCTCACATCCATACAACAGGACTGACTTCACGTTCGAGTTGAATATCCTCAGCTTTGTTTTTAGAGATATATCCTTGGTTCTCCAAATCTTGCTTAAGGACGTGAAAGCTGCCTGTGCCTTTCCAATTCGTGCTTTGACTTCTGCCTCTGTTCCTCCCTTATTGTCAATGATACTACCAAGATAGCAGAAGGACTCTACATCTTCCAGTGGTTGATCTCCTACTCTGACTTGTGCGCTTGGGGGTGCAACAATTTTTAGGACCTTCGACTTCGCAGGATGTATCCTCAATCCAATAGATTCTGAAATTTTGTTTAGAGCTGTTGTCTTTGCTTGCATCTGGTCGTGTGTGTGCGACAATAGTGCCAAGTCATCTGCAAAATCTACTCATACCCTTGCTCAATAGTAATTGTTGTAATGAAAAAATATTTAATGATTCTTTTAATTGTGATGAAACACCCTGAAAGCCTTGTATTTCATGCATTGTTATGTGTCCTTTTCAACAGCTGGCAACACAATACATGAAGCACTGCAAAAGACGCCGGTTGACAACTGAAGATTTCAATAGGGCTGCAAAAGAGTTGAATCTCATGGTTGGTTCTATGTGTGAAGTCTTTTTATTTTAGCATAAAGAGCAAGAAGGTGCATGTAATCTGGTGCTGACCACATTGTTTTACATTGTCATTACTCAAATTTCATGTCTTCTTTGCTCTTTATTCTTCAGATTAAATGAAACAGCTGGGGGAAATCTGTTTAAAATCAAAGCCATTTACCCGAACCGCAAACTTTCAGTAAGGATTAGTCATGACACATTCAGTATTTCTTTCAGACATTCAGTTTTAAGTCCAGTGGATAAAATTATGAAGCTATATTTTTGGCACATGCCTTTTACTTTTCTGTCCAGTAACCATTGTTCTTTGCAACACTTTACAGCCTGTCCATGGCCATGGCTCACAAGAGTCCACAACCTTTAGGTACATAAAGGACCGTGACATTTGCTGCACAGATGATCCAGAAGTTAACCTATGTGAGGTTGCTTTGAGCAACTATGTTCCGAAACAGATAGGGCAGCCATCAATCAAAGGTGAGGCATTGGAACAAGACCTACCATTATTATGTGTCCAGGATAAACAGAATTTACAGTCTTGGATTTTACATTCTCCATTTTAGTGCAGCTTTTGTAATGAAGCTATTCCTACATCAAACATGATAATCAAAATCATTATAATAGCTCTATTCATAATATTCCATATCTCAGTTACAGTTTTCTATTCTGTCTTCCATTTTGGGCCACATGTCCAAAGTTGATTGTTGTTAATTGGTTTTCATGGATGAATTTTTAATTTTGTACAGGTGCCACTGTGCCAGATTTTTCATATCATACAGAGTGGTGGGCATACTTGCAAGATTACACAGTGAACCCTGCTGGTATCAAAATATTATTGTAAATGCTGGAATGGATACAGATTTTTAGCTGACACATGAAAATTTGATGTTGACAAGGTTGACAACATTTTAACTGTGAACTACTGTATCCATTTATAGATGATGATGAGCTTTTATGGGTAAAAATAATATGACATTTGTCAATAAAAAGTTACATATAAATAATTCATTTTCTTTTTTTTTTTTTTCCCTATGTGTCAGCCCATTGGCTAGCCGTGGAAGGTGTGATTAAAATATCTCCAGGTGGAAGTTCTGGTTCTCAGGGTAGGTTTTTTACTTGATTATGGTAGAAGATGTTTGGATCACCTCTTCCCTATGTCTTTCAATCATTTCTTCAAAGATATCATATACTAGGATATGGAGATGGATGTATTGTAACTTGCTGGTTGATCATTGCTACACATCACAGTTTCCTGCCAACTTCTTATCCTTAAAAAGTAATACATTAACAGTGAAAGTCAGAATTTTTTTTGAAAAGATATACATATGAGTGATAATATTGATCAAGGGAGATTAGTTTCATTTATGTCCATAAATGACAAATTTTGCTCTTGAATTCAGCCAAGCTTTCTGCTCACGCTTAGAAATGAGAAAATTTTAACACAAGAGTTCACATCACTCATAAAGTTTTATATGAAATGCTGTATAAGCTGATAACATAGTCGGAGAATTACTGCATCTCATTATAGATGCATAGCTGCCAACCAGTACGTAAAATACGTATTTAATACGTTTTTTGGGTTCCAGTACGTAAATACGTTTTTGTGGTGAAAAATACGTATTTGAAGAATTTCCCATTTATACGACAAAAACATAGAGAGCAGAAAACAAAACCGTAACTTTTATATCTAGGCCTACCACTAATAGCGCTGGACCTAGCGATTCAACGGGCGCAACTGTAAACACAGCTCTACCCTACCGTGTTCTGCCGGACTGCAGATGCCCGAACTCGTGATAACTTTTGTTCCCCTGCCGCGGCCCCGCTCAACCAGGCATTAGTATTAGTAATGTTGCATCATAAGTTGTCACGGCATGCACCTTCGCCCGTGTCCGCGCGCTTCGGCCGTTCATACGAGCTCGAGTACGTAAGCACGTGTGGCTCACACATTATTGTAAACGATGGCGGTCACTGACTAAGAACAGTGGACACATTTTGTGAAGGGGGTTCATTTTATTTCGCTTACAATCATCTTTGGCGGTGGTAACTCCCGGTAGATCTAGGTCGGCAGTCTTTTAGAATCTGGAATCTTTGAACGTAATTGGCGATCACGGATAAACTAGGCCTAGACTAAGAGTAAGACGTACACGTGTTTCAAGGATGTTAGAAATTGAAATCTAGAGCCCGTGAGCTGGTTAAACAATAGAATAAGAACTAGATCTGTAAGAACAATATGGGCATGGCTTGTGAATTGGCTTCAGTTCTAGATCTACTACATCTAGTACTACATCTGTCATCTTTTATGCCTAACATGATTTGCGATAATGGATAGATTCCTTTTTATCAGAAGTCTTTTCTATCCAACTCATGAATCATTATAAGTCGTGAGTAGACATTTAGTGCAAAATATTCTGAGGAATTCCTTTTGCATTATTATCGAACTTGTCCAATGAATGCATTGTGAGTATTAAGTCACATTGTCGTGACTTCCAATTTCACCAGTTTCACAGTCACATGGAGGCAAGTCTGACATTGTTCAATACTGCCAGAGCAAGTTAGTATGAAAGAGTTGATATACGATTCTGAGGACAGGTCATATCATAATAGTCAGTTCTTTCTTTAGAAACAGAAAACAGTGGGTCTTGGATAACAGTACATGTATCAGCATTTGAAGCAAAATGTTTGTTTTCTGCTTCTTAAAGTATTACATTAGACCTATATTACTATTAGGCCTTTGTAAAGAGAATATTCCATAATGTGCAAATTGAGGAAATGATGGTTTTTCAGTGGGGGGGGGGGGGGGGTGGCTCCGATATAGGGAGTCTGTTTTTGGGTTTTTGAAAGTTGGCAGCTATGTTGATGGGGCCAAATTATTTAGGCTGTCCTTGATGAGACAGATGATAACATGTAAAGAAACTCAAGGGTGTTGATGCAGAACCAGAGATGCCACCCATTCCGATTTGATCATAATCGTTCCGATTTTTCCTTAAAAATCATTCTGATTTTCTGATTAGCTAGGCCGGTATTCCGATTTTCAATACTTCCCGCAGTTGGCTTTTTTTTTTACGTTTTCGTCTTCCGAATTAGAGTTTTTAAGAGTAACTTTTTCAAAATGCACTTCGGAAAATCGCGATCATTTCAGGAATAAACCGGAAGTTAGTCCTACTTCCTTATGGCTTCTTTTGTACTGTTTAGCGATTTGTTCACTTGCCATGAGCATTGTTTACATTCTTTGTATGGTTTCACATGGCAGCCATTCTAAACCTAGCTAGATCTAGATCTATTCGCCTGAGTCCAAGTGATATGTTCGGCAGCGACTGTGCCAGAAAGAGGAATCAGTTCGAAACCTATCTAGATCTATATCTCTTCAGTCAGTTGTAAACCTAGCTGGATATTGTCTAAGTGATTTATTTGGCAGCAACTGTGATGGATGGAGGAATCAACCGAATGGTATTATAAGTGTGATCTATCGGCGGCGATTGTGACGGAAGGAGAATCAGTTTTTAAAATTTATACCTAGATTTCCTAAGGCCAAGCCATGGAAAAGGTTGATGTTGCATGGGCACAAATTGTCAAATTAAAATATGAGAGTGGCAAAATACTAAAACAGCACATAATGGGCAAACATTATGCGGGACATTTGTGCTTCACAATCAAATATCCAGCATATCAAGGCAGCCCCTATCAGACATTCTTGGCAACAGCTCCAGAGCAAAGATCAAAATTTTGCTGAAAGTTCCTTCTGCGGGCAGGGCTCTTTTATAGGTTTTTTTTTTTTTGCCTGTTCCTGTGAGATCAAAAAGAAAATGTAAACTTAGCACTCGCCCGTGCAGATGCGGGGCCCTCTTGCAGAAGAGGGACAGCAAAGAATACATCTGACGTGATAATGCGTGTCGTAAGAGGCGACTAAAGGTGCAAAGGTCCTGGTCTCCCGAGAAGAGCCAGTTGGCGGTGGGCCAACTACCCACCCTGTAAAAATAAACCAGTTACAGAAACACAAGCAAATACTTTAAATCAGTCTTTTATCTTGGGAGAAGGGGGAGCATCTGCACCTGTAGATTCAATGAAGGACAATGGACAAAGCCGAAAGGACCCCACTGGCCTGACTGCTCCTTCATCAAACAAGTCACTCCGGATTGCGTCGTGGAATGTCCGCTCCATGTATGAAGCAGGAAAGAGTGCCCAGGTTACAATGGAGATGAGGCGATACAGACTGCACATACTTGGAGTTAGCGAGACCCGCTGGATACAGTCTGGACTGAAACAACTTAATTCTGGGGAAAAGATTTTGTATTCTGGAAGGGAGGACAAAAAGCATACAGAAGGAGTAGCAATCATCTTGAGCAAGCACGCCCAAAGGTCACTGAGGGGATGGGAACCCTACGGAAGGAGAATTATACTGGCATCATTTACTACAAAGAACAAGAACATCAACATGAACATTGTGCAGATATACGCCCCAACAAATGAAGCAACCGATGAGGACAAGGACGATTTCTACAACCAGCTTCAGGAAATAGTTGACCCATTGCCAAGAAAAGATGTGAACATTATAATGGGAGACGCCAATGCCAAGATAGGACAGGACAATACAGGGTATGAGGACATTATGGGGTGCAATGGTTTGGGACAAATGAATGAGAATGGAGAGCGGTTTGCAAGTTTCTGCGCATTTAACAGCTATGTGATTGGAGGTTCAGTATTCCCACACAAGAGGATCCATAAGGCCACTTGGATTTCACCGGATGGAGTAACTGAAAACCAGATTGACCACTTTTGCATCACCCGACGATTCAGACGCTCACTGGAAGATGTCATAGTACAGAGAGGAGCTGATGTTGGATCTGACCATCACATGCTGCTGGCAAGACTCAAACTCCGCCTGAAGAAACAAGGTACCAGAGCAGGAACAAAGAGGAGAAAGTTTCAAGTGAGCCTTCTGGATGGAGACAAGAAGGAAGAGTTCCAGCTAACACTGAGGAATAGATTCAAACCCCTTGTTGACCTGGAAGAGACAGTAGATTTGGAGACTCACTGGGCTAAGGTAAAAGGAGTATTTACATCGACATGTCATGATGTTCTTGGGGAAAAGAAAGTGGAACACAAGGAATGGATCAGTCAAAAATCACTGGACTTGATAAGGATAAGAAGAGACCTAAAAGAACAGGTAAATGCAAGTCGTACAAGAAGCTCAAGAGTTAGTAACCAGGAAGAGTACCGAGCATCAGCTAAAGAGGTAAAAAATCAATTAAAAAAGACAAAGAGGAGTTCATAGGAATGTTAGCAGAGAAGGCAGCAACAGGAGGACACATGAGGATCCTCTACCAGACTACAAAGACTCTTGCTGGAAAATATGGAAAACCTGAAGTTCCTGTCAAGGATTACAACAGGAAGGCTATTTTTGGAAAGGAAGCTCAGGCAAAAAGATGGATAGAACATTTTAACAGCCTCTTGAACAGACCTCCACCAAGCAACCCACCCGACATTCTACCCGTAAGAAATGATTTACCGATCAGTTGCGACCCTCCGACTAAAGCAGAGATTAATGATGCCATAAAGCAGTTAAATCGAGGCAAGGCAGCTGGACCAGATCAGATCCCACCAGAGGCGCTGAAGGCAGATGCTGCTGGGGCTGCAGAGGGTCTGCACTCATTATTCTCGAGGATTTGGATCGGAGGCAAGTTTCCAGAGGACTGGAAGGAAGGACACCTCGTGAAGCTTCCAAAAAAAGGGGACCTCAGCAATTGTAGTAACTACAGAGGAATCACACTTCTCTCCATCCCAGGAAAGGTTTTCAATCGGATTATTCTCAAGCGAATACAGAATGCAACAGACCCAAAACTTCGTGAGGAGCAAGCTGGTTTCAGGAGTAATCGATCAACCACCGACCAGATCGCCACGCTGAGAATCATAGTAGAGCAGTCGCTAGAGTGGAACTCCCAACTGATAGTGAACTTCCTTGACTACGAGAAGGCCTTTGATAGCATCGATAGAGAAACACTGTGGAGAATATTGAGACATTATGGAATCCCAGAGAAGATGGTGAACCTTATCAAGAGCACGTACGAGGGGTCAAGTTGCAGAGTCGTACACGATGGCGAGCTTACTGACAGCTTTGATATCAAGACTGGTGTTAGGCAGGGTTGTTTGCTGTCCCCATTTCTGTTTGTCCTGGTGATTGATTGGCTTATGAAAGAAACCACCAGTGGAGGAAGAAATGGCATACAATGGACCCCATGGACACAGCTGGACGATCTAGATTTTGCAGATGACTTGGCACTATTGTCGCACACACACGACCAGATGCAAGCAAAGACTACAGTTCTAAACAAAATTTCAGAATCTATTGGATTGAGGATACATTCTGCGAAGTCGAAGGTCCTAAAAATTGTTGCACCCCGAAGCGCACAAGTCAGAGTAGGAGATCAACCACTGGAAGATGTAGAGTCCTTCTGCTATCTTGGTAGTATCATTGACAATAAGGGAGGAACAGAGGCAGAAGTCAAAGCACGAATTGGAAAGGCACAGGCAGCTTTCACGTCCTTAAGCAAGATTTGGAGAACCAAGGATATATCTCTAAAAACAAAGCTGAGGATATTCAACTCGAATGTGAAGTCAGTCCTGTTGTATGGATGTGAGACTTGGAATGCGTCTCAGGCCTGCATAAAGAGAATCCAAGTTTTCATCAACAGATGTTTGAGGAAGCTACTTAAGATCAGATGGACAGACAAGGTCAGCAATGAAATTGTATGGAAAAGAACAAGACAGAGCCCAGTCAGAGAGGAAATTGGTAGGAGGCGATGGAAATGGATTGGCCACACTCTCAGGAGGCCAGGAAACAGCATCACGAAGAAGGTATTGGATTGGAATCCCCAGGGCAAGAGATCAAGAGGAAGGCCGCGCGGAACGTGGAGAAGAGCCAGAGAAAATGATGTGCAACGAAGCGGAAAGACTTGGAATAATGTAAAGAGGCTGGCCCATGATAGAGAGGGATGGAAAGTGTTTGTTGGTGGCCTATACCCTGATCCAGGGTGAGAAAGGCAATGATGATGAAACTTAGCACTGGCATCATTTTAATAATTTTTGTCGTCGTTCGTGCTGATTCAGATTTTTTTCGCCAGATTCAGATTTTTTCTTAGCTTGATTCAGATTTTTGTTTTTATAGGGTGACATCTCTGCAGAACCCATTTAGGAAGTAAAAACTTTTAAACATTGAGATATGTTTTGACACTGGGAAATAGTTAACATTCTGATTAAAGATATGTTTGTTCAGTCTTGCGTATTCTTCTTATGCAGAATTTGTAGAAGCATAAAATGTAACAATAATGTGCAAATTTTGAAAGAATAAGAGAGAGTGAACACAGACGCCAGATGGATAACACAAATTTTTCAAACATTTAAGCTGCATGCATTGCATAAATACTGCAAGTCTTCTGTTTTTTATTTACTGTATGTGATATGTTTGATTTATTGCACTGTTTATTTAAATTATTCACAGGAAAAAGTGGCAGAGAAATGTCAGCTACACATCTGAGATACTACAACTGTATGACTAAAGCTTTACTAAGCACCAACACAGAAGCAAAAAAAGTGACTGATTTTCTGCATTTATTATTCCTTCAATAGCATCTGCATTATTCCATCTCTTACAGCCACACCAACAGAGTGTCTGAAAGAATTATTGGTTTTTGTATAAATGTGGAAACTCTGAACATATTTGATAAAAGACTGAACCTTGTGAATTATATTCATAGAATAATTGTTAGTTGTTAGGCTGTAATGTTATGCATTTCATATGTTGAAGTTAGTATGAAAATAATCTGGATCATTTAGCCAATGATTTAATCGGTGTATCTGATGAGTGGAAACATGGGAGTGCACTGAGATTTATGCATCTTATTCAAGGTGGTGGATGTAAATGATTATTAATTAGGCTACATGAAGTGCTGATAGTTGACATATTATTAATGGCTGTTTGCGTGGCTTTAATATTATGTCGTGAGTTTGTTAAGTTGTTTGGTTTATATTGTTGTTTTCTTTAAAATGCATATTCACAATTTTTTTATATATTTAAAAAAATTTTTTTTTTGCTAAAATTTACAGAAAGCACTGCAGGACCTGAGATCTAATCCTAACATTGTACCAGTGCTGCCTTATTTGATCAATTTTGTAGTGAGTGGTGTAAGTATACTTCATTTCTTTCCTGAACTAGGTGACTTAATTGCAAAAACAAAGATTTGAAAGTCAGTGTGTGTTCTCCAAATCACTTTAAATTATCTCTAAGATACATGCACATTTGCTTCAGTGTTGTGTAGAAGTTTTCATTTTTATCAGAAAGGCTAGTAGGAGTGGAGGGAAAACTTTTCATTGGGTAAAAATTGTGTTTTCTGTCAAATTTGGCTTTAGTAAATCAAATAATTTATGCCCATAGAATATGCCCCTTTACAACTTCGTATCTTTTCAATGTAAAAGTGTTTGCTGGGCATAGGATGCACAGCAAGTTTTATGATTTTTTTTTTTCCCCCTCTAATAGTAATAGTAAAATTAGCTCCAAACTGATATGTCAGATATGGTAGACCTCTACAGTTTCCACAGCAGATAAGACAAACAACAAAAAACTGGCCAAAGCTATGCATTATGTTGCCGGCCCCTTTGAAGAGAATGAGAGACTATTTAAGAATAGTTGTAAGAAAACATAAAAATTGACAAGATGACATTTTGGCTAGATTCGGATTACAAGGTGCTCTTGCTGTACTAACTGAGGAAAAATAGATGTATCTTGTGGCAAGATGAACAGATTTGTTAGAGAAGTGTATATCTAGTTAACCTTGGAAGGATAGCCAGTGATCATTGACCAGATATAGTATATGAAAATGCTTTAGAAGAATTTACTAAGGGTCATTATCATGACATTGCCTGACTTCAACACCTTTACAGTAGTTGATAACTATATTTTGCTTTTTGTTCTATTTAGATCAAGAATATGAGTCATGACATTGGGCAGCTGACCACTCTGCTGAACACTGTGCGAGCTCTGCTTCACAACAAGTCACTGTACCTTATGCATAAACCTTATGTAAGTTAACAAAAGCATAAGACATCGCAACATTGAAATTCATTTTTATGTTTTTAAAATTTATTTGTAACATTTTACAAAAAATAATTAATTGAGTTACTTGCCACAGTTTCATTTTCATATATTTATATATGATGAGGATTTAGCTACAATATGTTGAAGGGCATCAGGAAGAGTGCATTATATTCCCGAGTAGTTAAGATCAGTCTTGTAGATTCCCTCCCCCACCCCGCCGACCAGCGCTGCGCTGTGGTGACGACGTGCCTGTTCCAGTTGTAACTGGGCTGTAATGGCACAAAGGCAAATTTCCCAAATGGGATTAAAGTAGTATAGTATACAAAATACAAAAAAAATTCAAAAATACTTTATGAGCTTCTGGTTCTGATGTAGCTCTGCAATCCTCAGCTTTCCATACTGGTGCAAGGTGTAGAGTTTTGTGTCCTGGAGCCACTGGCTGCATCCATTAATTTTGTCAATGATCATTGGGTACTGAGAGATAATGCTGCAAGACTGCTGGCTGAAATAGTCAAGTAAGGAGAATTTTTTCAAAATATTGTAATTTTATAACTTCTCTTTGTTGTTTTGCCATGGTCTTTATCTTTTTGTTTTCCCTTTGATTGTTTTGACTCCCATTTCCTTTCTGCAAGGGGTGGACTTTTCTCAGTCTGATTATCATAGTGTACCATTTTTTTTTGTTTTTTTTTTCTTAGCTCTAAGTTTTAAACTGAGCTTTCATATTGTAAAAATTGAACAAGTAATGTTCAAATTCTAATACTTCCATATTCATAGAAGAAAAAGATAGTAGCTGTCTGTGTCAGTAGCATATATACATCAGGACATTTGCAGCAAAATTTGTGTGCTCAGAAATGATTATATAGAAAATCATACGTTGTACAATCAGTTACAAAAATGATTGTGTCACATTCAGCAATTTGATCCTGCAATAACAAAAATATCAGGAGGAAGATTTCACATATTATATTATCATATTAAATCTTTGAACAAGCACACTGTGTGTTTTGCTGTGGATAAGAAAGACATCACTGAATAATTTGATTCTCTTTAGCAAATCCTAATTCTGAAGAAAAAAAATGTATTTTTCAGTCGTTGGAGCAGTCCACAAAATCATCTACGTTTCAACATTGTCAAAAGTCTGAAAGAAGTGCTGCTAGACACCTCAAAGCCATTCTATTCCCACTATGGAGCCATTGTGACACTTGTGGCCTTGGGCTATAAGGTGATGAACAATTGAGCTATCTTTGTTATTGGTTTTTTTTTTCTTTTTTAATCTTTTTTGTTTTTTTTTTAAAACATGGATTCTGCCACAACAACAAGACATTCTTCACGAAAGATGTGTACAAACAACAAGAATGCGGCAGGTTTAGAAATTCTGAAAATAAATTTCAAGGAATTTCATGCTTGTTTCTCATAGTCCATGGACAAGCTGATTATTTTCGTTTATGTCTGTGATATGTTTTTTAACTCTAGCTATAGCATGCGTCCACTGAGATTTTTATCGGAACTCATTAACTAAGTGCTGTCAGAGGTCAGTGGTTTGTTGAATCATATCCTTATGGCCCATATTACTACTTGGCAGAAGAGATGATAAGTTAGTGAATGGGAAGATTTGTTAAATATGGAAGGTGATCTATTGTCTTAATGCAAGGCCTCATTTCACTTTTTGTCAGTGAAAGCCAGACACTTTCATTCTTTGATTACTTATATGGGATATTCTGAACTAAATGACCTGTAACATCAATGGAGCCCATTTTTCATTCAATGTTGTAATATAGAGATATCAGTGTATGTCTTTTATAATCACAGACAATAGAGGATGTGATTCTGCAGCATCTTCCAACATACTGGGGACATCTGAAGGCGGCAATGGAAGACACATCATCCGAAAATGCTGTGGCTCGTTCAGACTCGCAGAAAGTTTATGGTGCTCTCCGGGTAAGAAACAACATGAAGATGACTTTGGTTGAAGTGCACGAATTAATAACAAGTGGCTTAACAGAAAAACTGGAACTATTGGGAATTATAAGATAAGAGAGAAGACTGACAATAATTCATATTATTAAAGGATAAGAATTGAACTTTTGAATTGCATGCTTACCTGAGTACGAATGTATCTTCTGTGTAATGGCACATTAGAAGAGATTATTGCGTCATGGGGAACACTTAGAAATTCTGATTATATAATATTGTAAAATCTGCAAAATGAATGGTCAGGAAAAAGAATTTTTATGGAGCTTATGGAATTATCATAAATTTTGTCAAGAAAACCCTCCAGGCCTGTACTACACGAACATTCCTTTGTCCTAGAGCATGTGTACTTTTTATTTATCATGAATGGCCCTTATGAATGTGTTTCTGTCATTGTACAGGTTGCTGCTGAAAAAGTAATGCGCAGGCACATAAGGAGGTTTGAGGAGTTTGCTGGTGCGTACAAAGAGAAGAGGGAACTAGCAGAAACTACTGACATAGGTGACCAAATAGCAGACCAGCCCAGTAAAGAAAAGAGTGCAAGCTCTTCAAATGGCAGCAGCAAAGAGAGAAATATTTTTGAGCTATATTCGGTAAGTCAGCTGTTCATTTTACATGTTGAGAGGGAGAGCAGTGAAAGCAGAGAAATGATCATTGAATGCTCTATTTTTTTAAAATAAATTTTCGCAGTGCAGTTTGGTTAGGTTTCTTCATCTGCGTTTCATGTTATGTTGTTTGGGCAAGAATGTGAAAGGTTATATTTTAAAGCACACAAAATAAATCAAATTATCCCAGTATTTTGATTGTACTTGGATGCTTGTGATATTGAAGAGATTAAATATGAAGTTTGAGCACACTTAAAATTGTATCATTTGCCTTGGTTGACCAGCTGGTAGCTGTCATGCTCTGCTAAGGGTAAAAGAACTAAAAGCACTGCTTCAACTTGAAACTTTGAACCTGCAGTCTGGCTGTAGATCTAGTGTGAACCAGGAGACTAAAGTGAAGTAACCAAAGAGACAATTCACTTTTTCTTGATGAATTCCAGGAACTGTATGAGTACTTTGGTGATAGCCTAGCACACTGCCTTCCCTTGGTAGTGACAAAAGATGTTTTTCAAGCAGTCAAGAAAGCTGAGACTATTAAACTGGAGGATCAGAATGCTGGCAAAAGTGGAGAGGAATTACTTGATAATCTCATGGAACAGATTAAGCTGCAGGTGGTACTTTATGTTGTGTATTGCATAAATGCTTGTTATGATTATCATGATTTTAGTTCTTTCAGGCATTTACAGATTTCAGTATAAATGAAGCATCTGTTCATGATGTGATAGGATGAGTTGGAGGGTAGTCAGAGCACTGTCATTAAAAGTAATGTTTAATGTTTTGCTAAGGTCATTCAGTGAGAGGCATACATCAAAACCTTGTTTTCTTCTCTTTTTCCTTTTCTTTTTTGAAGAAATGATCAAAGTATTTAATCTCCTGAGATTGGATTCCCCAACCCCCCCCCCCCCCCCCCCCCCCCCACTGTTCTTTTGCTGTCAATTTCTTTCTACTTGTGAGGAATTTTATGAGCATGGGTGAAGAAAACCAGACATTGTCTTCTGTGAGTGAAGGAAGAGATCAGTTTAGCTGGTGCCAAGTATTTTTTTCATTAACTTACGGATGACCTGAAATGTTTTTTCATGCAATTTTAGCTTCAGACGAAAGAAAAGTGGTAGCGGTGAGGATTGGAATTGACTAGTTCTGTTACTTTCATTACAGTTTAATTGTTGAGGGGTTTTCCATGTTGGTGTTTTCATCAGTCAAGGCCTTTTGCACACTTTATACCTTGACTCAATATTTATACTTTGCATTGAAACTGCCTAGGCAATTAATTGTGGAAATAACACTAAATGTAAGAAGATTTAAAATACATGCCCTCCCTTCATAAAGTTATGGTCTTCTTCTTTTTTTTTTTCAAGCTCAGTCTGATGTTGGAATTCTGTTGAAATATTTGGATCGTAGAACTTCACCACAGATACAATTCTGAACTCAGTGTTTTGGATCAAAATAACAATCACACCAGTCATTTTTCCAAGCACAGTCTTTGATTGACTTGAAGTGAATGTTACTACAGTAGACAACAGTTAAACCGAAATCGGCGGGGCCATGGGTTTGTTTTCGGTTTAGACAGAGTTTCGGTTTAGCGATAAAAGGCTTGAAAAATGCCAGTTTCAAGAGAGGCAACCCAAATCACAATCATAGAGGACAAATAATGCAAGTGCACAGGCTAACGGACTCAACCCGTCCTCGCTTGTTCTGTGTTTTTGTCTGAGAATGAGAATGGGCGATCACTCAAGTCTAGACACACTCAAAGCATGGATATGCGGGTGAATGTGGACTAGTTCTCAGAATAGAGAGAAGATAAGATAAGATAAGATAAGATAAGATAAATTTTATTCGTCCTTGTTACCCTCACCGTACACGACACTATGAAATGCGCTGTCTGCGATAACTGGTGTTGTCTCTCTGATGTCACACATTTTACATGAAAGGTCAGTCGTGATGCGCCAAATGTAACGTCTGCTGCCGTCTGACTTCGGACCCGAGAGTTTATGGGCCTCCTTCCCTCTCCTCCTATCCCTGTAGTGCTGCCGCTTCCATGTATGCCTGTACTACCGGGCAGAACGAAGCATGCTCTGCTCTTATTTTTTGAGGGGGGGTTAGTAGGGTGATACAGTGACTTGACTCGACGTGTGGCAAATCACAGTGGACTGGCCACTGACTCCAGCAATTTTCTTTTCGGTTTAACCACAGGGTTATTTCGGTTTAGCGCTAGTTTGTTAACAAAGATAAAAAGGGAAAAAAAACAGGGATTCTTATTTTCTTTCGGTTTAGCGCTAGTTTCGGTTTAGCCATTTTCAGTTTAACCGTTCTCCACTGTATTTCATATTGTCACAAAGCATTCATATTTCAGATTCAAATTTATAACAAGATTTATACACTTTCAGAATATGACAGCATTAATCTAGTCAATTTTCCCTTAGCATGGTAAGCTAAGTGACATAATTATAATTAAGAAGAATTGTAGAATTTCTTGTTAAAATGGCCTATGTTCAATCTTCAAGTTGAGACAGCTGTCTTATGTTAGTTTGAAAAGTGGTGTTTGAAATTTGGTAGGATGTCATAATTTCTGGAACTTTTTCTTGCATGTTTATCCTACATGTTATTGTTGCTGTCACCAGACATTTGCTTTACAGTTTGTATTCTGATAAAGCTAAGTGTTCCATTGATGTGGGTGCCTATGCGTAAGCCTGTCCATATTACTTCGAAGTATATTTTAAGTATACTCATAGCGTGCAATCAGAATAAGATAAATATTATCTCCATTTCCTAGCAATGAAACCTTTCAGTTCTGCATTTCATTTAATTGTGATGTTCATACATTTTCCTTGACAATATTTGCAGAGCTTAAAATCAACAGTCTTTAATCATGTGCAGCCATCTAAGTCTTATTATATATCAAAACTGCCCCTGTTTTATGTAAAATTTATATAACAGTAAATATGCTGCATATTTTCCTGTCTGGCATGACTTTGAAAGCCAGATTTTTACCACAGTGATGTTTCTTGTTTTGAGTTATTTTTTAAATGAGCCATTCTCAAAAGGTCGGCACAAAAATGTTGCAATGTGCTCAAATTTCAAAGTGAGGAATGTTTGAGTTTTTCTGAATTTTATGCAATCATTGATGAGTTGTTTAATGTTTTTTCAAGTTAAGAAGATAATTGAGCATGGTATTTATTAATAAATTTGATTACACTGGGTGGTCTCTTTTTTCTTGTATGTAACTGGTGACACACACACTTACCAATTGTGAAGTATGATGAGACATTGTGCTTGTTTAATTACCTCTGCAAGACTGTTTAATGGTTATTAAAATGAGATAAGGCAAAAAAATGTTGAATTTTAAGAAATTATCCACTGTATCATAGACTTGTGTGTGTCACTGTTACATGCGAGTGAACAGCAGTCTTTCAGTTTCAGGCTCAAACGAAAATAGTAGCTTTGTGACACACAGTTACATACGAGTCTGCATTTTTGAAGCTGCTTTATTTATATAAGCAGATTAAATTAGGGACTGGAATGTTGCATGTACATTCTAACACCTCCTTTTAGTTCATTTGGCTGTTCTGTGACTGCCTCATTACTTCTATTTCTGTGGTTAAGTGACATAAAAATAGTCACACCTCAATGCAACAAAAAATGAGGATGATAAACAAGGCATTTTCATATTCAATCATCTTTATCTTTGTTCATTGTGAAGTTTGGTCTTTTTCCTATCTCACACTATCTATTTGGCGATTTCTCAGTCCTAGTTTCATACAATTTCCTTGCTGTTGTCAGTTGCAAGAGTTGAACAAAAAGAAGCACTTCGCCTCGTCCCACCTTTTGAGAATGGCTCAAATGCTAAATACTTTTCTTTTTTTTTTTCGGTGTGAATGGTATATAAATAGACTGCAGTAATTGTTTTCATCCAAAGACTAGGGATTGATTAGTTGAATTTGATGGCAGGCACCTCCTGAGCTTAAATAATTCATTTTAAATTCTGACATACCTGCAGAATAATGTCCATACTTTGTGCACTTAGATAAGCTATTTTACTTGCACTCAATGGAAGGTGGAAGGAGAACCCTATTTATACAGAACAAAAAAATATCGGTACATGAATTAAATGCTAATGAAGTATATGTAGTAAAGTTGGATTGGCTTACACTTTGTAGAGTTTTAGTTCTAATCTATATGAAAGTGATGGTTTTTAGATGTGCAGGAGCCTTGTGGGCAAAAATAAAACTGGATTTTTAATGCCATCAACAACCAGTCAAGGCCGTTTTTGTGTATATATGAACATTTTGATCACTTATTGTTTGTACATGGCTTGTTGGTAAGACTTTCACAGGTTCTGTTGCGTTATGTCTCCTTGGAGAATTAGAAAATGAAAGCCATTATGGAGATAACAGATTCTAAGGAAAAGTGAGTTGGTGACGAAAAACTGTTATAATTTCATCTAATGGCTTTTGTTTTTTAATTCATGTTTTAAATTGACTGAGATTATTACTGAAATCTTCTTAATAAGAATCAATCTGTATTTGTTGCAGGAGAAACTGGAGCAAGAAAGAAAAGAAAGAGAACTTCAAGAACAAATAGAAAGAGAAAAACGAGAAAAGGAGCGACGAGCAAGACAGGCAATTGAGCAAAAGAAAAAGGAAGAAGAGGAGAGGAAAAGAAGGCAGAGGAGAGAAGAAGAAGAACAAAGGAGAAAACGAATTTTTATGGAGGAAGCTGAGAGACATCGAAAGCTAAGGGAAGAAGAAGAGAGGAAAATGAAAGATTGGGATGAGCAGTTGAAAGAGCTGAACAAAAACAGATCAAAACCCCAGGTAAAATTTGCTTTTCACAGCAACTTTGAATGACATACAATTATTTGATCAGATTAAGAATATGAGGGTTACTATGAGAAGCTTACCCAGGAATTTTCCACAGCATCTGAAAATCACATCTCAGATGCTTTTCAAAATTTAGATGTGAATTGGAATATGACCCAAAAACCCAAGAGCCAATATTTGTTCTATGACAAAATTTGATGTTGTCAAAGTAAATGAAAAGATGAAAACAACATCCACACATTAGAAATGTACCATACAACAACGACATGTCTTTTTTTTTTTTTTTTTTTTTTGACAGTGTCAGTAGAAAGTGTATCAATTTAATTATAACTGTGGTTGTATAATTTTCCTTTTGCAGTGGCAGCAAGAGATTGAACTGCGCAAGATACAATTAGAAGAAGAGATGCAATATAGCAGAATGCTTGAAGCAAGAAAACGACAGGAAAGAAGGGATCAAGCTCGATTTGAAGAAGTAGAGGAAAAACGTAAGAAAAGACTGGCAGAGGAGGCTGAGTTACGGAGGAAGGAGGAGGAGGATGAACAAGCAGGGAGAAGTCGGGTGGGGTTGAGACGTAGGAAACCAGTGAATTATACAGAAAAGGATGAAGATATATCTGATTTATTTGATGACGGAATGAAAAGGGGAACCAAAATTCCAAAATTATCTCATCAGCCCCGCCTGAACCCTGCGCTGCCTCCACACTCGGATATTTCTGATGACTCAGATGGAGATTGGGCACGAAGACTTGCTGAAGGAAATCTGAGTCCAGCTTCAGAAGTCAGCAAAATGATAGACCCGTCAAAGGGGATCCTGAAACTGAAGATTAAACGACAGTCTATGCATGCTTCAACACCTCCTCACCCCATGTCAGCTACTCCACAACACACACCTTCAGCATATCATTCTCCGTCTATGATGAGTCCTAGATACTCTCCTCATTCTACTTCACATTCCACACCTCCTCCACCACCTGTCATCTCTTCACATCCTCGCAGCAAAAGTTCTTCAGGCTCTGAGAAAGAGTCTAAACATAGAAAAGGCAGCAGCAGCAAACTGTCACGGGCAGGGAGCTCTGGCATACAAGATATATCTGATCCAGAAGAGCTGTTGTATGACAAACCACATGGCAGTATCCCTCCACAGCTGTATTCTCCCGGTGGTGCTGAAAGCAGTGAATCTGACTCAAACCCCCACAGGAAAGCTCTCAAACTCAAGTTGAAGTTAACACCCAAAGACTCGGCATCAGAATAATAATCAAATAATTGTTATAATTGAGATTATCCATCATGTGTGACATGTTCTATTCTCTTGGTTACTGCATCGTCAGGCTGAAACTGAACAGCATTGAAAATAGACAGTTTGGAGAAACTGCAGGAGAGTTGATGTCATAAGGGCTTGTAAACAATAATTAATATAGGTTTCTCCACAGTATCAGAAACTTCATGAAGTGCCAATATGATGTATTTATTAATTTGCATAAGCCAGAAACACATATATAATATTCATACAGTTCACCCACAATGAGAATTGAATGATGGTTTTGTTTGTGTCTTTTAGGCCCTCAGTATATATAAAATCATAATTATGCTGGAAGCAGGCAAAGTTCTGACTGTTTTGTCTTAAAACAGCTCTTGGTCATTTTCAACTTCAACATTTGGCCTTATCCACTTAACCTCTGCCTCAGACTTGGCCTGTAGGGAAGTGGTGGAGCTGTGTGGATAAACCAGACCTTCAGACATCATCATAGTTGATAATAAGAATTGTTTCAGTCCCTTTTTGCTGTCACTGTCAGTCATCATTGAAAAATTTTTTTTTTTTCTTTTTTCGTAATTGTTGACATCTGATAAGAATTATTATTTCGCTTCAGTATAGATTTTTTACCATTTTTTATTTTTACAGTCCAATCCACTTATTTCGACACGGCTTTGTCGACATTCTGGGTAACTCGACACAATGTTTAAGTCCGGACCTGTTTCTTCTTTAATGCTACTAAATATTTCCCCGTATCTCGACATGTTATTCCATTCTTTCCTCTTATGTGGACACATTTCTCCCCGACCAGAGCACAACAAGTGCACTAGATCTGCTACTGTGCTACTGAAAATCCCATGCAACCCCCTCGCATATAAGACCTCTTTGTTTCTTTTTCCGGTGCTGGTGGGGAGGGATAGGCGAGGAGATGTGTGGACACAGACGATGACCCCTTGGCTTCAATAATTCAAGTGTGGAGTGCCATGCATAAGTGCACAGCAGTAAAAGTACAGAGTACTACAGACTAATTTTTTTTTTTACTTCACAAAACATTCGTGCGCCGTTGATACTAGGTCTTGACCTAGATCTCTTAGTCTTAGTTACCTGCCGTACTGTGTGTATCTCAGTATCATCACTTCTTCAGAGCAAACAGTCAGGTCGAGGTTGAAAAGAAATAGTAAAATACTGCCCATTTGATGTATAGCTACAGCATTTCACCGATATCGGCAAATCTCTGCCACGCAACTGCTCCACACAGCAATGATGTTAGAGGAACGGGTGACAGTATGCCGATAATTAAAAGAAAAAGGGACATAATTGCGTTATTTATTGTACACTTTTCCCATAATGGTGATGTTTGATTCTCCCCCCCCCCTTCCACCACTAATTTGCTATTTTGACTTTCTCTTCACTCGATGCAAGTCAGACAATCCCACTGATGTCGATATATTAGGGTTGCACTGTATTTATTTCATAAGCAGTGCTTGCAATGTGTTAATCATTGCTCAGGTAAAAGAGTCTGTAGATTCAAAAAATAATAATATGCAGGTAATTTACATTTTCCTTGCCTACAGTGGTAAGATTTAAAGTACTGGTTGTCAGTATCAGTATCTTTGTTGGTGTGATAGAACTATTGAAAAACCATCAATAGGAAATATGGGATTGCAGCAGGCCTCACAATAAGTGAGTTATGAGGGGGGATAGAGAAAAAGTTGTAGGCCTACACACTGTACTTATGTTGTAAAGCTTCATGCGAGAAACAAACAACACAATTATTAATACAGTGGAACTTGGATACAATGGCATTCACGGGACCACCGCTTAACTCCCATTCTAAGCAAGATCCCGTTACAGGCAAGGTCAAATGGAAACCACACATGTAAATATAGGGCTATCCTGGAAGAAATTTCATTGTCCCGGCAGATTTGAGCCTTGTTTTTTTTACACCCCAGTCCACCTCTTCAATTAATTATGCCTTCATTTCAAGAGAAATGCATTTTTTTTGTTGCCATCATTATATTACAGTGCAGTTTCGTGATCACTGTCTTGGCCAGGCGTGGATCTACACACAAGGCTTACTTTCAGGTTTATGCACATGTATGCCAACCTTGTGGGCCTTGATTACCTGACAGGTTAGTCATTCACACAAAGACCACGTGCGACTAGTCTTGCTTCATCGCCCAGCTCTGCGGTACATGACCATTCCACCATCTTACCTCCCACAGTTAGACAATCTGGCACGAGTACACACAAAGGACTGGCAATTGGTCATAACACTATCATCCCCGCTCTTTGCTCAACAATTTGTAAAAGGAGGCGAAGAATGAAATTTCCGAAAATGTGTCTTTTTTTTTTCGGCTCAAAATATCGTAAATATAATATTACACATTGAATGTTGTCCAAATGGATGTGTCCACGTAATTTACCATCGAAAATTATGGCAGTACATAGATTTTCAACTTTTTTGGTCGTATAGTCACAATGTTTTTGCTGCTTACATGTCACCCTCTACTCTAGCTCCATTATTGTAAGATAAAGGACTTAGTAGATAAAATACATGTATATCCAAAAGCTTGTTCAGTTTAATTTCTTTCATTTTTCATTCTTATCAAATTTATTGCAATTTTCTAGTTTAAGTTAATGCAGGCTTTGTGTAATACAACCATTTTTTTTGCACATTTTTAACTTTGAATTATATTATTATTAATTCTTAATGTTGGTATATTTCAAGACCTCCAACTGCATGTGATGCGACATGTTATCATGGCACTACAGCTTTATGTTTGTTTGTGAAATAGGACACGATCTTCCATTTGCACTCATTTGTGAGCTTTCATTCTTTCGTATTACATGTGGTACTAAATAGTAAGCATGTGATGAATCAGAACTGGCATGCAAAGGTTGTGACTTCCTATACCAAAACATGTGAAAACTACAGTACATATATGTAGAGAGAGATTTCCATATAAATGCAAATTGACTGTGTTTTATCTTGATCATGCATTGTCCCTATATCAGGAGAGGTTTCTTACCAGTCTAGAACAGTAGAAGGAAATTCTGCTGAGAAGTTGATTTTTGTCTCATACCTTTAAAATTGTGTAATACATGTAGTTAGTGCCTTTTTGCAAAACAGTATGCCCATCTCACAGTGTAATGTAATGTGAGAATTAGTTTTGTAACAAACCTGATGGTGTGTGGTGTATAATTACTGTATGTTGCGAGTTTTTGTAATAGTTAGCTTCCATTGTTAGACCCGTACATATGTCATTTTTTTTGTGTGCAAAATACATGCGCAGTTTAGAGAATCAAAAATGGTTTCTAGCATGACGCATAGTTGATCCTTTTATGGTGACAATAAACGTATGTGTGCAAACAAAATTCAAAGCCAGTATGGATCCACATGCTAGTCTCAAAATCATATTATTAAGAAAATGGTCTTTTTTATTCTGTTGATGTGGGAAGGAAGTAGAATATATTTCCGTGTGTGAATTTCAATGGAGAAGTCTGTCACTACTGTCAGTATTTGTTTCAAATCATGGGCATCTTGTTGTTGGGTTTCTTATTTCATGGTGCTTTCAGGCAGTGACCATGTTTAGTACTGTACATGTGTGTACCTAATTGGAAAGTTATTGCATGGAATAAATCATTAAATGCTGGATAATATGATGTGCATGGGAAAGCAGACCTGACTCTAGTTCATAGTACATGTATAATATTATTGCAATGACTCTTCTCTGGCCTAACCCTGGGCTTTTTTGAAGAAGAGTTAGCGACACTGTGATATATTGAAACATTATTCCTATGTGTACATAGTATTACAACTAAAACAAAACGGATCTGTGGTCTCAATGCAAGCGTGGTTGCAGCCTTTTCATCCTTCCTCCTAGCTGTTTTTGTATGATGCTGTACTATAGTAACAGATCAGGAAAATTATTTTGTTGAAGGAAGTGAATGGTGTATTAAACATTTTTTTTTAACCCTCATGCAGCGCACAGTGGGTCAAGCCTGCTGACCGGGTCAGTGACATGATTCACAGGAGTCTTATCTATGCCAGTGACCCTTGCTGAGGTACAGACATATATAGCTATGCATATGATTTGTTTTGGTAGGCACAGGGCACTTCCACGTATTATGAAAACATTTTCTGTCAATGCCTTATCAAACTGGATTATGATTATATGAATGAAACAATGAAATCTTTGTGACTTATGAATATGATAGCAAACTGACACTCTTGAGGACAAAGCATGATAACTTGCCACTGCCTCCAACCCCTAAACAAACAGCTTTGTCCATTTATGTAATGATGTACATGTATACTATTTGGGGCAAATGCCATTACAGAGCTTGTTTCTGATTGGTGCCAAGACTCAGATAACTCTAGATGATGGTCAATTAAGAGAAAAATAGGTTGTGTTACAAATTTGTTGAGCAACAGTTCACATGTCAATGTTTCACATTTTGAGTGTTAGGAGAGCTTTTGACTTTGACAGCATACGACTTTGTGATTCCAACCAGTGGTTCACTGGTCAACATGTTCTTGTCACAATGCTTTTGATTCAGAAGAGTTTAAAGAGAGCAATAAGGCAGTAGCTAAGTCTCAATGAGGACAGTGGTCTGAATTGTGGAATCACAGTTTCTGTCTTACATGGGTTGGCTTAACAACCCGCATTTTCACTGTGAGGGCTGTGGACATTCGGGAACGCAACAGCGTAATGATATATGGATATTGCACTCTGCAGCGTCTGGCGAAACACTATATTTTGTGGATTTTCATTTTTAAAAAAAGGAAAGAAAAAGAAGGAACTTGCAGCAAGGGCTGAAGCAGCAGAAATGTGCAGTGGAGTCTTGAACCGGTTGGTTTCAAGGAATGATCTGTCACACACAGTATTTTATTATGTTGCCCTCCACAGTTTTCAAATTCCTTCCCATATTGTCCAGTTTAGATGTAAAAAGTACCCAGTACTATTCAGTATTTTTGATCATTAGGTTTCACATATTCTTCTTTCATTGGGATTTGATGTTATTGTACATACTCCACTTCACTTTTCTACTTTTGTATCATGTAATACTAATTTTGATGCCATGTTTGTGCAATTGCCATTGAATAAAGCAGTTGCTAATTTTCATTTCGTCATGATTTTATTGAATTCATGTTGACAGTGTATTTTTAAAATGAGAATATTTTCTTTGCAAAAGCAAGGTAGTGTATAGTGGTTTTATGTGAATTCCAAATAACAAGGAAAAAACGATCACATTCTTCTGTCATGAGTTCAGAGTCTGTGCCAACCAGTCATGAAGCATCAATTTTAATCAGTATAATTTATGTTTAATGAACCAAACAATTGTAAACACTTAATTAATTAAAGAAAAAAAAAATATACATCACAACCCTGAACATTTTTCAAATGTTTTATTCATTAATCACATTCAAAAAAATCCATCAGAAATGAATTGTGAACAATTTACAATACACCATCAAAATCAAAATTATTCATAATTCAGCTAACTTACTATTTGAACTTGACATGGTGGATATAATATATTCTCTTAAATTTTACATTGCTCCTTCTGTCACACTGACCAAAGAATTTTCTCTGAAGAAAAAAATATTGGAAATCAAACAGCAGTTGCTCTGTCTGCTGTGCCCATATCAATATGAAGGTCTGGTAATAAACTATACCAGCTGGCCCACTGACTCGGGGGAATACACAGATGTGATTTTTAAAGTTGAGTTTCAACACCAGCGTGTAAATTGAGGTGCAGAATGAAATTTCCTGTCATACTTTTTAATTCTACTCAAAGAGATTGGGTCTTTTTTTGACAGCTCAATATGTTGGAACACTTTCTTCTGTTCAACTCAGATGTGGCTCCAGCTAATAAAAGTATTAAAATATCGTGAACTTCAAGACTCAGCGGTTCAAAAGCCTTTCATGATTACATTGGAGACCTTACTTCTTTTATAGTATGGTTTGGAAAGTCTATTGAATTATTCTATTCAAAGACCAGCTAACCTGGAAACAAGACAAACTTCCTGTAAATAATTTTAACATTAGGCCTACTTCCCAATTTCAGAATCATTTATTGCAATTTCTAATATTTGTACACTAATTTCATTTGTAAACTGAAGTTTCCTGAGAAAAGGTATTAGACCACTGCAGCAGAAACCTGAAGTATAAATGTGAAACGGGGAAAAAAAAAACAACATATATATATATATTCAAAAACATTATATTTACAAGAAAATACCAGAGCAATGCATTCTGCTCCACAGATATTATTCATGCCAAAATACCAGTTTACAATTTACCATTCACGTCATGATATTAATTTTTCCAAAATTCTCTCTTCAAAAGTACGGAACATACAGACATCAAACAAATCAGAAGATAAAACTGCCACTAAATGCCAAGTACCCATGAATAATTCTGTCGCAGCACATTCTCAAAGCATTTGTTGTTTTGTCAATCACCATTTGTTGGTTCATTTAAGGAAACATCTTCCACATAATATATCATCCCCCCCCCCCCCCCCCAGCCCACCTTATGGTTGAAAAAGCACAACAAAATTTGTTTGCTTGCATAACTCTGCAATTTTGACAGCACAATCATGTTGAGTCACAGTTCTGAATCAGAAACAACTGTCCAGTCAGTTTTTGAAAGGGGAACAAGACATTAAAAGAACATAAGTCTGGCTCCAAAATCATGGTGGTTAATGGTGAGACCTCTTTTTAATAGAAGTCAAATATCCACCTACTCAAAAACACCAAAAAGCCACACCGCTTTTGTCAGCAAATTTGACATGCAGGCAATGTTTGATGGAGCCATTAGTCATAATTTTATGATGTGGTGCATTCATGGAGAGAGAGTATAGGCCCTACATGTATTCCCATCAAAGAGAATAAATCTATAGTCAGAAATGGATTCAGGTATACACCAAATTAAACAATTTCAAGATCACTGCATCATGTAAATGTCAGTGATCATGATACCATGTCCTGACAAGTCTCATAATGGAAAATCATATCATGTGTGAAAATTTGAGATAAGCTCTAAATCATAGTGGTACAGGCAATGGCATTTACAGTTAATATACAGATGTAATGATGAGATAGCTTGTCAATTTGTCCCCAACTACTTAAATTACAATCACATAAATTTCAGTGAACATCATACCATATTCTGACAAGTCCCACGATGGAAAATTATACAAGTGTGAAAATTTGACAAATACAGTACTTTCTCATAATGGTACAGGTAAAGACATTTACAGTTATAATGTACAAATGTAATAATCGGATAGCTTGTCAATTCATCCCCAACTACTTAACCCTGAACAGAACCTTCCTCTGCATACGATGTTGAATTTCCCCTCGACGCAACAGCAAGGACAACACTTTGTGGACAGCTCTTTCTGGGTATTTCTGAAATAAAATTTAAAAAAAACGCCCAGATTAAAAAACAAAGAATTTCTTATTCTTTTTATTACAACTGTCTGCCTATTTCATCTGTTAAATCAGTGTGGGACTGGAAAAGGGGTCATTCTAAAAATAGTATGAATTGATTAAGTAAGGTTCATCTCACTATTTAATATTATAAAAGCTGTATAAATCATGATGTTTATATAGCCTAATATAAATGTGAGCAGATCTGATGAAATTGGGCTTTAGGTGAAAGACCGAATTCCTTAAACTCCTTCCCACCCCAGGAAAAGTCATTTTCTATGGAAATTGAAATTTGCTTATAATATAATATAAAAGGTTATCCGGTTTTCTGCATACAGTTAAAATATATTACTTCAAAATGTCTTAGATGTATTTTATTTTAATTTTTTAAAGAAGTTTGTATTTCACCTTTAACCGGGTTTTGTCAGATCCAATCACAAATTACAGCATTACTTAACGTAAACAATGATACAAAACCTAAAATACTTGTAAGAATAACTGATATCATTGGCATAATTTCATTAAAAAATGTTCTTTCCCATTTAACATTAAAAAAATTTATGCCCATAAAGCAATGTAGAATTCCTTAAATTTATTATTATTATTTCTTTTTCAAGTCAACAGCAGTTGCTCCCAATTTTCTAACCAGTGTCAATATGCAATGGACATACCTGTCGTGTGAAGTCCTGAATGATAGCATGCTCTGACACCTGTGAGCCAATCACAAACCTACGCTTGATTTGTTTCTCAATCCTACTCAGTAGTTCTTGATCTTCTTCTGTAGTGAAACCTTCAGCACCTGATAGAAAAATGTCCAAGAAAATCAATTAAATATCAAGCACATCTAACTGTCACTTTTCTATATCAAACATTAAATAGGTGCAGCCTAAACAAATTCAGCACAAAGCATATGTGTGTCCACTCAGAACTTTTTAAAAAGGCCATAACTTACACATTGGGGGGATTGTATGTCAGATATGAAAATGGACTGTTGTCTTTATTTTCTCCAAGTAAGGTTCCACATTGTGTAAAAAAGCTCAAAATCTGGAGAAGTGCAAAAACTACTTCTCACCTGCTAAGTTGCCTGATGTGGCAGCATCAAGTGTGGACACCTGGAATAATCGCAAGGCTTCATCCACATCAGCTTCAGTTGCAAAAGGGGACAGTCTCATCTTAGCCTGTGATTCAGCAATTCGGATGATAGCCTCAAGTTGTCTGAAATATGGTTAGTTGTTGATCGGACAGACATGAAAAAGACACAGCAACAAAAAACATCAATATGAGATGATGATCACCAAAAACCCAGTTTTGTATGTCATCTAAAGAAGAAATTAATTCCACACATGGCATGTTCAAGACTATGACAAAAATATACACAGAAGGGTCAAGATACATCTATTCTCTCATAGAATCCTTTTGATTTGAAAAAACAAAAATATCATTTTTTCTTCATTCATGTTAAATGTCATAGCTGAACCATAACTCCCTGATCATGACAATTTCCAGGCCTTAAATGCTTGTCCACTGAGATGAAACAAAACTCAACAATTATCAGCAAAACTATTTGGTATGTGTGGCATAATTATTCATGTAAAATTTTGAAATGCTTTTCATCATATCCATTTTAAAAATGAAATAAAAAGCAAAATTAACAAGTGCAAATTACCTGACAGTGATGGGTATGCTTATCTTCTTCCCTGTTTCTCTCTCGTATTCACTGGCACTATTCCTCATCAGCACATATCTATTTTTTAACTTTTCAGCAGCTTCCTCTGACAAACGAGGGCCACATTTGCTGGCAGGTGAGAGATCAGAAAGAACAGATAAATAATAAGTCAAGACACACAACTACGTTACAAAAATGCTCACTGTCAAGATCAATGTTTACAGAAATGAGAATTACACACTGTATTTCAGTGCATGCTTATTTGAATATCACATATTTGCAGCAAAATCTCTCATCTGTCACTTTCTCAAAACAGGTGTCAAACTGAATGAGTTTCTGAATCATAATTTCAGGTCTGCTTCTGAAACAGCAATGCTGAGCTGTCGGGTCCACTAGTCATCAATTTTGCTACATGAAAAAAACTGCAGTGAAACGCAAGTCGCTAAATTGCATCTAGTGGGCATATATTACCCCTTCCTCAGATCCATTTTGTCCGCTAAATTTGAGTGAAATGTGTGTCTGCAAATTCAATACGAGTGCATGCTTACTTTCTGCAGTAGGCTATGTATTTTTTCAGGATGTTGAGAGGAATTTCACCCTCTTTAGCCTCCTCTGTTGTCTGTAGAGCGTTGAGATGAACATTCATGACGTGCTTGGCCAAAGTCTGGAGAAAAATTGGTCAGAGAAATGAATGTAAATTGATAAATATTATATACAATAGAACAATCCTATCTATGCTTTGAGAAAATACTTAAAGTGCAAGATTTTAAATCTAATTGGATCATAATTCTCAGTCATGAAAAGTGTTACAAAAAAAAAAAAAAAGTAAACAAGGTCTAGGTCATCGTATTTTTCTTACCCTGTTTTAACAATGTTGTTATGGACAAAAAACAGTTATAAAATTCTCTTTCTTCCACATCTCATTAAGACAGTAACTGCTGTTCACACTTCGATGTTTAACTGTCAAATTAGGCAGTTAAGTGAAAATTTCAAAATGCTTGGATATCTTTGAAAATAGCCTCAATAAAAAGGTATTGGCACACAGACTACTGTGCTTCTTAAATTTTCTTGATATCTTTATTTGTTCAAAAGTGATGAATTTTTTTGTGATGAAATATTTGGGCCCTTTTTACCACTGCATTTTTGTGCCCGAATAACATCGCTCGCGAACAAAAATGTACATATCTCAAAAACTATTTAAGATAATTGGACATATCGTTGGCGACATGATTCAACAGCCCAAGCGACAAAATTTTTGAAATTTACTTTTTAACTTCTCTGCATAGTTCAAACTTCACTACACATTGGCTTAAAATCTGGAGTTCGAAGGAATGTTGGAAGGAATATTAATTTTTACGTAAATCATTCATCCATAAGCATCTCTATGGACACAAAGAGACAACTTATCATTTCAATATTTATTCCAACTTTATGCTACCAATGCCAGAATGGAACTCATGAAAGCAGGATTAGTGCATGCGAGAAATGCCTCCGCAAAACCCTCAACATCACAAGAAAAGACAGGCAAAGAAATGAAGCTGTAAGAGCAGCTGTTGGCACAGAATCCTGCCTGCATTTCATAGAAAAACGACTTAAATGGTTTGTTTGGCCACCTTCACAACCAGCCTCGACAGCCTTAAACACCACGTTCTCAGGCTACAAAGGAAGAGGCAGACCCCGCAAAAGATGGATTGAAGGAGACAAAGGAACCCTGAGAAACAACATCTCAGTTCAAAGAGCGGCAGAGTTGGCCTACCATAAAAAACTGCATCTCCCCTCGACGCTCAGTGGCAACAGAGGATGAACAATCACAATCATTCACCCATATCCAGGACTTCCAAATGTCTTCGTGATTCAACCGCTTGGGCGCCAGGCAAGCTGCCCATGATGCGTGGGCGATTAAATCACGACAAACCAGCCATACGAGAGCAGTCTACCTGGCGCGTGTGTGGAGCCGACTGCTTGACCGTCGCCTGTATGGGATGGGACTAGACAATAATATCAAAATGACCGATGACCGCAAATATTTTGTCTGGATATTTTGCGTAATTTATCATGACCTAGATGTGACTGAGAAAGAGCCAGACGAAGCGATCAAAGAAGATGTTAATGCTGCCGTGACCAAATCGGTGATTTGCTGCAAATGCTACTGACTAATTAAATAAAGAAAAGTCTGCTTGGACGATTGAAGGCTAAGGTTGGCTGCGTTTCATTTCCGAAATACCCATTTGTCGAGTTTTTCATCTTCGAATACTGATAGAGAATGTTCTTTCTTAGTTATGTATAAAGAATGCACTTCTTGGTGTATATTATCATTCTTCAAGTTCTAAAGCTCCTTCTGCTGAACTGCCGATTGAAATTAAAGATGCCACTGCTAATTCTGAACAACAAGAACCTGCACCCAGTCTTTCATGGAAACGCAACAGCGGATGAAGAAACAATCCACAAAAAACCAAAGCACCAAATACTGGGCCCAAAAGAGTGGAAGCAAAAGAAAAGGAAAGAACAATGTCAGAAGGGACAGCCCTACATTTTCCAATGGGAAAGGAGATACCAGTTCATGAAATGAAAGTGCCTATCTCATGTAAATCCCAGGCAATGAAATGTCAGGAATTCACCCATGAGGAGAGAGTAGCAGTTATTGACTACATATGGACCCTAACAGATGAAGCTGAAAGGGCTTTCATCGATTGACTTATTCATCAAATTCCAGTAAAACGCAGGAGAGTGTCTATGGATTCCCCAAGTAGGCTTTGGACTCTTCAGTTTAACTTGAAATGGATAATTGGTGACATTCTCCCTGTGTGCAAAGCAATGTCTTTGAATACTCCTGCACTTACACAGTGGTTCATTCGAAGCTTTTTTAAAGAAATTTCTCAGAATTTGGAGACCGAAGCTCCACGATCATCTTACTATAAAAGAGGGGATGATGACAAATTCTTTCCTCAGAATGAATTCTTCGAGAAAGTGAACAAGATGCCTTCACACTATTGTAGGCAGAACATAGGTAAACTGTATCTAGAATCCCACTTTCAAAGTCTAGCAGAGCTTTATAGGGAGTCCAGAACTAAATGTGAAGAGAAATGCACTCTCTAACAACGTTCAAGAAACTTTTTCATAAGAGTAATCTGTCATTGTATGTGCCTCGCAAAGATCAATGTGATCTGTATGTTTCACACAAGGGAGGAAATTTGTGTGATGAAGTTTGGGAAAAGCATATCAAAATTGAAAGATCGGGCAAGACAAGAGAAGGAATCAGATAAGAAGCTCGTGCAAAATTCTATCGATGAGACAAGGGTATGTGCAATATGCATGGACTTACAAGCAGTTTTGCTGGCCCCGGCTCTCAAAGCATCAGCATAAAGCCAGCATTGTATTACAAGAAATCGAAAGAATTAGATAAGCTCGTGCAAAATTCTATTGATGAGACAAGGGTATGTGCAATATGCATGGACTTACAAGCAGTTCTGCTGTCCCCGGCTCTCAAAGCATCAGCACTGTATTACGAGACCAAATTGGCTGTGCATAACTTTACCATTTACAATTTGGTCACCAAAGATGTTAAGTACTACGTTTGGCACGAAGGAGAAGGAGCACTAACTGCCAATGAATTTTCATCTTGTGTTGTAGGCTTCTTGGAGGAAAGTGTTGACAACTATGACAAGTTTATTATATCCAGCGATGGCTGCACTTACCAGAACCGCAACGCTACCCTCTCTAATGCAATCAGTGACTTTTGCGCTAGAAAAAACAAAATCGTCGAACATAAATACCTTGAAAAAGGACACACCCAAATGGAGGTGGACAGCACACACAGTTTGATCGAAAGGTATCTGAAAAACACCTTTATCTATGTGCCCATGGACTATGTGAATATTTTCAAAAAGGCGAGGCAAAACCCATCCCCATTCAATGTTCGCCTTCTGGCCATTCCTTTTTTATGGATTTTTCCAAGACAGGGCTGTATGAACGTATCAGACCTGGCCGTGGTAAAGGAGACCCTGTTGTTACCAACTTTCATTGCCTTCGTTACACCTCGGACAAAGCCATCCAATACAAACTGAGGTTTGACAATGAATGGGCTCCTTTACTCTTTCCACAAGGACAAAACAGTGCTGCTCCAGAAGTACCAACACCACTCTATTCAGATCGCCTAAAAATCTAGCTGTCAAAATATAAACACCTACAGGAACCCAAAGGTGTTATTCCTAAAGACCATCATCCTTTCTATGATAAACTTAAGACACTAGAAGTAGAAGAAATAAATTATCCAAGATAAGTATCACATTATAATATTGACTCTTAAAGAAGTGGAGATTTGGCAAGAATTATTTCCATGTTACGGTTCTAATTTTCTTTTCATACAATAAACCTTCAAAGTTTAGAAAAATGGAGTAAATCGTTAATCTCTTTCTTGCTCACAATAATTGCATGTTTTTCGAATGAATGGGTGAGAGAATAAATGATGCAAAAGAGAATGGAGCGATTGTTTCATTACTCTTAAATGGTGCTATCACATGCCTTAGGCCGTAACTCAAAAGCCCAAGCAGCAAGTGTTGTATGCCAAGTAGCTTTGATCGACATGATTTATATTTAAACGCTCAAGCACCACACCGTCACCTGGGCGGTTGAATCATTTCCATTAAAGTAGATCTCAAACGCATATGTGCAGTACTTTATGTACAGCAAAATTTATTAAATTTTGATTAAATACTATTCTCCCATATTTTCTCATGTTTTATATCTGAGCTTTGAACTCACAGTATTGGCATAAATATAGAAATGAAAGTTTTTTGCTTCTCCTGTAAAATTTGACTCCGCACACTTGGGCGGTTGAATCATGTCGCTAACGATATTATACATCAAAAATTTGTAGAATTTTGTGTAGAATACAATACTAAAAAGTTTAAGTCTGAATAATCATGAGTTTATTCTACAGAGAGCTCCAAAGCACAGGAAGTAAGCCAAAAAATTCAGTGTATTTAGCAAAGAAGCCTGTTCAAACATAAATCTTTACAAATTTTTCAAGAAAAAGAGTTCTCTCTTTGCAGCACATTTCCCTCACTTAAAATTGGCTACTAACATGAATGCAATAAAATAAAGCGCAGCAAAAATGAGAAAAGATGATAAATGTATAACAAGTGCGTGAGTGCCTATGTCCACATTCCAAAAACTCATTTAAAATGTACATTATGGTATGATACCCGATGTTTGAAATCGTTCTTTAACCCTCGTCCCGTGCGGGGATAGCCAGCGGCCAGTCAGCTGATCGTTCGATTGTTGCCGATAACCTCGGTGGTCGGGTCAATCGGGTCCTTGTGAACACCTGTATCGCGTATACTTCAGGACGCAATAACAACAATAGTGGTGGATAAATCGTAAGGGACCCCTATGATATTTGGATAAAGTACTTGTGATGATATGCAGTAGGTTTTATTGTGAAATGGAAGGCCCCAAATCAAGAATTTTCTGCATTTACATGCCGTTTAACACATGTTTTTATCATTTTCCCAAGACCTCTGCGCTTTTTCTGTCCCTATGTCAGGCCATTCAGGTGAACAAATTATTTTTTAAGCCATTCGCTTCATTTACTAACCACATGTATCGTGACATTGCCTTCTCCCTCCTCTACTATGTAAAGCATCCACTTACTATAATGTTAGTTTTAGCGAGAGATTTGATTTCCAGTTCCAGGTCGTAGAGCACATACCATGTACTGAAAAGCGGTTTAATCAAAGGAACACAATATCTCTCTAATTACCACATCAAATAAAGACAACGACCAACAACAAAGTCGGTCATTTTCTCCCAGTTTTCCCTGATGAAAAACCTACTGACAGACGCCCGTATGCAGCATGCCCTAATATTACATTGGAATTCATAATTACAGACGTAGAACGGCGTCTCAAATACGCACAAGGCCCCTTTCTTCTCATTTCACATGTACATGACAGCCAGCATCAAAGTAAAAGTTTCCCCAAGACTTTCCCCAGTTCAAACTTCAGACCGTCAGTACTATTACACGAGTATGACGAATAGTTGCATCGTAATAAATGTAATCAGACGATACCATTTTGTTAGATATAGTAGGGGTGACAGGATAGATAAACATGCAAAAATAGTGTGGAAAAAAAAAGTGAAAAAAAACAACAACAACAGCCTTGGCAACCGAATAACCAAAGCGCGAGGCGCACCGTTGCTATACCAAAATGTGGCCTCCCGCAGGACCCGCGGTTAAGCGTGCCGGACAAAATAATTGTCTCGCGTGTTGCGCGGGGAGGCCAATATAGTGGGACTAGGGTTAAGATCTGAAAATGCAATGCAACAAAACACCAGTAACAATCAAAATATTGGAAAGACTGTACAAAAAAAAAAATAACAATAATTACCCTTGGTACAAAATTTTCCAAGTATTCTGGAATAGCCTACACAGACACAGAACTGACAGATGAAGGCTGTACTATAATCTATATATAATTGGGTAAAATTGGACGGTTGTACTCTATAGCTGAAAAAACTACTGAACGTAGAGCCATGAAAAAATTACTGAAAGTAGTTCAAAGACTGAGCAAGGTTTGTATCAATTCATTTTAAGGATGCAACAACCTTAAAAATTTAGAAAAATAGCAAACAAAATGGGCCGTTCGAGGTTTTCCAATTCGTCATTTTTACAGCTCAGACAGGGGCGAGTGTAGTAAGATATTTTGGTAACTCGAAATTTTGGTCACCTAAGGCTCAGAAACGCCCGTGCAGATGCGGGGCCCTCTTGCAGAAGAGGGGCAGCAAAGAATACATCTGACGTGATACTGCGTGTCGTAAGAGGCGACTAAAGGTGCAAAGGTCCTGGTCTCCCGAGAAGAGCCAGTTGGCGGTGGGCCAACTACCCACCCTGTAAAAATAAACCAGTTACAGAAACACAAGCAAATACTTTAAGTCAGTCTTTTATCTTGGGAGAAGGGGGAGCATCTGCACCTGTAGATTCAATGAAGGACAATGGACAAAGCCGAAAGGACTCCACTGGCCCGACTGCTCCTTCATCAAACAAGTCACTCCGGATTGCGTCGTGGAATGTCCGCTCCATGTATGAAGCAGGAAAGAGTGCCCAGGTTACAATGGAGATGAGGCGATACAGACTGCACATACTTGGAGTTAGCGAGACCCGCTGGATACAGTCCGGACTGAAACAACTTAATTCTGGGGAAAAGATTTTGTATTCTGGAAGGGAGGACAAAAAGCATACAGAAGGAGTAGCGATCATCTTGAGCAAGCACGCCCAGAGGTCACTGAGGGGATGGGAACCCTACGGAAGGAGAATTATATTGGCATCATTTACTACAAAGAACAAGAACATCAACATGAACATTGTGCAGATATACGCCCCAACAAATGAAGCAACCGATGAGGACAAGGACGATTTCTACAACCAGCTTCAGGAAATAGTTGACACATTGCCAAGAAAAGATGTGAACATTATAATGGGAGACGCCAATGCCAAGATAGGACAGGACAATACAGGGTATGAGGACATTATGGGGTGCAATGGTTTGGGACAAATGAATGAGAATGGAGAGCGGTTTGCAAGTTTCTGCGCATTTAACACCTATGTGATTGGAGGTTCAGTATTCCCACACAAGAGGATCCATAAGGCCACTTGGATTTCACCGGATGGAGTAACTGAAAACCAGATTGATCACTTTTGCATCACCCGACGATTCAGACGCTCACTGGAGGATGTCATAGTACAGAGAGGAGCTGATGTTGGATCTGACCATCACATGCTGCTGGCAAGACTCAAACTCCACCTCAAGAAACAAGGTACCAGAGCAGGAACAAAGAGGAGAAAGTTTCAAGTGAGCCTTCTGGATGGAGACAAGAAGGAAGAGTTCCAGCTGACACTGAGGAATAGATTCAAACCCCTTGTTGACCTCGAAGAGACAGTAGATTTGGAGACTCACTGGGCTAAGGTAAAAGGAGTAATTACATCGACATGTCAGGATGTTCTTGGGGAAAAGAAAGTGGAACACAAGGAATGGATCAGCCAAAAATCACTGGACTTGATAAGGATAAGAAGAGACCTAAAAGAACAGGTAAATGCAAGTCGTACAAGAAGCTCAAGAGTTGGTAACCAGGAAGAGTACCGAGCATCAGCTAAAGAGGTCAAAAAATCAATTAAAAAAGACAAAGAGGAGTTCATAGGAATGTTAGCAGAGAAAGCAGAGAAGGCAGCAACAGGAGGACACATGAGGATCCTCTACCAGACTACAAAGACTCTTGCTGGAAAATATGGAAAACCTGAAGTTCCTGTCAAGGATTACAACAGGAAGGCTATTTTTGGAAAGGAAGCTCAGGCAAAAAGATGGATAGAACATTTTAACAGCCTCTTGAACAGACCTCCACCAAGCAACCCACCCGACATTCTACCCGCAAGAAATGATTTACCGATCAGTTGCGACCCTCCGACTAAAGCAGAGATTAATGATGCCATAAAGCAGTTAAATCGAGGCAAGGCAGCTGGACCAGACCAGATCCCACCAGAGGCGCTGAAGGCAGATGCTGCTGGGGCTGCAGAGGGTCTGCACTCACTATTCTCGAGGATTTGGATCGGAGGCAAGTTTCCAAAGGACTGGAAGGAAGGACACCTCGTGAAGCTTCCAAAAAAAGGGGACCTCAGCAATTGTAGTAACTACAGAGGAATCACACTTCTCTCCATCCCAGGAAAGGTTTTCAATCGCATTATTCTCAAGCGAATACAGAATGCAACAGACCCAAAACTTCGTGAGGAGCAAGCTGGTTTCAGGAGCAATCGATCAACCACCGACCAGATCGCCACGCTGAGAATCATAGTAGAGCAGTCACTAGAGTGGAACTCCCAACTGATAGTGAACTTCCTTGACTACGAGAAGGCCTTTGATAGCATCGATAGAGAAACACTGTGGAGAATATTGAGACATTATGGAATCCCAGAGAAGATGGTGAATCTTATCAAGAGCATGTACGAGGGGACAAGTTGCAGAGTCGTACACGATGGTGAGCTTACTGACAGCTTTGATATCAAGACTGGTGTTAGGCAGGGTTGTTTGCTGTCCCCATTTCTGTTTATTCTGGTGATTGATTGGCTTATGAAAGAAACCACCAGTGGAGGAAGAAATGGCATACAATGGACCCCATGGACACAGCTGGACGATCTAGATTTTGCAGATGACTTGGCACTATTGTCGCACACGCACGACCAGATGCAAGCAAAGACTACAGCTCTAAACAAAATTTCAGAATCTATTGGATTGAGGATACATCCTGCAAAGTCGAAGGTCCTAAAAATTGTTGCACCCCCAAGCGAACAAGTCAGAGTAGGAGATCAACCACTGGAAGATGTAGAGTCCTTCTGCTATCTTGGTAGTATCATTGACAATAAGGGAGGAACAGAAGCAGAAGTCAAAGCACGAATTGGAAAGGCACAGGCAGCTTTCACGTCCTTAAGCAAGATTTGGAGAACCAAGGATATATCTCTAAAAACAAAGCTGAGGATATTCAACTCGAACGTGAAGTCAGTCCTGTTGTATGGATGTGCGACTTGGAATGCGTCTCAGGCCTGCATAAAGAGAATCCAAGTTTTCATCAACAGATGTTTGAGGAAGCTACTTAAGATCAGATGGACAGACAAGGTCAGCAATGAAATTGTATGGAAAAGAACAAGACAGAGCCCAGTCAGAGAGGAAATTGGTAGGAGGCGATGGAGATGGATCGGCCACACTCTTAGGAGGCCAGGAAACAGCATCACGAAGAAGGTATTGGATTGGAATCCCCAGGGCAAGAGATCAAGAGGAAGGCCGCGTGGAACGTGGAGAAGAGCCAGAGAAAATGATGTGCAACGAAGCGGAAAGACTTGGAATAATGTAAAGAGGCTGGCCCATGATAGAGAGGGATGGAAAGTGTTTGTTGGTGGCCTATACCCTGATCCAGGGTGAGAAAGGCAATGATGATGAAGGCTCAGAAACCGCATCACACTCAGGCTTCAAACTTTCCACAACAGCATCTTATAATAATGAGAGCAGGGGGGTAAACTGTCTGTGACGCTTATGCATTTCATGACCATTCAAGCTAGACATTTGAAAGTTTGCATACTACGGTTTTTGTTACTGCCGAGTTGCATGGCTGGCTTAGTTCTTGCGTTTGACCACGTCTTATATTTTTTTGAAAACTGTGAAACGCCTTAGCGTTTAAACCCGGACTAAATTCCTGGTGTAGTTTTTATGATTGTTAGAGTATTGCATATGGGTGTAGCAACCGATACTCAGTATCAAAGACTGTCATTTTGCGTTTAAGCATTTCATGGCCTTTAAAGCGAGATACTCACAATTTTGGTATATCTAGGCCTAGGCCTACTGTTTTTTATCCTGTCGAGCTGCATGGGTGCCGTGATGTATGTTTATATGATTGTTATGGATGGCGATTCCACAACCTCTTTGCTGGGCACTAGCAAAACCAATACACAGTATCGAATATGTCATCTTCTTTGAGCGTGGCCTGCTTGAAAGTAAACAAGACATGTGCTCAGTTTGCCACTCACCGTTCGAAGAACGGGTACATTGACTAGTATTATCAATTTTAAATTAACATGGGCTACGCCTATATTAGAAATTATGAAATGTTCAGGCTTCTACGTTTCGTTTTTCATTGTTTCGCCATCATTTAGATCTATTTCGAGTCATGGTTCGCCATTTTAAGGTTTTGTTATCACTTCCTGCGATGTGTTCACTATCAAACACACTAACCTGTGCGCAAATCAAGCTGTTGAACGGGATGCGCAGGGTGTCAACTCACAAAGGCAGAGCAGTAAGACAATTAAAAACAAACAAACAAAAATAAAATAAACAAATAGGAACAGACAAGATGAAGCAGGTCCATATATTAATAACCACCCAGAACTGAAACTAATATTCAAACCGATTTTCCCGGGCAGGCCGGGACCGCAGCTAGTTCAAAATATCACAGGAATAAAAGTAATCCAAAAATTCCATCTGCAAAAAATGCTGCTGGAGAAATTGAATGGTCCACAGATCTAGATTCTGATTCCTCTAGAGTCCAGTAACTAAGCACAATCTGATCACCAAGCACTTCTGCACTCTAGCATTCCACCTGTCCACACATGTGCATTACTAAAAAAAAAACACCTAGAAGTAGTAGACGTTACTGTGGGTATTCGATATACTGAGCAATTCTTGCTTTCAAGGAAGGTGCACAGTCTATTTCATCTGCTGATTTTCCTTTTAAAGCCTTGTTCACACACTTCAGTTTTGAATTTCTACACATTTTCTGTCTATCACTAGCAACTTCTCTCCTCCTCTTTGAAATTTCATCATCCATAGTTCCAGATTACAAAACTACATTTAATTTCTTTAAAAGTTGGTGGCTTAAGTGACAACATGATCGTTTCATAAATTATTAATTAGTGCGACAGGTAAATAACGCGTAAAAACGACACAAGGCGGGAACAATATGACATGCTTCCACTGGCCCACAGTCCTATCGATAACAGATAAGCAGTTGATAATGTTTTTGTGCTAGCTTTTTCTTGACCTGCGCTCACTCAGAATTTCATACTCCAGCATTATTTTTAAAGAAAAATGGTTAAACAATACATGAACAAATCCGCAAGGCCATAAAGCAGCTGAGGAATAACAGGTCTGCAGGACCTGACAGCATACCAGCAGAGGTACTGAAGGCAGACTTGGAGACCACTGTAGAGATGCTTCACCCCATCTTCAGGAAGAAATGGGCAGAGGATTAAGTCCCATCAGAGTGGAAGGAGGGATATCTCATCAAGCTCCCGAAGAGAGGTGACCTTAGTTCATGTTCAAACTACAGAGGGATCCACTACTGTCTGTACCAAGCAAAGTGTTTAATCGAGTGCTGTTAAACAGGATGAGGGAGGCGGTCGACCCCTTGCTCCATGACCAACAGGCCAGATTCCGCAAAGACAGATCTTGTACAGGCCAGATCGCTACGCTACGCATCATTCTCAAACAGTCACTGGAATGGAATTCACCTCTCTACATCAACTTTATTGACTACAAGAAGGCCTTCGACAGCATGGACATGCAGACCCTCTGGAAGTCGCTGAGACACTATGGAGAGCAGAGGAAAATCATCAACATTATCAAGAACTCTTATGAAGGGATGACCTGTAGAGTGATACACAACAGGCAGGTCACCGACGCCTTCCAACTACGAACAGGAGTGAAACAGGGCTGTCTTCTTTCACCTTTCCTGTTCCTGCTAGCCATAGACTGGATAATGAAGACATCTACAACCCAGACGAGAAACGGCATCCAGTGGACACTCTGGCAACAGCTGGATGACCTCGACTTCGCCGACGACCTTGCGCTCCTTGCCCATACCCAACAACAGATGCAGGAGAAAACCAACACTGTGGCAGACAACTCTGCGAGCATCGGGCTGAACATCCATAGAGGAAAGAGCAAGATCTTCAAGGTCAACGCAGGGAATGAACCCCCATCAAGCTGGAAGGCGAAGCACTAGAGGAGGTGAAAAGCTTCACATACCTCAGCAGCATCATGGACAGACAGGGTGGGACGGATGCAGATGTAAGAGTGCGTATCGCCAAGGCAAGGGCAGCTTTTCAGCAAATGAAAAACATTTGGAACACCAGGGACCTGACCATTAACACCAAGATCAGGATGTTCAACACCATCATAAAGCCTGTTCTACTGTACGGTGCAGACGTGGAGAACCACCATCATGACCATGGAGAAAATCCAGATGTTTGTCAACATCTGCCTTAGGAAGATCCTGCGAATTCGCTGGCCTGAAGTCATCAGCAACCAGGATTTGTGGCAGCGAATGAAAAAGCAGTCCGTACATAAAGAAATCTTACAGAGACGCTGGAGATGGATAGGTCACACGCTTTGAAAACCTGCATCCAGCACCACAAGACAAGTCCTCACATGGAACCCTCAAGGGAAAAGGAAAAGTGGCCGGCTGAAAAACACCTGGGGCTGGGACTTGGAGGCAGACACCAAGAAGATAGGTCACACCTGGAGAGCTCTTGTTTGCGGCCTATGTCCCAGAAGGGATCACAGGCGGAAGTGAAGTGAAGAAGAATACATGGACAAAGTTTGAAAGGGAAACAAAGGAATAGTTCTGACAAACTTGCAAGCTAGAACTTGCCTATTTTTACACGTTGAATACGTCTGCTTCTACAGCATCAATCTCAATGCGAAAGCAACCATTTTGAAGTGCGTTCTCAGCTCTTTAACTCTTTCGCTACGATGCGTCTAATATTAGACGCGCGCGCCGTCGTCAGACTACGAAGCGTCTAATATTAGACGCTGCTCAATCGGCTATTATTTTGACTCCACTTCCTTAGCCCGAAAAATCTGGTAGCGTCAGTTTGTTCGCCATTTTGTAAACAGTCACTAAGGAGCCATTTAGTGTACAGTGAGGGATTTTTAAATGCTTTTTTTGCCGATTTTCGTTAAAAATTGTGACAATGGATCAACCAGGACCAAGTGGCTTACAAAGGCCCGTTGGAACTAGCCGACCTATTCGGTATACAGCTGCCCAGGCCCGCCAGTTACTGGCCAATATTATTGAAAATGAGAGCGACGATAGTGATGTGGAGGAGCAGCGTCTGCTAGGTTTTGATCGCGACGACAGTGATGATTTTCAGCTCAGATCTAGATCTAGCAAAAGTGATTCAGCGGATAGTGAAAGTGCCACGCCCCTTCGCCCTCCCCCACGCAAAAGACAGAGGCCCCAGTTAGATACAGAGGCAGAAGCAGATAGGTCTACTGATATTGAAGATTGGGAAGAGATAAATCTAGATGCTGATGAGGAGACAGGTGCTGTTCCCGTTCATGCCACAAAGATGCACTTTGATTTTCTGCCAAAGAACCGCCGTGAACCAGGGATCAATGATGCAACAGGTCTCACTGCAGACTCATCACCCCTGGACTGCTTCCAGACTTTGTGGACAATGGGCATCTTCAATGAACTGGTGAATACCATCAATAGGTATGCCCAAATCAGAATGCACAAAACCAATCCACCAACTAAAAGATCATTGATTACAAAATGGGTGCCAATAACTGTGTTCGAACTGTATAAATTTGTTGCCACACTTATTGCTATTGGAATCAAACCACTGCCTTCCATCAAGCATTACTGGTCTGGAAAGGAACTATACTTTTCACAGTTCTTCAGCAAGCTATTTACAAGAGATCGTTTTGAGCTGATTTATCATACCATGCTACATGCTGGAACTACTGCCGAAGCCGATGGAAAAGAAAAAATTGAGCCATTCATGAACTCGCTCATCCAGAACTTCAACAACGCTTTTTATCCCTTTCAGGACTTATCATTGGATGAGATGGTCATCGGCTGGTCAGGACGTTGGGTTTACAAGCAGTACAATGCAAGTAAACCCAAGAAATATCATATAAAAACTTACGGATTATGTGATGCGTCTACAGGATATGTTGTCAACATCCTGACGTACTTTGGCCGCAACACATCCTATAATCCCGAGATGGACAATGAAGGAAGCATGGCAATCAAAATTTTTCACACCCTATTACAATATGTTGGGAAGGGTCATCATATTTTTGCAGATAGGTATTACACAACCCGCATCCTCATCCAATACTTGATAGACAACCAAACCTATTTCACAGGGACATTGAACAAAAACCGCAAGGGCTTTCCAAAACAAGTAAAAACATATCTTCCAAACATTTTGGAGAAGAAATGCTACATCAACACAGACAAGTCTATTCTTGTAACAACATTCCGAGATAAGAAAGCAAAGAAACCAGTCATTGTTGTATCCTCAAATGCTGACACAGCTGATATGATGGTCCATGGAAAGACAAAGCCTGTAGTTGTCAACCGCTACAACTACGCGATGAATGGTTGCGATCGGGTGGATCAGATGCTGACCTATTACGGAAACTTTCAGCGAAAGACCATCAAATGGTGGAAGAAGTTGTTCCACTGGATGTTAGAGATAAGCCAGTACAATGCTTATGTTCTGTATTGCCTCTCAAGACCAGCAGATGCAAAGAAGGTCAGCATGCTACAATTCAAGGAACAGCTGATTGATGCATTGCTGGACGTTGCTGTCAAAAACATGCCAGATGAAATCCATGAACGTGGAGACTCTCCAGCAGTAGGAAGGCCTCGTACAGTCCATGCCATTGAGAGATACACAGGGAACAAGCACTTGATCTCTTTCTCTGGAAAACAGAGGCAGTGTGTCTACTGTAGCGCAAGCAGTGGTAAACCAAGAAGGTCGCAATTCTTTTGCAAAGGGTGTAGCGACAAGCCGCATCTGTGCCCTCGGGATTGCTTCGAGAGGTACCATACACCTGAGTAATTTCAAACTCACCTCCTGGATGTATATAGACTGTATATAATAGTAATTTTCATTCATTCAGTTTTCAGTTTTTCCTCATTCAAGTGCCAAGTTTATGTGTGTGCATTTTGTAATTCTTCAAATTTTCATCACTTATCTAAATGACCCCACGGATATGATTTTTTTGAGAAAACGACAAAACATATCAAGCCAAACTGTTGCACTGGGTTACATGTGTGGATTACCTTGATTTTTAGCCATATGGCAGCAGCTGATAACTTGCACAGTGATATGCAGCCTTGGTAAGTAGATTTTTTATTTTTCAGTTTTTGTGTGCGTTTTATTTTGCTCTCTTTTATCATGCATCATGTTCTTCCTATGTCCACCAAACAGATGAAAATAAACACAATTGTTAATCTACATTCAATTTCCTTTAATATGATATATGACAAGTGTGCTTTTAATCAATGCACAAAGTGACGAGACTCAGTTTCTTGTGACAACCCTATCAAAATTTTGCGCAGGTAAAAAAAATTCCGTCAGAATGCGAAAAAAATTCCGTAGCAAAAGAGTTAAAAACATGTAATGGATGTACCCAAAGACAGAGAAAAACGAAACAAAATAAGCGTTTGAATGAGGTCACCCCTTTTCCCGAGCGCTGCTCGCATTAACAAAACTCTCTGGGGCTGCGAGGCCTCGCTCAGCGCCAGGCCGGCCGTGTTCGCTTAACTGCCTAGTTATATGTTGGTGAAAGGGAAGATAAAAGGAACAAAAAATAAGAACAGAAATAGTTACTTAACAAACCAGAACTCACCATGTCCCTGATCTCATCATGTTCGTCTTTGACGATGAAAATCATATCAAATCTGGACAAGATTGTTGGCATGAAGTCAATGTTCTCCCCGCCTTTGGTGTCATCCCAACGGCCAAACACAGAGTTGGCAGCAGCAAGAACAGAGCATCGAGAATTAAGAGTAGTTGTGATTCCAGCCTGAAGAAGCAAACCAATGGTGACAAGTTTCAATATATTAATTTGCCCACTTATAAAAGTTCTATTTGTTATTGTTGTCTGTGACTTGAATTATGAAAAAGAAAGACAGAAAAATGAAGAAAATGAGAAACCGGAAGTCACAAATTATGTTTACCTGAAAAAAGTTCAAAACTTTCCAAAATCAGATTAACATGTCCATAGCAAATTAATAATAAAAGTTAAATTTATTTGGTGTTTGGTGACTTGATTTCATTAAAGTAAAATCAGCTATTTTCAAAAATATAGTACCTTTTGACAAGACTAATGCATACATAGTCATGGCAAAGTTCCAGTGCTGTGGGTAGGATCACATGACTTGAAATGGTTTTTGGTAAAAACTGATGGCAATGGCACAAACTTTTGTTCAAATGTGCCGGACTGCTGGAATGACTTTTTCTCAAACCTTTATTTGGTAAAAGTAGGTAGTAGCAGTGAAAAAATTCAAGCATTAATGAAGGCAGAATTAGTTGTCTCATTTGAAGAAGACTATCGATTTTAGTAAGTGTGCAAAATTTCAGAGCTGCAAGTTAAAAATTAAAGGAATGGCGAGCATTTGAAAATTTCGCGATTACCGTTTTTTGCGAAAAGTGATGGAGCCATCTAAATTCTTCAAATGAATGTTCATAACTATCCTTTCTGCTTTAATCATGTATGTACTATACATGGTGCAAGCAAAAAAATTATGGGCACTTAGCTAGCGAAACTATACCTTGTCAATAATCCAATTTTTCACAACTTCTAAGGTAAAATCCCATGTTGAGCCAACTTTGAGAGCTCATAACTCAATCAAATTTGAAGCGACAATATGAATAATCCCTAATCCTATTTACTGCATGCCAATGAACAAAGAGAATTTTTCCCTAGCATATAACCTTGTAAATACAAGTGACAGGAGCTTTCAAAAATGGACATTTCTTCAAATTTGACGATGAAAGGAAGGGCAAAATTGGAAATGAGACACTGAAAAATAACGTAACTCAAAAACTAAGTTTGGCAGGCATATATGAAATTAAAGGTAATGATGAGAGGAATCTATTTAGAGGCATTTAAAGACAATTGGCTGCCATAGGAAGAAGATAAAGGTCATAAAAGGGTGGAAAATGATGCTTTTGCCTGCATGGATAAGAACCAAAATCACAAATTACCAATAAAACGATATTTTCTAGGTATTCGCTGTGTTATCAAACAAGTATTTTAAATAGAAGCTTTCTTCATCCAGTCAGGTAGTTGATCAGGGAAACCTTCCATAGCTTAACAAGAAATCACTACGGCCTCAGTATAGCTAAGAACTGGACGGAGGAAGAGAATAGATTATATATAGATATGATCATCTGGTTGTCTGTTTATGCTTCTTCTCCTCTAATATTATAACTCATAAGTTGACTTCAATTTGCAAATAAATGACAATGCCCGAAAAGAAATAAAGACAAACAATCTGATGGTATAAATTTGATTTAAATCCATGCAGTAATAAGGCTATAGCTGCAAAATGAAATGAGTCCAGAGCCGACCTCAATAAGGCGCATTCGCCCTGCCGTGAGGGGGGTTGCCACCACCTAGTAAAAGCAAGGATCACTGACATTGTAAGATATTTTATTAATAATTATAATACTATTGATAATTGATTAAGCATAGCTTACCTTAGCAATAGAAATAGTTTGCTGTTCCATAGCTTCATGGATGGCCACACGATCATCCTCCCTCATTTTATCAAACTCGTCAATACAGACAACTCCTCCATCAGCCAGCACCATTGCGCCTCCTTCCATCACAAAGCCACGCTGCACACAAAGTAAAGTCAACAGTGAATCATAACTCATTGCCATTGGTTTAAACTTGAATTGGTGGGCAGAAATGTAAACCAATAAATATTATCAGGTGACATTACAAATAAAAATGTCCACATCTACCCATCTCCCGTTTTATTATCTTTTTATTCTAAACCATACCCACAAATCCAGATCTTGGGATAAAAACAGCACTGACATAAATTTTCCACAAGAATTTACACTTACAGATGATGGGTCTCGTATAACAGATGCTGTTAGACCAGCGGCACTGCTACCTTTTCCTGAAGTGTAGACCTGAAAATAGATATGTATTTTTTTTCAAATAAAATTTTTTACATAGTATAAAATGATTGATGCACTAGGTATACTTGGGTTAAAACTCCATACCCATAGTGCAAACATTGCATTTGCAGGTCATAGCTTCATTGCCAATGTGAAAACCAAATTGCTATTTTTTCCGAAATGAAATGCAATAGAAACAAGATATACAACAAGCAAATACTGGTTCCTTACTGAAGTGCTAGAAAGTAACAACAGTCAAACCTCCAACAATTTGGGCACAATTGTGCATGCATAAAGTCTAAACAAACGTGCTATCATTCAATAGAACCACACATGAAGAAGAATCTATTGCACTGTCAGTTCCATATACATTGGGAGAGCTTTCATCCACCCTTTCTATTTTGCGCCGATCACAGTGTCAACTAAATATAGAAATTGAGTAAAGTAATTCTTGTTGACACAAAGTTACATACTAACCCCAATGGGAGAACATCTTTCTACAAACTTGAGAAGCTGAGACTTTGCAGTGCCGGGATCTCCAAGCATTAAAAGGTTGATGTCTCCTCTCCTAGTTAGACCATCTGGCAACCTAATTATGAAACAATAGATTAAATTTGCATAACTATTTTCAATATCACAGCAGCTCTTCCTGGCAATGATTATCATATCAATTATCAGATTAGAAAGATTAAATCTGGTTCCCATTATCTTGAAAAGTGGATGATATCTCAATTCAGATGTGTACAAAATATTTTACAAAAGTTTAAAGACATGTTTACTTGTTCACGCTACAATAATTTTAAAATTCCAAATCAACATGACTGAAAGTGAAAAAGCAAAGGACAAATTTTTTGGTCAGTCTCCAAATCAAGGTCACCTTTTTCGGGAACCACCAAACAGTAAGCAGGAAATGGCCTTCTTCATGTCCAGACTTCCATAAATTGATGGAGCTACACTTTTAGCAACAGTATCGTAAATACTGGGTGATGCTGCCAGCCTGCGGAAGTCATCTTCTTCTGCCGAGGTCATAGGGTTACTAGCTGATCTTCCTGATCCATCAGTGTCAATTTTCACACCAACAATACGGAAATATGGTTGCCTTATGCCAACATTAACCTTGTCTCTGGCATTTCTCTGTAAGTAAATGAAGCAATACAACCAGTTGGAACAACTTCATCATACTTATTAAATGAAAAGATTCAAGCTTAATAATAAAAACTACCTGACATGAGATCCATCTGATGTCTCTGAACAAAATGGCATGTCTTAAAAAAATCTTAGGTTTTGGTGATAATACGAACAGAATGAATACATGTACCGTATTAAGTAATAAACTGATCACTTGTGTGTGAATTTCTCAGTAAATAAAATCATCTAATAAATCACAATCACAAACTATGACAAGAGTGCATAAATGCCACCCTATAAAAACAAAAATCTGAATCAAACCAACAAACAATCTGAGTCTGGCGGGAAAAATCTGAATCAGCATGAACGACAACGAAAATTAAAATTATCCCAGTACTAAATTTACATTTTCTTTTGCATCACGCAGGAATAGGCTGAAAAAAGACATTAAACACTCACACCATTTTCAGTTCAATTCAACCATATCTTATTATCAGCTCTTTGTATTGGCCTTGGCCAAAACTGAAAAAAGAGCCCTGCCCACAGAAGGAACATTTAGCAAAATTCATTTCTGGCGTGGAGCTGTTGCCAGGAATGTCTGATAGGAGCTGCCTTGATATCCTGGTATTTGATTGTGAAGATGCTTATAAATGTCCTACATGTTTGCCCATTATGTGCTGTTTTAGTGTTTGCCACTCTCACATTTTAATTTGGCAATTTGTGCCCATGCAACATGAACCTTCTCCATGGCTTAGACTGAGGAAATCTTGGTCTAAATAAGTTTCAAACTTGATTCTTCTTCTGTCACAATCGCAGCCGATAGATCACGTTTATATCGTTCGGTTGATTCCTCCTTCCATCACAAGTGCTGAGCCCTGCCCACAGAAGGAACATTTAGCAAAATTCATTTCTGGCGTGGAGCTGTTGCCAGGAATGTCTGATAGGAGCTGCCTTGATATCCTGGTATTTGATTGTGAAGATGCTTATAAATGTCCTACATGTTTGCCCATTATGTGCTGTTTTAGTGTTTGCCGCTCTCACATTTTAATTTGGCAATTTGTGCCCATGCAACATGAACCTTCTCCATGGCTTAGACTGAGGAAATCTTGGTCTAAATAAGTTTCAAACTTGATTCTTCTTCTGTCACAATCGCAGCCGATAGATCACGTTTATATCGTTCGGTTGATTCCTCCTTCCATCACAAGTGCTGCCAAGTAAATCACTTTTACACTTAGACAATATCCAGCTAGGTTTAGAATTGACTGAATATATAGATCTAGCTAGGTTTAGATCTGATTCCTCCTGGCACAATCGCCGCCGAATATATCACTTGGACTAAGGCGAATAGATCCAGCTAGGTTTAGACTCGTCATGTGATATCATACTAAGAACAAGGTAAACAATACGTATGGCAAGTGAACAAATCGCTAAATGGTGCAAAAGAAGCCATAAGGGATTAGGACAACTTCCAATTTATTCCTGAGATGATCGCGATATTCCGATTCAGTGCGTTTTGCAAAAGTTACATTTAAAAACTAAAATTCGGAAGACGAAAATGAAAAGAAAAAAATGCCGCCTGTAGGAAGTATTGAAAATCAGAATACTGGCCTAACTAATTGGAAAATCGGAATCAAGCCTGTTTTTGAAGCAAAATGGGAATGATCCTGATCAAATCAGAAGGGGTGGCATCTCTCAGACTGAACCAGGCCCAAGGTGATATTTTTGCTGGAAATTGAAGCCTTACTACCTGAAGATAAAATTTTTTTTTTAATTTTAAAAATGGGGTGTTTCAAAGCACCACAAAATATACTTTCACTGCACAGGCAACATTCTATATTACATTTTATCATGGTTCGTTCAGCACTGTGATCGAAAAGAGATTCTGTATCTATAATAGAGTATCGGTCAAGAAGCTTGTTATTGGAAAATGGCATCACCTTTGATGGTTTCACTGTTTTCTTGATTGAATAAATTCCCATGATGGTCACCCTGTTTCCTGGAACTACCCTGTCACAAAGGTACCTGAAACAGACAACAATTTGGTTAAATTTTACAAAAAATATAGGAAACTTCTTTCAAACACATGAAACTAAGATGCTTTGTGCTTATCAGAAAACCTCTTTGATTCTAAATCTAGGTAAAGTCAAAGCATGACAAATAATATCAAGCTTTTAAAATCTTAGGTTGCTTCTTAGAGTGGCAGGAATAATGAGACAACTTCATTCACAAATAACAACAAATAATGACATTAACGTACACACATACAAAAAAGTGCCAAAATCTAATGCCCTCAGAGTTCTAAATCACCTGTCACAGTAGAGCTGCAGGTGTCTTGGCAGTTCACCATTGGGAACATCTTCAGGAGCCTCTTGCAGTTTTAAGGTTTGAAAATCAACACAGCGACACTTATCCGGAATGATGAAGAATGGATCGACTGGACACTTGGGCCTTCCTGCTTGCTCCCTGAAAAATAAGCATCCTTTCCATTGTGAAAGGTCCCCCAAAATATTGATACTGCATCAACAGCTTTCATTCTGCTTTTAACACAATATCTGCCAAAATGTCAACAATCCGTGTATCCATTCTCTAATGTAAAATTAAAGGATTGAAAATTAGTAACAATTTCGTGTTCAAAAGTAAAAACTACATGAAAGAAACAGGGTCAACAGGAAGTTGATGGATTGGGCAAACAATAAATGTACAAAAAACTGCCAGTAGTTGAATATTACAGTTTGCTGGTACTTTAGCTTATGTTGCATTTGTGACACTGGCAGTAATTCATCTTGAGTCACATTTGGCAGTGGAAGTGTTATATAATGTAGCAATTTTAAGTTAGCCGTCCATTTGACGTGCTCCCATTAAAATTACATCATTTCATTTCAGTACATAAATTTGAATGCACCTTTAGGAGAATTAAATGCTTTAAAACACCCTGAATTTATGAAACAAAATAATACACTGAGATTTTTAAAAAATTGGTATAACTTTGACTTCTGTATGCAACCATTATTTCATTACACTTGTGAGGTTAATTAATTAAAACCCAGCACTCCCCCAATTCTGTGAAAGTGAAAATGAATAATTATGTTTGATATATTCTCCAAATTCACTCACGAGTTACATTTTCTTGGAAGAGCATAGCCTTCTAGGCCTGGTTTGACTTGGATGTTGTTGATAACGTTGGAGCAACTGCGACACTGGATAGCTAAGCGGATAGCCTTGGATCTGATTGCAGATGCGGCAATGACTATGCCAGGGATTTTCACCAAGCGTGACATCTGATCAGACTGAAAAAATTGCAAGCAAAAATAAAATGATGCACTCCCATGAAAAAAACAAAAAAAAAGATTTTTTGCCAAAATGAAACAGCCCTAATGTATTTGTGAGAAGCTAAAAACAAGTTCACCAAACAATTTGATATAGATAAGTGTAAATGAAACTTTACAGATTGGATTTTTTTTTTTTCAAAGTTGCAACTGGGTTAACAACACTACTGATAAGATCGACCTTTTGATTGCTTTAAGTACAGAGAAAATGACAGTACTGCATATAATATAAATGAAAATGTTACAGGTCTTCAAAGCCCCCGTAAATGGGAAACGAATACGAATGCCTGTTATGGGAAAATTTTGAATCTGTTCTCCTCTTACAGCTTACAAAATTACAGCCTCCCTGGTAGAATACAGCTCATGAGGATGACATTTCGCAGATTACAAGAAAAACAAAAGACTTCAGTCAATATTTCCAACACCCCCCTACCTCATCACAAACATCATTTCAAGTTACTGCTTACAGGCCAAACACTCATTTTCTAAGCTCTCTATCATGCTCTCAAATGTTTTCTCAAGTTCTCAAATTATAATTTTGTTTGTTTTGCTAGATTTATTATGCACAGAACTCTTATTCAGCATACCTACCCACAGTGAATAATTAAACTCTACAACTACTACAAGATTATAATTTAATAAGTACCTTGAGTTCACGAATGCCACAAGCATTTGAGGCAGATGTCAACATAACCTGAATGTCCTCAACTTCTTCTTCACCTTCTGGTCTTGGTCGAGTAATTTCATCAGCCACTTCTTTCGCAGCATCCTCAAACTGATTAAATATACAACGCGTAGCATTATAATAATTTAATTTCAGTCTATTTTTAGCCTACTGACCACTTAACAAATGGTTCTAGCTTCCTATATATTTGTTTCAACACTTCAATATACAGTTTTTGTATTTTGCCTTGATGAACTGCCCTAGAACCTAAAATTCTTCCAATTCCATGTTAGCTGAATTAAGCAGCTAAATTTGTCTTGTTGGTGAAGTTTCTCAAACAGCTTTCAAAAGCAAAAATTTTGTTCTACATTCTCAAAATGCACTGCATGTTACAATAACTGGACACATGATAATTTGGATAACAGTTTATTCAGGAAGTTGTTTCTTTATTCTCAATGTCTAAACCACACATTGGAGGGACAAACTCTAACAGTAACAGTTTCATAACAACATATAGAAAAAAGAAAACGCTGCAAACACCAAAACTAGCCTTACTAGCCTTACCTACAAACCCAAAACCCTGAAATCCAAATACCTACCAGTGGCAAGTGTTCTGATGGTTGTTTAAGCAGTTTTTCAGCCAGACTTTCATCATAGCTGCCCACATCATCAAGGTCAATTTCCAACCAAAACTGCTTCAGATTATAGTGTCGCTTCAACTGATCACTGTGGATAAATGAACAAAAATGCCATATGAATCCTTTCACATGAACTGGGACAGATAGCACTGATGTTTTATTACGGCCCCATTCTTCAGACAGGATTAGGGAGTGGGTCTATGTTGTTTAGATTACAATTACATGGCAGTTAATAAAATACACTAAAGCCAAAAACAAAAGATGAACTATTTACATAATAAGCATAATTATACACAAAAAGGGCTGTTCATAATAACATCACTTGGGCTTCACATGTTTTGCTGTTTTGTTACCTTTAGATATAAGACAGTGGTCCTAAATATGAAACTTGCGATCAAATGCAAAAAAAAAACACATTTCACTGCCAAAAAACAGTGCCACTATCACCACTGGGTTGCCCACGTTTTCAAATTTTGAAACAGATGAAAGCAGCGGAAGAGCCAAAGCTGTGAATAGCCTACGGTGTGATTTGGGGAGGAAGAATCAGTTACAACTAGATCTAATTCTAATTTGGCGCCAACTTTTTGCGGTAGTTGTTCTTTTCATGACCATGTTTGCAGTTTAGCAATAGCATTGCCATTCGGAAGGTTCAATATCACAAGTGGAAAGTCACTTTGATACAGGAGGAGAACCAAAAGAGTTAGGCCTACCCAGCCCCAGGTGTAGTCTTCCAGTACTTCCACCCATTTCATATTCTGTGTCAGTGTGTGTTTATTGCCGAGATGTGCATTTACTATTAAAAGAATATTCAACTAGAGGCCTAACTTATGCCCTCCTGCACAAGGACAAGAACACTCCTAAAGTAATATCCCTTGTAATATCCCTCTTGTATTGTATAGGCCTAACTCAAATGGAACTCAGTATTAGTAGTAATAGTAGTAGCATTCGATGGTCCCACAGCTTTAGCCTTGACGCTTTTGGTGGATTCGATACCCGTGGAACTGATGCTCTCCATGCTATTATAATCTATTCTCAGCAAGGAATAATAACAAAGCCAGGCATTTACAATAATATAAAAAAACATCCTCATAGAAGACTTATTCGGAAGGTCTTCCCCCCGTCCGCGCCATTTACCAAAAAGTTAACAAACATAATATGATGATGACCTCCCTGCTAACCCGCGCTTTCGTTCTTTCTTTCTTCTTTCTTTGTCCTATACAAATATTAAAGCCAACCTTTTGATAAGCCCGCTCAAAAGACCCCTCTTTAGTGTGTTTTCTTGACTGGCGCGGACGGGTGGAGGACCTCCCACTTATTCACCAGGGGGGCTCTGCCCCTTGCAACCCCCCATGCATGGATCCATTTAACCCTCCCAATTTGGCATCCATGGTATCCAATCAGCCATTGAAGCGTCAAGATGGCAGACTAAAGCAGCAGGACCATCAAATGTTACTAGAGTCTAGATCTAGATCTAGATTCTAGCTAGATCTAGATCTAGATCTAGAGATCTAGTGTCTGTCCAGAACTCCTCTCACCACCTTTACCAGATCTAGATTCTAGATCTAGATCTACTTATTGTTTGACTGGGGAGTGAGGTTTTTACCAGATCTAGATCTAGGTAGAGCAGGCCTGCCTAGTCTAGAGACAGACTCTCTAGATCTAGATCTAGATTCTTGCATAAAACAGATCAAGATCTAGATCTAGATCTAGAGTCTAGATTTAGATCTAGTCTAGATCTAGAATCTACATCTAGCCGTCTACATCTAATCTAGAATCTAGATCTAGATCTAGATCTAGACGTCTAGATCTAGATGTAGAATCTAGAATTATTTAAATTTACGAGGAGGCCACATCAAATCCGTTCTTCACTAGCCTGGTTTAACTGAGACAACATTCTTGGACTTATACACTCAATAACTACAAATTTTAATGTCTATCAGTATCAACGCTGCTTACCGGTAGCGATACGAGAAGTTTCCCTCATGAAATTCTCGAATGAATTGTTTGAAGCGGCGTTTAACTTGCTGTCTGTCAATTTGAGTTTCATCCGACTGGTCATCTGGACCAAAATTGTCACTGTAGAAGACACCAGCATCATCGAATCCTGGTTCCATTGTTTCTCAGTTAAAAATATCAAAATAAATTACTCCCTGGTAACAAAGCTGTGCTGGATGCCGTAAAGCGCGCGTAATATTTCCCGCACGTTTGTGACCCGGATATCCGCTCGGGTCGTAGGACATAAAATTTGGAGTTTAGGTAATTCAGTAATCAGTATTATGTTGCCCTACCAATTAATAACTGTCCTAACCAATAATCGAAACTCTTCTATGAAACATGAGAGGTCTTCATTTTTTTGTGTGTAGGGGTAGCTTTTGACAGGTTTTTTTCTTGAAGAGAATAGACTTTTATAAGGGAGAAAATCACCACAGTAACAGCAATACGTGTATAGCCTACTACATTCTCTCCCCTTCGACATTAATTTATAGACCAACACTTATGTCTCTGTACACGACAGAAGACACAACTCTTCTTTACTTTCCTTTCTGTATTAAGCAGTAAGAGCAAGATCTTCAAATTTACACCAAGATTTGTCATCTTTGGTGGGTTTGAAATTACAGACAAATTATAAATGTTTCATAGCCGATTTTATCCTGCATTAATTTTGCATGACACAATATTCAGATTAGTACGTGTATGTTCGTAGTAGTGAAGTGTTTAATAGAGGTGTAATTGAGAGTTCGGGAATTCTATTTTTTTTTTCTTAAGCATTACACCCATGCAGTTCCTAACTGGAGAGGAGGTGATTTTTAGTAAAGAAAACGAAAGTATGGGATAACGTATCTTACTGGAAAAGCGTTTGTGTGTGCATTATAAAAATAAATGGTGACGAACACTGATGTTCTCGTTGTAAGAGAGAGAGAGGGGGGGGGGGGAGAGAGTCAAAATAGAAGAAAGACTCAACTCCTTATGAAACTGAAAGGCACTATGGCGCAATCTACCTCCCCCCCCCCCCCCCCCCCGACATGCATACTACGTTATTCATGACTAATATTTTTCAGTGCAAATTAAAGTAAGGCAGGTTCCTGAGTGAACGGTTTCACACTCTGATGTAACATATCTTGAGGGAAACTGCAATCGATATCTATCTATCTATCTATCTATCTATCTATCTATCTATCTAACTATCTATCTATCTATCTATCCATCTATATCTATCTATCTATCTATCTGTCCGTCTGTCTGTCTGTTTGTTTGTCTATTTGTCTGTCTGTCTGTATGCCTGTCGCTCTGTCTGTCTGTCAGTCAGATGGTCTATCCATCTGTCTGTCTGTCTATCTGACTATCTGTGGGTACATCATGTTCCTGTCTTTGCGAATTCATACAGCTAGCTGATAATTCTGACAGAACCCTGAAATACAAAACATCCGCCGAAAGTCCTTAAAAACAAAAAGGGCCCATTTGGTTATTTGCACAGCTGTAACAGGCAACATGGTGCGCTATGGTATGCCCGCGCCTGTTGGCCATTAAGACCCCATTTGTATCGCAGCACGGGGCGAGACTGGCGATTTGAAGTCCATGATTGCGACATGTGGGCTGCTACATCACACAACAGGCAGCACAAACTACCTGACCTGGCAGGGCCGTTGGCTATCCCAGCAATCACCCACCCCATCCTGTCCTATGTTTGCCCAGTCAATACCCATTGTGTTTACCCCGCACTACATCATTTCAAACATCTACAAGCTTGGTTGTTCCTGTCACTGAAGAAATTTCTTGGACAAATAATTATTTCATCATTTATTTAACATACTAAGCCTGCATATCCTCGTTAATAAAAGCTGTTCCTTTCTCATATTAATATTAGACTTGCAAAATGATACTTCTGATAGATTCTGCATTCCCGTTTGTATTAAAATACCCCCTCCAGTAGAGAGAGAGAGAGAGAGAGAGAGAGAGAGAGAGTGAGAGAGAGAAAGAGAGAAAGAGAAAGAGAGAAAGAGACAGACAGACAGACAAACAGACATTCAGACTTCTTATGATATTGAAATGACCGTTTGTGTTCCCTCTCGCAGTCAAATAAAATGTCTGGCTACGCCCCTGTTGTAGCAACCAAACCGTAGACACGAGTAAAAGATTCACAGGTGTTTCACCATAGGTTACTTTTTAGTAGTAGTGCGGTGTAATGAGGCCTATTGATTCTGATAAAAATGTCCAGGCAGATTAAAACGTGCTCAGCCTTGAACAGACACATGTGAAGTTCCACCTATTAACCTACGGCGAGAATGGGGTGAGATGGGGAGGGAGTGGAGAGAAAACAAGAACTTGAACTGAAATAATTATATTCAACCCCAAGGAAAGGTCGAAGGCAAGATGGTGGCAGGCATCCCACCTCACGTTCTTGGTATCTATATAAAAAAACAGCAAGGAAAAAAAATTCACTGCTGCCAGGAAGAAATGCCCAGACCTGAAAAAATTACACGTGAAAGATAGTTCTTTTTGCTACTATGTCTATTCCTTTGACATGAAAGCGAAGTATCGTGATTTTGTAATAAATGAAAATAGGCCTAAAAATATCGAATAATGCGTTCTCCTCAACAATGATCGCCTCCCTCCTGCCTTTGTTTTGTTTCGACTTTAAACTTCCGGTTGCGTTTCAAAGTTTGAAGGCATAAGTTTCTGTGCCGTCTGCCTTATGCACGGGCCATGCGGGTATTACTGTGCCAGTTGTGAGTTGTTTTCTACCTTGATCTACATAATCTGTGTGCCGATTGTGTGTGTTGTTTTCTAGATAAAGATATTTCCCCCGGGCAGGGCCGGGTAACTCAGCTAGTATATAAAATAAAAAATGCCATTCTCTCTGTCAGTCAATTGGGTTCTGATAATTTTTGTGAGTTTTTAAATGTTCTTTAGCCAAGTTGAATATTTTACTTTTTTTTTTTTTCTGTCCAAGACAAAACGGGTGCACCGTTGGTTTAAAACGGAACACAAAATGTTTTATTATTACTGGAGAATGATTCTGTTCTTGGGTCACGGGCGACAAAGACAGAGAAAATGGGACACTTAAGCTTACATGTTCGTTAGAATGCCATATTGGTTTGCAATCTTCCAACTTGCTCAGTTATTTATCAGGATTTGCAGCGTTTCCGAAAGCACTTCCTTGACCAGCCTTGGGTAATGATAACGAACGTGTAGAGAAGTCGACAGGCCTTCCAGGCACTTCTCCTCATTCCACCCCCTTTTCACGTTTTGTTTCTTCGCAGGAATAGCCGTGCAAACAGGAAGAAGGGAGGGGCGGCTGGTGATGGAAACACGGTTAACCTATTATAGGCGGAAAAACACTTTTGGGGACAATTAAGCAAACTGGCACTTCGGATATTGTTTGTGATTGTCCAATCAATATAAAGCTTGCGTGTTTTTATTCATTACTGAAATTCTGCCACATCAAAACATTTCTCATTCTGTATAATATCTAATTGGTAATGTATTATCCCAGCGTCAGTCAGGACTCTTTCTTTAATCCGACCAGCTGATCATCACAAAATGAGATTAAACGCTTTATGACAATGACAGAAATAATTATTATTGATCACTATTAAGTAAACAGGACAGTCGCAATGAAGCTGCACTGCCTTATATGAACATTGCCACTCATTGAGTACCCGTGCTCCTATTACATTGATTACTGGTTAACGAGTTAAGCAGCTGGGATTTGATGGAGGGCACACACAAAATTGTCAGTTGTGCAGCAAAATATTTTTATCACCCCAATCTGCCCGGAACATTCCACCTGCCCTTTTCATATTTGTGTTGGATGCGGACATTCTGTGTTTTATCCTGGCAATTTTACGCAGCAGTTATTCTGCCGCATGATTACCTGTTTATAATTGATGCGGAATGAATTGCTGTAAAAACCAGAGAATAGAATGGATGTTACTTGCGGACAGATTTTGGCATTTACAGGTCTGTCTGGCTGTTTTCTCCGCGTCTGTCTTTCACACTAGTACCGGTATTCTCTATCTATCTATCTATCTATCTATCTATCTATCTATCTATCTATCTATCTATCTATCTATCTATCTGTCTATCTGTCTGTCTGTCTGTCTGTCTGTCTGTCTGTCTGTCTGTCTATCTATCTATCTATCTATCTATCTAAATTTACCTCTCTCTCTCTCTCTCTCTCTCTCTCTCTCTTTCCCCTCTTTCTCTCTCCCTGTCTCTCTTTCTTTCTGTCTGTCTCTCTCTCTCTCTCTGTCTCTCGCTCTCTCTCTCTTTCTTTCTCTCTCCTTCTCTCTCTGGCATACACAATGAAAAACACGATGAAAAGAAGGAAGAATTCTGTCAAAAGACAAAGAGCAGAACTCAGACGTGACTCATCGTCGGTCACGCTATCCATAGTTAAAAATACGATTCAGTAGCACTTACTGTTCTTTCAAACAATGCAGGAAATTATTATTTAGGCATATATGAGTGTATGTGTCCGTACTGAAAGCCAATCTGTGTGATAAAACAGCAGGGTGAGGAGAAGAAGCGAAATTGAACAAACTGGGTGTAAATGCTTGATTCTGTGAGAGCAACGAAGGGATCCAGTAAAGTACGTGTATAAGAAAGCAACCTCATTCCGTAGAAAGTCGCTGATCTCTCGAGGGTGAAGTGGCAAAAAGACAGGTTTCCGACTGTGCGAGTTCCGGGGTGAGTCCTTAACAGAGGATGTCAAGAGACAGAGAGTGTGAGAGTTGAGCGAGGGGATGTGAAGAGAGAGAGATGAGTGCTTGTGATGGTGGTGGTGGTGGTGGTGTGTGTGTGTGTGGGGAGGGGGGGTTGATCTCAGGAAAGAAAAGAAGAAGAGATATAAAATCAAAACAACGTCACATCATTTGTGATTATCCTCCGTGTGGCTAAATAATTCTGGCAGTAAGAGGATTGTGAAGAAAGTGATAGAATCAATAGCAGGGCTATTTAAACCTTGTAAAAACGTAAAATACAGGTTTCCTTCTCAAGGGTATTGTATTTTATGGCGAAAGGTGTTTGGAAGGAGAACAGAGGAGGAGATGAGTGATACAGAGCTAAAGAGAAAAGCGAAAATTGAAAAGAGGAGAGTGTGTGGTGGTGGTGGTGGTTGGGGGGGGGGGGGTATTGACTTTACTTAGGAGAAACAGTAAGCTCTTCTATAGTAGAATTACAGTTTCTGGTCTGTCGAAAGGAGAAAAAACAAACCAGTATTCTCATGATTATTACAGTGCTGTTCTAGTGAATAGATAATACCATGCCTGTGTGTTACTTCAGGTATATATCTGTGTGTGTACTGTAACATGCTTTTATACGGATGTGAATGTTGAACAATGAACAAAGAAAATAGAGAGGAAACTAGAAGCAGCAGAGATGGGGTTTATTAGAAGAATATTGAGAATATCATGGATGGAGAAAAAAATCAAATGAGTCAGTATTGAGAAACTCGAAACCGAAAAGATCATTAATCAAAACAATAAGACAGAAGCAACTGAAATTTCTAGGGCACATCTGTCGCCTCACGAGCCTCGAACATCTAGCGGTCAAAGGGAAGATCGAAGGCAGGAAAAGCAGGGGTAGACAGAGAAAAACTTTCACTGAAAGTCTTCATTCATGGACAAGAAATAAACGTCACAATAACAACTGCGTCGTGAGGTTGGTTGATGATAGATCCGAGTGACATGATCGCCAATGTCTGATCCAGACAGGGCAGCTGATGATGTTGTACTGTAAAATCTGTATAGAAAGTAGAAGTTGTAAAATCTGTGTTCAGCAACAGACGAAACTGTAAATTCTCTGTTATCCTTATCTGAGGATGACTATTGAGAGTTAACTTCAGATTAATTAGAAAAAGAATAATAACAGCCGCAACAACAACAACAACAACAACAACAGGTTATAATCAGTTTCACTGACGTCCAAAATTAAAATATCTGTCATACTAGCTGAGGTCCCGGGCCCTGCCCGGGATAAATCGGTTTGAATATTGGTTTCAGTTCTGGGTGGATTATGGACCTGCTTCATCTGGTCTGTTCCTATTTGTTTGTTTTTAAATAAGTCTTACTGCTCTGCCTTTGTGAGTTGACACCCTGTTCATCCCGTACAACAGCATGATTTGCGCACGGGTTAGTGTGTTTGATAGTGAACACATCGCAGGAAGTGATAACGAAACCTTAAAATGGCGAACCATGACTCGAAATAGATCTAAATGATGGCGAAACAATAAATTTCCAATAAAAAAAACTACACCGATTTGAGACTTCTATTAAAAACTGTGCACCCTTACATCCATTCTGATGCACCATATAAAATTTGAAGTCTGAGTGTTGGGTGGTTCAGAAGCCTTTTGCAACGAAAAATCTCAAGTCCACAAATATATTTAGTATAGATTAGTTTTTAGCAAAGTACACAGTTACCATGCCCAGTGAATTCTTCATTTGAAGACGTAAGATACCGTTTATGATCAGCGATCAATATTTTCAATCTCGCAGTAAACAGCAAGCCCTGTCTCCTCCAGCAATCCTTGATAGCGAGCACTTAGAGTTTCTTTTGATCCACTGGCTTGTGGTGGCACTTCACGATGACCAAGTCATTAGTTCAAGACATTTGTTGTTGTTGTTTTCTCCCCGAGCCAGATCCACTGTTAAATGTTTTTCATGAATAGAATGGTGCTTTGTGTAATGATGTACTAAATATAATTTGAATCAACTAAAAATTTAACTGAAGAATAAGGGAATCGGACCTAACTTACTAGTGTGTAACTTTTTTTTTTAGTTATTACCTGAACGAAACAGTTTTGTACATGTTGGACCTTCAGATTTTTAAACTCTCGTTATTCTTTGCCAGTTTTTATTGTCGATCCAGCTGAAGTTGGTTTTATAAGCTTACTTTATAAGTTAACTTTTCAACATTTTTATTGGGTGAATGCCCCGTATGTAGAAGTCTGTTTGTTATTGTAAATTTTGTAACCAAGGTCTCTGTCTGTGTTTCCCTGTTCTGTCGGCTCCACCAGCCGTTCAACTGTTTCACTCTGTACCTGAGTGTATACGTACCTGTGCTCTGTGTGGTCTTGTCAGGCCTTGATTGCCTGGGCCAACTGAGCTGTCTTGGCTCATGTGATAACGTTGTCTCTGGGCTTGTTGCTGTAATAAATCATGATTTACTCATTATGTGAATCTTACTGGAAAAAGAAAAAAAAAAAAACAACAGAAGAAAACTATGGCTGATGGGGAAGATAAAGAGCTAACAAAATTGAAGAGAAAGTGTAGGGGAAGAAAAGCCCTTGGAAGAAGAGGAAGAGAAGATTTAAGAAGAGTATGGTAATATTACTAATAAACACCGAATGTAAGATAAGAGGGCGATAACTAAAACTGACACTTGAGATCGGTGATCCCCACTTCAGAATATTAGACAGTCATAAGGTGAAAACGACTTGTATTCAAAGAACTTAGCTTGTGGGCCCTCGACACTTGCAAACTTATTTCACCGTGCCCTTATTCTCGGGGAAAATGCAACATTTTTAAGCATTATATAATCAGAGCGGCATAAACTGTTTCAAGAATACATCGGGAGTGACTGATCAATGCTGGAGGCTATGTATTTCAGAACTTGCTGATGCTTGGCACGTTACCGACTAAACCGTAAGCAGTTTCAGTACTTTTTATTGAGGTTAAGTTTGTGCTCAGATCAGAAAACACCACCATCCCAGTACTGAAGCGTCTATTTTTCAAAATATAGATGGTTTTTCCGAGTCACTTCGTCCCTGCATGTAGTCCTCTTTCGGCATTTATAGTTCTCTCATGACTTCCGGGAGGAAACACGCATACATGAATTATCACTGTTCAAAGGGGTCTATGGCCTGAGCACGAACTATTTTGTTTTATTAGGGAGTAATATCGTATTCCATTATAATTCAGCGCCAGGAGCATCGTCTTCTGTCAGCGCTATAGATGCCAAGAGCGTTTTCGACAACACTTTGCCCCCGGAACAAGTAGGAACGCAGAAAGCCCTGAAGCCACTTCACATGAGAATTCCCGTTGCCTATAGGGAACGGGATTTAATGACACCAGAGAGTATAGATTTATACTCTCTGATGTCACGGTTACTACATTTAAATTTACCGATGACATCATGGGACATTCGAACTGTTCACCGCGGTGGTTATGCACAGTTGTTATGGACTTTGTAAGGGCGATTCGAGGCACAAAGATCAGTTTAAAGTCCATAACTGTGCTTACCCGCCGCGTTGAACAATTTGAATGACCCATGACGTAAATCTAAATATAGTAACTATGTCATTCAATCCCGTTGCCTATAGATGCGCAGTGAACACAACTCAGTATTTTCTTTATTCGGATTTGTAATTGAATATCCTCCCCTAACAACAGCCTTCATTTGTCTGTCTTTCAAGAGCGTTCACTTCGGTGCACTTTTCCCGAACAGGAACTGCGTCCGTTGCACACCAAGCAGGCTTATCCGGGCCTCGGTTAGTATGGGATAATTGTGTGTCTTTTTATTTTATTAAAACCAATGAAAAAAATATCATGTCATTAAACCAAGATTTTTTCGTTCACTCAGGAAATAACAGCCAATGAACGATGGTCATGAAAAAGAGATAGGGCAGATATAGAGAGATGTAAAGTGTAAAGTAGGTCAGAGGGAGACCCCACTTGTCGTGTCCCCCCCCCCCCCAACCCCCCAAATCTCACGACTGGTTCATTTTTTAGGTGGAGATAAAGAGCACCACATTCCTGTACTGGCAATGGTAGCCAAGTTGGTGTTAATTCGGCAAAAAATATAATCATACCTTTTAATTAAGGATGGCGTTAAGGGGACGTGGCCTAATTACAAAGCCAAACATAGAAAATATCGAGTCGTGTTCACTGTTCAGCTATAGCTTTCTTTGTAAAACAATATGTCTCCCTAGCAAGAGGCTTTAATTAATCCGGACCCCTCATTGAAAAAAAAAATAAAAAATTCGGTGCCCACAATCAGGAAAGTTTTCAGAATTCGTCGGTTTTTGTATGCCCGTCTGGATCATAAGGCACGGAAAATAACGAGTAATTTATCGAATTCCTTGACCGACATAATTATAGATATTCGGGATTCAGATACAGTAATAATATGAATTCCTGTTTACTAATGAAGACATTACAAAATCCACCTTCTGATCATTGAGTAGCTTGGTGCACTAACAAGTTAGATGTCATTTCCCCCTGAATGTATGTGTCTATTCCGAGTGTCTCGAGGGCTCTATGAATGGTATTGCTCTAATGTCCTGGTTCTTGAGGTAATGGATGATCTTAATCAGGGTTTCCTTGTTATTTTCTGGCCAGCTCTTGACATGCGTTCCCTCTAATTGTCCATGAAGTTATTGGTATTACTCAGAGCCTTGGAAAAAGTAAGAATCTAATAATTTGTGGCTCTTGACAAGAGGCATCCGAAATAGTAACAGACAGCTAGATCTCTCGATTGCAAATTCATTTATCAGTTAATTATTATCATTTCAGTTCTGCAAATAAACAACAGATTCATTTTATGGTACTGGATAAAGAATGCCATAGCGTCCAATAGAAGCATTAAATTCCAAATTTCTTAATAACTCCCCGATTGGCACACCATTTGGAACAGAGCACATGTTGTTGTGTGCCTTTGATGTCATTATTAGTGATAATTACCATTATAATTTTTATTAAATTATAGGAACTCTGACGTCTTGACGGTCATGGTATGGAGGAATGTCAAATTGTTATTTATTCCCCCACAAACGTTTTTTGTCTATAAAAATGTAAAAATATTTTATAAAATGAGTATCTATATAAAAAAAAAAAGCAAGGAAAAAAAATTCACTGCTGCGAGGAAGAAATGCACAGACCTGAAAAAATTACATGTGAAAGATAGTTCTTTTTGCTACTATGGCTATTCCTTTGACATGAAAGCGAAGTATCGTAATTTTGTAATAAATGAAAATAGGCCTAAAAATATCGAAAAATATTTTTTCTCCTCAACAATGATGGCCTCCCTCCTGCCTTTGTTTTGTTTCCATATTTAAGAAAAAACAAACAAACAAACAAAAAAACCAAGCTTCGTTCCCGCAATGAAGAGGGGACATTCAAGTAAGTCGAGGTGCAAGTCCGTAACTATTTGTTCTCCGGGTCTTTGATTCGATGAATCCGATTCTGTTCAACTTTGACCTTTTCTGGCGAGTCTTAGACGTCCACCAGATACAGGTATTATCAGTATATTGATAAAGAAAAATTGGGGACATGGGTGGAAATGATCAAGATATTCGTATATGTTTTGGTACTCAATAGATGCTCGAGGTTAATGGTCGCTTTAGGTGACACGATTCTGTGGATCTTCGATGTCCCACACACACGCCGCAACGCTGAGAACATATCAAGTTATTCTGCGCTTATTAAACCCGAAACTGTAACACAGTAAAGGAGCTTTCCACGAACGTGTCATTTCGCTAAACAAGCTCTCTCACAAAACCATTTAGTGGCGATTTAGAAGACACTGACATCCTGAAAATTTATAGCCTACACAGACCCACAAATGAACTTCTTCCTTCAAATTGCTTCATCATCATCATCATTGCCTTTCTCACCCTGGATCAGGGTATAGGCCGCCAACAAACACTTTCCACCCCTCTCTATCATGGGCAGATTGCTTGCTGTCGGTAAAAGATACAAAATTAAAGACACAAATTGTCTGGCTGGTCAAGAACATAACAAGATAATGGCTTTGGAAATAACGTTCCCTACGATAAGGGGCAAATCGAAGAAAAGTGTCCGTGACAGATATAAAAGACTATTTATCACGCACTTATCGCACGTTTTCAGTTGTTTCATTGTTTGTTTTATTGCTTTCTCCATGGCAACCATTCTGATGGCTGGGGAATTTTCGCTGAACGTGTAGATCTATCCCCATTCAAACCTCTGTGTCTTTAGAGTCATCATCTGAATTTACGAAATAAGAAACATGTATAGTGCCAATGAAAAGGGAAAATCCACGAAGACCCCGTTTTCCTTCGGAGAAATAATTCCTCTGTGATGGCGGATAATACATGTCAGTAGAGGTACGTGATATGGGGCCAACAATCGTTGTTAATGAATACAGGGGCTTTGATTATGGTAACTTCCGATACCCACCACCCCCTTAATCAAGCCAATAATCAGGACAGTAACCCCGGAATGATACCCAGTGACGTGCTACCATTGTACGTCTACCAAAGTCACCACCATTGACCGCTGAGCTTGAACATAAACCTGGTGTTGTTTTTTTTTTGAAGAGTTTTTTCCACTAAGGTCAAGATTATATTTTGCAAACCTGTAGCAAATCGAATGTTTGTCATGATAATAAATTTTAAAACTGTGTCATGACTTATCATAATTTAATTTTGCTTAAGGTCACATGGTCAATGGTTGGTAGCTAAGCAAAGACATAACGTGAAAGCAGCTCTAATTTTAGTTAAGATCTGATTTGCTTGTTGTCATGACCGCAACAAGGAGGTCATATAAGAAAACAACAACAACAACAACAAATGGCTTTAGTTATGTCTACATTCTGCATGGAAGTCAAAGGCCAAAATACATGGCCCCTGGAAATCTTCGGCGGGCTCATAGAGCATTTTACATAACAAAATTATATATCATTATAAATAATTTCCTAGGATTCAGAAGGAAGCTGTTTAAGTTTTAATACACTGTATGTATACCAGCTGAACTCAACTGCACCGTTTGTGCTGAAAACTAAACAAAAACGTCGAACAGCGAGTGAAAACATCAATATCCTGACCTATCAAACTGACTGCTATGTAGTTACTATTGCACTTGATCTAAGACGCCTCGCTGGAAGTCAATAGTTTCTTCCTTTAAGAATTACATTTAGCTTTCTGTTTTATCAACCATTCTTGCCGCCGGGCAAAAGGACACACTTTTAAGGCAAAAGATGCCGCTTTTCAAACACGCATAGTGGCTTGGCCTTTTACGACGTCAATAATTGTGGATGTGTGAGCCAGTGTTTCTGCTGTTCTTGTATTTCAGTGCATTCAGAAATAAAGTCTTTAAAGATAGCAACATTAACTGAGTATTATCATGAGGGAAAAAAAAGTCAAATGCCTGCTTATAATCTTACTTAGAAAAAAAAAGCGATTGCTGTTCTGGTTAAAAGACTTTGTTTCAACGAATCAACGACAGATTAGAAAAGAACTTTTTTTTTTAGAAAAAATATTTAAGTATATCAGCTTAAGGACATTAAAGTTTGTCGCAAAAATACTAAATAGTTCACACAAACTTGAGAAGTCCAAGTTTTCAGACTTTAAAAGATAGAACAAATATCACGAAACCAACAGACTGTTGACAATAAGCATTCCACACAAATTAAAATTCCGGCTTTTTATTTTCAGTATCGAACACTTTTTGGTGACCGTGAATTTTTTAAAAAATAACAAAGTAAACATTATAATAAATAGAAAACAAGAAAATCACTACCAGGTGGACACTAATTAAACTTTCAACCAACCAGCTGATTAATGGATGAGCATAAAATGAGCTAGGCTCGATATGAAATAAACAAATGAGACAGACACTGTGCTGTAATACAAACGATATTTTTTGTGCGTAAAAAAACAAACAAACGCTGGCCAGTTCTGTAATAACAGAAAGGGAGGGAGGGAGAAAGCGAGAGGAGGCAGCAAAGTAGCGAGTCATAGCGTTGCCATGCAGTCTATCACCAGTCCAGCTCATCCCGTAGGAGCCTACCTGATTTTTTTTCCAGCGCGTAACTTCGCGAGTGCGCGTGGGACGCGCTGCATGGGAACACGGCCAAATAATAAGGAAACTTGAACCCACAAAATGCTCATACCGAAAGAAACACCAAACACTTTTGTAGCAGGCTGTTCGTGAGCAACCCGGAATTCCACATGTGCACGTCAGAGTGAGTATAATTATTTTTCTATTTTTGAATTATTTTTTTTCGATAGGAAAACGGGGGAATATAACTTGGGTTGGTAATTAGTTTGGCAAGTACGATTCTGGTTAACATTTAGACCTCCAATTATCGGTGCACGCGTCACCGACGTTCGTCACGGTGCTTCAATCGTGTAAAGTTGACGTAGATTATACTTATTTATATATCCGAATAAAAGGAGTTGGTAGACTTAAAATGTCAAGTTAAGAAACATCATAACATTTGCTTTTCGTGGGAAGAAGATAGGCCTACCAGTCAGTACCTGAATGACTCTTGCTTCTTTCAGGCTTATGTTCGAACATCCAAAAAAGTCAATCATACGCACAAAGAACAAAGTCATTACTGTGTTTGAAAGAGCAAAGGGTGTGAATTTGTGCCTTGGACTAATAGAGACACTTTCTCATTATCTGGAGTGACATTCTACACCAGGCTTGGTAAGTAGAGATTTTTTACTCATATTATCGCCATGGAAGTGGATATTATTTGTTGAGAGCTATCGCTTTTCGTTACCCTTGAAAGTGGATGTTTTATTTAACATTTCCTTCAGGTGTAAATTGACAGGCGAAGCCCCCCCCCCCCCCCAAAAAAAAAAAGATTTAGTGTGAACATCTCTTTCATTATCATCATCCTTTTTATATTCACCTTAACTTTTTAAAGGAATTATCAAATAAACCAGCTGATGGCTAATATGCAGAATTATACGACGAAAAAGCTGTGCCAGTAAGCAGATAACTTTATTTTTCAAAGAAAGTGTATGGCATTTTTCACTAGCCTGGCTATTTGTGATAAGCGTTGCCGTCGGCATCGATGTTCTAAATTGAGCCTTTCTCATTATCATCATTATCGTAAACCACTTGTAGCTTTGCCAGCTCTAATTAATTGTAATTTATAGCTCTTGCCGATAAGCTTTGGATTTCCGCCTTCATTACATCGTAGTGCACAATATCTTACATGCACGGTGTAAACAGTTGCCTAACATAAGTTTTGGGCTCATATACCCCAGAACAAACACGATAGAAAATGCCACAGGGAATAAGATGTGAGCACCTCTGCAGTACGTTGCTATTTACACGTTTTTTTGTTCGTTTCGCCGCACCAGGCCACTACTCTCGCCACACCGAAGTCTTAGATCGTGGATGTAGTAAACCATGAAGATTATTATTATTTATATTTATTTATTTTTGATCCATTGAGAAACTCGATGCCACAGCCAGTTCTGGTGCTACATTTATTTCATATAACATAGTCTTAGCATGAACAAATCTCACACCTTCATGCATTTTGTTTCTTTTGTTGTTGTTTCCATTGATGAGGTTCTTAGTTAGAGGGCGCGTCGATTCTAAATTAGCCAGTTCCGGGAATGGTGTGAGACCATAACCATTTTGTATGATCATCGAACAGAATTAAAATCCTGACTTTTTCCCTGAAATGTGTCAAAATCGTGGCGTTTTCGCTGAACGAAAAAAAAATAATTAAAAACTTAATCTAAACGTGGGGGAGCTGTTCTTCAGTGAATCTCGGTTCCTAAGACCAGTTTAAAGACCCAGGACTATTTCTGCACCGTAATCTTAAGAATGGAGGATACTTTATTTGAGATTACAATCAGCGCACTTTCTTCTCGCGCCCTTTCTACTTCCATTAATCTGCGTTCTTTTTCTGTGCAATACTGAATGTTTAGATTCTATCTATCTATCTATCTATCTATCTATCTATCTATCTATCTATCTATCTATCTATCTATCTATCTATCTATCTATCTATCTATCTATCTAATCTGTCTGTCTAATCTGTCTGTCTGTCTGTCTGTCTGTCTGTCTGTCTGTCTGTCTGTCTGCCCACCCACCCGCCCGCCCGCCCGCCTGTCTGTCTGTCCACAAACTCGCCCGTCTGTCTGTCAGCATCAATAACTGTGTCATTCCTCTGGCTCGTGGTGGAAAAACTTGATCTCTTCCGTCAAACGATGCAAATCTTTCTTTAGAAGAACTGGCTGACGTGTGTCTCCAGCGTCACATCCAGAAATTTCTCTATCATCCACGAAAGTTGTGAACACATTTTCCAGTCACAGGTTTAGATACCAAGTCTTGCGGTCAGCTTTGGAGTCCTCCATGGTTCATTTCATCTAGTCTGCACCCGTGACTTGTAATGGCAGTGTGTTATTTTGTGAATTTATCTTCATGAATTTGAGTTCGAGTTTGAGTTTGGATTTTTAGGTGCATGGGCACGATAACGGCCACTTTGAGTTTGAGTTTGGATTTTTAGGCGCATGGGCACGATAACGGCCACTTTGAGTTTGAGTTTGGATTTTTAGGCGCATGGGCACGACAACGGCCACTTTGAGTTTGAGTTTGGATTTTTAGGCGCATGGGCACGACAACGGCCACTTTGAGTTTGAGTTTGGATTTTTAGGCGCATGGGCACGACAACGGCCACTTTGAGTTTGAGTTTGGATTTTTAGGCGCATGGGCACGACAACGGCCACTTTGAGTTTGAGTTTGGATTTAAAGGCGTATCGGCACGACAACAGCCACTTTACGCCCTTCACGGTCTATTTGGGTACACTAAACTTTATTTATATTTTATATTCAGAGCTGTCAAGTTTAACAGAGAATCAAATACATTCATATAATTTTAACACATTGGTCAAATTCTACAAGAGTTGTTGTGTATAGAGCTGGAAAAAGTTTTGTAGACGAGTACATGTATAAGAGTTATTAAATCAAGTTGTAGATCTTAGCCTCTCTCAGATAGGGCAGAATGCGTTGCGGATCCACGTTAGAAAATAATTCTTTCATGGATCCGCAGGCATAGTGCCTTCTTCGGATACGCATGAAGTCTACACATTCAAGCAAAATATGTTGTCTCCCCCCACCCCCCGAAATAAAAAACGATGTGTGAGGTGGGAATGACCCAGACAAAGTCTGCTAAGGACAATTTCGTCTTTCCGATTTTGTTGAAAGGCATGGGTCCACTGTCCAGGTTGATCTTGGATAAAGTGGAGTTTATTTGATATTTGTTCATCCCATCTTTCCTGCCAATCTCGATTTAATGGAATTATTAATAGCGGGTTTGAAGTCGGTGTGTGGTATTTTTAGGTGTAATGATGGGCATTTCAATATTTCTTTGGCCAGCGTGTCTGCTGTTTCATTACCCTTATTGCCAGAGTGGCCAGGGATCCAACAGAGAACAATTTCATATTTCCTGTTGGACAGTGTATGAAGTCGTTGTAAAAGATTATTGATTTCATAGGTTTTCATATTTGGGTTTTTTAAAGCCTGGAGGCTGGAGAGCGAATCAGAAAAGATAATGAAGTGTCCTGCGGGAATCAGATATAAGATTCCAGACCAAGTTGATTGCATGAATTTCAGGCTGAGACATTCGGTTTTGCCATCTGCACTTGAGAAAGAGGGGGCTCCTACCAAATCATGGTCTTTGTTTGTCCTAATATAAACGTAAATCGAGTACATAACTAAAATAATTGTATGATGTCCAGCTCAAACTGACTTTAAGAATAGATTTCCATAACTCTGTATTCGAAGCTAATCTCGTCGCTCACCTCTTTGACAGAGATGATAATTATGAATCGGTAAATGGCAAACAAACCAGAACAGCTAAACTAAACGTGGAGGTATATCTGCAACTTAAGTACACAAAATCTCCTGTGAACATCTGCACACATCCATTTCTTTTTTATCAGCCCAATAGTTGAATATAGTATATTGTTTTTCATTTCAAGTTTTTAGCTTGTTTTCGCTCGAGGTCCACAATCGGTATGCTTCTTAAGAATAATATGCCTTTGATGTTTTGTGGTTTATCCAGGGGAAGGGAAAGTGACTTTGAGCGTAGGCTTTCCTTTGTTTAATAAGAGTAAAGAAGACAGATAACTATTTAGTCTGTTTGGCAAGAATGACATGATAGGGGAGTCACAGTTTAAAAGGCCTCTCTTAATTACTGGGGAGCATAAGAAGTATCAAACAAAACGACCTCTTTCTCCTTCTGTCCTATCATTCTGTTATATTCTGCCTATCGTCTTGCTTCCCCCAAACTCCGTTGACCGTTTTTCGGGTGGACGTACTTTCTTTCTCCAAACTTAAAATCAAACTCTCCCTCTGGACACACAAAGCTAAAACTACCCAGTTTACGACACTTCACGACAGAAAGGGCGAGGCAGAAACAATAAACAAGTCTCCAGATCTAGTTTAATACATTTATTGAACAACATGTTGATCATGAGAATTCAGATCCAATCAAGCAGTCTAGAACACATCTGTGTCCACACAGACCGAGCTTCCAACTTCAACTCCCCGATTCCGTGCAATCACTCGTTCTCATATTATATCAAAACAAAAAGAGATGTAACTCACGAAAACAAACAATAAAGGAAAAACTTGCCCAACAAACGAAACGAACAATCCAGTCACCAAGGACGTTCACAATCATCAACACAGTCAATAGGAAACTCAGATGTGTCAGTGGCTCACGCTGAGATCAGATCGCGAGGGACAGCCTGGTTACAAGTTCTCAAACGGGGAGAAGGAGTATCTTTCAATTGCACGGTACTGTTTCCTGACAAAGTTTTTCTCGAACAACAAGAGGTTCCGTCTCTGCTGCTGCCGTCATTACTACAGATATACGCGTAGCGACACACAACATCAACAGTAAAAAGTAGCAACACACGTAACAGCTACAACAGCAAAATCACAATAATATCAGTAATAATAAGTCTCGGCACGGGTCAAGCAATTTCGTTCGGTCGACTGTTTAGATCGTGGCATCTCGGAATAGACCTGTTTCGATTAGGATCAACCCCCCCCCCCCCGGAAATCCCCCCTCCCCCCTCCCCCTTTTTTTTTAGAAACCGGTAAAATGACCTCGCGCACGCAGGCGAGATAACCAAATATAGCCTTTCGAAGTGGAAACGAGCATTTGAACAAGTGAAGAATATCGTCACATCAAAATGCCGAGAAAATCGCTGTTTCTGGGCCTTGCGTAAAAAGTGATACTTTGTACAAGTATCGGCCACACGTGGAAGGGGTCACTATTAGACATTTTCCTTAGCCAAAAACCGAAGGAGAGAAATGTTTGGATTGGATCCGTCATGGCAACCGGCTTCAATGCCAGCTTAATTAACGTGGACAAGACAACCAGCTACCACTTAGTTTGTTCCTATCAATCTAGGTCTAGCTGGCACAGCTGAAGCTTAATTAGACGATGTGGCCAAATGTGCAGTCTCCGCGCTTTTTTTTTTCGTAAATACCGAACACCTCAGCCAGAACCTGTACCTACAATTAGATGTACATTAGATCTAGATCGAGAGATGAAGTTATCTACCAGCAATCCATCTGGGTCTGCCTCAATTCCCAGTCTGTCTGCCTGGGCGCATAACAAGACTATGTCTTCTTTCCTCTGCCTTGAGATAATTCTTCGAGTCTTTCAAAATTCCCGAAGAAATGCAATGTTTTTTTAATGAAAAATCACTCACACCCCTACTGTAAGCCTTTGTGCCATATACAAAGCTATGCCATCCGCGTACCTCCATCTAAAAAAGGACTCTTGGGTTTTCCCAGGTCAGCGCTTAATCGGATATGAACTATTGGGTTTCAGTTAGATCAAACCAGAGAAATTGTGAGCCTATTCTCACTGAAACATAAATGTCCTGACGTCGCCACGCCTAAGCTAATTCATATGACAGTGAGTAAAGAAACACGGCGTTTGGACGCCACAAAGCAGAATAAAAATCTAATAAGTCTATTTTCCTAACCTCTAGTGAAGTGTGATTAACAGATTATGAGCTGTGTACAAAAGTAGTTTATGACTATTTGCGTCATAAACCAAATGCTCATACAGAAATTTTTGTTATGAAACTTGTGGCCTGTTTCAGAAAACGCTGTTGTTTTCGCTAATGAAAAGATTGCGATGGTCAATTAAGTTAAACCAAATCCTATTCCTAACTTCTTAATCCCTAATCTTTCCAAATATTCACAAAATGATTGATTTCTTTGTTTAGAACACTAAGACTATGTTGCTAAATGCTTATTTGTGTCGACTTGAGAGAAACATAACTTAAAATCAATGCACATCAAATTTTCAGAATGACCAACAAAGTATATCCATATTACAATCCTGTTACAGTATATATGAATGTACTACTCTTACATCAAAAATCCTCCAAGTGCAATAATAATCTATTCTAGAAAGTGTTAGCCTACGTATCCTTATGCGCGACGCGACATTGAGCCGCTCGCGATCGTCGCTCGAGATTTAGGAGAAATATTATTTATTACGAGAGGATTATTTGATCTGTCCACATGTCTGCCGAGATGGTTGCCCATTCGCCATGTTAATCAAATCAGTTAACGGATGGCAGTAATTGTATGAGACGAGTAAATAATGATAACGATAAACATGTTCAGATCGAGTCACATTACAGTAGTCATACAATTAGGCAGACGCCGGAAATAAGTGTCTAAATAATGTCGTAAAAATTGTATTATTTAGCCTCAAATGCAATGTGACCAGACAATATCAGTCACAACCAGTAGCTTGTCATCAGATCTGTCACCCTAATGAGGCGTTACCAGCTACTCACTGGATATAAATAGTTTCGAAATAAAACTGTCCAAGAAACAAACTTAACGGAATGAATTGTGTTTTGTTGAGTCATAATCCTATTTTCGGCTTGAACTGACGCGCCGTCTGTGGTCAGGCACGGATTATTAAGGATTAGATTCTTTCATTAAGCTTAATAAACTCAGCATTTACGCTCATTGCAGTTGTTTATAAAACCATAGTCTGTGAGACAAGGACGTCGCGGCGACTCAAACATCTGACAAGGGCTAATCATTTGGTAGAGTCTGCCATGCACTCCATTAAGCGTGAGAAAGGAAAGGGATAACAGTGCTCTGCCTCGGCTTGATGCTCTGATAAGTCATTCGAAACAAGAGAGGGATAAAAGTACAACAAATGCTGGTCTCTGTTTATGCTGTTTGTATATTGCTCTCATCTCTGACGATGATCCGCCCATGCGAAATTGAGTTTAACGAACCTAATTGCATGATAAATCCAGAGACACGGAGCCCACCATTATTATTATTATTATTATTATTATTTTGGTATTAAGAAAATAAACAGTTTGCACCAATTTTAATTGGTGAGAGGGTTCCCACATTACTGATCCTCGTCTGCATTGAAAAACAGGAAAACGAGTATGCACACAGTTCAAACTATGCCAGTTGGGATAACAGATAGAATAATAATGTGTTACTGTGATGCTAAAAGACAATTGCTAGAAGGAGATAGAGGACAGAACGAGTTTTCTAGGTCACTGATCTAAATTTAAAAAAAAGGCATATTGACTGACCGAACGGAAACCGTAATATCCTGTTCATCGCTTTATTTTCGAGACATACAGATTTGTAAAATACTGAAATCTCTTGTGTCAAGCCAGTTATCGTTTGTGACATCAATACATCCATATAGAAAAACAAAGAAATTTGTTATTTATTTTGATAAAAATAACACATTTCCTTGTCTTGTCGATTTGTTTCCTCTTCGGTCTGAGCTAGAAATATCAATTTCTTTTATTCCCTTTTATTTTCTGATCCTGTGTTTCCGTTTTTGAATGTCGACTTTCTGTGCTTTCATCGAACAGGTATTTTTACTCCTCTGTTTTCTTTATTCAAAGCGGAGCTTTATCCTTTTTGTTGTTTGAATTAATAATTAGACTGCCTTTCAACGTTGTTTTTACAATTATTGTTATTATTTTCTTAACAGTAGCAGTTCTGTTGATGACAATTTTGCTTTGCCGTGAGCGAAATACGTGTTCTCTTTCAATTATTGTTCTACTGTCAAGAAAATGTATAGTAAATGTCAATTCTTTATTTCCCTAGCAGAACCGGAAGCGCCCACACCCCACCCTACTTTTTATGCCAACCCTGTCCCTTGTATAAGACAATCAACAGCACACTAGCTTTGGTCTTGAACGGTGAACCGAGAGAGAATTGAATAAGTTGGGTTGGTCACAGCTAAATTTTCTGTAATCCAGTCTTTCGCCTTTCGTTCAGTGTCAGTTGAAACAGAAATTTTATATTGTCAGGAAAACATAATCCAAAATGCCTTTATCCACACCGGAGAGAAACTTTTACTGTTTAAAACTATTCTGTAAACGTTCCTGGTGACTGAAGAATCTGAGTTACTGAAAGCATTCTGGATAAAGGTTTATGCTTGAACTTAATAACCGTCGAAGAATTCTCTTTATACTTGAAATGGCTTCAAACTAAGATAAAAAAAAAGTAACAAAAAACAACAACATACGCCAATGAATAATCCAGCAGCCTGAAATCGAAACGGAGACCTCTCGCTCACAAGGCAAGCACTCTACCACTCAGCTGTTCAGCAATCGATAAAATTATGTCAAGAAACCGAATAATCACCATCTTTATCTGATCCTTCGTTTGCAATATAATGAAGGCCTTGAACACAGAATGCCCACCGGGCAATTCATGCCCTTTTATCTGTCAACAAACGGTCCTCAAAAGGGGACACCCTGTGAAGATCAACTGGTAATCATTTCCACTGATTCATTCCTCCATTTTCTTCATCCTTAAATTTGGACAGCCCATGACCAGGAACTCGAATGTAATAGTGGGAATCGGCGAATTACGTAGCGTCAGCGAAGACCAGTGTCAGAGAAATATGCTCACACTTTGAACGAATGCAATGACCAAAGGGGACTGACCTATGCGCTTTCGACAATTCTTTACTGCCTGTCTTGTCTCTGTGAGGCTTTTTATTGTCACATGCGTTTCCCACCAGCTTTCCCATGGATCTTCATATCTACCAAACGATTAAAAGAGCTTATTAATATATGTAATGTGTGTACGACAACGATGTTAATTTCTTAAAAATTCCCTTTTTTCATTTTTACCTGTTCCATTGGATTTCTTTTCGACTGCGTTGGGAAATGCCTTGTTTTTGTCTTCCAAAGAAATTAAACAATTATATTTATATGAGTTCAAATACGAAACAGTCTGAGATTTGCAATTCCAGTTGGAGAAAATAATTATGACTAGAGATAAGACTTGGTACAATGGAAATGAAACAAGAAAGGCTGAAAATTTACCGACCGTGAGTACCTGAATAAAATATACATTTAGATATTTCAGGGTGTTTTCAGTTTCAGGTGTTGCTGTTATTTTCGGGAACGCTTTACCTGGAAGATAATAAATATAAAGCCAATGATGTATATTATGGTATAAATATTATTTTATACAAGAAAAGCAACAAAAAAATATTTATGTAAAGATAGACGACGTGGCATTTTTCACACATTCGAATGATTAAGTTCTGTCAATACAAAATTAAGCACACACATAGATCAATATAAGCGTTAGATTATCACCGCAGGGATGACTCGTACGGCAATTACCCTTAAGCAAATGCCACCAGGTTCGCATCTATCGCAAGAAGCCATATCAGGTTACCCTGGCTCTCTACAACATGAGACCTGCCACGTTCTCTTTTTGCTGGAATGTTCAGTCAAGTTTGCCAGTGATGGATCGACATACTCAGAGTTCGGGTTGACGGGCACGTTGGTTTTTCCAACGACTGAGGTCTAAGCGTTCTAATTACACAGGTCTCGTAGCTGGTACTTCTGAACACCTAGACTGGGGTAGATGCAGGCATGATTATGCTTCGCGGAGATCGCAAAGAGAAGATAATTTTTAATAGCAGTGCTTTATTTCGTACACAATCTTGACATTCGTTTTAGATTATTGTTTAAACGTGCAGCCCACTAAGATAAGCCCATAGCAAATTTCTCGTATCTTTATTCTGTTTTCGAATAGCAAGACGTTTTCTGCATGTTTCGCTTATCTTTTATGGTTGCAGTGGGCTGTCCCTCACAGATGCCATAGCATAGAGTCGTAAATGCTTAGAACGGAGAGCTTATTTCAGGGCCGCAGCCACAATGGAGCACCATAGACCACACACAAAGCAGTAACGTTTTCAAAAAGAGAAGGAAAAACAAAGGAATTAAAAAAAATATTGTTATCTCTCTTTTATATTCACGTCAACGAAACAGAAAATAACCAGGGAATGTAAATCAAATTAACGCCAAAGAACACAAACGATGGCAGAAATTGAAGAAAATTCTCCCCTGCCCCACCTCTTTTTTTTTTTTTTGTAACGTCTCCAAGCAACAATAACAACAATAATAATAATAATAATAATAATAGTTCGTCCATCAGGTATGATGATGACCTTAACAACACCAGAGGAATAAAGAACAGAAATTGTTGAGAATTTCAACACATGGACAATAAAGAGAACTAAAGGACACATAGGACAGAATGGAAAGACTGTCATGAACAACAATAATAACACACATACATTAAACTGTCTCTTAAAGACGTCACTTTCAAACATAAGGCTGATATAGAATTTTGCTTTAAGGGTTTTAAATTTCAGATTTTATCAAAGGATGAACTAAAGCATATTTTCCCTTCCAACCGTAAATTAATTCTTGGATGGCTGCAATTGACGTCAGCGGGATAGAAGCCTTGACAGATGCTTATCGCAGAAGGAAGTCTAACACCCCTTCCTGCAGGTTTACCTCAATATGCTACAGGAGGTTATACTCCAGGTGTGCATGTTAGTATTGATCCATATTTTCAGTTTCAACCAGGTGTTACACTTGCATATCGCTGCAAATTAAACACAGCTGAATGTTTATCTCGACCAATCTATCGCTGACAGTATCACGTTACAGTACAAGTACGAAGGATATAATTTTACGGAAGAAAGAATTAGAAACTGGTTTACTTGAAACGCATCCGTGTCAAATACATTTCTACTGAGGAGTGTTCCATTTGAGACACAAAACAGAGGTACTACAAGGACGCAACTTTAAGAGCAACTGTGTGCTGCGGGTCGCAGGTGTGGACAGTGTCTCCTGGCAAGTTAGTCCCCTATATGAATGCTTCATGCGTAACCCGGCGATTACTACAAAGTACATGAAATGGAGGCCAGACCAAAGTTGTGTAACTCATATGGTACTCCTTCCCATTTTTAGTGTTATAAATAAAGTTTTGAAATTCTGTACTCTATCAGAAGAAAAAATAATATTCCTTCAAGGAGCTCATTGAACATTTGGCAAAAAAGCGTTGTCGTATGTAGGTGTGCGATTTCACGCGCGCCGTTTCTTAATTGGCCCAGCTAAATCAAACACAATATTAATCTGTGTTAAAAAAACAAATCAACACAACAGGCAAAACGCTTCACACACACACAAAAAAAAATGATAGATAAGTTGTCACAGTTATTTTCGGGTAAACATTTGGGGTTTACAATTTTTGTCAGTGCCATCTCAAATATTTGGATTTATACGTAAGACATTTTCATGTGTGGCTACTTTTCTGTATGTTCATTAGAACAAAAGCGGCTCAGCAGTCTCCTGCACTCGTAGGCATTATATGAGAACCGAGAAGTGATACGTGAAAATAAGCATTTCTTTCATAATTCTACAATCATCATAGATTATCAGTGAGAATTCCACCACCAAATGTGGGGCTGGAAATTATGTTCTAATGGTCTGTTATGTGCTTTTGTTTCTTTTGTGTAGTAATTTCAGCTGGCGTCATCAGTGTGATTGAAAATGATGCCTGAAAGATGAGAAATTTGTCTGAAATAAATACGTTTACCGGTATACAACAATAGTTAACAAGGCATCTCAGTTCAATGGGCAAATAAAGACTGGTGGCACAGTGAACCAGGTCGGTTTTGACTCAATGCACGAGGCCATTCTTTCCTCTCGCTGACCCAAGGCAGTGTTGTAACTCTCTTGAGATAGTGTAAATCAAGACAGACAGAATTGTTTCAGACCCGTTTAACTCCACAGTTTACATCTCATGCTGAAACTAAGATAAAACAGACTCGACTAAGCGTGCCGCCAGCCTTAAACTGTAATTGAACTTGACAAATCTCAGTTCACGAAAAACAGTGAAAGCCAGTCTCCAGCTGATGTTCGTAGGCGTAGTCGTAGAAAATGGGACATTTCTGGGCCGTTTTTTTTTAACCGTTTGCTTTGTTTAAACCAGGCCGGGCTTCCGGACCAAACACTCAGATCACGCAAGCAAGTCAGGCTAGAGTATCTGAGGATGGGGTTCGGTTCCTGACTACCTGGGATCCTACAGCACGTGAAACCGAATATCAACTGGTATAGCGAAATTCCGCCCTTGCGCAATTACAAAAAGTTCCCTGTATCATCACAGCTCAGGATTTCTGTCCTTCCCTGCCCCCGTTCCCCGCCCCCAGGACTGGGGCTCAGTATTGTGACGTACCTAACCTGGCTGGCAGACATTAATCCGGCCTTGGTTGAGATAGTGACGCAGTTTGGGATCATCGTCTATGAGCATTCCCCCCCCCCCCCCCCTAATCCATACATAGGCAGCTCACCGTCTATAACTATGTAAATCAAAGAAAAAAATTTAAATTACATGATTAACAACCACTGAGATCAGTTCCAGATTTAAGAGAAAAAGAAATTTATATACCCGAGGTCTCGATGATGATATCGCTTTAGGAAAAGCGTAAAACATCACCTTTTCCTTTGAAACTGCTAAATTTTCAAAATTCTACTCTGTACTTTGATGTTATGATTGATTATATAAGCTAGTGGTATGTGTCTAAGAGCGTCTATGTGTGTGAAACTGAGAGTGTGGATGGATGAGAGTGCGTGTTTTAGTATGAGATTTTGAAAGTGTATGCATGAATCATTGATGCAATGTGCAGCGCATTGAGTAATAATTTTATTAGAAATGCGCTATAGAAATTCTATTTATTATTATTATTATTATTTTATTGAGGGGTGCCTGCGCAAACACAGCAACTTGAAAATTTTCGATTTTTGTTTTTTTTTGCATATTCCGTTCAGTCTTGGTGAGTACTACATTTTGACATGATTCCGTCATCGAATTAATTGACCTAATCATTGATGAGGATTTAAAGGTCGTAACAGACATTTGATAGTTCATGTCAATCTTTCATATTGCTCCACCGGAAAAGTTACAAAATTAGCGATACGGTCTTTGCGCAGGCACCCTCGAATTTAATTACTGACAGTTAGACGGGCAGTAATGAAGCTTACCGCAATGTGTTTTCTTTTTCTCTATTTATTTACTTGCACATGGAACGCGAAAACTCACAGAAGGGCCAATGACTTTAGAAAACCTTGGAGAGTAAATAGAACTAAACTGCACATCGAGGCAGCCAAATCTAGCCATCAAATATCGACCACACTGGCAAGTCTGCTTTCATAAAGTTGTTTTTGTTCCATGATCCACAAGACTCTAGGCTCCCACCAGACAATTATGACCGTGGTGATGCCTGATTTTTTGTTGCGAAACAAGTTGAATCACCGATTAGTGTGGCCCCAGCTGTTCCGGACTTCAACCATATTTCAGATAACTGCACAACAAAACGACAGATAAACCAAGAAATAAAGCCATAGCCTGCCTCTGTATCGGCTCACAATTGTAGTCCTGCGAACTTTACGAGTAATTTACTTCTACTTTTGCTACATTAATGTGGAACTTGCGTTTGAATCATTGGAATTCGTATTTGAGAATAGCAGTACCTTGTGCAGTAACACACAGACATAAATGCTTTAAAGCAAATCTCTGGCGTAAATATCCTCCAAAAAATGCAGAACAAACTGTTGCAAAAACATAAACAAGAAACTATTTACATTGGCCCAGTCGCCATCTGGCAGCTTCCCTGGATGAACCTAAAGGCAACTGACATACCTTCTGCAGTTAATCGTGGTCTTCGGTGTAATACTCGGGCTAAATTCTTAACATAATTCCTGCTGCAAGTCTGATACGGATGAATGTAAATAGACGGCTAGCCCTTCTGGATTACAGAGTAACTGAGTAAAAGTGGGGAAACCAAAAATAAATCCTCCCCTCTAACAAACGCAAAATGCCTTGTATCCTTCTCTTGCCAAACGTGAACATTTGGGCCTTGATTTTATAGTCCACGCGAAAGATGATAAGATCAGGTCCCAGTCCCAGGGCAGTTTATTTAGCAGATTTAACAGTATGCAGAACCTGAGGCCGCCCAGCACTGACGTATATATCAAAGTTAGGTTTAGTATGATCAGTGGGATTTGTAATAGTCAGTGATTCTAAGGTCAAGCCTTGTATTTCTGTTTCGTAATTTTCAAAAGTTGCTATGCCAATTTGATTTAATTTATCACGGTCCTCACATTTGGAGCAGTTCACGTCAACAGTTAAAATGAACTGCATGCCGGTCAACTGTTTACGTTTTGGAGCATTTACTGCCTTACCACCAGTTAATAAAAAATATACTGGTCCTTCATTCTTTATGAAAATTTTATACTTCAGATGATGTAGCACCAGCGACAATAACAGCAATGATAACAACAATAACTGTTCAGTATCAATGGATTAAATATTGTGTGGTTATTTAATCAAGGGCAAGAAAGTGACTGTATCTCTAAATCTCTAATCTTTGGTTGTTTGAACACAAATGAACTTGGTTTTCATATTGTCTGAATAATTATTCGAGGACGATTTTCTGATTGGTGGAGCTATTGTCACATTTACTGAGCTCTGTCTGACGTTCTGTTCAGCTGATTGGCCAATATAGTTAACTCTTAAAATGGCAAAGCAATTCAATAATGTTTAGCATGTGTTTGAACCTGTGGCTTTTTGCAACTCGCTTTACTTGTACATTACAGCTACACAAGTAATATCGATGGTTCTGCTTGTGTGGTGGATTTTATGTCAAGTTAAAATTTAAACAAAGGGGCGCACGAAGGTATTCTATAGGAAAACAGTGAGCCCAATCATTTATGAACAAGAAGTCAGGGTTTGGACAAGCGTCCTCGCTGTGGACCTTTCAAATAAAACTTGTTTCCCCTCGGGACCGCTCATTCCTTGTATTTTGTTTTCTTTAAGTTAAAAAGGGGAAAACAAAAGCAAGGAAACCATCAACAAAGACTAATACTTACTGTACATAACAAGACACAGCGCGATAATTTAATTGGTTTTTCCTTGAGCCATGAACACGTACCTGATTAATCAGATTTATGATCTGACAATATTGAACAGGACATTTATTTTTCTCGCGTCAAGGTCTGTCTTTTCTCTAGGAACTGCTGTCCTTTCCGCAAAACTTAAGGTTTGATCTCAATGAGCGGGCGGAAATAATGTTTTCCTTGTCGTTATTTCTCGCAAAGACAGCATAATTATGTAGGACTGGCAGCAAGAGATTCAGGTTACAAACAATGAAGACAGATGGTTGAAGACAGCTGACCATTTTCAGGATTCATTGCAGACATAGATCGGGAGAAGGTGCAGGAAAATTGACTGAAGAAAGAGATTAAAGAGTAGCACTCAATTAGATATCTTGGTTATTAGCCAAGTCTCTTCTGTACAACTCATAGGACAATCATTTGTTTTGTATTTGCCAGTACACGGAATACCAACTCTGAGTTGAAGCTGTAAGTTTAACACTGACTTTTCGTCCTTCTTTACTGGCAATAAGGTGATCGGTGGGGAGTCCAGGGACCAACGTCTTTGTTTAACGCACTATGCAATTGTTGATACAAAACCAGTCTGAATGGCGAACAACAGTTGTACAATTCCCCCCCCCCCCCCCTGTAACAGCTGAGGTTGTTCTAGCACGTTATAGTAGGGGGGAGTTAGTTGATCTAACTACAACCCTTTAGAAAACGAAACTATTACAGCTGTAAAATAAATAAACACGAGATCCGACGATAGATTAAATAATACTAAAGTTTAATAACTGTATAGTGAACAATAAATTACTGGGAAGACACCAGCGAAACTAAATATCTACGCCACACAAAAGGAAACTCACTTACTCACCGCCCAACCACTCACACAGGTCCATATATATAAACATTTCTACAGAAAGTTCCCGAAATAAACGTTACCTTTGCCCTCGCACAAACTAACCAATCACGTATCAATACGATATCAGGTTACATCACTCAAGGCCAAATCTGGCGTAAACATCCTTATCCACAGTGTTATCGAATGTTCGGGAACATACTAATATTTACTGAATGAGTCAAAACACCTGACAACAAGCGGGCGAGGAAAAAACTACTCACTAGGAAACGAAGGTCAGGTCACGGAGTACAGTACACTCTGGCGGTAATAAAATGAACACATGCTCACCTGTGTAACACGAAAACGGGGGAGGGCAAAGGGGTAGCCTACAGATGCTACACAACTCCCCAATTTAAGTTGAATATCTTTCAACTCCAAAAACATTATAAAGCGTCTGCCATATCGTGAAATAACAATCTTACAGCACTCCCAATCTCACAAAGGTATTTGCTAATTCTATTACAATTAATAACAATTTCAGTGCCTTCCCAAATTTCATCGCAAATACAATACAATGCCATATCCTTTGCATCACTAATACAATGACTAATACAGTATCATCATTGTGACAAACCAATGGTTAACAGCAGGCCTACTAGTCAAAATAGTACAATGCCACCATTGTGGTGAAACAATGGTCAATGATATTATTACAAATCATATATGGTGAAACGATGGCCCATCGTTTACACAATGCTTCGTGCACGAATCATAGCATATAACTTGTTGTACATAACATGGTTATCTCCAAAATGTATAACTCATACGTACAATGGCAAAAATACCAATACATACCGACCACTGATTAGGGTCTTTCTTCATCACATTAGGCCAAAACAAGTTACAACCTTGCAATATAACACAAACACTGCTTGCTCGCAGTCCCATTTGGGTTACATTTTCCAAAAATTACACCAAGTTCCATTGGTAACTAATATGACATAGCATAAAATCAAAATGTGACTAACACATCATGACTATCAGCCATCAATTCAATATTCAGTCACAGATGAATTATGTCCCCAATTACAGTACAATAATGCCGTCCTAGAAATTCATCTAGTAGGCAAAAGTATGGGTTACAATGCATTTCACTGATAGTGTACTACTTTAAAATACCCTGCTCAGGAAATCGGCACAGACATTTTCTCTGCCTTTTACGTAGTGAATCCTGAATCGATAAGACTGTAAAAATAAACTCCATCGTAATAACTTTGGACTGTCAAACTTGGCAGAGTTCAAAAACTCTAATGACCGATGGTCAGTTTGGAGCACAAACTCCTTTCCATACAAATACAAAGTAAACTTTTTTACAGCCCAAACAATAGCTAAACATTCGCGCTCTGAGACCGAATATTTTGTCTCACGAGGCAATAGCTTACGACTAGCATATGCCACAGGGTACAACTTTCCCTCATGTTCCTGTATAAGACTAGCGCCTAATCCGCGATCTGATGCATCAGTTGCTAAGACAAACTCTTTGGAAAAATCTGGCAAACATAACACGGGTTTGGAGATAATGACATTCTTCAAAGAGGTGTACGCTTTCTCCTGCGTTTCATCCCACTGAACTATATTGGGCTGACCCTTTCTAAGTAAATCAGACAATGGTGATGCAATCGCTGAAAAGTTAGGAATAAATTCGTGGTAATATCCCACTAATCCTAGGAATGCTTTCACTTCCTTCTTAGTGGTGGGTCTGGGTGCGTCTCGTACCTTACATACATTCTCTTCTAACAGGCCAATCATACCTTCTCCCACTAAGTGTCCAACAAAGTCCACTTCAGACGTTCCAATCAGGCACTTGGATGGCCTTGCAGTTAATCCAGCTTGGTCCATCCTCTGCAGCAAGTCCTTGAGAGTCTTCACATGCTCGTCGAATGTCTCTGTATGAATCAGCAGGTCGTCCACATATGCTGTCACATTGTTCATTCCACGGATCAATGGCTTTACGATCCTGTTCAGCGTGGCTCCTGAGTTCATCATCCCAAAAGGCATCCGAGTGAATTCATAGTGTTCGCCCATGGTGACGAACGCCGTCTTGGGAATGTCTTGCTCTCGAACTTTCACTTGCCAGTATCCCTTGCTCAGGTCAACCCGAGAGAATAATTTTCCTCTCGATAGACTCTGAAACACTTCCGATGGCGCTGCTGTCGGATGAGGGTCGAATACTGTGATCTTGTTTAACCTCCTGTAGTCGATGCAGATTCGGTTGGATCCGTCCTTCTTCTTGACGACAACAACAGGTGAAGCATAAGCTGATGAGCTCCTTCGAATGATGCCCAGCCGTTCCATGGTGCTAAGCTCCTCCTTCAAGGAGTCGCGCATAGCGTAGGGTACCGGGTATGGTCGTTGACGAACTGGTACTTCTGTCGTAAGGTCGATGCGATGTTCACCCAACTGGCAGCATCCAGGGAGATTGGTGAAGACGTGTTGGTAATCCTTCACCACATCGCAGAGTTCTTGACGTTGTTCCGACGTCAGTTGCGTTCCATACTGGACATCTCTGTAGCCTTCCTTCTGGTCCCAGCTTCCTAGGTCGGCAAGGTCCTCCGTCGTTCCACCGTTGTCGCCTTCCAGGTCGCAGTCCTCGATGACTGTCATGCCAGCTGACTCCACGGGTTGACTCTTGTCTATCAGGTCGTCCTCTGCCAGTACAGTCTCAGCACTATCACCGCCGCCGTCCTTTATGGCGTTGACATGTTCAGGCGTGGTATCTCTCCTACTGTTGTCCACTACTGGCATACTCTGCAGGTGCACCATTGGGGTCGCTCCTTTGTTCACCGTCCTCTGGCATATGTCGCATGAGCGGCAGTATCTCGCGACGTCACCTTCAATTCCAGGCCAATAAAAATTGCTCATAACTTTGTCTTTGGTTTTCTTCACGCCGAGGTGTCCTCCGACGATCGAGTCGTGGGCTACACTCAGTACATACTCTCTCAGTTTCTCGGGTAGTACCACTTGTCTTGTAATCGTAGCCTGTCTCAGGTACTTGTAGTTCCGGTACAATACTCCTCCATGTTTCTCAAAATGAACAGATTTATTGCCTCTATTGGTCGGATTTTTCTTCTGCCCCAACTTCTTGAGGTCTTCGTCTTCTTCTTGGAGTCGGATAAGTTCCTCTCTATCCACTCCCGCGTGCCGTTCTGCCCTCGGCACCTTCAGCGACGTAGACCGGTCCTTCCTCTTCTCCTGGGCCCTCGTGGTCACCGCTCATACCATCACCTCAGTATCAGGGTCGTACGGATCCTTCGCTCCGTCCACGTTCCCGACTACTAGGTCGCAGATGGTCTCCGGGAGACACAGTGCCGTCACTCTGCCCGTCAGGTAAGGCGTTCTCACGTCGATAATGGCTTCCTCCGCCGCTAGCAAGGAGTTATCGATCCTCGCGATAAGTTTCTTCCCACCGGTGAGCTGTCCGTCGTCCACCAGTGATCGCCGCACCACTACACCTTCACAGCCGGTATGTCTTAGGACATCTACCGCTCGATCTCCAATCAAGCCCTTCATCACTGGTAACTTCAGCTTCTCCACGGTCCTTCCGTCACTGCATCCTCCGCACGTAACAGGCACCGCTAACTGGAGCTTCCCGTCCTTCATTACCGCTTGAACGTTGATGCTGGTGTCAGCCGTCGTCGCATCCTGTCTCGACGACTCGTCCGCCGCTATAACTACGGCCGCCGCCGCCTTGTTCGGCTTGCCTCGTCCCATATCCTTCTGGGCTGGACACATCCTCCGAACGTGGCCTGGCTTTCCACAAAGGTAACATTTCAACTCACCTTTGTCGTTTAACTTTGCACGACACTCCATCGCCTTGTGTCCCGGCCTCTGGCACCTATGGCAGACCTGTGGGCTTCTGTCTCCGTTGGGCCTCTGTCGCACTGGCCGGCTCTGCAGTCTGGCGCTCCCGCTGAGCGTCCGGTTCCTCGCTACCAGGTACGCCTCCGCTGAATCTGCGATGTCCTGTAGCGTCTTTGGTTTCCTCTCCCTCACATGGGTTGCAAGGTCTGGTGGGCAGGCATCCATGAATTGCTCTCTGACGAACAGATCTCTCACTCCTTCGTAGGTCTCCTCCGTCTTCGACAGCTTTATCCACCTCTCTAGATAGGTCTTGATCCTGGTCAAAAACATTCCAACATCTTCTCCATCTTCAGGCTTACCTTGTCTGAACATGAGTCTGTATCCGTCCTCTGACAGGTTGTACCTCTTCTGCAACGCTTCCTTGACCTTGTCGTAGTCCTTGGCTTCGTCGATCGGTAGTCTGCAGAAGCACTCCAAAGCTCTCCCGGTCAGCAGGGCAGACAGTGATGTCGTCCAGGTGGATCTGGGCCATTCAGCTGTCTCGGCAAACCTCTCAAACCGCAGCAACCAGCTATCCAGATCGTCCTTCTTGTCCTGAAATGCAGGTAGCTTGGGTCTCTTAGAACTGGCGTGGTCGTCGGTCCTCTGCGCTGAGTCGTTGCCTCCACGTTGCTGGCGGATCTTCTCCATCTCCAACTCGTGGTTCATCTCCTTCTCCCGAGCCTGTCGTTCAGCTTCCTTCTCCAGAGCTTGTCGTTGAGCCTCCTTCTCTTGAGCCTCTATCTTCAGTTGCTCCATGCGATCTTGCCTCTCTCTCTCTCTTTCCTCCCTTAGGCCTTCACGGATGTAATCCTGTCTCTCCTTCCCAGTGAGCTCCAAGGCGTCTGCTTCCTGGCTAAGCCTTCCAATAGCCTCTGACATGTTGTAAATAGCTTGTCGATGATATTCCTACAATAAACTATGTAAATAAATCTAATAATTTTGATCGGGTCTGTTCGAATCTGGTCGGATCCCGGACGAGCCCCCAATATGTAACAGCTGAGGTTGTTCTAGCACGTTATAGTAGGGGGGAGTTAGTTGATCTAACTACAACCCTTTAGAAAACGAAACTATTACAGCTGTAAAATAAATAAACACGAGATCCGACGATAGATTAAATAATACTAAAATTTAATAACTGTATAGTGAACAATAAATTACTGGGAAGACACCAGCGAAACTAAATATCTACGCCACACAAAAGGAAACTCACTTACTCACCGCCCAACCACTCACACAGGTCCATATATATAAACATTTCTACAGAAAGTTCCCGAAATAAACGTTACCTTTGCCCTCGCACAAACTAACCAATCACGTATCAATACGATATCAGGTTACATCACTCAAGGCCAAATCTGGCGTAAACATCCTTATCCACAGTGTTATCGAATGTTCGGGAACATACTAATATTTACTGAATGAGTCAAAACACCTGACAACAAGCGGGCGAGGAAAAAACTACTCACTAGGAAACGAAGGTCAGGTCACGGAGTACAGTACACTCTGGCGGTAATAAAATGAACACATGCTCACCTGTGTAACACGAAAACGGGGGAGGGCAAAGGGGTAGCCTACAGATGCTACACCCCCCTGTTTTTTAAAAAGTACATGATGTACTTTCTGCCTGTCAATTTCAGTTTGGATGGAAACCTTATTTTCCTAATCTTGAGCAGTTTTATAAAAGAAATGATTAATTCATACAGGTAAACCATTACTCTCGAGAAAATGAGAGGATCCGTCCTGTGTGCTTGTCCTCAAGGATCTGTAGGATATCCAGAAGTTGTACTAAAATGTGTTCAATTTCTTAAATATTAAAGAACTTTTTGACTGACTATTTAAAACCAGCGATCACGCTAACGACCAGTAAGTCTTTGAGTGATGGGCAGAGCTTGATAATCCCCCAGTTTCCCGTTATTTATTGTAGAAATTGGGGCATCCCTAGTATTTGGTATATTACAAGGGCTGTTTTTAGGGGACAGAAGTCTATTACAAAGCCGAACAGAGTCAACGCTGAGTTACGTTCACTGTTCACCTATAGGGAACCGGATTGAATGACATAGTTACTATATTTAGATTTACGTCATGGGACATTCGAACTGTTCAATGCGGCGGTTAAGCACAGTTTTTTACACACTTTTCATGTGCAGTTGATCTTAGTGCCTCGAATCGCCCTTACAAAGTCCATAACAACTGTGCTTAACCACCGCGTTGAACAATTCGAATGGCCCATGACGTCACAGATAAATTTAAATATAGACTCTAGTATTACTGTATCTTTAAATCCCGTTCCTTTTAGCCTATATTATAATGTAAAATACCACAGCCCCGTGACAACAGCCACTATCCGTGAACATTGGTAACAACTAACATGTTTCCCCAGGGAGACCTTCAGCATTGTCCAAGTTTCAGTGCAAAACAAATAAGTCAATCAGCAATAGATTTTCACTGATGCATAAAAGCCTTTTGATACTGGTTCATGGCAATACGTCAAGAGCATTACACAATCGCCTAAGTCATGTTTTGGTCCAAGAAACTTGTTTACTTCGAATGTAATGGAAGCCGTTGTTAGGGGAGCGTAGTATTTTACACACAAAGCTGCAGCTGAGCAGTGAACAGCTCAGTATTTTTTCTATTTGGCTATGTCATCAGACTATAACCCCCCCCCCCCCCAAAAAAAAAAACAACGGTGTAAATGGTGGTGTAGGCGGATGTGGGTTTTCTTGTTGAAACCCATACGTCACAGTTATTTTCTGGTAAACCTATGGGGTTTACAATTTTGTCAGTGCCATCTCAAATATTTGGATTTATACGTAGGCTAAGACATTTTCATGTGGTGGCTACTTTCGTGTAGTTCATAAGAACAAAAGCGGCTCAGCAGCCGAAAACAAAACGCTGTAACTGTTGAACTTGCAATATGACTGTCTGATTAAGGTGAGCATTTCATCTCAACACACGTGCACACAAAATAAAAAAAAAGATTCGGGCAATTATGAAATGACTATGACGAATATAGGCTTGTAATTCTTTGGAAAAATTAAATCAACACATGCGATAAACGTTGATGCGAGACGGGTTTTGTTTCCTCCAGATTAGATCTAGCGAGTTCAAGCAAAGGCCAGCTATTTATTTTTCTGTCTGTACCAAAGAGGTCAGTGAACGATGGGAACCTTCCACCAAAGCATTTGTTTTCAACATTTGACTCACTGGACGTACATGTTCAAATTAGTTTAGATTTGAAATTTAATAAATGACCGGGTTTGAATGTGTAACAATGTTGGTAATTTTAGCTAACATGTCCACCACCTTATTCATTCTATTCTTGTCACTGACCTCATAAACATGCTGGCCTGCATGCACTTGATTTTTTGTGATGAAAACAATCAGAAATTCTCAAAATATATTCTCTTTCAGGAGTACAGACTGAAAAGTCAGGGGAATGAAAGAATCTCAAATGATGTTTTAAATGAAATCTTGTAAATCGACTGCTCTTGTCCTGCACTGTTATTCTGTACCCACAGATTGGTCTCAAGGAAGTCCTGCTATGTTTACGACCTTCTCATCCAAACATATCGTAAGGTAACATCGGCGTCAACATGATATTTGACATTCTCGTGATACGGAAGCAGTGAAGGTAAAGATAGCGTGAGTGTAAATCCATAATTATTCTTGCGTAATAATTTTCTGTTTCCTGCGAGTTCACCATGAATATGGCAAGTGCCATGACACACTTTCTGGAACACTGTCCTGGTTTTGTTATACATGCAACCACCACATCGGGACCTTTAAGATTTGCATTACAAAGGCACGTGAGTTGCATCTGGTTTTGCCAGAAAATAGTGCAGTGAGAGCCGGGGCAGTGCAGTTTAATTTGAGCTTTGATTGTTTCAATTTGCTCCCAATACCAAACACAAAACAAACGTCATAGGCAACATTATAGTATAATAATGACAACGATTATTCAATCAAGGCTTTAAAAAATGTTAACCGAGAGATGCGATGCTTTGTTTTAATTTTGTACATGATACATTAAAATGTTTCATATCCATTGAAAAGTCTCGACTAGTTTAGCTTTTCGTTGGTATATATTTTTTCACCCGCTCCTCTCCATGAGAAGTCGATCTTTGTTCCAAACCTAGACAAGCAGCCTTTTCTGGTTAGATTTTTCGAACTAAACGTAAAACATTCACACTGGATTACCCTTCATGCACATAGAACTCTTAAAACTATAATAACGACAACCTCAAATAAACATTAAAAAAGCAACAACAACTGCACTTTCTTTAAACCCACCTTTAAATTTAAGACACAAGCTTAAGAGGCAAGTGCGAGATTCAGTACTGTCTTTGTCCTACGGCTGTATGCATTTATGAAACACAGTCTGCCGCCTGTCTGTGAGTAGTTGGCGTAATTAGTTGTCCTGGAGCGTATTGGGGAGTGAGAATACTCTGCCATTCTTGCAGCACAGTGTAGCTGATCAAGATTTCGATGCCATTGTGCTGAGTCTCTCAATAATCACTCTATCCCATTGTTCGATCGCATTTCCTTCACCGTGAGTGATCGAGGCTCCCAAGAGATCACTAGAACATAGTTTATCTGCAGAAATTTCCAGAGAAGTAAGTTTACCAGGCGAGGTATAGTCTTAAATTGTGAACAAAAATGTGACTAATTTTACGAATAAAAGGGATACTGCAAATGTCCCCGTGTCTCACTTCTATATCGACGGACCGTATGTTGCCTAACTGAAATGTTTGAAATAAAAAAGTCTTACTCTATTCAGACAAATGAAATGTCCAAGTAACATTTAGACGTTTTTCTGACACTAAGAATGAACGCGGGAAGCCTGAATCTGATCTAGCAGCAAGAAGAGGAAAAAATGAGTTATTTTGGCAGTGCCAGCGAGAAATGTGGATCCAAATTTCTCCCATCTCATTTGTTTTACAGAAAGACGCTATTTCCTTTCAACTCAGGCAGTGTAATATTTCTTTAAGCGCGCATTGCTTTACCAAACAGTCGTTTTTCTCCCTTGAGATACCCAATAAACATAGGTTAAGTCATCTCCCACCCCCTCATTGCAATCATGAGTATTTCCTGTTTTTTCCGCTTGGAGTCGATCTGTTTTTGTTTCAGAAAGTAAGTCGCTTGTTTCTGCTTAGGAAATTCAGTCAAGCTTCATTGCTGATGAGGACTAATTCTGTTGGCCTTGACTGTACCACTCCCGTGGGAGTACGGATACAATTACGTGTTCAGGAAATGAAGAGACAATAAGGGTTGTTGCTGTGGGTGGAGGGGAGCGAGAGGAGACAAAAACACAGCAGAATTTGGGGCACTGGTCATTGAGATTGACCGGAACAGAAGATATCAGGCTGTGGTGATCGATGTCCGGTATTGAGTTTAACTAGCAAGGAGAAGATTGATGGCTCATAATGTACAACATGGGATTCAGTTTAGGGCACTGCGTGACCCAGTACTTGATAAATCAATATTTTTAACACTTCTCGGCTTGGCTGTGTAAGTAAAGCACGAATAGTTGGTTACAATAGTTAAATTCGGAGCGAAACTCAAACGGGCTTTACTCTTCTCCTCTGTTACTTAAATGTCATTATTTCGCAGTAAGAAAATCGCAGATATGCTGTAAGCATACCGATGTCACTGACTCAAGAAGCAAGAGATATTTTCTCTTCACCCGGAGAAAAGAAATAAAGAATGGCAGGAAGGTAGGATGGAGGAGCAAATGTAAGATATCCAATCGTTAACATGTCACTGCTGAGCTATATCCGGAACCCACCGGCCACTTTTCCCCCTTACCCTGCATTTGCTGTTTCAGTATGAATACGTCGTCCAGGCGAATAAACGCAGTAAGTGTCTAACAGGTACTTATTACTCTTTACCAACAATAAACCCAAGCCGCCAAAACAACAACAAACAACCCCAGTTAAAGTCTGCAGCGGTGTATGACTCATTGTCCCAAAGGTGGCATTATGTTCCTTTGCATGCAGTTGTTAAAGTGTTTTTTTTTTTAAACTACTAGTGTAAGGACCCATTCAAAGAACGGGTTGCAAACAACACGCACAATCAGTACACAGATTATGTAGATCTAGGAAGAAAACAACTCACAACTGGCACAGTAACACCCGCATGGCCCTTACCGTGCATAAGGCAGATGGCACAGAAACTCATGCCTTCAAACTTTGAAACGCAACCGGAAGTTTAAAGTCGAAACAAAACAAAGGCAGGAAGGACGCAACCATTGTTGAGGAGAAAGCATTATTCGATGACGTACTCTCTCTCTCTCTCTCTTACAATAAAAGTAGTAATCTGCAGTCTGCTTCAGAACTCATCCGCGCCAGGACTCGGCGCACCAAGCTTGACATGGTTACTTTTTATGACATGCACGGTACTAAAGTCGAAACAAAACAAAGGCAGGAGGGAGGCCATCATTGTTGAGGAGAAAGCATTATTCGATATTTTTAGGCCTATTTTCATTTATTACAAAATTACGATACTTCGCTTTCATGTCAAAGGAATAGACATAGTAGCAAAAAGAACTATCTTTCACATGTAATTTTTTCAGATTTGGGCATTTGTTCCTCGCAGCAGTGAATTTTTTTTCCTTGCTGTTTTTTTATATAGAAAGATGCTCCTGTTGATTAAATCTCATTAGAAAAAAACAAAACAAACCACAGTCACATCATTTTAACTTACTAGGCTGCTGTTTATATACACAGATCCATGTCCAAGGTCCTAAAGGTTGAGGGAACGTGAATCGCGTACAAAAACTGTACACATTACACCACAACGTTTCTGTCAGAGGTCTGAAAATCGTATTTATACTGTCAAAGAAATACTCTTGATAATGAATGGCCATTCCACGGTAACTGATGGGACAGTTGGACACTACTCATTTGTTACAAACAGAGTCACAGAATTCATACAAACCCACCACTACTAACTGTATCTTCCTGTAATTTGGCATGAAGAAGTGAAATAGGTTTGTGCAGGTTAGTGTTTATAAAAGAGCATACAATAAGGCGCGATGAGGAATAATTTGCAAAATGCGCAAGTAATCGAACTGTTAGCTCGCAAAGGGGTTTAGGCGACATGTTATGCCCCTATCCTTGCGTTTGGTTTGAGGTACAACATATGCCTTGGGCCGGAAGACGGTGCATACTACTAGTTTATGAAAACAGTATAACTTGGCAGAATGCTTTTTATACATGTATATGGGTCCGCGATTGAGATCCACATTTCACGAGAGTATGAGATTTCTCACGCAAAAGGTGTGCATTATATATTAATATGATTACCACCAGAGGACTTAAAGGTCAGTAATTCTCAAGAAAGGCCCCTCATTGAGCCACCAGAAAGGGCTATTTAACCTCTGCTGCGCGGTCGCCGAAATGATCAGCCTTGCCTGAATGGCAGACCTCTACAGGAAGGACAATCGCCCACAGGATGTCATTGTTCACTTTCATACTCTCTATCTGATTAGTTTTGGTAACAGCCAACAGACAGTCAATATCAGTGGAAAGATCACCGTAATCACAAAGGAGGGAGGGGAATGATGCACGAGGGAGGTAATAGTTGAACAGGAAGGGACGTGGTTCATTTTCTCTCAAAGATTTTTGTCACACAATAGCAGGGTAGGAAATTAACACTTCAGACAATGCCGCAGACTGTCTATCACATGGTGGTATTTATGTTGCAATGCGCACAGAAATAATTACTATCACAGATTTTTCAGTAATTCATTCGCACATTCAGTCACTCACCACGCATTTGACTGACCAGCTCACTTAATAACAAATTCACAACGATGTATTGCGTCACCATCAGGTCTAGTGTTACAATATTTTATACTGGTTCAGAAAGTTGAAAGATTTAGTGCTCACCGTAAACATTGAACATGTGTGTGTTGATGGTGATTGCTGTATGGCTACATGGCTGATAACTGATATTATTCATAAGCTTTTGGCGACAGGACAGCAGTGCAAAAATCGATGTTTAATGATGTGAACTACTGTTGCAATCTACAACACCAGAGACTGCAACTCAACACGGCAGTGACTGTTTATTTTGACAGGGTGGAAAGTTGTTATTCTGCAGTTATTTCGGAGGTGGTATTTGGTAGTGAATAGATTTGGAAGGTAGGGGGAGGGGAGGGCTGGTTGTTTGCACTATGTATTTTGAAGTTTGAAACGGCAAACGTAAGCGTTCAAAATCTATCAAGGAGTAAAAAGAAAGAGTTTGGACGAGTGCGGGAACTGCGCTCCCGTACACACGAAAACACATTCTTGCTGTTTCACTACTTGAAGGGTTTTTGACTTTTCCGTTCCCGTATACACGAAACCTCCGCTTTACAATGCTTTAACGACAAACGACAACGCATACGGTGGAAATACATCCTTTGTAGTCTCACCAAAGATATTACACTTGATAAGCTAAGACAGCTAGTGCTTTTATCGTGCAAAGATTTCGCACCCCCACCTAGCGGCAAAAGCGCGGAAGTCATGAAAAGTGCCGTGTTTTACAAAGGGAAAGTACTGAATTTTGTTCACTGTTCAGCTATCGCTATAGGCCTTGATTGGCGTCACTTAGTGTGGAATTATAACCTCAATCGCTGTGGGAAAACTCTGGTTATTTTTTCTCTTTTTTAGTCACAGGAGCACTGTTACAATTTTGCATCATAAATTTACCGTTATATCAAGCATTCTTTTCATACTACTAGATGAAATTCCCGGCATTATCCGGGATAAACCTGTGAACCCACCGCACCATCTCTCTCTCGCTCTCTTTTTTAGTCTAGAAAGCTTCCCATAATTATTCTACAGTCTTACCAGAGTCTATACTCTCTGGTCTTACTACATATTTCATGCACACCCCAGAGCGCACTCATTTCTGATAGGGAAATTGCGTACACCAAATTGAACACATATGAATACATCGTTTCCGGTGCGATGGGATTACTACAGGGAGCCAAAACAAAGATCATTGTATTTTACATTTTTACAACTTTTATTTAAAAATATCTGAAACTTGAATCAACATAATCGTTCGATACAAAAGCGATTGAACTGGATTAGACGACACTTAAGAAAATTAATTTTATAATTTTTGAAACTGTCATTTAGGCTGTAGAGTCGGGCAAAAAAAAGGGGCGAAATTGCACCACAATGAATTACTCCCGCCACTATTTTTTGTTATAATAAGATGCGCCATGGGCCCCGGCCCCGATCAACGAACAAATTGTGTTCACGTTTTTTTTTTAGTGGTGCGAAGAAGACAGTGTCGCATCTTATCGTTTCTAGTATCTTTGGCCTAACTAAGCAAAATACTTCCAAGCATAAAAGCAACATCTGAAAGGTTGCTGAAAACAGTCTTTTGAGACAGACATAGAAATTTCCCGACTTTCATCCATTCCACACCCCGCGTTACCTCATCCACTCAATGTTCTTAATGAAAGCAATGTACCTGGTTACGCTGCTCCACAGACTAATAAATTAACCAGACTGGAAACACGAGCTTCGGGGTGTGTCGTTTTTTACGGAATTTCCCGAGCGGTGACTGTATAACCAACATGGCCGCCGCTCGGGAAATTCCGATTCTAGTTCTATCTGCAGTAGAAATTTCTTTTTATTTGTCAAGATCGGTTGTACATGTATGAATTTCTTGGTGCGGAACCAAACTTCCGCGTTCAGAAGGCGCGTCAAAATGGTGTCATTCAAAATTGTAGCTATGCTGAAGCGTCGGTCGCTGCCGTAAACCTAGAATGGCGGATGGTTCATGACCTTTCGCTGTTTTGTGACGTCACACAGTGGGATCATCCAGTCTGGGTATTTTAATAGTCTGTGCGCTGCTCCGACTACATGGAATCAATATTGCTGTCAAACACATTTCGTTTTGTGATAGAATTATTCCACTTCAACAATCAATGCCTGCACAGATTAGATTATCTCTAAGTTGATTCAGAGTTGAGACAGATCCCAAGTTGACGACAAAGCAAGCTTTTTAATTCAGCATATTCCATAGCACTCCATGGTTATTACTTGAGATCATCTCAAAATCTAAAAATGGTGAATAGAGCAGGTCTATCTCTCCCATGTGCTGTAAAATCGAATTCGAGTCTGGCAATATTGACTTCACTATCAGAGTGAGTACCTGTTACGCAAAAACAATCGCTCTTCTGTGCGCTCGAGTCAACCCAGAACACTGGAAAAGGGTAATTGTTTGCAGCAAAAAGTTCCAAGGCATGTAATGAGTTTTTATCATGGAAAGGAAATGTCAGTCTAAAAACATAGTGGGCGTTCAACAGCAACAGTCGGCCACTTGTCCGGAGCAGTTAGAAGACATTAGATGTCAGACAGTCTCAGTGCAAACCTAAGACATTGACACCACCTTGGAGATCCCAGTGTTGCTGTCAAAGTTCACTGGTTTAATTACTGAAATGCTTTGAGAAGAAATATTTGCATGTTAAGATTTTTGCTTGTTTATCAGACTAGATAAGAATCCCTTTATTCTCCTATTTAAGTAAATTCATTTTCACAGAGAGTGTCACATCTTACATATTACTACATGAACACGTCACAGCTCATTAATAGGTATAGCACATGAAGCAGCGCGGCACGGAACCATCTCTCATTATTTAGAATTTGTTAACAAAACTGTTACTAGTTTCTGTAACATTGATGTTTTTTGTTTCCATGGTAGTTGTATGTTCAAAGAATTTGTTTCCACGGTAGTTGTATGTTCAAAGAATTTGTTTCCATGGTAGTTGTATGTTCAAAGAATTTGTTTCCATGGTAGTTGTATGTTCAAAGAATTTGTTTCCATGGTAGTTGTATGTTCAAAGAATTTGTTTCCATGGTAGTTGTATGTTCAAAGAATTTGTTTCCATGGTAGTTGTATGTTCAAAGAATTTGTTTCCATAGTAGTTATATGTTCAAAGAATTTGTTTCCACGGTAGTTATATGTTCAAAGAATTTGTTTCCACGGTAGTTATATGTTCAAAGAATTTGTTTCCACGGTAGTTGTATGTTCAAAGAATTTGTTTCCACGGTAGTTGTATGTTCAAAGAATTTGTTTCCATGGTAGTTGTATGTTCAAAGAATTTGTTTCCACGGTAGTTGTATGTTCAAAGAATTTGTTTCCATGGTAGTTATGTGTTCAAAGAATTTGTTTCCACGGTAGTTGTATGTTCAAAGAATTTGTTTCCACGGTAGTTGTATGTTCAAAGAATTTGTTTCCACGGTAGTTGTATGTTCAAAGAATTTGTTTCCATGGTAGTTATGTGTTCAAAGAATTTGTTTCCACGGTAGCTGTATGTTCAAAGAATGTGTTTCCACGGTAGTTATATGTTCAAAGAATTTGTTTCCACGGTAGTTATATGTCCGAAGAATTTGTTTCCACGGTAGTTGTATGTTCAAAGAATTTGTTTCCACGGTAGTTATATGTTCGAAGAATTTGTTTCCACGGTAGTTGTATGTTCAAAGAATGTGTTTCCACGGTAGTTGTATGTTCAAAGAATTTGTTTCCACGGTAGTTATATGTTCAAAAATCGTTTCTCATGTCATTGGGAAACCATTGTTTCCAAGAATGCAGGAGTTGTCCTAAGAAATCTCCACCTTTCACACACAAGCTGTCTTCATCTTGAGCTCAATGTGCCTTTCAGCATAAAATTAATATCATCTGTTTCAGAAATATGTGTGGTAATCTTACTAGATTTAACAAATGTACCTTACATAGGTGACAGACAGCGCATGCAAGTATGAAATTGGTAACTTAAAATGAGCTTTTCTTAATCATTTTGCAATAATAATGAACTATTACACTGTTCATTTGAGTTTTATTATCTATTTTAAAAGGCCCCGGTTACAAACACCTCAGCGTATTGACAGAAAAAGGAAGGGGTAATATAAGCAGTAAAACTATGCAGCTCCAACTGTAATAGCTCTATGAAATAAAGTTTACATGAAAAGGAATATAAACTGAGACTGGATATACATCTTAAAGGGAGCATTCGTACAAATAGCGTGCACATTTTTCTGTTCATCACCCAAAAACTTTTTACGGAACAATAAGCCGGCACAAAAATTTCCATGGTGGTGAGAAGTGGTTGGCGCAAGGAATATTTCAAACATCTTAAATTGAGATGCGAAAAGCAAATAAGGAGTTTGGCAGATAATGGGTATTAATGTAGCAGAAAATTGTATGAAAGTCATTCATAATTTCATGATTGATCTATGAAAGATAAAACAGCTTGAAAGTGCCAGTTGCGAGGAGATCCAGGAAAGTGTTTTGAATTTTAAAATGTCACTGGTTTCCCTGAGGGCTGATATTGTAAAATGAAGACTGACACAGTCGAGAAAGGAAATGCCAGTTTATATTGAGCATATCGATTTATACATTCTAGATCTTTTTTCAAGCAGGGTAAACGAAATGCACTTAATAATATAAGGATGTTTGTGGGACGCAGGCTAATTACAAAGCCAGACAGAGAAAATACTGAATTGTGTTGAGTGGTCAGCTATAGCTTTCTATATAAAACACTCTGTCCCATTAACAACAGCCATATCATTATAATGGTCTTCGCGGTTCTCGCTGGTTCTTGGCAAGGAATTCGTGATCAGGGCGGAGATCTCACAAGAGTTGTGCTGGGGACTCTGATGGTGGTTGCAAAGATAGTTCACACAGGATGAGATTTGCAATATTTATTACAGTAGAAATAGTCACAGTAATGGTAGTTATAGTAACAGTAGCCGTTATCACAGTAGTAGTAGTAGTAGCGATACGAATGGAAGAAGCAATTGCTGTGGTAATTTACTTTGCCATGCATTGAGTACAACAAGTGAAGTAGAAATAATAAGTGGTCGATTTGGCAATTAAAGAAAAAAATTGACATTTTACAACATTTTTGCCGAGATATCGAAATTAATCACCATACCGCTAATGAATCTAGAGGGTAACATGTAAGCATCGAAATCTTCTTAACTACGAGACCACAAATTAGAAACTTTGTGTACCACCTTACGTTTTGACGATAAATTACGTGGTCACTTGCAACTGATATACAATTTAATCTTAAATATTATTAATTTACATTTTTTCTTTGAGCCGGAAAAAAAAAATGCGCATTTTCCAAACTCCTAAGGCATGCTCGGAAATTTCGTCCTTAGGCTCTCTTTTCACATTAAGAGGGTCAGATATGAGCAAGTGACATAATAATAATGTGCAAGTTAGGTTGCGCCGGACCACTAACTAATAAATTAACCAGACTGGAAACACGAGCGTCGGGCTCTTTCGTTTTTTTACCAAGCGGTGACTGTATAACCAACATGGCCGCCGCTCGGGAAATTCCGATTCTAGTTCTATCTGCATTAGGAATTTCTTTTTATTTGTCAAGATTGGTTGTACATGTATTAATTTCTTGGTGCGAAACCAAACTTCCGCGTTCAGTAGGCGCGTCAAAATGGTGTCATTCAAAATTGTAGCTATGCTGAAGCGTCGGTCGCTACCTTAAACCTAACATGGTGGATGGTTCATGACCTTTCGCTGTTTTGTGACGTCACACAATGGGATCATCCAGTCTGGTTAATTTATTAGTCTGTGCGCCGGACTGCTAGTAATCATACTGTAATGGAGCTACAGTGTGAACTTGTAAGCATGTAAAGCTTTGTAACTACGTGACCAAAACTTATGAAACTTTATGTACTGCCTCAGGTTTTGACAATAAATTACTTGGACACATCCATTTTGGACAAAATTCAGCCTTTATATTATTTAATTACGATTTGTTCGAGCCGCAAAAAAAGAGACGCATTTTCATTGAGTAGACTCGAAAAGCATAATCGGAAATTTCATTCTTCGTCTCTATGCATATCGCTGGTATAAAATCAACGTTGTCATATCCATTCTGCAGGGAATTGTGGTGTAACAATAGATTCTGTTAGTCTTTGCATCCAATCCAAGCGCCGTTATTGATGTGAAATGGGTCTAGATATACGGTTGGGCTTGGTAAAAACAGTCTGCAAGATATATCTTGCACATGTCGGCGAGTAATAATAACAGAAAGAGGACAAGGACATCCCGAGAATGACAGTGAAAACATGAATTATAATGCTGACGTAACAACGATTCAAATCTTGTGAAACAAAGTCCAGTTTATAAATATCAACTCGCAGATCTCGAATCTTGTAGAATCTTCTCTGGGGGAAGGAAAAAAAAAACAACAAGTTTTAAATTGCAAAATTTAACAAACCACGTGCGAATTTGCTTATTTTGCATAAAAAAAGATAAACAAAACAAATCTCACCATCAGACATTGTAAAGAATCACAAAGACAGTAAAAACAATGATAATAATACCTGGTTGTATTAATTCATTTTAAAAAGTACATGTAAACTGTTTATTCAATGTTTATAGCCCATGGGAAAGAGTGATAAAAAGAAATATGTGCGAGTAATGTGCATGCAGGTGTTAAATGTGTCTGAATATGGCCACAGGGATAGAGGTTCCCTGCTAGAATATTATTGTGTGTGTGAGAGAGACAGAGAACGAAGGGGGGGGGGGGGCGAGAGGGAGAGTGAGAAAGTTCGGAAGAGAAAGATTTGTAGCTGCCATGAAGATGTTAATTTGTTTACCAAGTCTCAGCAAAGATTGATATAAATTTCTCGTATGTAGCATTTATTTTCCTCTCTGGATTTTTCTGTTCATATGTGCGCATTTGTTCAAGAGCACTTCTGTGCGTAGATATGCAGTTTCCGAATTCATAGCAAGTATAAATATTATCTAGGTGATCAAAAAAAAAAGTTCCCCTTCCCCCCTCCTCACTACCCATGCCCCTTATTTTACAGCCTTCCCAGATCTGGAAGTCCCAGCCACCCTCGTCATTTCCGTCTCGTGACGTGATGTTTGGGCACGTGAGATCCTCTTGTGTAAATAAACAAGGAGCCCAGGACAGTAAACATGGAGGCTGTGGTCGAGGATTCACCACTGGAGTATCCTGTTCCACAGAATCTGTGGTGAGAATGTTGGCCATCTGTAGACTGGGCAGACTGCATAAGAGCTGTATCCATCACAGATTAAAGGATAACAAGAAACTAAACACTCCCAAAGCTACTTAAGATCAGATGGACAGACAAGGTCAGCAATGAAATTGTATGGAAAAGAACAAGACAGAGCCCAGTCAGAGAGGAAATTGGTAGGAGGCGATGGAGATGGATCGGCCACACTCTCAGGAGGCCAGGAAACAGCATCACGAAGAAGGTATTGGATTGGAATCCCCAGAGCAAGAGATCAAGAGGAAGGCCGCGCGGAACGTGGAGAAGAGCCAGAGAAAATGATGTGCAACGAAGCGGAAAGACTTGGAATAATGTAAAGAGGCTGGCCCATGATAGAGAGGGATGGAAAGTGTTTGTTGGTGGCCTATACCCTGATCCAGGGTGAGAAAGGCAATGATGATGATGAAACACTCCCCAAAAAACGGATAACTTTTTTATGCTATGAGGCCAAAAAAAGGGTATCATTTACACAGTGAGTTTTTCAGAAGGTTTTAGGGTTGGGTCTATAATTCAGTTTAGCTATTGGACACAATGGCATTTTCTCTGGCGAAATGGCCACAGTAGGGGCTTTGGAAACGGACTTCATGAAGTGGTCATTCGCATCCAACACATACACACAAGGGCGCGCATATACAGAGACACTAGCCTAAAGATTATTACAGCATAAACACACAGTGGCCGCCGTCTACTTCCCCAAGCGATCAAATAATTATATCTCACTAAACCACTAGACTTTCATCAACAGGTTTCAACATTTACCGGTAGAGTTACATCACACCCCATTTCCAATTTCTAACGAATCATTCAACTCTGCACCGTAAACTCTTGCATGATATGCGTACGAGTAGTATGCCTCTTAATAATGTTCTCGGGTGATCATTCATTAAGGCTTATTTCTGATTGTCATAATGAGGAGCCAGTATTGGTCCACGTTTCCTTTGAAAATGTATCTGTGTTTCTCCATCTTTGTTATATTATTAAACTTGGATTACATTGCCAATGCTGCAGATTCAGTCCAGTTAGTATGCTATGATTCTTACTACGTTCTGGCTGTTTTATGGATCAGCCTTTGTAACTTGCTATCTGGAGGGAAATCTGAATCAGCTCATTAAGGGCTGACCAACATGGTTCTCAGTGAGTTCACATCTCTCACATTTTCTTTTTCACAGAGGAAATCGATAGTGGTAACCCGTAACTGGACACCGCCAAGCCCTTATTCTCAATAACGAAGCTTGAAAAACATATTACGATAATGAATAGTCATTGGCAGTGTCTTCGTGAAACAACTGACAGCCTCCCATGTACCAACTTGTGTTGTCCACTTGCACATGGGTTTCTCTATGCCCATATAGAAAGTTCCTGAAACATGGTTGGAACGGTTATACACATAACCTTTAAGAAATTCTCAGGATTTGTATCGTTAAGTGTTCAACATTCAGATCTCATATCATCTTCATGCGTCTATCATTTCTCGCGGAAGAAACGGTCTGTGTTGTCTCAAAAAAAAAATTAAAAAATGCAGAAGCCAATCTTTGACTACCGTTAACCAAAGTACTCTAGAGCCCCCAAGGTTTGCAAAGAAATAACAATAAAATTAAAGCTCTCACATGTTGGAAGAAATAGAGTATTAATCATTTTGGCACAAGTGTCTCCCTATAGCAGACTCTCAAGCCCCATTTTAGTTCATTCACCATGCCTTCTCAAATATCACAAAGGCTGGTGAGCTGTGTCTTTTACGGCACCCCAAAACTTCTACCACGGCAAAACAGAAAGGGTCAGAAATCCAATACCGGAAAAAGACAGAAGGCCAATATCTCTGTGCTATATTACTGTATGCGATATTTTGAGGATCTTGAGTATTTTTCATGAAAGAGTCTCTCTCACTCCAAACTTCATGCATTATATATAAGTGTCATTCCAATGGGTTAAAAACTTTTCGAGGTGTATGTTTGTGACGTGATGATGTCCACTGATTTTACATAATATTTCAAACTTTCGATCCTCATTTTCTCGAAAAGAAAAAAAATATAGACAACATGGAATGGAAAATACCCGACGGTTTGCTCATTAATTTAATGTATTCAGGCCACTATGACCATTGTAAAACCCAAAGAGAGCCTGGTTTTCTCAGATATATCCAAGAAGGATCCATTATTTAACCAGAAACTCACTGATAACAACCCGCCAGAGGTAAACAACCCGTAGAAATAACCACCACAACAAAGATTGCTAAATTGCTTTTAGGCAGCGAAGGCACACCACATCTTGCCTCTGGATGATGACACAAACTCATTCCAATGGACGAAATGAGCAGTAATGACAGTGGGAGAGACCAGCCTGCCAGGAATGGATCCTGATTTCAGCACTGGAAATGAGTACCCGAGATAACGACATATCGGTTGCCTTGACGTCGCGCACAACTTCATTTACACATATCTTGTTTTTTCCCAGATATTCATTATCTTTCTTTCTTTCATACATAATACATCCGGCATTCTTCCCACTTCAATTTGTTTTTCTTGTCTTTCTATTACAGTTTAGATCAATTTGTTCGACATTCAGCCTGATTCACAATCTCGTTCATTTCTTCATTCTCTCTTTCATTCAATTTATTTCCTTTGATAAAACCATAAGTTAATGTTGCATGCCCGTTTTTCCCATCCCACAGATATCTTTCATTGTCCATATAAATGCATGCAGCTATGCACATAATTGTTCTGTGTTAAGCTGTCCGTGCGTGCCGATAACTATGAAAGCTTTACAGAGATGCCACTCCCATTTACAACACTCTATCAGGTCTCTGCACGCAATAATAGCTCACAGGCAGTCTCTTTCGTTGACATTAACCTTCATTTTCAGTTAGCTAGAATCTCTGTTAAGGAAACGCTGGGCCATTACGTAATCACTTGATATGGGCCAAAGTTCTATCTATCTATCTATCTATCTATCTATCTATCTATCTATCTATCTATCTATCTATCTATCTATCTGTCTATCTATCTATCTATCTATCTATCTATCTATCTATCTATCTATCTATCTGTCTATCTATCTATCTATCTATTTGTTTGTCTGTCTCTCTGTCTGTCGACTGTCTGCCTGACTGCTTCTTAGTCTGCCTACCTGTCTGTCTGTCTGCATGCCTGTCTGTCTGCCTATCTGTCTGCCTGTCTTTGTGTTTGTCTGACTGTCTGCCTACTTCCGCTAGAACAGGTTTTGCGTGTCTATGGTAGTTAACGTCCACAGTCAGCGGTAAGTATGTATATCTGCTCTCTTTGGGCGTAAACATTTATTTTTTTGTATTCCTCACTCACATCGAGGGCATAAACTTTAATGTTCAGCATGTTTGCGGTGTGTTTAACGTGTGCAGAAACATTCTTGTTTGGCCGTGAAAGCTATAGATCTATACATTTTGCATTTGTTTATGACAATCTGTTCAACCGAATGACAAGATTCTGTAACTACAACCACCCTTTTATCATAATGGCGAGTCATTACCTCTCCAGTTAGATCAGAGAACATCAAAGAAATGAGCAGCTGACCCATTTCGACGTGCTCGACATTTTGGGAAATTCCCAGCCCCGCAATCAGTGGTGACCTTTATAATATCATGTTTTGCGACTTTCTTCGAACACGAAAAGTGTAGGACAAAACTAATAAATGAACGAGGCCCGCTCATACATGTCTTCATGAGAAGCATAAAACTTCAAGACTTTCTCATGCATCACAATGTACATTCTTTAAAAACTAGAGCCATGTAACATCAGTAAAAAACAACAACAAAAAACGAGAGGTCAGAGCTATTTTTATTTTTTCACCGAAAAGGTCTTCGGTGTGTCTTCCTGGAATTGCGGCAGTTATTATTCCACGGAGCTCTGACACAAGCAACGATTCAACAGGAGCGTGACGCGTTAGTATCGTGAGAAAGATACATTATTGCCTAGGCAGTGGTCAAGGATGAAATAGAAATAAAGGAGGTGGGAGGAGATTGAAGATAAGGCTGATGAAGATCTGCAGTTAACGCTGAAAGAAAAATCAAACAGAGTGCCCCCTGGCAACTTTGGCAATCTGAACAAAATGAGTATATATTATATTACTAATAATATATATAATAAGTTCAGCATCAAGTAATCCATGATAAAGGAGTGAAAAACTTAGCCATTCTAATGTCTTACTTGACAGTTAGTCTTGGAATATCATTTACAAATTTTGATTTACCAACTTGTTGGACGATGGCTTCATGAGAGATGGAAATAGTGGGTTGGTGTGAGAGGTCTCATTGAAACTATATGTCATGACGTCACCATCCTACTAGTTGGCCGATGCCTAGCAATGTCGGCAGGTGCGTGCATAGGCTAAAAAGGTGATAAACATCATGAAAAGTGCCTTCAGGGATACTTCACCGAGTTTTCCTCGACGAAGAAATGTGAAACGTTAGCATTTTGACATGACAATGGCATAATATGTGCCGGGGAAGATTGGTTTCGACCCAGATAATAGAGTGTTTACAGTTTTACAATCCACACCGATGTCACAACTGTAATTTTCAGAAACCGTTTTCATACGAAAGAATCAACTGTAGTAAATGTGTAAATATCAAGGTTTTGTCTTTACAACTGCACGACCGGCAATACATTTGCATTATGGAATGTAGCGCACCTAGAGCTGTACATGACGTGTACATCGGCATGAATAACGCTACAATACCCAATAGCCTACAAATGTTTCATTTGTGACTTCAGAATTCAAACAAAAAAACAGGGCCCCATCAACTGCACCAGAACTATGAAAAAGATGTGCACTGACGTTATTGCTGGCCTTCACAAGATCTCTGCGATTCAGATATCAAACGGCCACACTGTGGCATCACGTACGGGACTGGTGTCGACCGAGAACTCGGGTACCGTGATACAAGAGTAGATGAATCGTGCACCAAAACTGTTACCATCCCAGGCAAAAGCATACCAGCTCTTACTACTAGATCCAAAAAAGAAGATTAACCTATAAAGAAACCATGGAAATTAAATATGAGAAAAGTAATGGGCTCATTCCATAAATGACCAGTCTTTATTCCTTCTTGTTTATTGAATATGAATCGTCTTTCACTATGCGGCAGTTATTAGACTACTACATGGAGCTCTGTCACAAGCAACGGTTCAACAGAAACTTTAGTTGATATCGATATTGCAGTATATACAAGTCGTTCATATTAGTAGTTGAAATCAGTTGTGCTGAGACCTCCGAGAAACAAAGATCTCACCATACTCAAAGAAAACTAACTTCAGCAAATCAAGCGCTATTTTAGCATGGTAGTTTTTCGAAAACAGACTTCGTGCACAGAGAAAAACGTCCGTTATTGGTAAGCCACCCAGTTATGTCTGATCGTTTTCACATGAAAGCAACTTATTTCTGCAAAGAAAGAAATATAATCAGATCCATGGCATTTGTCAGATCGCAGAAAGTGCTGAACATGGAACCGTGTTAGCAGGGGCGAAGCGTGGCCCTCTGCAGAGGGTAATCAGAATTTAAGCTAGTAAGATCCTCAAATAGGACGTATCGCTACATCATATGTACATAATTATAAATGCAGCGACTAAAACAATGAAACGGTTGCTAGGCACTGCAAAAATCTGAAGAGCGGACTATTCTTGTCAACAGGACAGGAATGCAGCAATTTACAAGCCAAACTAATCCGAAAAACTATTCATTCATACAAACAGACTTATAAACTCATATTTTTCACCCATTTTTTAAAATTATAATTTGAACAGCACGTTTTCATTGTCACATTCATAGCCAGAGATTTTGTTATTCTACCATCTCATAAAGTTTCTCGGAAAGGACCCATTAACATTAAATGGTAGAAAGTGCTTAAATGGCATCTCTGTGACACAACAATGTGTAGCGATTTCGGAGAAGTGGCTATCTGCCGTTGCGGTTTAGGTTCGAGCGACCTATCAAGTGAATTGATGTTCTTAATACGTTCGACTGATTTTGATCACAGTTATATCTAGATCTAGACTATAATAATTATTATTCTTTGATAGCTCTTGCTGTGCGTAGAGTAAATTATTCTTAGTTTACCTCAAACAAAAAAAAAAAATCCACACAAACTCTTTCACTCTACTCTTTACCTTTCGATTGGGATGAAAACGACCGCATAGTGAAAAACCTGCATAAGTACTTAAAATCAGGTCAAACCTTGATTTTAAACCTATTTTTTCCCCCCACTATTTTGCTGTCTGTGGCGCCGCTTTGAAGAAAACAGTATATGCTCAAGCTCGCTTCTGGGTGTAGTCAAGTCTTCTTCGTCTTTGTTAATCACTGATTTTGGACCAGTTCATATGGTGTAAGTCCCTACAAAGATGGTTTTCGGCGAGGGGTGTTAGACTATAACAACAAACCCAAAATAGCAACGTAGAATAGAATGCTGAACTGACTAAATGGGGTTGGAGTTGGGCTCGATCTGAAAAGCGAAGTAATTCTAGAATTAATATTCGAAGGGTAATCACTGATTATTTGATTATGAGGAAGCCTCGCCCCTGCGTGTGAGTCTGTCATGGGTTAAGAATGCATCTCTATGTAGTAATGTCTTCGTTATAACGACATATTGCGCTGCAAAAAAAAACATAATCCACCTTCAGTCAACACAGCTGAAAACAGCCTTGCGGATCTTAACTATTGCTCCTCGTTTGTTGTTCGCGCCCTGAAAGATCGCAGTTCCCCTGCCACCTAGAAAGCAGTTTTATCCCCCGGGTCAATCATCCACATACTATATGAAAAAAAATGATTCCACTTTTCCAACCACTCAAGTAATCAATTGCACCTTAAGATCAGGAAAACATTTAATATCACCGCATCATATTTTTAGATTTCAGAAATTCAGATCTAAATATCAACAAATATTGACTTTACCTGGTTTACTTTCCATATGTATATATCAGGGTAAAGACTGCAGCTCGATCATGGTGCAAGAACCCGTCGGCATCGATCGTATTTTTTTTTTTATCAATGGTTCTCAATCATTTGAAACCTGTTTACCCCATCATTCATGAATAATGGCTTTATCCCCTTTACAAACACAACAATCCGGCCAAATATTATTTATTAAAAAACAACAACAACAACAACAAACAAACAAACAAACAAACTAAAACACACATAGAAAAAGCAAAAACAAAAAAACAACAACAATCGATAGAATTCTGAAAATTCTGAGTGAGGAACAAATTTACATAAAGATGTACTCATTAAAGCGGCAACTGACATGTTCTTTTCTGCTTAACAAGTCCATCAGTAGAAAAGACGAGTACAATAATATTGGATTATTTAACAGCCTAAGAATTTCCCCCGTGAAATCCAAAACTGGTGGACTCCTCTCCCTTCCCCTTTCGCCACTCCCATGGTTGAGAACCACCGATCTTGATTCGAGGACAGAGCTGAGTCTTTCAGCACTTACCTATCACATCAAAGTTCAATGCTTGCATTCAGAAGCATTTAAAAAAAAAAAAAAACGTCTCATTCTACACACCATAAAGTGCCATAAGTTACTAAATGGCAGACATGTTCAGGAAACTTATGTGTAATTTTATTTACGTCAAATAAGGTGAGAATCTCGTGGTCTCAAATAATCTCCCCTCCAGCCTCTCCGCCTTTTTTTTTTTTTTTTACAAAAAAAGAAAATTCTTAGAGTTTTTTGTTTTTTTTTCAGCCGATAGTGACGCATATATATATATGGAATTAAAATTAAAAGGAGAGAGAGAGTGAGAGCGGGAGAGAGAGAGAGAGAGAGAGAGAGAGAGAGGGAGAGAGAGAGAGAGAGAGAGAGAGAGGAATTTATTGTATAGTTTTCTTGTTTTTTTTTTTTAATTACTAACGAAGATTTTGGTAAATGTTTACAATGTTCTTTTCTTTTCGATGTTAAAAAATGACCGAGTACCAAGTAAGCAGTACATTTCTGTATATAAATGGCGTGCTTTACTGTAGTTATATCACCACACTCTACGAGATTTACTGCCAATCTAAAATTGAAAATAATCTGTTTAAAAAAAAACCCAGAAACCTTAAATGTCAAGGTGCTGTTAGGTAGTCAAGAAAATTTGCCTTTACAGGATGAGAAATGCAGCTCATGAAAACAAGTCAAAGTTGAAAGATGTCGATTTTTCTGTTAGGCCTAGGAACATAAATTGCTTTTGGAAAGGTCAGGCGTTTTTTTCTTCTGATATTAGACTGTTTTTATGCCTGTCTTATCGGTTTCCATTTATTTATGTTATTTATCCATATAAAAAAAAACCGGCGACCGGCGGTGCACTGAGGCCGGCGACTGTCTGCTCCAGTTGTAACTGGGATGCAATGGCACAAGGGCAAATTTCCCCAATGGGATTAAGGCAGTATACAAAATATGTGTGTGTGTGTGTGTTGTGCACGGCAACAGCACTTAACTTATCCGCCTGGTAAGCTAACTAATGCTTCCCATTAATTTGTTTATCCCATCTTTTTTCTTGGGATATCTTCGTCCCACCTGTTGGCTGGCAAAGTGACAGCTTTTGCATGTTGTTTATTTCACCCTCCCATTATCTCCACCTGTCCGCCCATCTGTACAACTCCTTCCCATCATGCCGGCATCTCTCTGCCCCACCCCCACACAGACCAAGAGGTAAATACTTCCCTCAACACCGATGGGCTTGTTTCACTTGACGTTGTACAACTTGTACTTTTACGAAATTTCGAATTTTATTTCGTCTTTCGTAGGGAATTCGAAGGCCATATTATTATGTTTCATTCTCTTAAGAATGTCAATTCTCCTTTTTAGATTACAGAATGATGATCTTTGCGCAGCCGCCGTGCCAAAAAAAAAACAACAACGTTGCAATTGCGAAAGCTCGGCGGCCGTGTACTGGGAGGTGATGCCGTGCGATCAACATTAAATTCCTTGATGGCGTAAGTGAAGCAAACAGTATGGCTTGTTTTGTCTCATCCCGCGAAACCAACAGCAGTGTGTCCTTAAACATCAAGTCAAATCCCGCGACAGAGAGTTTACCGTAAGATCAACAACAAAGTATCGATGCGCATACCATTTTCTCACTGAAATGTAATTGCTCGTTTAATTGTACTGTTCGGTACCTGGTATTGATTTGCAATTATGCCATTTTGTAATATTACACAAGTTTGAAGATCTATAATATCGTGGTGAAAGACTAACGTTCTGAAATATCGAATCTGTTGCTGTATTTGGCTGGTCTGTCTTCTAAGAATATAGTGGGAGCAAAAAAGAGGGGGGGGGGGGGGAAACTGTTTTCTTTCCTGTGCTCTATTTGAGTGAACAGCAACACGAAAAGTGACGAACAGGGCGAACTCTGAAAACAAAGACCACATGCTTAAGTCTCTGGGACGTTATTCGGGCACAAATACAAATTTTCAACAACAAAATATAAAAGATTTCCCCACTGTATCCCAACACCCAGCCCTACCACGACACACCGTCAGTCTGGTTTCTGAAGAGAATGAGTATAAATTAAAATCTTTTCGATATCTCCAGTGGGTTTTTATTTAATTATATTCATGGTCTTGAACACGTGAATACATGTAACACTGAGTCATCTGACCAGAACTATGCACTTATTCTATGATTAAATAGATTTTTGTCTAAGTCTTTCATTACATAATGGAGTTGGAGGGGCGTGAAATCTGGCCGTATTAAGTAATAGTAACATAAGCTGTCATATTCAGTAGCAACGATAATATAATTATTACGAGCACTTTCACATGGTGACAAGAACGAGCGCAGTTATAGATTACAGGATTTGAAATATTGATATCAAGTATTATTTTTAATTCCTTTCCACCCTTACAGCGATTATTTTTCCTTTCCACCCTTATAGTACCGCCAAATACAACTTTAAAAAAAATGTAAACATAACACGGAGAAATTCTGTTGAAGCTAGCTTAACCGAACTTTAAATCAAACCAACTCTTCTGTGTACGAAGTCTGAAGATCTAAAGAGCATTATTAGAAGTTAAGAGCTGGTTGCATTTAGAAGGACAAGAGACGCTGGATGGAGGGGAAATCGCTGAAATGGAAAGCTGGAAGGGAGGAAGGGAGGAAAGTGAAGAGGAAAAAAAAACAAAAACGAACAAAAAACCTCACACGATCGACGTCATGAACAGCTCATAGACAGAGTACGACGGAAATGACAGAATTTTCGCCTAGGACAAGGCAGAAGTTGCTGGTGACGGAAGTGGCAAGTTACGCTCAGATGAGGGAACTGGGTGGGCGTGATAGAGGAAAGTGATTTTCAAGGACGAGAGGATGGGACCAAGATTGTGGTTGAGATTTCCAGTTAAGGGAGAAGCCGTGACAGAAAAACGTATGGAAAAAAAACTATGACAGAAATTTGTGCTGTTTATACTGTAATCTCATTCTGTCAAAACTGCCAATATGTCCCCTGGGTTTCCATGATTATTACCAAACAAATTCACAGTGTCAGACATGTTTATTTTCAGACAGGCAATATACTTATTAAAAGTATCGTGATTTACTTCATGCTGCCCACGAAAGTGGAACGGCGGGTCATTTTCTTTATACAGGAGGGCTTGTGATTTCGAGGCAATATATCTCAGAGATGTCCATAATTATACCAAATAAATTTACAGTATCAAATTTTTTTAAAGGATCCGAGCTGTCAACATGTTTACTTTAAGACAGGTAATCTACTCTCTAAGTGTTCCGTGATTTCTTCCATGCTATCCACGTAAACATAACAGTGGGCTATTTTTTCTTTCTAAAACTACACAGGAGGGCTTCCGATTTCTTTGCAATATGTCGCTAAGGTGTCCATAACTACTACCAAACAAAATCACTGTGTCCAGACGAGTTGTTAGACATGTTTACTTTCAGTCAGGTAATATACTTTCTATGTGTACCTTGATTTCTTCCATGCAATCTACGAAAGCGGAGCTGTGGGTTATTTTTCTTTCTAAAACTATATATACAGAATGGTTCCGATTTCTGAATCAGTGTAAAGTAGAGAGTTCGAAAAATATGTCTTTCTTATAAAACTTTCAGGTTCGATTTCAACTTCATTTCCTGCGCTTCCCTGTCTGTACCATACTTTCTGTTCGGAAGATAAATGTTTCGAATGTCCCTGATATTTTCAGTCGCATAGAGTAACTCAAGACTAAGAAAAAATCAGCGATATACAAAACAATGAATTTGTTTCAAGATCTTCAGTTTTAAATTGCAACATTTTCGAGCCAGGAATCAATGTCCGGCCACTTTGTGTGCTAGATGGAAACAGACTTTTAATGTATCTCTGTTGAGTTGTCACTGAGTTCGAGGGGGGATAAAGTGGCTGAGAGGGTTGGAGAGAACCCAAAATAGTTTATATTTCCTATATTTTTTAATTGACATCTAGATTAAGTCGGATGGATTTATACAGGTTTTTAGTTTTTATTTGTTTAGGCTCTAATCGCGCGTTCCTGTTACATGTTAACAGCACATAGCTATAGTGTGATCTCACAGTTTGAGTCAGTACTGAATGGCATCAGCTTTGCTGTTTTTTTTTTCGGGGGTGGGGGGGGGGGGCTGTTGTAGCCTCCTTCAATAGTTACCTGATAATTTTTAGTTATTTATCTATTCATTCGTTAATCTGTTTCTTTCTTTCTTCCTTTATTATATGTTTGTTTTCTTGTTGTTTTTTTTAATTACTAACGAAGATTTTGGTAAATGTTTATAATGTTCTTTTCTTTTCGATGTTAAAAAATATTACCAGCTTTGCTGTTTTTTTTCGCGGGGGGGGGGGGGGGTTTGGGGGGGGGGCTGTTGTAGCCTCCTTCAATAGTTACCTGATAATTTTTAGTTATTTATCTATTCATTCATTAACCTGTTTCTTTCTTTCTTTCTTCCTTTATTATATGTTTGTTTATTCTATTGAGCTTTTAGCATGTTATATCTTTCTTGCCATCAGCACTCCAGTTTTAAACCTTGAGGTCAATGTAAAACCATACAAACATGATATCAGAAAGGAACGTGTGCAACTGGGCATGTCTCAAAATATGGGCCTGAACCAACAATGTCTTTTATTACCGACTCATGCCAGGCACCACATATGGAAACCAAAAACAAAATAAAACAACAACAAAAACAACAACGAGAAACAAATTCCCACAATAAACATCAACCACAACAACCAGCAAACGAAACAAATCAATCGTACTTGATATTAAGCTTTAACCTTTCCAAATTACCTGCGTGGAAGACAATCATGACATAAAGAAGCAGAGACAGAGATGATGAGCAGCATATCGATTTTAAATTCTGTCTTGTCAAAATATGGCTGCAGCAATGATCACTAGACACCAGAAAGAAACGAAAATAAGATGATTAGTCGTAGAATAATGAGGCTCATTATGTAGTTGCTCGCACTAATCGAAAGACAGTATCTCTGTTATTGCACATCATGTTTTTAATTATACATCTGCATTTCTGTACCTCTTCATCCATCCCCAGTTTTGTGCCTCTGTTACGTCAGTGCAATCTCATTAAAGTTATTATTCTCCCATTACAAATTGGCGGTGCTGCATATTAAATAATTATATAAATTGAGAATAATTATCTCAATGAATCATGTCTGGACAAAAATCACTCGATTAATCGGATCGTTCTCTGAATAAACCGAGCCCTAAGCCTTTTTATTTCAAACAATGACATCATGATACTTGCCATGCACTAAGTTTCTCAGTGATTTAAGTGTTATTATTGGATTAACTGTAATTACGTTACAAGGTGTCCCCAGCAACTTGGCCATTTCTGACAAAAAAACAAAAAAACAACAGATTTCTCGATAACACAATTCCATTTTCTTCTAAATGTTTATAGCTGTCCCCCAGAAAACACTTCAGCCCTAAGAAGGCAATATACGTTTGAACAGTGAGTGTTGCAATTTTTAGATAGGAGAATGAATAAAATAAACAGAGCTGAAGTTAACGGGGCAAATCGCCTTCCTATTTCAGTCTGGGCATCTCTCCATAGCCAGTTTTTAATGAAAAGACATCTTCCTAGCTTACACTGTGGGAATGGGAAAACAGCAATATGAGAAGGATATCTAGGGAAACATAAAAATGCAAAAGATTTATTTATTTGACTTTCTCTCTCTCTTTCTCTCCCCTCCCCCTCACACATGATATAATATTAATAATCATATACACACAACATACATGCGCATAAGCACACACATACATGCGCATAAGCACACACATACATGCGCATATGCACACACATACACATAAACGCAAGCTCGCACACACTTGTATACACATACAAGCTAGATTACAATGCTGAAAAGACAGATTACCGTGCCTTTTAATAATTATTATATATGCCTGATAATTATTCACTTTCTTGTGAAGCACACAATACAGTTGTAGAGCAGAATTTCCCCAATCTCTACAGTCTGACTAAAGCACTTTTTGCTAAACAATGGAGGAAAACAGCGCCTGATATTGCTGACGGAATCATCTCTCTGTACTGTGATATAGCTAAGCCTTATAGTGTGACATAGGTTAGCCTGACAGACTTAATTAGTAACATAGCCAAGATCTCGGGAATCCTTACAAAAAACCTCTTCGTGGCATTTCATAGACTTTGCGATGATCTTGACAAATATCAAGGCCCTCGAGTCACTCAGGACCATTCCATTCCCATTGCATTTGCATTAAATTGCATCCATACAACAGATTAGAGGGTACAATTGAAACTCTTAGGAAGGAAAGAGTACAGGATTTCTTGGAAAGAACCCTCGTCAAACAAGTGCTTCGGCCCTTATCTTTTTCACACTCTGTGGTGGCATCCGAGAGCCCGCCAGAAAAAAGGAAACCATGTAAACAGACATACAGGCTTTTTTTTCTTTAAGGGCTCAGATTGAAATGCGGTTTGCAATGTATTCATTTTGTGCATGACTCAGTGATTACTAATAAATAGATACGTATATACTTAAGCGAACACATGAAAATGATCTTCACAATTAGATATGGAGTAGTGGAGTTCAAGGAGAATAATTAGAAAGATAATGAATAAGCAATAAGTATGTATAAGTTTGACATAAGGTAACGTTGATAAACACGTGCGTAACGATATAGCTGTCCATAATGACTGTCCTGGGGATCGGACTCATTCGAAGTCTTTTTTATCCCAGAACTGTCAACCACTGAACTCTGTGTTGTCGGCTGTTCTAGAACCTTTCAGGTCTTCTCATTATCAGCCGACAATTTTACAGTTCAGTGTTTAAGCAGCTGCTGGTGACATGAGAATTTAAAAAAAAAAAGAAAGACATAAACAGTATAAGCCAAGGTAATTAAAAATAAATAACTAGATAAGTAGATAACTAGATAGATAAATAACTAGATAAGTAGATAACTAGATAGATAAATAACTAGATAAGTAGATAACTAGATAGATAAATAACTAGATAAGTAGATAACTAGATAGATAAATAACTAGATAAGTAGATAACTAGATAGATAAATAACTAGATAAGTAGATAACTAGATAGATAAATAACTAGATAAGTAGACAACTAGATAGATAAATAACTAGATAAGTAGATAACTAGATAGATAAATAACTAGATAAGTAGATAACTAGATAGATAAATAACTAGATAAGTAGATAATTAGATAGATAAACAACTAGATAAGTAGATAACTAGATAGATAAATAACTAGATAAGTAGATAATTAGATAGATAAATAACTAGATAAGTAGATAACTAGATAGATAAATAACTAGATAAGTAGATAATTAGATAGATAAATAACTAGATAAGTAGATAACTAGATAGATAAATAACTAGATAAGTAGATAACTAGATAGATAAATAACTAGATAAATAGATAATTAGATAGATAAATAACTAGATAAGTAGATAACTAGATAGATAAATAACTAGATAAGTAGATAATTAGATAGATAAATAACTAGATAAGTAGATAACTAGATAGATAAATAACTAGATAAGTAGATAACTAGATAGATAAATAACTAGATAAGTAGATAACTAGATAGATAAATAACTAGATAAGTAGATAACTAGATAGATAAATAACTAGATAAGTAGATAACTAGATAGATAAATAACTAGATAAGTAGATAACTAGATAGATAAATAACTAGATAAGTAGATAACTAGATAGATAAATAACTAGATAAGTAGATAACTAGATAGATAAATAACTAGATAAGTAGATAACTAGATAGATAAATAACTAGATAAGTAGATAACTAGATAGATAAATAACTAGATAAGTAGATAACTAGATAGATAAATAACTAGATAAGTAGATAATTAGATAGATAAATAACTAGATAAGTAGATAATTAGATAGATAAATAACTAGATAAGTAGATAACTAGATAGATAAATAACTAGATAAGTAGATAACTAAGATAAATAACTAGATAAGTAGATAACTAGATAGATAAATAACTAGATAAGTAGATAACTAGTTAGATAAATAACTAGATAGGTAGATAACTAGATAGATAAATAACTAGATAAGTAGATAACTAGATAGATAAATTACTAGATAAGTAGATAACTAGATAGATAAATAACTAGATAAGTAGATAAATAGATAGATAAATAACTAGATAAGTAGATAACTAGATAGATAAATAACTAGATAAGTAGATAAATAGATAGATAAATAACTAGATAAGTAGATAACTAGATAGATAAATAACTAGATAAGTAGATAACTAGATAGATAAATAACTAGATAAGTAGATAACTAGATAGATAAATAACTAGATAAGCAGATAACTAGATAGATAAATAACTAGATAAGCAGATAACTAGGTAGATAAATAACTAGATAAGTAGATAACTAGATAGATAAATAACTAGATAAGTAGATAACTAGATAGATAAATAACTAGATAACTAGATAAATAAATAACTAGATAAGTAGATAACTAGATAAATAAATAACTAGATAAGTAGATAACTGGATAGATAAATAACTAGATAAGTAGATAACTAGATAAATAAATAACTAGATAAGTAGATAACTACATAAATAAATAACTAGATAAGTATATAACTAGATAAATAAATACTAGATAACTAGATAAATAAATAACTAGATAAGTAGATAACTAGATAAATAAATAACTAGATAAGTAGATAACTAGATAGATAAATAACTAGATAAGTAGATAACTAGATAAATAAATAACTAGATAAGTAGATAACTAGATAAATAAATAACTAGATAAGTAGATAACTATGTCAAGGTTAAAGTACATTTATACGAGACTTGTTTATTTCATGTCATCATTGATTTTAGCCAGTGCAAACGTCCTTGAACTAGTCCCGTGGACAGTTTGTTTTTGAAGCGTTTTTTCTTAGAGATGGAAAGAAAGTGGGGCAAGATAGAACGAATGGATAAGTTAACAAGTGACGGTGCAGTTTTCGACCCCGTGGGTTTGGGTGTGCTTTAGCAAGGAAAGACAGGGCGAATAAGGAGTGAATAAATTCGTACATAAAACGTTTAGGGTGTAGAGACTTTGCGAACGGTTTTGATATGCTTATTTGCAGCCGGCCGCATAGTATATAAGCGCGGCCATTCTTATGTTTGCACTCCATGCAGCGTAAATTCCTATCCTGCGAGGGGGTCGGCCAGGGTTCTGCCAGAGAGAACCAGAGAGACTGTTAAGCCAAGTCTATGGCATTGATAGACTTTGGAGTGAGCCATACGCTATCATGAATTGAACTACTGCTATTGTTTACTGCTCCCCTGATCTCGTGTCAGGGGCTAATCGTAAGTCCTACCTCCTGTTTCGACGATGAACGTGAATCTGACATTACGTCTTCAGTAAAAGTGCTACCAAAGGATGCAAGACTCCAATGTGTACTTGCAATTAAGATCTAGCATGAGTGTCTGATATACACAATTGTAAATTGTAATTGATGTGTCTGGATGAGGCTGGGGATTGCCAGCCCATCCTAGAGCAGATCTAGATCTATCTTAACTACGTCAGTGTGTTTTGACGGCTTGATCCTTTGTAATTAACTTACTGAGTGAATATTGTCGTCTGAGACATAAGAATAGTATGTGTGAGATAGTAGGCAGATTATTTTCCTGAAGATAAATATTTATTAAGTAAACTGTGAATGAGTCAGAATGATATGGAGTTTCTAATCTTTTGAGAACCTAGAGGAGACTTCTAGTTAGCTATTATATTATTCTCATTTGATGCTGCTGATGTTGTCCTTTTAATATGGAAGTAGACGAAATTGTTAGGGAATAATAAGTAAATAAATTTGTGGCCCTGCAGGTCTGTTGATAAAAACCATTCAGATTGTTATTAGTATGTGGCATGGTATGGCAGAGTAACTTGTAAAACCTCTCGATCTATTAAATGCAGTCGAACACCTAAAATACATTTGAGCACAGTAATCCCTATTCGTAACAAACTAGATAGATAAATAACTAGATAAGTAGATAACTAGATAAATAAATAACTAGATAAATAAATAACTAGATAAGTAGATAACTAGATAGATAAATAACTAGATAAGTAGATAACTAGATAAATAAATAACTAGATAAGTAGATAACTAGATAAATAAATAACTAGATAAGTAGATAACTAGATAAATAAATAACTAGATAAGTAGATAACTAGATAGATAAATAACTAGATAAGTAGATAACTAGATAAATAAATAACTAGATAAGTAGATAATTAGATAAATAAATAACTAGATAAGTAGATAACTAGATAAATAAATAACTAGATAAGTAGATAACTAGAGAAATAAATAACTAGATAAGGAGATAACTAGATAAATAAATAACTAGATAAGTAGATAATTAGATAGATAAATAACTAGATAAGTAGATAACTAGATAGATAAATAACTAGATAAGTAGATAATTAGATAGATAAATAACTAGATAGATAAGTAAATAACTAGTTAGATAAATAACTAGATAAGTAGATAACTAGATAGATAAATAACAAGATAAGTAAATAACTAGATAGATAAATAACTAGATAAGTAGATAATTAGATAGATAAATAACTAGATAAGTAGATAATTAGATAGATAAATAACTAGATAGATAAGTAAATAACTAGATATATAAATAACTAGATAAGTAGATAATTAGACAGATAAATAACTAGATAGATAAGTAAATAACTAGATAGATAAATAACTAGATAAGTAGATAACTAGATAAATAAATAACTAGATAAGTAGATAACTAGATAGATAAATAACTAGATAAGTAGATAATTAGATAGATAAATAACTAGATAGATAAGTAAATAACTAGATATATAAATAACTAGATAAGTAGATAATTAGATAGATAAATAACTAGATAGATAAGTAAATAACTAGATAGATAAATAACTAGATAAGTAGATAACTAGATAAATAAATAACTAGATAAGTAGATAACTAGATAGATAAATAACTTGATAAGTAGATAACTAGATAGATAAATAACTAGATAAGTAGATAACTAGATAAATAAATAACTAGATAAGTAGATAACTAGATAGATAAATAACTAGATAAGTAGATAATTAGACAGATAATTAACTAGACAGATAAGTAAATAACTAGATATATAAATAACTAGATAAGTAGATAATTAGATAGGTAAATAACTAGATAGATAAGTAAATAACTAGATAGATAAATAACTAGATAAGTAGATAACTAGATAAATAAATAACTAGATAAGTAGATAACTAGTTAGATAAATAACTAGATAAGTAGATAACTAGATAGATAAATAACTAGATAAGTAGATAACTAGATAGATAAATAACTAGATAAGTAGATAATTAGATAAATAAATAACTAGATAAGTAGATAACTAGATAGATAAATAACTAGATAAGTAGATAACTAGGTAGATAAATAACTAGATAAGTAGATAACTAGATAGATAAATAACTAGATAAGTAGATAACTAGATAGATAAATAACTAGATAAGTAGATAACTAGATAAATAAATAACTAGATAAGTAGGTAACTCGATAGATAAATAACTAGATAAGTAGATAACTAGAAATAAATAACTAGATAAGTAGATAACTAGATAGACAAATAACTAGATAAGTACATGGTAAGGAAAAAAAATATAGAGAGGAGGTAGCCACAAGCGATGCCAGGATGTAATCCATTATTAATGTTCACTGTTAACATTTTCTAACCAAATAGTGATAATACAGTATCAGCAGTAACATAATAATAGTAGACTATGAGTACGAGTGTACATTAGCTTTACTTCATGCACCTTGAAATACATGTACCAGGGTACAATTGAAACTCTTAGGAAGGAAAGAGTACAGGATCTCTTGAAAAAGAACGCTCGCCAAATATGTGCTTCGACCCTTGACTTTTTTACACTCTGTGGTGGCATCAAGGGGCCGTCAGGAAAAAGGAAACCATGTAAACAGACAGACAAGCACTTGTCGCTCCTCATTCAGGAAGAAAATGGAACCCCTTCGCAGTGTTCAATTCTAATTAGTGTCTCAATGAAGCATTTTGTCGTAGGCAACGAGCTGTGAAACATGTAGCTACCTAGTTAATCAGAACACAAATTCTCGCGAAGAGACAGACCCACATACTAATTACACACGAGAAATTTTTGTACACATTTTGCAAATTTTCTTACCCGCTTGTTTCAACCTTCGTGCATTTTAACGTAATAGTAAGGAGTGCCATTTGGCTTCCAAAGTATAATTATACAACATGTTGATATAGTGCACATTATTCAGGATAATGGATCTTGAGCCATGTCTCGAGCTTGGTTCTTGTCTGTTCCAACTCCACTTTTTGCACAACTGAGAAATTCGACGTTAAATGTTTGCGGCTTTAGTTATTCTGATAAGGAGTTAGAATGAATCGGAACTGTGAAACAGTTTGGCAATGGCCACAGCGCATTTAAAACAAGTGTCAAAGTGTGCATTTGTTTGACCTCTTCTACACACTAAAAGATCTCCAGATTTTTTATCTCCAGAAAATGGAGATAAAAACAAACAAGAACTGAGGTCACCACAAGACAACAAATCCAAAGTTCAGAGTGCAATGAACCTAATAGTTCATCTGCCGCATGTGAATGTGAACGAACTACACTTCTTGACATGTTGACAGATCAATAGGATCTGCGTGGACAGAGGCAGAATAATACGAATTCATTACCCCTGCCAGTAGACTTGTCCTCAATATCGTGTTGCGGAAGTCGGAGATCATCTGCCTTTAAATATGGATGCAATTTGTAGTTTCCCTTTTCCATGTCTCGACCGAGAGGAATTCCATGCCACTCAAACTTAACCACCTGTGGCAAATAAAAGACGTTTAAGCATTTATTAATCATGCTGGTGTTGAGATTTACTGGCGTAGAAAGTCCAACCTACCGTCTATACTGCCGCCGATTACAAAAGAATAAACGACGAGAAAATTCATGATACATACTGTCACGTGCGAGTGAGCGAGGATCAGTAGTTACGAGAGGATGGGGTGAGAATAAAGTTAACCCACGGCCACGGGGTAAGGAAAAGCGTGCATGTTGTGAGGGGGGGGGGGTCTGAATGAGGCGAGAGCGCTGAATTACTATCACTGCACACTAAGACGTCCTAGGGAACGGACGCAGGAGAAAGCCCAGAGGGCGAACATAAGGAGAGCAGTCGGAAGACTTGGGAGAGTGTTTTTCCAGTGATGACTGGTAGGTGGAACGATGATTGATAATAGTAATGATTGATGTATTATATTCGTCTATGACCATGATGTAAATAAGTATATGTGAGGAATGTGGAAGTCCTTGATACTGTATATAGCAATGTGCGCCATGAGCGATAGATGTAAGTTGAGTACATGGATTTGTAGCGAGAGTGAGTATTGTGTACTACGGTGGAGGTGTGTTACCGTAAGATGTGTGGTGAGTGAAATGTGAACTATTGTGTGTACGCTTCATGAGTTGTAAGGAGGGGTGAAGTGAATAGAAGTGGTATGGTATTATACCCAATGTAATGTTATTCTTGTAGGTGTCGGGGACGGGCCGAAGAGCCGCCTCGGTGAGCACAGGGGATAGGCCAGCATAGGGCCGGAGGCCACACATAGGCCAAGAGTGAAGCTGTCGGTGCGGACAGTAGAGGCACATGAAGTCGTGGCAGTCTGGCCACAGACAGGGACGTATATATGATCGTGAATGTGCTATTGAATGATAATGTACTATTGCCATGTTGATGTGCTATTGAAATGATAATGTGCTATTGCCATGTTGAGGTGCGATTGGAATGCTAATGTGTTATGGCAATAGGAAGGTGCTATTGAGAGACTGCGGTGCCAGTGAAATGTTAATGTGCTATTAAGACTCTGAGAGGAGAGGCTGAGGCCGAAGTGCCTTTAGAAAGTAACTACCGAGTTGTGGACCCGAGGAAGAGTGCATGTGGGAATAAGGCCGTTGGACGGCAGTTTAATTCAATAATATAATGTATGTAATTGCACTTAGATCTTTATCTTTATGTATAATAAATGTGTGAGTCTGATGGGTTGTTCTGTTAAGTGTATACTTGTTCGTTCGTGATTGTTGTCCTGCTATAAATATTGCATCTCCCAGTCTGGGATTTGTGACACATACATCATCAGCATCATCATAAACATCATCATCATACATCATCGACAGCAGCAAACTCATAAAACAATATTAACGAAATTCGTAATTTTCATTTCACAGGTATGTCGAAAAATGTGTACCCTTTTGATCACTAATTTGTTACACAAAACAAACCAGTTCAGAATTAGGTTATTGACAATGGTTCGAATTTTTCGCGTTAAGCTGGGTTTTCATGTGCACGAAAACGGAAGCGGCCAAGGAAGCGTCAAAACCCTTCAAATATTGAAATAGAAAGAATTTCTTTGTGTGTACGGAAACGCTGTTGCCGCACACATAGAAACACTCTTTCTTTTAAAACATGATTGCGTTTTGCCCTTTTCATATCCGTACACATGAAAACCCAGCTTTAGGCACATTTTTCTCTACGTCGACACTGTATAATTTCAATATTAGAATGATGACTGCAATAACGCTGTATGATACTATGCGGCATAGTGCCGAGCTACTGATAAGGCACAGCTGTCGGGGCGCCAATCAAGTTGTAGTAACCTTACAAGCCTTTTCCTTCACCCAAAACAAACATGATGGCGCCACTACTTCCGGAAACGCCCTTATCATTGCATCAAAAAAATAATGCAACCACAGGACCAAGACCCTTTGTGACTCATACAGCGGATTTGATTATTTGGATGGGATTTGTGTATGTATTTGTGTGTGTGTGTGTGTGGAGAGGGGGGGGGGGGGGAGAAAATCAGGACAGTTTAACCCTCCAGTATCCAGTGTTCTATTTTGGAATCCGCGCCACCTGGTATCCATTGTTCTAAATTTGGGAACACTTTCTGAATTATCAACAAATCCAATTTAGTAATAAAATTTTATATTATAATAATAATATGTTGTGTATTTGTTTGACCACTACAAATCAGTAATGTAAGTTTGGAAAGTTATGGGTTAGGCAGTCAGTATCTGGTCACTAGATGGTATATTGTAGATAAAGACGTAAAAACCATATATTCGTATTCTGAAGGCAGCGAATCTACGTGATATCATTTTCTCAAATCTGATATCAGTTTCCAATAAGAAAACCATTACTGAACTATTATTATCTTTAAAGAAATTATGTCTTTACATTTGGTAAAATTTAGCTTAGTGTAACCAATTTTCATAATAAAAATAATAAAAACATTTGCGAAGAGCATAAACTGTATCCTATTCAAATCAGATAGAACGCCACATTAAATTTGTTTGATACTCAAGCAGTTGATCTGTTCATCAGCTTGTGGCATTGATCATCGAATGCCAGTCTGTTGATTTTAGTTTCTATTTTATACATAACTTCCGATCAATTTGCCAATCGATAAATCGGTCGTGTTGCCAATCGGTACCTTCAATCTGTTGACTTGTCTAAGGATATATTTTTTTTGTTTTTTTGTCTGGACATAGTAGGTCTGTTAGTTATTCTGTCTCCAATCAGTCGAACACTCATCAATTCGTTCATGTTTTATTGATCTGTAAATATGTCTGTCTATTGTGTGTTGATGATTTCGTTGTTTGTTTGTTGGAATACCTGCTGATCAAACAGAAAAACGTAAATAGCGAAAAGAAAAGACAGAAAAACTGCGTAAGACATATTATGTTTCGAAAACAATTATATTTGTACATTTGAACAGATGACTACATTTAAAATGCAATAATACGTTTGTGACATCTGTGCTTTCAAATCAAGTACTCTCTCTATCTTCTTAACCCCGTCCTAACACAGAAAGAGACCATAGGAGCATACCATACATCCAACATCCAGTCTTAATGATCAAAAGCAGTGTCATGTTAACATAGGAAGCAGCTTATCCCGGTACCAATTTACCCGCTGCTGCTAGTTGATCAGCAAAGGAAGGACGCATACTTAATCACAAGAAATACCGAAGTTTACACTGTCTTCACCCCATTGTTCATTGGAATTAATGAAATGAGGAAGGAAACAGATAATTCTAATCACAGGGAACAAGCTGAGCAACACTGAGAGAAACTAGTTCAAGGCAGCGGCACCGAATCTTGAAAACAGATAACCTGTCTTTTGTACTTCCAGTTCAATATCAATGTAAAGCTTACAGGGTTACAACTGTTCATCGCCTGGGACCTTTGTGTTAATCCCTGTGGATTTTATGTGTGGAGGGTTGGTGTGTGTGTATGGGTGGCCGGGGGGGGGGGGTGGGTATGATGATAGCCTAAATGTTTACCATCTGTGATGGTCTGTCTTATGCAAGAATGCAAATACAGGTGCTAAATTTTATACAAAAAGGAAAGTTAATATAGCGGAAGCCTGATTTGTCTTCCTTTTCCTTTGCGTTTTATTGAATCGTTTCTGTTTTGTTTCTTACGCGAGGCTTTTCTACGTACAACTTTTGGCCACATTTTGAATGTACATTAATTTGCCACTGTGATGCACTTTTCACTTCCAAAATAAAAATCCTATCTTGATTTTTATTGGGAGGGGGGTGGGGGAGCAGGAAGAGGTGAGAAACGGTGTCTATGAGTATGTTTGTATTCAGAGACAGGGGGAGGAAAACGAGAGACCGGATGTAATGAAATGGAAGCGCTAATTGTGTTTGCCGAAGGCGTCAACCGGGAGAATTCCGATTACCATTAATGTAATATTTCATCCTTGTTCCTAACTTATCCTTCGCTCGCCCAAGGCGACGACAGTTTGGGTGAACCAATTAGAAGAAAAGTGGTATTTGTCAGCGCATTTCACCATCATAGAACTTCCGCATCGTCTCAAGAATATGCTGTAATCATATCACTCTGTAGACTAGTCTATCGTGATCTTTCAAGAAAGAATCCGTCCCAGGATTGGCTCACTCGAAATGTTTCACTGATTTTCTGAGTAAACCACAGTGACTCCTGACAAAGACTGGTTTATGAACAAAATCAATGCTGGCACTATTAGGTCATCAGAAATATCAGGTTGAAAAAATATAACTTTAAAAAAAATGAAAACATAACACGGAGAAGTTCTGTTAAAGCTAGCTTAACCGAACTTTAAATCAAACCAACTCTTCTGTGTACGAAGCCTGAAGATCTAAAGAGCATTATTAGAAGTTAAGAGCTGGTTGCATTTAGAAGGACAAGGGACGCTGGATGGAGGGGAAATCGCTGAAATGGAAAGCTGGAAGGGAGGAAGGGAGGAAAGTGAAGAGGAAAAAAAACAAAAACGAACAAAAAAACCTCACACGATCGACGTCATGAACAGCTCATAGACAGAGTACGACGGAAATGACAGAATTTTCGCCTAGGGCAGGACAGAAATTGCTGGTGACGGAAGTGGCAAGTTACGCTCAGATGAGGGAACTGGGGTGTGATAGAGGAAAGTGATTTTTAAGGAAGAGAAGATGGGATGAGGCTGTGGTTGAGATTTCCATCGAAGGGAGAAGACGTGACAGAAAAACGTATGGAAAAAAACTGACAGAAATTTGTGCTGTTTATACTGTAATCTAATTCTGTCAAAACTGCCAATATGTCCCCTGGGTTTCCATAATTATAACCAAACAAATTCACAGTGTCAGACATGTTTATTTTCAGAAGGCAATATACTTTTTAAGAGTACCCTGATTTACTTCTTGCTACCCACGAAAGTGGAACCGTGGGTCATTTTCTTTTCTAATACTATACAGGAGGGCTTCTGATTTCGAGGCAACATATCTCGTAGGGTGTCCATGATTATACCAAATAAATTCACAGTATCAAAATTATTAAAGGAAACGAGCTGCCAGACATGTTTACTTTCAAACAGATAATATACTTTCAAAGTGTACCTTGATTTCCTTCACCATGTCCAAGAAAACAGAACAATTGATTACTTTCTTTTTAAAACTACATAGGAGGGCTTCCGATTTCTTTGCAATATCTGGCGTAGGTGTCCATAATTACTATCGAATAAATTCACGGTATCAAGATTATTAAAGAAAACGAGATGTCAGGCATGTTTACTTTCAAACAGATACTTTCTAAGTGCAACTTACGAAAGTGGAACGGTGGGTTATTTTTCTTTTTAAAACCACACAGAATGGCTTTCGATTTTTGAATCAGTGTGGAATAAAGAGTTCGAAGAAGAATGTTTCTCTTGTATAACTTTCAGGGTTGAATTCAACTTCATTTCCTGTGCCTCCCTCTCAATGCCACACTTTCCATTCAGAAGAAAAATCTTTCGTATGTCCTTGACATTTTCAGCCCCGCAGATTAATTGAAGACTATGAACAAATCCGCGATATATACAAAACAATGAGTTTGTGCGAAGGTCTTTAGTTGTAAATTGCAACATTTTCGAGCCAGGAATCTATGTCCGCCCACTTTGTGTTCTAGATGGAAATAGAGTCTTAATGTATGTCTGTTGAGTTGTCGCTGAGTTTGAGGGGGGAAAGAATCGCTGAGAGGGTTGGGGAGAACCTCAAATAGTTTACAGTACCTATATTTTTTAATTGGAAGCTAGATTAAGTCGGATGGAATATACAGGTTTTTAGGGTTTTTTTCTTAGTTTAGGCTCAAATCGCTCAAATTGTGCACCCTGTTAACAAGTATATAGCTATATTGTGATTTCAGTTTGTGTCGGTGCTGAATAGCATCAGCTTTGCTGTTGTGTTTGTTTTTTGGGGGGACGGGGTGGGGGGGTGGGGGGGGGGGACTATTGCAGCCTCCATCAATAGTTACCTGATAATTTTTATTTATTTATTTATTTATTTATTTGTTTTTTTTATTTATTCATTCATTCATGCATCTGTTTCTTTCTTTCTTTCTTCCTTTATTATAATATAACATATTATGTCTGTTTGTTTTATTGGGCTTTCAGCATGATATATCTTTCTTAGACACGATTTTGTCATCAGCACTCTAGTTTTAAACCTTGAGGTCAATGTAAAACCATATAAAATTAATATCAGAAAGGAACTTGTCCAACTGTGCATGTCTCAACATCTGACATTAGCTCTTGTTTCTTCTATCTCCATTTTCTGAAGAAAAAAAAACTGGACATCTTTTAGTATGTAGAAGGCGTATAACAAATGCACACTTTGACATTTTATTTGTTTAAAATGGGCTGTGGAGATTTTTGGGTGACATTTCCTGTTTTTAGTGCGTTCAAAATGCTATGACTAGCGTGGGTCCAGTTCGGGTGCCACCCACTCAGACCTGTCTGTATGGGCAGCATACAATACTTTTCTATTCTCTAACATGATACATTTTCCCTTTATTTTCTCTCAATTATTGGTAGCAAGGAATTATTTAACAAGCCGCCGTGTTAGAGGAATGATGCAAAGATAAAATATTGACTCTCCAGCAACTGCCAAGAATGCAAGTCTTGCATTATTCAGGACATCCTGCTTGAAAATGGCATGACATTAATATCAATGGACATTTTTGTCAGTCAATTGTCCTATATTGAAAAAGTCCGAGCTGTGGTCTTTTGTGTCAGCCTAACCACTGGTGTAAATGTTTTATGATTGGCTGACCATGACGTTTAGATACGCCAAGTGTGGAGTTAAAAATGTCTAACTGTGAAATATCAATATTTGCCATTTACATCATCATATTTCTTATCTGTGTCCACCGCCCACTCATGAAAACTCAATCTGTGTGGCGAGAGAGAGACAAAGAGAGAGAGAGAGAGAGAGAGAGAGAGAGAGAGATAGAGAGAGAGAGAGAGAGAGAGAGAGAAGGAGAGAGAGAGTGAGAGAGATAGAGAGAGAGAGAGAGAGATCGAGTAAGGGAAGGGGGCGAGTAAATGAGCGAGTGTGTGTGTGTGTGAGAGAGAGAGTGAGAGAGAGAGAGAGAGGGGAGATTATGTCCACTAAAAAAAGAAAATCATATGTGGATGAATGCACAGGAGATACGTTTGGTTAGCACATTATGTAGTTGTAACGGAATCTGACTTGTCAAACGATGTGTCCGAAATAAAAACAGAATGTTTTCAGCCACGGATTACTCAGATGGACTTGGAAACATCTGACTCTTGTGAATTTGGACCTGGTCATTTCTCAAAGGGGCAAGAAATCTTAGAAATGATTGGGTTTGTTTCTGTCAATGCTGTTTATCTCATCTTTTCTGCATATTCAGCAAAACTGATTATGTCCACTGGAATCCTTTACGGGACATTTCTATCATGTCCTAGTTTTATCATTTATTCCAAAGCCAAAATTGCTGGCTTAAACTGATGAAAAGTACACCTATGATGATTTCTATTGTACAGAACTCGCCACTATGTCAGTAACTCAACGTTCATGTATTGGCTGAAACCCAAGTGAAGCACAGGAAAGAAAGAAAGGCGAAGAAGAAGAATAACAACAACAAATGAAAGGAAGGACTACATCTTTAAACGACAATCACTGTTGGTCTTTGGAAGAATTTTGTTGAAAAGTGCAAACAGAAGCAGCGTTTATACCAAGACTTGACAAAGGCGAAAGCCGAAAATTTGTGTATTTTCTGTCTTCTCTTTAGTTTGCTTTGTATTGTTTGGGTTTTATTTCTCACACGGGGCATTGCAACATACAACCTTTTCTTTTTGCCCAATTTTGACTTTGCTTATAGCCCTGCTGCGACCTCACAGTTTTTCTGTGGTTTTTATGATATTTCGTGAATTTTATACCAAGACATGCTCTGTCCTCATCATTAATCAACCAAACAGTCATCACCATTTTTCAAAAATAATTTTTATTATCATTTTGATCCTCATACTTAATACATGGTATAAATTTACACTCGATTCAATAATTTTATAAAATTAATATCGTGGATGTTGAAGCAGAACAGCACACATTCTCTTGGATTACAACCACCGTCAATATTGTTGCAACTGCTCTCATCATCTTTCCCAACCACAGAGTGATCGTACTAAACATACATGATTGTGCAAGCTTTCAAAACGATCATCATTCAACCATACAATAGAAGAAAAAATCTTCACGCCAGTCATTACAAATGAAAGGAACTCTATACAAACAAAATCTATGATTTACAAGTAAATCATTATTTTAGAAGTATTACTTCTTGTTTTCATTGGCTCCACTTTGAAATAATGGAAACTGAACTTTTGAATAACATTAAAACTACTTTACAGCAAACAAAATTTTCGGAAAAGAACTAGAAATATGTTCAAGTCAGAGAAATATTATACATGTATTACATGATAAGGGTTAACAATAGACAAGAATTTTCAGCAGGAGTTCACATAGGCCAACATCCAAAAACAAAAGAAACATAATAATTATATCACACAAAGTAAAAAACAAACAGGATATAAAATTGAAATGTGGAAGAAAAAACACATCCCCATCATATTTAGCAAAGCCCCGCGTTAACAACAAATGAGAAAAAAAAAATATTTTTAAAAAATGAAATCAGGACGAAAATGACATGAAACCCGACAAAATAAACACCATTTAAAAAAAAAATATATATACATGTATAAACATCAAACGTGGTAAACATTTTCATATCTGCTCTTTAAAATTATCACAGACAATGTGTACTTTACAGCTATATCAAGAAATAGTTTTTTTTTCACTCTGATGCGTTAGGCTTGCTCAGAGTGACCAGTTATCTGTTTTGTTTTGTGAATATTTAAACTCTGCAAAAGAAAAAAATTAACATTAAAAGCCATAGAATATCTACGCCCCAACAAATGACTCTCTCTTTACATCAGTTGACTTGTATAAAGTTACACAAATTATAATGTGTTATTCGCATTTATTACAGTACTAGTTGAGTACCTGTTGGATGAACAGGTTTGTGAAGGTTTTTTTGGGGGGGGGGGGGTAAAACTTAAGAGGCCTGTGAACTAAGAAAGGCATTAATGCTGCATAGATAGCTTATAAGAGAGATGCAACAACAAAGGACAACACTTCAGACACCACTTCAGACCGAAAGGAATAAGAACAAAAGCCGAGATGCGTAGGGTCATCTCCAAAACTCAGAGATAGGACAGTACACAGTGTGCGGTGGTTCTCACGGAAAATTTTCAGGAAGTGATGATGTCATAAAAACCTACAGCATGTCAATGAGCCTAGTGAAAATTGGGGAAACAATAAATTTCCAATTAAAAAAACTACACCGATTTGAGACTTCTATTAAAAACTGTGCACCCTTGCATCCATTCTGATGCACCATATAATATTTGAAATCTGAGTGTTGAGTGGTTCAGAAGCCTTTTGCAACGAAAAATCTCAAGTCCACAAATATATATAGTATAGATATAGATGAACGTAGCCTACTGTAGTATAAACCCCATCGTTGTCCTTCAGCGTCAGTATTCACATTAGGGGATGACAATTTATTATACATAATAATAATAATAATTAAGATCATTTATATAGCGCCCAATCCAAACAATTTGACTAAGCGCTTTACAGAAAGTCTTGTTCTCTCCATCTGCAACTCACCCTCTCTCTCTAATTATTCAAACACGGCTGCATACACTCTTATGTATAGATATACATGTACATTGTATACGTGGACAAATACACATAACATACCATAAGGCAGAAATTAAACAATAAAACAGCAAAAATAAAAATGAATTGAGAAAATTAATGGATTCGGAATGAGACTTCATAACTGAAAGTGTTTTTAAAAAGGTGGGGTTTTAGACCTATATTGAATTTTGACTCGGTAGATGCTTCTCGCAATGAGATTATGAGGTTAACTTAAAAAAAAAAGCATGAACAGGAATCACAGGAGGATAACAACACAGATAACTCACTTTTAGTAAGATAGAGTTAAAATTCACACATAACGCACCAAGGAGAAAGAACAATTACAAAGAAGCACAAAGTTTCATATTTGGAAAGATGAAACATAACATACAATTATAAACTATGCATGATTTACGTATACATAACATGGCGAGCTGCATAAATGATAAGATAAGATAAGATAAGATAAGATAAGATAAGATAAGATATGACTTTATTATTCTGTTTCCAGGAAATTTGTTGTCACCGCATCAGTAACAGTACAACAGCAAATACAATATCTAAGACCTACAAGTCTTTAACGCCTACCGCACACACACGTATCAATTTCTGTAAATTCGAGAAGCGTTAACACACGAAGCAATATTTTGCTGTTTTTTTAAAATTTTTTTTTGACGTTTCTATAAATTAATCCAAAAATCCATCACCTACAGTAAATCAAGTCCAGTGTTATTCAACATGAATGTAAATTAGTCAAGATTTGACATAGGGAACGGAATGTTGCCTAAACTGCCAGAGGACTGTTTGCCAGTCTTGAGGTACCTCAAAGTTATGCTGAAGAGCCTGCTCCATCCCTGTCCTCATCGTCTCGCTCCAAACGTCTCCGCTTAGCCGGTACAAGGTCACCTACCAGACCCGCTGCTGTGTTGAACAAGTTGATGGGCGAAGAACCATCAGTGATGAGGGTGGATTTCAAACCCAGAGCTTGCAGCATACGGACTTGCATGTCGGGACCAGCAGTGGCCATAGCCAGCAACGTGTTGCTGCCAATAGACTCAACCATCTGACTGAACTTGTTCACTTCAATGTTACTCATTTCTGTCAACTTCTCAATTTCCATCTTATTTTGCGCCCCAATGAAAGTCAGTTCGGCATTTCTGGCCTGGGTCAATCGTTGAAGTTCTGACTCTGAATCGATTGCAACAGCTTCGGACTTCAGGCGGGATTGAGCAACTGCTGCTTCACCTTCAATTTTGGCTGCCTCAGCCCGGCTCTGAGCCTCGGCCTTAGCTTGGCCAGTGCTCTCCACAGCAGCACTATTTGCCTGAAGTTCCAGCAACTCTTTACGGGCCTTTTCAGCCTCGGCCTCATCAGTTATTTTCTGTCGTTCAAGCCTCCCCTTGGCTTCCTGCTCCAAACGCAGGGCTTCATGTCTTGCTGCTGCTTCCTGTGAGTTTGTTGTAATCTCAATAGCAAGCTGAACAGATTTCACTAATGCATCTCTTGTCCTTTGATCTACAGGCTCTACTGATTGAATGTCAACACTTGTGATGACTAAATTGTTCTGAGGGAATTTCAAGTTTTCTCCTATTTTGCCATCATGGAAACCAAACACTGATGAACGAATAATTTTGGCAGAGTTCTTGTGAAATTCGTCAAAAGGTACTTGAGCTACGGCTCCGCGGACACGAGAAGCAATTGCCTTGCAGGAATCGCCGACGAAATCTGGCACGCTGAAAAGCTTGGCTGATTCCTCTGGTGTTTTGTTGCTGACATCAAAGTGCCAGTTGTATGACAGCTGGAGAGACAGGCGGGCATGATCAGAGGTCTCCACCGTAATGATATCAGTGCAAAAATCTGGACCAAGCAGAAGACACAGCGCTTTGGTAACATTGTTTCTCTTCGGTTTACCACCGGACAGACTGAGCTGTGTAAACTGTTCATCCGGTCCCAGCATGACCAGTTCCGGTCCAAAGATGACTCGGGCTTTCTTCTCTTTGTAGTCGTAGATCTGAACTGCAGCATTGTGGGGTACTCTGAATGTCACCACACGTGTTTTGTCGCGAGCTCTGGGTGGTGATTCATCTGCTTTCCTGTTGCTTCTATCAGCTAAAGGATCTTTACTACTTGCTAATAACCCTTCAACGGTTTCTGGCAGTTGCTTCTCCCACAGCTCTTCATCCTCTTTAATCATGTAGGTGGCACCGGTGACTGCTCTAACTTTGCCCGTTTTTACATCTCTCACATAAATACCTTCGTTCTCGTCCAGTGGTATCGCTCGCCTCTTCATTATCACCTCTACTTCTACCGGGGGAAAATATTCTAAAGGACCTCTAATCATCCACCTATCACCTGGAAGACGCTGAGTAGGACCGTCCTTGAACTGTTCCGTAGCTCTTAACACAAGACCTTCATCCTCGCCCAGAATGTAAATATTCTGAATTCCCTTCTCCAGTTTCTCACCAGGCATAAGAAAGAAAGACTTTTCTCCTTTCACCAATTTCTTCTGCCCAAACTGAGGTTTTCCGTCAGCTCCGACTGGATCTAAGATAACACAGTACTGTCTGTTAGTCAGTGTTGTGATATTCACCACTCCAACAACCTCTTCATACACGCCCGGTATGTGAGCTTCTGTATCGTTCATGGTGATAAGCCATTCCTCTCCGTTCTTGCGTGTGATTCCAAAAGTGTCTTTAAATGTACCCAAAGCCTTCATATGCAAAGCCTTCTTATCGGTTAGAACATATGCGTGTACGCTGTCTACAACTTCCTCATGAGCTCCAGGCAGATATGCTCCGCTTTTCTTCACCAACCATTCTTCACCTGTCACTCTGGCAACTCCGTCCCTGTCCAAACATTCTTTCTTAGCTTTGAGTTTTATGGCCTGGTTAGGGGCAATAACTGTGGCACGCACAGTTTCCTCAACAACGGTCTCTTTTCTAGGAATATACGTTCCTGGTCCCTCAAACAGCCACTCATCTCCTGCCAGTCTCTGAGTTCCATCTTCTTCTTGGAAGTCCAGGATAGCTCGAATTCTTAGAGCAGAGTTTGCCGGGACAACTTTCAGAACATGGACTGGCTGTTTCAGAACTTCGCCTGGGTGTAGCGGAAACGGATCTTGGGCTAGTCGAATCTCTAGCTCGCCATACTTCAGCTTGGTCTGGCCTAGCCTGTCAATGACGGGATTCCCATCCTTATCCCGACAGACTGGATTTTCTATGGCACAGTAATGCCTTGGGGGTACAACCACCATTTTCTCTGGACCCAAAGTTACCCGTTGATTATCCTGGCGCACAAAGGTCTGTGGTCCTATTTCAATACGAGTAACATTTGTGTTCTGGTCCAGGACGTGAATGTAGTAGTAGGGAGGGATGCGGACAATGGCATTGTCATTCCGATCATGCCGGCGATAATCATCTTCATCTCGATCAAAACGGTGAGACCTGGAGGTGGACATGATGAAATATGGTTGTATGTACTGTTGGTTCCTCCGAAGACCTCCTGTATCAGCACAATTGGCAGTCTAGTGATGACAACACTGTCTCTTGTGTGGCCTCCTGGGAAAAGAAATAAATAAAATGAAAGATTAAAATTATAACAGAAGAAGTTAACGAAGTTAGAGAAGACCGGCTAGCACTGATTAAACATACTGGAATAAAACAATGTTAAGACTTGAAGCTACTAGGATCTTCCATCAATAAAACATCATGTTCCCTGTGTATTACTATCTTCTTCTTTTTTTCTTTTGTGATTTGTATTTAATATACATGTATAATTATATAGAAAATATCACATGCTCTTAATGGTTATAAACTTTCGTTTTATAAGTGCACCATTCGGACGAGGGATTATTCAACTTTTATGATGAAAGCACGCGTAGGTGACCCAGAAAACTGAAGTGTCTCTTACAGTCACATTTACATGTCAGACCATCAGAAACTCGTCTTACTATCATCAAATCAAGAAATAGGAAAAGACCCTGAAAGCAAACATTGTCGTCCTTACACCATGGCCTACTATTCTAGTATTTTTACTTTACTAGCATTCCTATACATTTCACATGCAGACATGTTACAAACTGACAATTTGCCAGGGGCTGAAGGGAACATGTTCGTTGTTGTTAAAGTAATTCTCACGTATGAAAGCTACCATAGCTGTCACCCGGGGACCCCCCCCCCACCCCCTTCCCTACCATAGATGTCACCCGAGGGCGCTTCCACCACCTCCCCTACCATTGCTGTCACCCGAGGGCCGCCCCCACTCCCTCCCCCTCCCTGCCCGGGCTAAAACATGTCCTGACCAAAAAGCCCTGTTCTCGTGTAGCTTGTTTACACATGCACGGTGTTAGAACACGCAACGGGTACCTAAAGCCGTGCAGGCTTTCTCTTTTCATGATGCGCGTTTTCAGAGCGGTCACGGCACTGCGTGTAAAAATAAATACATCCTGTGTGTGTTGCATTGCTGTTTAGCAATGGCTGCACATAAGTTGTTACCCTTCTTATAGAAGAAAATCCAAAAAAAAAAAAAAAATGTATTAGATCTATATTAATTATTATATATTTTAAAAATTCTTTTATAGAGCAAAAACACAGATCCAAGCGGGTACTGTAGCTAATCTTGCTGGGCTGATTTCAGAAATGAGCTTCCTTTAACGATCCGATAAACATTTGTTGATATGGTAAGCCCATTTTTTAATCCCCAGTAGCCCCGATGTTCAAGTCACGTAGATCTGGGCCACTCCTCGAAACACGCAGCGTTGAGTGACTAAAAATCGCTTCGTGCAGCGTATTCCGAAAACACCACACGGCTTCAGTTCGGCTTCTGGACAGCTTTCTACTCTCATGAGAACAGCTGGAGGCAAAATAGAAAGCAGCGGTTTCCAAAAACAGCCAGCAGACTTTTACCGGACAGAAACCGTCGCCGGAATAAGCTACATGAGAACAGGGCTTAAGAAATAATAATGAGACAGTACACACAGATCTACGCCCACCAACATTACCCTAACATCTAGATCTATCTAGGTCACAGTACCGGCAGGCTTACACAGCAAACATTCTCTTCTCAACGGACCAAATTCAGAGTAATTATTTACCTCTCCGCAGCTTAGTTGAACCGTGCCGATGGACGAAAAGTAAACAAAATCAACACTGATATTTCAACAGGCCGGCTGTGGCATATAACACTCGTATTCTAACACAAGCCTTACCTTGTTATTCCTGCATAAAAACAGTCCCTTCGAGCGATGCCTTCTTCTACTTTACCAAGGAAGAAAGGAATCAGCTTCAGTTCAGCGCAGGCCGGTGGAATTAGCAACATGTGCTTAGAATATCAGATCACGTACAGATTCTTTCAGTTGTACTGTGGCAGGGCCTACTCTTAGAAAGTACCAATGGCAAATATACTGATATGTAACAACCCTGCCTTCGAACCCCACACGAGACTGCCGAAAACGCTAAGCCGACGTTTTCTTTTATCGATTCACATGTCTGACTGGGTCAGCTGAAAATAACGGAAAACCTAAGTTACTAAAAATAGACGGTTAACCAGGCTTTGTATGTAAAGAAATGCCTAATAGAAACGTTGTTCCAACGTACTGAGATTGCTCAGAAGGGTCGATCGTATTGTGAAATGCTCTTGATATTACAGATGACAGTCTGTAAAAGATTAAATTGCTGTCGAGGGGCAAATGCAGAAACGACATAGAATAAACAAATGATAGTACATTACGTTTATTGACCTGAAAGATTCCACTGGGCGAAAAGCAACTAGCTAAAATATAATATTTTCTCTCAACAATTTCTTTCTCTTTTCCTTTTAACTTATAAATATTGTATAAAGGCATAACTCTTTGCAAAACTTAAGAAAGAGACTACATCATTGTGTGACAGGTGTGCAAAATTGTGGTTATCTGCTAAAGCTGCATTCCCACCTGTTGAACAATAGTATGCTCCGGAGGACACCGCGGTCTTAAAGTGCATGCGGGTCGGCCTACTGATCTTCCTGACATCTTGCGTACTAATGTTATGAGCCATAGGAAAGGGTGACAACATTATGTTCTAACTACGGTTTCTCTGTCTGTCTATCGGTCTGCCTGCTTGTCTCTGTCTCTCTCTCTCTCTAGCTCTCTTCCGCACATACACATGCACACACACACACAAATAAATTAGTAAACAGAAATAAAAAAGACAAAATAAATCGTTTTATTCTTCCTCTTATTTTTTTTCAACCTGTTACACTTCTAGCGATTGATGTAGCCAACAAAACGACTTCGTATCCCTCTCACCATATCAGTTTTATTCAGCCGCTTTTGTTGAAGCTTTACCTCCTCTTTTAACAATATAATAGACTAAGATTTGACTCAGTTTTGCTTCAGAAATTATTGTGTTAATTAAGATAAGTTGGGTCATTTTCATGAGTGGAAAATCACTTTCAAACAACAAAACAAAAATGTAATGGAAAATCGAAAGTCTCCCTTTCACTTTGTACGGCTTGAAATATTCCAGCTCGGTAATTTTTGGATAGTTGTGGGCGGGGCCACGTAAAGGATGTGCAAAGAAAATGGTTTCGCTGTACTTTTACTCCACACTGGTGTACATGAACACAGTGTAATTTCAAATACTAGAAACGTGTCCTTGTCATTTCGGGTAGTCGGTCTGATATAATGTGTGATAATTGCAACATAATAAAAATATTTTTTTTTCTTTGCTCCACGACATTGTTCCAAGAGATTACTTACAATATAAAAGTTCTGCTCTAAATACAAAACAAAGAATGGAAAGCTAAGCATCTTTTTGTCGCGAAAAGCAGGTTAAAACACTGATACCGAAGGCTCTTTATGCTATTCCCCCCAGTAAAGTTGTCTGTGACAGGCCTAATGGTGAGTGCCACCATTTCGTGACTATTTTCTCTCTGGCACGAAACTTTTGTCTCCCACGACCCCTAAGGGTGGGCTGACTTAATGGATACAAAGAAATAAGACAAAAAGACCTTTTTAAGAACAGCTGGGACATGCATACTCTGAAAGGTAACCCTTTTAGACAGGAAAGAGAAATGTTTCACCGTGATCTGAATTTGTCTGAAAGTAAATGGAACCACGTGGCGTTTTAACCGATGTTTCAAAGAACAGTTTGCTTATTTTCCCGCGAGAATATGTTGGCATGGAGCGAGTGTTTAGATAGCACCGCCTTGAATACTAATGTAGACTTTTTTTGGTTTTTTTTGTTGTTGCCTAGTGTGAAATCTGACACCTGAATGAGAACAATGAGATACAAACATAATATACATGTCCTAGTGCCACGAAGCCACAAAGAAATATCGGTGTAACCCAAGTGGTCTATTACAATATAACTGCTTTGTTAGTGAAGATCTCTGTATCTCGGAGACTTCAGCACTGGGCTGTTGGTCTTCATAATAATATATGACTGATTTGTTAGTGAAGATCTCTGTTTCTCGGAGACCTCATCACTGGGCTGTTGGTCTTCATAATATATGGCTAATTTGTTAGTGAAGATCTTTGTTTCTCGGGGGACCTCAGCGCCGGGCTGTTGGTCTTCATAATATAGAACTGATTTGTTTGTGAAGATCTCTGTTTCTCGGAAACCTCAGCACTGGGCTGTTGGTCTTCATAACATATGACTGATTTGTTTGTGAAGATCTCTGTTTCTCGGAGACCTCAGCACTGGGCTGTTGGTCTTCATGACATATGACTGATTTGTTACTGAAGACCTCTGTTCGTCGAAGATCTCAGCATTGGGCTGTTGGTCTATCTAACTGATTTGCAATTACCCACTGGCTTATGGGTCAAGCACGTACGTTCATCGTAAAACTAGGTTTCAAAACAGTAAAAAAAAAAAAAGGTAAACTTTTGACCATAGGGAATGAAATACCAAAGATTGAATAAACGTAGTTCCGTTTGTTTATCCCAAGCAGCTGAAAAAGGGAAGTTAGCATTTTGACACTAAATGACATCATGTATCGTGATGTTGTTTGTGACATTTCTTGTAAAGTATCAACTGTCTGGATTAAATTTGATTATTATCAGTTTTAATTACAAGTCAACCCCCGCTCATCTACTAATAATTGAATCAATTGAATTAATCAAATGCTCATCATCATCACCGCCATCAATGCTCATAAATATTTGTTAATGGCTTCTTTAAAACATAGGTACAGGCCAATGGAATTGAGACTGAATTATCGGCTCAACTGCAATTATTGTAATTAAATACACTACAAATACAAATTTAATCACCGGTTTGCACATGATTACTTTAATTACGGCTTATCTACGAACAATGATAATTATTAATTACTTATTTAAAAACTAAGATAGGAATATTGTGCAACATCTAGTGAAACTATAATATGCCCACAGAGTGACGTTAAACATTTACTGGTGCAGTGTTATAAGTGCATCATGTGCCCTTGGATGTTACTGCAGCGAAAGAACATAATTATATAAAACTCTAATTCTTTTTCAATGAAATTTGATCAGCTGGTTCAGTGGGCAATGATCGATTGTTGGAACAGCAGTAGGAAGAGGGAATGCTTTTAGGACATATTAAAAAAAAAAATCTTTCAAAACATCCCAATTTGAAATGCCAAGACAATGTTAGTTCATATAAGGCAGCCATGAGATTGTAAGTAAATCTCTTGTCTGTCCTCACAGTCTATAATCTTCATTATAGATAACTATTCATTCAGTATAATAGTTCGTCCATCAGGTATGATGATGACCTTAACAACACCAGAGGAATAAAGAACAGAAATTGTTGAGAATTTCAACACATGGACAATAAAGAGAACTAAAGGACACAGAGGACAGAATGGAAAGACTGTTCTTTCATGACTTATGGCTTCTCCTGTGACTGATAAGTCCTATTTTTGCCCTGAAGACCCTTCCGCATAAGTGACAAGAGTGCTCCGTTGGTTCAGTACCACTGGGCCTTTTCTTGCGCCGTTCTCTTTTTTTGATAGCCTGCAGGACTCTGTCAGCTTCCCATGCTTTGCTGCCTCTAGTAAGGGCCGCCCTCCAATTTGCACGATCAAGCGAGAGCTTTTCCCACTCACTCACATCAATGGCAAAGGCCTTCAGTGATTGCTTGAGAGTGTCTTTGTAACTTCTCTTTGGGGCCCCAACATTCCTCGTTCCATTGGAGAGCTCAGAGAAGAAGATTTGCTTAGGGAGTCTGGAGTCGGGCATTCTGACAACATGTCCTGCCCAACGTAGCTGAATTTTTTTCAGGTGGCAGAAGATGCTCAATTCCTTGGCACGATTGAGGACCTCAGTGTCTGGAATTTTATCCTGCCATTTGATCCTTAGGATCTTTCTAAGGCAGGCCAGATGAAAGTGATTTAGTTTTCTGGCATGCGATTGGTACACTGTCCAGGTTTCAGCCCCATAGAGTAGGGCGGGAAGGACCACAGCATTGTACACTTTCAGCTTAGTGTCTGTGCGAATGCCGACAACATCCCACACTCTCTTTCGAAGCCTGCCAAATGCAGAGCTGGCTTTGCTGATTCTTGAGGGAATTTCAGTATCAACACGAGCCGTGGAAGACAGTGTACTGCCAAGATAGGTGAAGTTCTCCGACACCTTCAGAAGACTGTCATGGACTTTGATATTTGGGGTCACAGGATACTTGTCGTCTGGAGTAGGCTGATGGAGCACTTCCGTCTTCTTTGTGCTTATTGTTAGGCCAAAGTTGTCACAGGCACTAGAGAACTTATTAACACAGTTTTGCATGCTATCCTCATCGTGTGCCAGAAGTGCACAATCATCAGCAAATAGTAGGTCACAGACTTGAGTACTTTTGGTTTTGGTTTTTGCCTGAAGTCTCCTGAGGTTGAATAGACTGCCATCAGTTCGGTACTTGATGCTTACCCCTTGAGGAGGAGAGCTAAAGGCTTCTTGTAGCATTGCAGAGAACATGATGCTGAACAGAGTTGGGGCTAAGATTGGTGGTACATGTATTAATAATGCATTATCTTGCCTATCCTTTCATTTTATTGTCTACAGCTGCCTTTTTTTTTATTGTTATAAATGATGACCGTCTGGACTTTTAACGACCGCTGCATTGTAGCTATGCTGAAGCGTTGGTCGCAACCGTAAACCTAATGTGGCGGATGGTTCATGACCTTTCGCTGTTTTGTGACGTCACACAATGGGCTCATCCAGTCTGTGTATTTTATTAGTCTGTGGTTGTTACTGATGTAAGCAGGGCAAGGCTACACTTCAGCTTTGATTGCATATACATCTCTTGTTTTTCCACCTGTCTTTAAATATCCTGCAGCCTGACGCATAAATTTGTCAATGACGCAACCTTTGATAGTCACAGTTCACCCAGATATTCCCCACATTAGCTCACAATGATTTCTACGTGTTAAAAAGGTGTGATATAACAATCCTGTAGGGCCGGCGGTTCACAGCGATGACACACATCCTGGTTCAAAATGAGTTCTGACCTCATTCAGTAATAGGTCATGGAATGGGAAAATTATATCTTTGTGTAACTGGTTTGTTTCTTCATTTATAGTTATCGTGAAAAGAAAATGAGACATGACATGGGTGAGAGAGTAATATGACTTTATACTATTGGAAAGAGCAACAACAATAGGTAAAGGTATTCATGTAAATATATATACGTATTTAATTACCCTGTATCCCGATCTGTGGTTAAAATTTTTAGGTAATGCTGTCAAAAAGTTGTCAAAAATGCAAAAGCAAGTGCAACTTTTGTCTAGAAGTGCCTGAGATCACTGTTCCAGATTTTGTGTTGATTTTTGCTTTGTGTGTAATTTGCTGTGAAAGTTTGCCCATACTTCTGTGTAACTTAATCCATACAAGTCGTTTGTACCAAATACTGACTTTACGTCTTCTTACAATTTCAGAGATCCCTGAGAAACAAATTTTTGTGAACAGACAGGAGACATTTACCAAGAATTCACAAACAGCTGACGTAGGTCGTGCAGATTTCGTGTATTTGTTTTTGGATACATCTACAACCGTGATACTGGGCTGCACAAAGCCAAGATCTGCACTGAGCGGACTCTGAGCCCGTCTCCGTTGTGTGAAGCAGCGACATTTAATTTGTTTCCAAGACAGCTAATCAGTTCACGATTGGCGCAGACATTTCAAACACTGGATTAACTGTAATGATCATTGAGCAGAATTATAGGCAGCGTCAACCTTTTGCCATTTAACTGATAGAAATAAGATTTTATTTCAAACACATCTTACATGGGTGTCTTCAGGCATGACATCTTTACGATTTTGATTACATTTTTGTTATAAACCCTGGCAGTAGAAAAAAAAACAACAGGAATAGTAATAATCATTTGTGAAAGAGAATAACGTCAGCAAGATGGGTATCAGTTGTTCCACAGACTTCAAGGAAAAACTGGGATTTTCCGATAAGATCAAAGAGAAGAATAAAAGGATCTATTTGTGCAATGCAGATGGCGAGGAGTTGTCTTCCTCCAGCATGCGGGGAATTCCAGAGACCAGACCGTCTTTTCCCCCTGAGAGTCAGGAAATTGTTGTCAGTTCGTGGCAGATCATTAAACGTGATATAGAGAAAGTGGGCGTGGTCATGTTCATGGGGTAAGTAGAAGATGTCACTGTTTAAGGTAATGATATCAGTATTATAGCATTTATATCGTTAACAACCAGGCTCTAAGCGCTTTACAACATTTATATCATATCTATCCTAAATCAATATTGGTACGCTGCACGCTGATGCAGTTACTTATCCCACTCTTACAGCAGTGGCACACAGATCGTATAAACGTAGCCTATAATTTGGTGCCGCCCGAATGAATTAGACCTTTGAACCCATTGGAACTTGCCACACTGTCTTTCTTGCGCGCACTTGCTCCACCCGATTCATTGGACTAGTTCATTGGCGCCTCATCAACTCTCGCGGTTATGCCATCACATGTAGTATGCCATTGCTTTTGCAACGTTTTCTTTTGCAGCTTGTCATATTACGTGAGTAAAACAAGTAATAAATAATGAGAGCAATAACAGACATGGCACTTAGGCAAAGTAACGAGATACCTGAGTGTGCTTTTTGGGGTGGGCCGTTTTCAATCTCATTCCACGACGCCAGTACAACCAAAGATGTTAGGTAGCAGATCGTATCTAATAGAAATAAGCAGAAGGGGAGACGGAGCGGCCGAACGGTCAAGCAATCTGTCTTCTTCTTGGCAGAGCGGTTGATGCCGTAGCAGAGGTCGCGGGTTCAATCCCCATCTTGCTCATTATTTTGTCTGTCTTCACCCTTTCACTCTCGCTTTGCTTTTTTGAGCATAACTAGGCACTACAATTTTAATACGCCTCATATTTTCTCTAGATGGTATCTAGTGTCTTTGACACAAATTATGTTATCTTGTTCATCGTTTTTGCTTTCGATTGACTTCCTTACCTGATGGAGGCTTGACCGTGCACGCATTTTGCCACCCGCACATCGAATTCATGCACAGTGTTCACGTATTGTTGTTGTTGTCAGCAGCAAACATAACATAACAGTAGCAACAGTAACTTAAATGACAATGAAGACGAAGGCGCAGCCCATTTTTTTGTGGTCGTTACCCAGGGTTTAGTGATTCAAACAAGAACTGTGGCCATGAATAGAAGAGTAGGCTAATCCAACTTTAAACGTTTTTGTTTTGAGATGCCTTTTGTTTCTCTCTCTTTGGTTTAAGGTAGGCTGAGAGAAAATACACCAAATAATTAGATCATTAATTTGTCTCGTTGGAGATAGATCTTTATTCCTTTGGATTGGACGGTTCTGCACACGCTCATAGACATCTCAGTTTGCAATAAAAGTGGAACTGGAGCGCTATTTTATTCCTGGGCGCAATTCATGCTCCACAGACACCTACGCAGCGGTTATCCAATCAGTGTCACACCCTAATGAATAGCTTTTAGCGCTTTCATCACATTCACGAAATTGAAATCATGGCAGGAAGTCATCGGGGGATTCTAGTTTAACCAGTGGAAAAACTTCCGCGTTCCGTATCTTAGGTTAATCAGGCTCGAGTGCGATGCTGTCACTTAATTATGGTTATCCAGCAGGTGCCGAGTGACGTCATTTATACTTATGCAGAGGCTAACAAGAAGCCCCGATGACTCAAAAGTCTATGCCAAGCGAGCTCTTTGATATTAGGCTGTTTCCTTATTTACTTTCTGAACAAAATTATGCAGTAGTAAATATGCCCCAAACTGTACAAGAGTCTTTTTCTACCACTTAAAAGACAGAAAAATTTACATTTGTGTATTACATCAGCCGTTAAAGAAACCTAAAAATTGAATTCTGATGATTCCTCAGTAGTGAAGATGCAGTCAGTTATTTCAATGCAGCGACACTAAGTCTTGATTCAAACTGAACACAGAACATTATTTTTCTCAGGTTACTGGAAGATCCTGAATTCAAAGGAACATTTGTGAATTTCCGAGATTTAAGCACAGAGGAGTTGAAAGCCAGCACAGCTCTGAGATCTCATGTCTTAAGGGTGATGGGTGCTGTGGAAAAGGTAGTGGCACGCCTGGACAATGAGGAAAAGCTGGTCACTTTATTGCATGAGCTGGGGCAGAGACATATGGCCTATAATGCTAGGCCAGAGTTCTTGGACGTAAGTAGACATATTGTTATACCCACTACATCTATCTATCTATCTATCTATCTATCTATCTATCTATCTATCTATCTATCTATCTATCTATCTATCTGTCTGTCTGTCTGTCTGTCTGTCTGTCTGTCTGTCTGTCTGTCTGTCTGTCTGTCTGCATGCCTGTCTGCTTATTTGCCTGTGTGTCTGTCCGTCTGCTTATGTAAACGTTTGTCTATCAACCTATATTCCTACCATATGCCAGCGCTGACACCTCTTAGTCCGCACAGTCTACATGAATACTTGCTTACCTCCGCTAAAAAGATAGAAATGCTATGTATATTGTATTTCACAAAATTGTTTGTTGTTTGTCGTTCGAGTAAGCAGAGGCTTGAAAATTGATTCAGAATTGTTGAACTTGCACAAATTGAGCTCTGTCTTCCTCGTGTCTTCTGTCGCCATTAATTGACATCAGTGGAATTTAACTGACACGGGTGAAATATCTCGTATGTTCTTCATACATTTCAGTAGAGGGTAGAGGGTAGTAGCCCACTCTTAAGGTCAGAACTTCAGTGGAGACTGAGGCTGATGGCGAAATATTATCGGATGATTATGGGCAGCTTATCTTTGTAACTGTCATGTGGTCATGCCTGTGCAAAAATGGTTATAAGCCCCGGCCAGATGGGGAATGTGGGACCAATTTCAGACTGTTCATTAAGTTTTTGTATTTTTTGTAATTAGTACTAAATATATTATTTATTTATGTACACTTTACTGTTTTAATCTTTTATGAATTTTCTTTGAAATATTGGTATTTTGGGCCAGTGTCCATCTCGGCTCTTTTTACAATGTTACTAATCTATACTAAAAGGCCTCCACCCCCTTTGTCTCTACCTGGGGAATTAGGCCTCCTCAAACTCGTAGATTCATGCCAACTGGCCCACCTGCACCCCTCCTCGCCCCCGACCTGATGTAATTGTGATATCGATGACTGGTGATGATAGCCGGGACATCTAACAGGAAGACCGTTCAGAAATTTGATTTATATCCTGTTTACTGCAATCCTTTACCTCCACCCCAAAAAAGCTCCTTGTATCGAATTCTTTTTCCTGTTATTTTGACCTCTTTTCCTAGCGCCATGCCCCGCTCCGTCTCTCTTATCAGAACTTTTACACTCCTCTAAGCTTCAAAAAGTATACGCATACGCCCTCTCACTCACTCAATACTCCAGTAGCCCAGAAGCCAAATGATAGACACAAGGCATTGGTTCAAAGGGCTGACCTTTACTGTAACAGTCATATTATTGCTCAGAGCTTAAGAAACACACTGGCATAGCCTATATATATATATAAGCATATCGACAGGCAATGTGTTGTCTATGACAATCACATTAATATACTGCCAGAACTTATTTTCCCAATAAAAGATTTCTGCCGTGCCATGGAAAAAGACAGAATATGCAAAAAACAAAATATTACGAAGGACGTAAAAAATATTTCTCGACGAGCCCCGCTGTATTTTTTTTTGTCAATTTCCAATCCATGATGACCGACAGAAACGATTAGACTTACAAAACTATGACGCAAATAGAACACACTCCATTCTAAGAAATGATGTTAAAAAGTGAATTTGAGCTACACTGCGGTCTTTTGCCGTAGAACGGCAGCCTTGTTTTGTGTTGCTGTTTTTGTAATAGAAACCGATATGTGTGCACGCTCATGACGTGGTACTCTCGTAATACAAAAACCTTCCATATCGATTAATGCGAAACGTGACTGCTGTTTGTGAGTGAATGCGATTATACACCTTGAAATGTCATGTATTTTTTTCGAAAGCCAAAATGCAAAATTGCCGTGATCCAGTGGCGTAGCGGGAGGTGGGGGTGGAGTCGGTGCCACGGGGGTGAAATAATAAATAATAATAAATAAAATTGAAAAAAAGCTCGTCCTCCCCCTCATATAGAAAATCTACCACTGCTCGAATATTCTACACAGTTTTTCAACAAGGCGGGGCAAATTAACGTTGCCATATACTAACAGGTCAGAGTGCCCAATATTAACTAGCCTTGCCTCGGGTGCTGGCAACACACACTACGCCACTGCTGTGATCGAATCGTCAGCGAGATTAAAAATCTGTCTTGTGTAAAGTGAATGACGTTGATGTGTACTCAAATAGACACTGGTATTTACACTCGAAGACACCGGCTCTATAGTACAATAAACAATAATTTATATATTCCCGCAATAGAATAATTTAGAATTTACATCAGATTGTTTACTCACGACATTTCACCATTTTGCGGTAAGTAATCACTTTTATTTTTAAAACTTCATTCTTACAAGTAAATACCAAAAACCACAAAAGGAAAGTGGTTGAATGAGCTGTGCAATTACGTTGTTACCCATTTGCATCATGCTGAGCGGCTTGGACCTCTTCTCGAATTATCATTTTTAGCAAAGACCTTATTTTTAAATGTAACAATAATTTTTGTTTTAAAAAGGAACTCGTCTCCTCGCTTCTTCGAAAATGTAAATATTGTCAAAATTAAAAACGTTTTTTCGACGTTTGCAGGGATAATGAGAAAATGTCCAAAACGAAAGAAAGTTGACTGTTGACATGATACAGTTTTCATTACATTTGTTTTCGCCACATTATATAATCAAAACAATTGTGTAACTGCAGATAAACGCCAAATTCTGATATCTGTCTCGTAAATGATTGTTAAAAAAGAAACAAAACGTCGACCAGAAAACGCACTACAACTTTACTGAAACGTTCAAACTAGACAAAATTCAAAACATGAGAGGCTGTTTTAACGATCTGATCCAGGCAGAAAAAGAACAGGCAGTGTATGCTTTCCTGTGCGATTTTTCATTATGGATAAATTCAGAGGGATGACTAGATGTGGCATAAAAGTGCGGGATATTTTTGGAATTAAAGTTCAGTTCACTATTATGTGTAAAGCAGAAGTTAGATCAATACAATTATAATGGTAAGAATTTCTACTGGCTGGCTTTTGACTGACGCTTTATGAATGACTGCCAGGAAAAAACGTCACCAACTTGCCAAACGGTTTTTGTTTTTTGTTTTTTGTTTCCGTAAAATTTTAGTCTGACCTTTAAGATAGCGGCAATTAAATAGGTCAAGATAAATCTTTTACCTTTAAATACTTGGGCGTCTGATCATGAAGGGTTAATAGTACAATCAAAATATTAATTGTGAAAGTGTCACCTTCTAAATTATTTAAGGTCATTGAAAAGTGATTACTTATAATATGTTCACAAACATGGCGGCAGTCAGTAAATTTGTAAGCATTAAGAACCATATAAGCTCAGAGGATACCATACTTTAGTAGTTCAGTGTTGACGCCCTTTTTTTTTCTGGCAACCCAGACTTTGTAATGAAGGTAGTTAACACGCGGCTAATTTGTAATGCCCAATCTTTCCCTGCCTAGCCCTGGAGCAGATGTACTTACATTGGCGCACAAGAAACCCATAGCTCCTTCAGAGTCAGTGTACTGGGAGTAGCATCAATGAATGTTAAAAATTACGTCAAGAACTTTCCCCTGCCAATCTTTGTTCGAAATCCTTCTTAAACATCTGGCAGGTGCAATATATAGCAACGGTGGCTGGAACTCTGATGTGCTGACTAAAAAAAAGTGAATCTTTAGAAGAGAACAGCTCTCTCTGCTTATAAAGTCTAAAAATGAAGCTTGGTGACGTACAGTTTTCGGTCATTTTCTTCTACAGTTTTCATCAGGTGTCTGATATCGTTGACTTGTCTATCTATACCGAGTTTCTGACGGTTTTTGGTCATGTAAGTGGCCAGGGCGGGGAGATATTCAGGGATTCACCGTCATTACTGGTATTATGGTTGCTGCTGCTCAGTATGCTGTGAAATGTGTTGCTCATTAGTTGTAGTGGTGAATGAAGTTTTATAATGAACGCGAAATATGTAATCAGACTTTCGGCCAGACAGTGTCTTCCGGTTTGGGGTTGTAGAAAAGTGGGAAGGAGATGAGAACCGAATTGACACAAAACAAAACAAAACATAAAACATCAACATTACAAAGTTCAAGGCCTGGGAATATGGGAAGTAATTAATATATCCGATACTGATGGAGATGAGCACCAGTCCCTGAGTGCGTATATTTTCTTAATTACCACTCCGGTCCAGGCATGATACTTAGCACGCGTGCGTTTGGGCTTCTCAATCTTAAATAGACTAGATGGCATGTCTAAGTAATTTATATATATAGAAAGAGAGGGGGAGCAGAAGAGAGAGAGAGAGAGAGAGAGAGAGAGAGAGAGAGAGAGAGAGAGAGAGAGAGAGAGAGAGAGAGAGAGACTGAGAGAGAGAGAGAGAGAAAGAGAGAGAGAGAGAGACAGACAGACAGACAGGAAACAGGCTGACGCAAGAAATAGAGAGAAATACAGACAAACAGCAACAAAGAGCGAGATCTACAGATAACAGGGGGAAAGAAAGAAAGAAGAGAGAGAGATAGGAAGAAAAAGAATGTGGGGGAAGCGATGACTAGATAAGATATAATATATCGAAGTATAGGAGATTCTTGTTTTTTAGAATAAAGAGGCTTGTTTTACTATAGGGGCCTACAGTCAAGGTAACCTTAGTAAAAAGCAGCATTCCGTCTGGCTAGTTTTTGTCTGACTGCACCAAATGAATAATAATGTCAATAAAAGAGATTGCAGCTTATCAAAATTATGGAATATTCATGGAGACAAAACAAATAATTTTACACTGAACAGCCCAAATGTAATGGCACAATGGAAATCAATAACAATATGCGAAAGCTCTTCAACGTTTCTGCCATGTCACGGGTAGATCTACGTAATGGAATTTCAATATCTCATAACCAGTCCAGGTAAAAAGTCTTTGTCCCAGATTTATATGAGGTAGAAAATAGCAAAATGAACTAAAAATCAGTTAAACATCTTTATTGGAGGGGGAGGGGAATGAGTGAGGTTGGATCGGGGACGGTTAGGAGTGTTGGAGGAGGGGGGGGGTGTGAGGGGTTAAATAGAAAAGATGTCTCACAGGTCTACCAAAGCCTTGTTACGCTAACATTCGTATGGAAGAATTTAAACCAGATAGCGCAAATTAATTAAATACCTATTAGCCAAACCAGAAATCTTCGGAGACCATGTTGTTACTTCGACGAAGATAAATTGTCGGCGCGTCCGTATGATTGCTTGAATTAGAACTTCCTGTCTAGCTAAATGTAATGGGTTTTAATGATGGTAATCGGACAGTCCGCTGGTACTGCTTCATGATGACCACTCAGTGAGTTCTTTCCAAGCACTGTCCACGTAGACTGGGGAAAAGTAAGAATTTTATATGCGTTAATAATGGACTTATCAGTACCATGGCTGGCCACGACATTGTCAAGCGCCACCTACTGTTGTAATCTTATTCCTTGTATTATCATTATTATTTTTAAATTATCTTAACTGGCATACTACAGTACCTGTTCTCCTCCATCTCAGTTTATATGACCAAGAATGAGAAAAAAGGCAGGCAAGTGAACAAATACTCAAAACAAGCTCCTTCAAACCTCAGGCCCAGGGCCGAATTAAGATTGTGTAGACCCTTGGGCTACACATACTGTAAGGTCCTCAGTAAATAATTAATAAAAGCATGAATCTCGGATTCTTGAAATCAGTTTATTCAACTTCTACAACATAATGTCATACAAATTATTATTTATAATAACAACCAACATTTTCATAAAAGTAATGTTTTTGTTTGAAGGAAAGCGCCCTACAATAAAAATTAAAATGAGGTTTTGATATTTATAATTTCACGTAATCTCTGGAGGCCCTCAGCTGGCAGAGGCCCCTGGGCTGCAGCCCATAAACCCCTTGCCTTAATCCGGCATTGCGCAGGCCCATCGCAGTCACATCCGCTCTCTAATCTTAAAGAGGTACGGACGTGAAAACAAAATCGTGCAAACCCTCCGGTTTCCGGTCTGTCCCCTCTGAAGCTTTCGGAAATTCTGTGCCCCCCTCCTAATCACCCATCTGTCATTAGAGGTGACTGTTCTGTTTCATCCGCGGTTTTCTCCAAGAAAAATGAGTTGAAAAATTGGACTGTTTTTATCGAGCCTGGCTGTTCTGCATCGGTCAAAGCGACTTATAGCTGGGTGAAATTTCAGTGCCCCTGACATGTAGCTGCACAGGTCTATTTTAACAACTGCGGATGGCAACTATTTCTTTCTTGTCAAATATTCTCTGAACTGCTCGAAGGGATTTCATCAGTATTTAAAAAAAAATTAAGGAGAGATACATTATTTCAAATCTTTATTTATATGAATAAATAAGAATTTAAGACAAGAGATATATTTCAAATTAAACACTTTTTCGCCAGAGCGAAAGCAGGTGCTTTGCACTTACATTGTTTAATGATAGGGTAAGGGATTTGTATCGCATCTGTGTCTCAGAAGTTACGGCGTGGCAATGACACAATTTAAATGATGAAAATGAGACATGGTAACTATGTATTTTAATTTCTTTTCTGTTCATCCTGTTCTTCCTAGCCCCTCCCCACAAATCGCTCTTTCGTTTTCTTTCTTTCTGTCATCGAAGCTTTCCGTTATGTCTGTTCCACTTTTTTGTTTCCGTGTCAAAAAATCTATAGGCGTTTTGGCTGATCTAGCGGTCGCAGTCCTTAAAATTGGACCAATTAAAAAACCATCTTTACAGAGACAATTTGTTGAGTTGGTTATGTCTTTTGTCTTACTAGTAGTTGATCGAATTAGATTTCATTTGTCCGTCCGGCCATTCACTCATTCATGCAGCCTCTCACCCAATTATCCACCTTTTACACTCCATTTTCATGTCCGTTTGAGAGTAATTAAACCTGCCACTGCTGTCAGTGTTTCACTGAGAAATTTGCTTTATATTGGAATCATTTTTTGCGTAAATTGATTTAAGATATATCCTCTCTCTACATCCTCAGCTGATAGGTCCACAGTTCAACAATGCCATCCAGCCAGCTCTAGGCGACAAATGGACGCCGGAAGTGGAACAGGCATGGGCTGATCTATTTAAGTACATCACGCATGTCATGAAAGAGACGATGGTCATGTGATCACTGACATGTCCTGTCAGGATGTTCTTGCCAACGACTGAGGAATAAATCAGCACAAATATTGTTTAGGCCACGCCTATATTCGCCCTTCAGTGACTTCGCTGCACCAGCGGAAAGGACGTTTTATTTTCATCACAACCGCCGGAAGTCAAGTATCTTTTAAACACTGATATGTTAACTATCCGAGTGGCTTCTATCTTATGCCACAGTGTAAGGCATAATTATGGCCGAGGCCAAATTGTGTGAGATGAGATAGAATTTTGTCAGTGAGTACCTGTAAGGATTATCAAAGAACACTTTAGTTAGTGGAGAAAGGATATCAGAGTCAAACCGATTGCAAGAAAATGATTATGTTCGACAATGTACGATTGCGGACAGATGTATACAAAACCTGATTACGGCGTCATAATGATATTCGCTAGGCATGTCTACATCTCCCACGACGTGCTGTTGGTATTAGTGTGGTGTAGGCAACGAACACGGCTTGACTCCTGTTCGAGGCGTTCTTGTTCTGTCCGAGAAAACAAAGATTTGAATAGGCTACCCAAGTATTTTGATTAAAAAAAAAAAAATCTAAAATGTGCGTCGTGAATGTTGGGCCTGGCGCTTGTTTTCAAGAGATAGGAAAGTACAGTGGGGAATTTATGTTGAGGCCTATGGTGGAACCACATAATAATATGACTTCGAGAAAAAACTCTCATTTATGTGGCTGCAAAGTATTAATTTAACCAATGTCCATGTTTCAGTCACTTGCTTCGTTTGACAGTTCATTCCACTTTCTTGTGCTACTGCGCAAAAACACTTTGAGTGATACATAGAAGATCAGCGTCTCCGTTCTGTGACGATAGAGGATAAACATGATGACTGAATGGTCTGAACCGGTTCAAACGCCATATCCATCAGAATTCAGTTTCATGCACAGATGGAGGTAAAGTCTCAGTCACATGGCGATGTAACAAACCATTCAGACGATCACCTGTAGTGACATAATCCAAGCATTATCGCTTATCTGCCATGACAGATCTCGTATCACTGAATGAAAGCTGGCTGCAGCTGGAGAATTTCACGGCTAAATAGACAATCAGCACGTTTGATGTGTAAAAATTATCACTTGCCTTTGCTTGCCCGTACAAGATACAGATGGCATTGAATTTGTGAATAATTCAGAAAAACAGTGGACGAGTGACAGAATGCGTGCAATAAACGCAAATCCGCAAAAGCTTTAAGACATTAATTCATTTTTGTTTGTGCGTGTGATAGTGTATTATCACAGAATTAGTCTTTCTGCAATTGAATCTGCGTTTTTGAAATAGAGTTCAGACACTCCTCTGTATTCGAGGTGCACTTTGACAAGAGAATTTTCCCTATAGCAATAGTTCTTGCCTGAAGAACAAATGATGTTGTGTGGATTGTATCTGCCAGTTACGAATTTGAAAGATATAATGATTTGATGATTCTGTATAATTCCAATGGCGTTTGACAATAATGTCATAGAAATACGCCCTGAGAGGTGATACAGCCAGTAATATACATGCCTGTGAAACACTTTTGTGAATTCGTACGTCTCGTTTAAGAATAAAGATATAATCATGAAAAAATGCCAGTTGATATCGATGCGTGTCTCCCTTTATCCTCCGTTTTAGACCGAGTTTCCCATGACAAGTAACTCATGTGGTCAGTCTCAAGGTTTCCTTTGTGATTAGTTAGGGATAATCAGAGAGTATTGTTTAAAACTGGTCTGATTTTTTAAATTAAAAAAAACCAAACCATTCGCCATGGGGTGAATGCACAAATGTGGAGGAGTAACTTAAGTTTGACTGTGAGCTAGACATCATTACAAAACTAAATTGCCAAAGGAAATGTAATACACTTACTCTTATCTCACAAATGCTGCACTATCTATGAATGATATGATACATATTATTGATTTGTTGTGCTGCCTTACACCACTGTATATAAATATTGTTATGTTTATATTTGTCTGTTACGTCACATTGCCTTGACCGAATGTTGTTATTTTTAATTTTCATTGCAATGCTTCAAATAGGAATTCGAAAGAGGAAAATTGACTTTTTAATCATAACTGTTTGCCATAATTATGGGAATTTTCACATCTGGTCTTCCTGTAACAAAATGTTCTCTGAAACACTTGGCGATGAAATCAATATTTGCTGTCAGTAAAGGCAGTAAGGATGTAAAGAAGAAAGGACGTTGAACACTGATCATGTAAACTTTTATGCCATGTCGCCATTCAGTGTACTTTAATTGTCCGAAATCTCATAACCTAACTGCTGAGACAGAATAGGTCACAGGAAAAATGGAAAATGCATCCAAACTTAACTGAGATAATGAAGCTTCGCCATGAATGGTAGATAGGATCAAATCTTATTTCAGTGTCCTTGATGATATCTGTGCGCAGATGGTCTCTTAGGAAGATGAACATTGGAGTATAGTATTCATTATCTTGTTGCCCACATCGTGATAAGAGACGGCAGGAATAATTACTACCACACAATTGACCCGACACAGAATGATTCTTAGCCTTTTAGCTAGAGAAGACCCATTAACGTTTAATCTAATTTATAAATGTACATATAAATCAAGATCGTACTTAGTGTCCAGAAATTTAGTACTCAGTTCCTTCTTTTCCGTCTCCGATGATTGGAATAGTGCAGCATGAAGAGACGAAGGGACTTGAAACTGTGCTAAAAAGAAAATAAAAAACATATGCGATTGCATCAGAAGTCCAGATTATTTTCAGACGAAACAATTACTCGACTTGAATTTTCTTGTGATAATTTCCCTCTGGCTGCATTATCTTCATCTGCCATTTTGAAACTCGAAATATGAGAACTGCATATATCTTCATCATCAACATTATCAACAACAGCCACCAATAAAAATAATAGGACTAAAATGAACACAAAGAAACCGAGGCAAAGAAATAAGAGATGAAAAAATAACAAACAAGCAAAGAATGTCTTTACAACAAAAGGCATCATGTACGATATGTATGTAATGAATATGTTATTGCTCTTGAAAAGTGGCAATAAATCCGATGTCTGACCTAAAAGGGGTCGACCAGGACTAAAAATATTATAGTGAGTTGAAAGAACAATGTCGACAGGTGCCTACAAGTGCCACATACTCCAGATTACTGATGTGAAATTTTGGCTCAGTTCACCGGCTCAAAATAGCTGAATATCATCTCTGTGGAGGGACAGATAGATAGCGTAACGTTTTTGGCCAGATATTAGGTCTTCTACGCAGGTCTATTTGGTGTAAACTTATATATATCCAATGCGACACAGTCTCATAACCCATAATATAAAATTATGAAAATCCCCTTTCTTTGGAGGGACAATAACTTTGGGCAGATTATAACAGTGTGTGGCGTATGATGATTGTTAAAGCGGTACACCAATCGTTAGTGATTTTGAATTTCGATCTTTATTTCCTAAAATGGGGCTTACAAGATTGCACATTTTAGCTGACGACAAGGTGTGCCTTGGAGCCATTGGGTGTATTAATTGAATAGCTTCTTTGTGAGTCTCAAATGAAATCTGTCATCATTGTTTATCTATGCAGGCCTAGCCTTGGAGAATGGAGATAGGGTCTGTCAGCACAACCTATTTGCACAAGATATGCCGTCGCTTTGAACTTGTTTGTGTAGAGAGCTTGCAATAACTGTAAGATAACCTTTCATTATGCTGGTGAAACCACAGCTGGTGTATTTCAATGACACACACTTGAAGTCCTTAGGTGTTCCTCATTAAGTGGCAAGTGATACTTGTTTGATATACCAGTTCATCCGCATTTGCGGTGAAATAATTACAGTGACAGTTAAAGCTCGCTGCGTATAATTATTTAAACCCAAATCATTTCAGGAAATCAAAATAACTAATTTAGAGTCGCGGTGCAATTGTTAGATGCTTATCATTAGCAGGGGATTGCAGATGAAAAGTCGTAGAATTATGAACATCAGTAGAGGGACCTGCAATTTATAAAAGGTGCACTTTTAATGTTCATTCAGTAACGAATGTGGGCAAAATATTTCAAGGTAGAATCACAGCATCTGTAGTGTTCCGAAAGGATGTCAAGGCTCTGTTATGCAATACGCCAGTTTTTCGGGTAAAATCGCTTATCATTGTGTAAAAAAAAACAAAAAACAACCTGAATTATCCTGCAACAAGTGATATAGGATTTTTGGACCTTGCTAGCAAATGATAATAATCAGTCGTATTTTTTTTTAATTATCAAAACTGGATTCATTGCAATTGGGGGTGAGGGGGAGGAGGTGGGTGTAGATATCTGATATTTTGGAAAAGTTGTGGCCTGAGAACTTGCAAACTGTTAAAGAGTGCTGTTGGTTTCATCGTAGGCCCAGGCCTTGTATTTAGGCCCGTACTTAACTTCATTTCCTCTATAAATAGACTGAGTAATTCTCTCAGTTCAAGCGGGTTATCATGGGCGAGGGTGAGCTGTGAGACTGGTCACCCTGTCAGAGCAAGTATCAGCGGTGTTTAGATATATATACGTCATCTTCCGACAACGTTATTTATACCGTAGGTCCTGAGAAATACTTGCACCACCCTTGTTTATCTTCTACAGCTCCTGGTAAATGCGTAAATATTATGAATTGCCAGGAAGGGTTCAGTGACGTAATGTATAGGAGTAATCATGATATCAAACGTGTATCCAGTTAACGATAATGCTTGCAAAACGTGCCCCTGCACATACTTTCGCATTTAAAGTTTACTTTTCTTAGTTTTTCTGATCCTGGTATGAAACTTGTCCATTGTCATTCGTGTTGCAAATTCTCACCAAGTTTCTGCCGAAGCTGTTGACACCTAATTTTTTCCTGCTTTTTGCATTATGAAAGTACATGTATCACTCTTGGGCAGCTTGACTGTGCATTGATTTTATAAACATAATATTATGTATTTCGTTTCATTTTGTGAATATTTTGAAATGGGGAATATATTTATGTAACTGAATACACGTATAGTAGTTTCCTTTTTCTTTTTCAGTTTAAAAAGGCCGTAGCAAAATTGTGAGTGCTGACAGTGAGCAAATATTTAACAGAGATAACGTGGATTTTTAGATAAATTGAACACATGATAAAACTGAGCAAACGAAAAAAAAAACAACTATAGAAATGTTATACAAATCATATAATACAAGTACTTAGGTGCGAGTTCCAGACTTGGATTGTCGTAGCGCAGCACATCCGTCAATGTATAGTGGCTTTGCTACCTACAGCTTTTTCTTTTGACATAATAACTTTGACTTTCCTCAAGCTGATTAACGTCAGTGGAAAACGTGCTGTCATTCAGGTACCTGGCCAGAATAATCTTTTGGGATTAAAATATCCACATTCCTAGAATAACTTTTGGTGATGGCATAATGGCTTGGCGGCAAAAATAATAATTAAAAAAAATTTCTTCGCCCCGCTCATCCTTTCGTCTCTTCTCTTATTTGAACATAACTGATTTTTCTCTTTCATTTTTTAATGTCCTTTGCTATACTGATTTACTTTGACGTGCAGTGGAACATTCTTGTGATTCAGTCTCATCCAAGAAACACCAGTATCAGAAAATCGTTAGAAGTGACGGCCAAAAACATTTAGGCCTACGCACCTTCTCAGATTATAATCCTTTAGGGAAATTGAGTCGATTTTAATTCATGTAGACTTTGGCTTTTTAGCGGGGGGGGGGGGGGGGGGGACGACGCGTCCTGGGAGTGATGTTCTAAACGACACAGAGTAGGCAATTTTAACCTCCATATTTGAATTCAGCATGTCCAAATTAGGGGAGAAAAATATTTTAAAAAATACCTGAACTTAATGGTTGCCATGGTAACGCCGCCATCTTGAATTTCGCCTCCATGTAAACCGCTGTTTTTAAAACCTAAAGGCTCCATCCTTTTTCAACAAATGATCTTGAAATTTAGCATGCTTATATTTCAATACATAATAAAGATATTTTAGTATTTTTATTTGGATATCTTTGATAGCTATTTTTCTAAGAAAGTCTGAAAATTGTATATAGGGCGTATGCATTTTTCTTGATTTTTCATCACCAAAATGATAGATTTCTCATAAACTATAAAAGGTACTCAAACGTGGATACTAATCTTTTTAGTACACAATATAAAGATGCAATAGTGCAGTTGTTATCGAAATCCAACAAAATATAAAAAAGTAGTTAGGAAATTAACGTAAAAAAAAGTAAGTTCTGAGAAAAACGCATTTGAAAATTTGCAAAGGTTTTTTGGCCGAAAAAAGTGTCTGAATGTTTACCAAATGTCTCAATACATTCCTGGCCGTTCTAGGTCATTCATACAAGTGGTAGATTCCAATTTATTATAAGGGTCTCCATACCACAAATCAGCCAGAAATGGCGTTTCATTGTGTCTTGACCTGGCAATTATAGCGTATTTTCTTCGATTGGAAGCGAATATTTCACTCGATCCTCTACCATGAAAGTCTTGTTGTTTTTTTTTTTTAATGGAAAAAGGCTTAGCTAGGTCAAATGAGCATCAAAAACGTAAATAGAAATGGTTGAACCTTCCGAAAATCGACAAAAGCAAGAATCGATATTTTGAGCCCAAAACTCGATTTCAGGACCCATCTCCCCCCCAACCCCCTTAATAATAACCGGAGATTTAAAAAACAGGGGGGGGGGGGGGGAGGGTTGAGGAGTGGTCTGCTAGAATTGAATCTTATTTTTAGTTTCCTGTCCGGAACAGATTTAATTTTCTGTTCCAATCGTGGAAAAATATGTATTAGTGAATAGACTTTGACAGAAAATGGAGACCTGCGCAGAGCCTGGGGGAGTGGTTTTTCAGTTGTTTTGTTTATGCATGGTGACAACTAGTCGTTTCTGTGTGGGCGGCTGATCCCCCAGACGGCATTCAGAAACTTAATTTATTCTTGATAATCTCTTGGAAAGCATTAATTATACCCTATTTAATTGTTTCATTGTCTCCATTGTGGAAAAATTAGCCTAGTTTAGTTTCTCTCACTAATTCCTGCGGGCATAATTTGATGAAATCAGGCTTGTCTGTGGAATACTCTGAAATACTAATAATTAGGGAGATTTTCAATTATCTGTGACCAAGAGACAACGTATGTCTGAATAACTTAGCCATTCAGATGCTAAATCTGCCTTATTTGTAATTTACTTTATCACATTTCTATGGTGCCGTGCGTGGGATTGCCAGAACAATATAGCATAACGCAAGTCCTCCTGTAAGGTACACAGAGTTAAAATTTAATACGACGCACATAAATCTGTAGTATATGGATATGACGGCTGATATCACTGCATTGATACACGTTATACAGGGAAACAGTTTCACATGGTGGGATGGAGACAAAAAGACAAGGTTAATTGCGGGCACATAAATATGCCAGTGTCGCTGTGTGTGTGGTCTTCAAAACGTGAGACCGACATAACAATTTCCGTTACATAACAGCTTACATTAATCTGTTCTAATTGGTGCAGTTGACATCTGCCCTACATGAGTTGCAGTGTAGTGATTATGTGAGAAAAATAAAAATAAAAATGTGGGCGATGATGAAATGAAACCAGCCTAACATTAACAAGCGCAATATAAATCAATGGTGTGTTCTGCTGTTTCTGTAGGATAATTTGATAAACTGATTGCACTAACTAGCGAGTGAATGATATTGTAATGAATAATATGATGTCTTTGAATGGTTCATTTCCATCCCGTCCAATACTCTGGTGCAGCTATTTTAATCAAATATGCACTAAATGGGCATAGGAACTTTTTTGGAGGTCGCAGCTTTTAGTTTCTCATATGGACAGACATATTTTGTCGAACCTGTTTGGATTAGATTAAAAAAAATAAAAATCTCAAAATCCACTTGTCAGATTATAAAAAGCGCCAGACCAAATCATAATTAGTTATTATGAGCTGGGCAATAGCTTCGACGTTAATTTGTTGATATCACCAATCCCACTGAAAGTTATCTCAAGTGATATCGGAGAGGATAGAGATAATTGAATGAGCTATTGTCTTTTCTACAGCATGCTTTCTCATCGCTGTTTTGCAACATTCAGCAAACAAATTATTATGTACCGTGTTATGCAAAAGGCTGTTTTTAGCATGTTGCACATCTCAGTGTTGTTCACGCATGGACTGTAATAAATATCACCGCCTATACTAACGTTTGCAAAATCTTCTCTTTGCAATAAGAGTGAGAGGATGAACGAAACTGAACTTGTGTGACAGCCATAAATGACAGCTGCTCTTTGAATGTTTATCGTACAAAAATACTATTTTAAATGTTACTTGTGTATGCACTGCAGGGTACAAACTTTGTCACAGTGATAAAGCAAGTATTTCGTTCATGACGGTGCCTACTGGATCAGAAATTGCAACGCGAAGGGCACAAGATTAGATGGCCACTGGATCGAGAAAAGTAAGGTATCAAGATCGACGTTAGAGTAGATTGAACCTGCAGAGCAGTTACACAGTGTGCTGCCCTGACCAGTCAGGGTTGCACAGGGAATATCAAGGCAAGACTGGCTACAGATTTCAAGCCCTGACATTTGAGATTGTGAATAAGAAAACCCGGCTTAGTCGGCTAAGCTGATTTTGAGAAAAACGGCTTTGAAGTGAAAATATGGGTCCGACACAAACTTCCAACTTGGCTGTTGTTTAGGGGACTGTGGCATGTTACAGGGTAAACTGTAGACGAGCAGTGAACACTACCCACTGTGATCTCTATAACGGCTTTGTAATTAGACTACGGTCTCCTAACAACAATCACTCCAATATTACTTGATCAAATAGCTATTGCCACTTATAGGGTTAAATGCCGTTTTCTCAAAATCTTGTTTTAGGGGGGTCATTGACTTCAATTTATCAGAAATGTTTTGTCTTTTATTACATGTACAGAACTCAAAAATGTCATGTTGCCGACTTAAGCCTGGTTTTCTCATGCACACTCACATTTGCTGAGACAGCAAATTAGTTCAATGTATTTGTTACCATTTTCTGTTAAAATAATTATGTCACAACTACAGGATGCAGTCTTATTTCGAGATCTTCACATTTGCAAGTGTTTGATAAAAGGTCCAGCTTACCCAGTATATTGTGGAATTCAAGTTTAAATATCTCAGGATTTTGATACATGTATTTGTCTAATCTGTACGCGAAAATTGGCGCAAAATTAGGGATGTACATCGACCACACCAACAAGAGCAAAACACTCTCAATCTATCAAGTGACAAAACAAATGAACTTAAAGATAAAATGCGATGTGAAGGTTTCAATTGAAAGCTAAAAAAAAAAAAGGATAATAAAATCAAAGAGAATGACACGCGCGTGAGATTATCATAGAATTACCTACAGATTATGAAATGCTGATTAGAGGTCAGATTTACGTCAATGCGAGTTCAGTTTGCATTAAGAACAGTCTGAGCTATAATTAAACCAGTGGATAATGGTCTAGACTATTACTGTAGGGACTATCTATAAAATACGAACGTACGCCCGCACTTGGCAATTTTTGACTTCCCTCCTCCTACCATGTACGCTTTTCATACATTCAACCCTCCCCCCCCCTCCCCTTGTACACGCCTTCGAATGGTAAATGTCCATGATAAGGCCTTCATCTCTTAAAACTTTAACTGACTCACTACCATAAACCGCTGCAAGCGGCTCATCCTAAAAATACTCATGTCAAACGATACATTCTATATCAAAATAACCATTAATTTGGCATAAATTAACTATACTAATTTTTTTAAAGATCCTATCCCCTGTATTCAACGGCATCTGAGTCACTGGTCACCATCTTTCAAAGAGGGCAATGTGAGAACTCTAGTTCTCTGAAAGAAACTGGCAGGCAGTGAATCAGTTAATCGGCAGTTTGCATGGACTATTGGACTATTTCATTCACGACAGAGCCTACATTCGATGTTTTTCAAACAAGTTTTCAAGATTTCTTGAAATTGGAAATAAATATAAATAAAATCAAACTTCTTAATTCAGTAAAAACGTAGGTACATAACCCAGACCCCCACCCTCCCCCCTCCTTGTACGTTTTCATACACTGGGGACCAACCCCCTTCCCTCTTCGAACGTGCGTGCTTTGTAGATGGCCCCTGACCGACTCACGCACTGAGAGCAGCAATTTGGTACAACAATTCATATTATTTCTCCGTCACGAAACCATCCCATAGACATTGTCAGAAGACAATTAGATGACACCATTTTATCAGCGTATGCCGAGTTTTAAAACATTTCCACATCAAACAGCGATTTCATTTCGGACACATCTCCACCGGCTGCCTCTTGTCGGTTGATGACGTTCGAACTATTGCGCGTTTTCTGCTAAGTTTCGTATTTTGATAAAAATGACATTGTTACCCACACAGCACGATGATGAATTACTTTTTTTTTTTTGTGGACAATTTTTATTGTCTGTTCAGATTTTAGAATTTGTATTTTCGTTTGCACTTCTTCACTATAATTTATGTTGTAATATTATACATTAAATTTTTTCATTTTGTTACAATATTTTATTGCTTTGTTGTTTATGTTTATGCTTTTGTATAGAATTCTGGCAAGAAGTGTCATTTCCTCAGTGCGCCCAGACGTTGCGCACCGAGAGATGCATACAATAATATCATGTGTATGTGGACGATGCGAATGTATGTGAATCATGTTTGTGAATATTTAGCTGCGAAAATGCAAATGACCAAATTGTGGACGAACATAATTTCTGTTATTGTTGCACTGCCTGGAACTGCAAAGCTTTAACATTCATTTATTGTGCTGTTTATGTAAATGTTGATGGAATGTTGTATTGTATTTGACCTTGGTATCAATGAGTCTCAGGTAAACCAAGAGATAGGAAGAGTTTTTGAGACAAGTGATATATTAAAATTTACGAAGTTAAAAGTAAAACTGAGTTTTAATTTGTTCTTTGTTTTTGCCGTTTTCGTTGCCTTTATTTTCTACATCTCTTTCTGACTCCATCATTGTCTCACGACCTGCTTCTGACCTGAATCTATAGTGCAGGGGCTCCCCACCTTGTGTAAATTTACTCCCAGAGGGTAAATTTTGCCTCTTCATAGACTAAATTTGCTGATTCTGGATTTGTAGATTTTTTTTTTTTTTATTCAAATCTGAAATTGAGAGGAAAACAAGAAGACCTACTTTAGCAAGGAGTAGAGTCTTAGTGACATGTGCTCGCATTGATAGACTGTGTTTGGTTTTAGCACAGAAGTATCTGTTCATGATTACTAGTTCATAGATAAAGAAAATAACACTGACATGTGCTATAATTATTGGTAATGTTATTTGAACTTAAAAATAATAATAATGTTAAGAACAGTATTTTAAGATTTCCTCTTCGTCGGTCGCCTTATTATGGTAGAAGTACAGTCTCAAAATACTGAACAGAACGGTTGTCAGGGGAAACGGGGTGACAAAGGTTGGGAGCTCCCATTATATAGTGTAAGGAGGTCAAAGACAGTAAACACTTATTTGAGAGGATTCTAATATCTGAAACAGGAAATCATCATCCGTTTACGTCATGGTATGACAGTATTATTTCTATTATCAGGCACTGATGTCAAAAATCAGACAAAATTGGGCTTTTTCTATTATCAGGCGCTTGTCACGGGCGAGTGAGCGGGGATCAATAGTTACGGGAAGAAGGGGGCAGAATAAGTTAACTCACGGCCCACGGGGAATGAAAAGCGTGAATGTTGGGAGTGGGGGGGGGGGGGGGTCTGCATGAGACGAGAGCGCTGTACTAACGATCACTGTACACAGAGAGTCCTAAGAAGACGGACGCAAGAGAGAGCCCCAGAGGGCGAACATGAGGAGAGCAGTCGGAAGACTGGTGTAGTGTTTTTTCCAGTGATGACTGGTCGGTGGAACGATGATTGATAGTTATGATGATTGATGTATTATATTCGCCTATGACCATGATGTAAATAAGTATAGGTGAGAAATGTGGAAGTCCTTGATTAAGGTATATAGAGATGTGCGCCCTGAGCGATAGATGGAAGTTAGGTTCATGGATGCGTAGCGAGAGTGAGTACTGTGTACTACGGTGGAGGTGTGTTACCGTAAGATGTGTGGTGAGTGAAAGGTGGACTATTGTAAGTACGCTTCATGGTTGGTAATGAGGGGTGAAGTGAATAGAAATAGTATGGTGTTATACCAATGTAATGTTATTTTTATAGGTGCCGGGGTCGGGCCGAGACGCCGCCCACAGTGAGCACAGGGGATAGGCCAGCATAGGGCCGAAGGCTACGCATAAGCCAGTGGAGTGAGGCTGTCGAGCAGGACAGGAGGAGCCTATGAGTCGTGGCAGTCTGGCCACAGACAGGGCTGTGTATATAAATGTTAATGTGCTCTTAAGTTGTACTACATGTGATATTGATATCTTATTATGCCCTTGAGATACTAATGTGAATTGCCTATTAACGTGCTACGGCCATGTGAGGGCTATTGAGAGACTGCGGTGCGAAAGGAATACTAAAAGTGTTATTAGGACATTGAGGGGAGAGGCTGAAGCCGAAGTGCCGTTAAACGTACTACCGGGTTGTGGACCCGAGGAAGGGTGCTTGAGGGAAGAAGGCCGTTGGACGGCAGTTAACTTGAATAATATAATGTATGTCATTGCACTGTTATCTTTATATTTATGTTAATAAATGTGTGAGTCTGATGGGTTGTTCTGTTAAGTGTTATACGTGTTCGTTCGTGATTGTTGTCCTGTTATAATTATTACATCTCCCAGTCTGGGATTTGTGACAGCGCTGATGTCACTGTTCTTACTTCAGTCAATCTGAAGTCATTTGAAACACCAGACAGATATGCCGGCGACTGAAGTACCACAAGGAGGATGAAACTGGGATGATATAATTTAAGGAAATTGTATGATTACTTATATTAAAATATTTTTATCTTCTAATAATGTTTCGTTATTTATATAAACCTCCAGCTCTGTTTATGCATCCCGGGCCACTTAGTAACATATCATAACTCTGATTTTACACATTTTTCCCGAGAAACACAAAATCTGAATAACTTTCTTTATTAGACTTAATGGTTACGATATTTTAAAAACATTATTTAACCCTTAGTTTTCAGAATTTAACCCCCAACTTATTACACAACCCCTTAAATGTATACCAAATATCTCATGCCCTCGATATGTAAGGTTATGAAAAGGAAAACTGGGAAGTTAATGAACATTGTACTGATAATTGAGTCACACAAGGCAATGTGGCAACTTGTATAAACCTGGCAATGAGGAGCGCCAACGGCAAGCACTTGATGACCTACATGGCGGACAGACAACACGTGTCACGGCTAAAGTAGAAAGAATTCGCCCTATAAATCCTGTACAACACATGGTGTCAGAAGTGAAAATCGACGGAAATTTTAAGCATCTTCTAGGACATCTAGATGATCAATAGATCTATACTTTAAAGCCTTAAAGGGGACCAAACGGGTCTTGAACGAAGTGTTGTGTTAACCTTGCATTTTACCCACTGGGCCGTGCGAACTGTGACTGTTGGTTTACTACTGAGCAAATCTAATCTAGGGCTGGATCTAGACAATGACCAGTAACTCTAGCATAATATATCTAGATTCTAGACCAAGAACTGTTCGAGCACTGTTGAAGTGATATAGGTTGGATCTAGATCTAGACATTATAGATTTAATCTAGATTTACCACCTGTTTGTTTTGACCAAACTTGGAAGGTTTCCCGCCCGTGACCTGCACATTAAGAAACTTACAGTCAAAATAACAGTAACATTTAGAAACAAGATGCCTAAACTCAATCCCCCAGAACCTATAGATTTCCAGCATCCGAAGTGGAAAGAATGGAGGACGAGATTTAACAGATACAGAATAGCCAGTAAATTATCAAAAGACAGTGGGGAAGTCCAAGTTGCGACACTAGTCTACTCGATGGGCAAAGAAGCTGAAGATATTTTTGCAAGTTTTACATTCGAAAATGAAGGACATAAAAACGATTTTGATTGCGTTCTACAAAAGTTTGAAGAGCACTTCATTCCAAAACGGAATATAATTTGGGAGAGATCGATTTTTCACAAACGTATCCAAGAGGAAGGTGAAACAGTTGAAGAATTTATTAGAATTCTTTACAAGCTTGCAGAATACTGTGAATTTGCGGATAGAGACACACAGATAAGAGATAGATTGGTCATAGGACTAAAAGACAAATCAGTATGTCAGAAACTACAATTAAAAGAAGACCTGACATTAGAGAAGGCCAAAGAAATTGCTCTTAATCATGAACTGATCAAGACACAAAATGAAGCAAGTGCACAAATAGATGCAGTAAAAATGAAAAAAGGGAAAGAAAAGCCTCACAGAGGGAAGAAGTACAGGGACCCAAAACCTGAAGCAAGATTTAGCTTTAATGAGAGGAAGTATCAAGGTCAGGCCAGTGGTCACTCATCAAAAGAATGCACTAAATGTGGACAAACTCATGCCTGGGGTAAATGTCCAGCATTTGGCAAGAAATGTTATAACTGTCAAAAACAGAATCACTACGCATCAATGTGTCGACTGAGTAGACAATCCAACAGACCAAGTCCAATTACTCCTAAACAAGTCCAAGAAGTAGATTTGAGACAGGGTCAAGAAGACCTTGAGGATTGTTCAGATTACTTTATTGGCTCCGTCGTTTCAAACGTTCCACCCTGGACTACCAATGTTGAAATTTTGGGGGAAATGATAGAATTCAAGATTGACACTGGTGCTGATGTAAACATTTTGAATCAACAGACATGGAAACAACTAGGTCAACCTTCACTTGATGTATCAAAGGCAAGTCTGCTGAGCCCAGCAGGAAAAATTTGTACTTTGGGAAGATTTAAAGTAAAAGTCAATGACAGTAAAGTGGACATGTATGTAGTCAAGAATACAACTTGTAATCTCCTTAGCAGATCTACAGCTATTCACATGGGATTAGTGAGGTTGGTGAACAGTGTAACCCAGTTTGGCAAAGTAAACTGTCAACCAGTGAAGATAAAACTAAAGAGTGATACCAGGCCTTATGCTGTACCTGTATCACGGAGAGTGCCTATACCTCTTATGAAGAAAGTACAATCAGAACTCCAGAGGATGAAAGATAATGATATTATTGAAGAAATCAATGAACCAACAGAATGGGTATCCCCCATAGTTCCAGTCTTAAAGCCTTCAGGAGACGTTAGGATTTGTGTGGATCTCAAGAAACTCAACCAAAACGTCGAAAGGGAACGGTACATCTTACCAACAATGGACGACATCATTTACAAACTAAAGGGTTCAAAAGTATTTTCGAAGCTGGATGCGGCTTCAGGTTATTTACAAATACCACTTGATGAAGAGAGTGCAAAACTTACAACTTTCATTACACCAATGGGAAGATTTTACTTCAAAAGACTTCCATTTGGAATTTCGTCAGCACCTGAAATATTCCAGAAAGTGATGGAGAAAATACTTGAGAACATAGATGGAGTCGTATGTTATTTTGATGACATGCTCATTCATACCAAAGATGAAGCAAGCCACACAAAGACATTGCTAATAGTAAAAGAAAAGCTCCAGAAGGCAGGATTAAAACTGAATGAAAATAAATGTACATACTACCAAAGTGAAGCCAAGTTGCTCGGACATATAATCTCAGAAAAGGGTGTGAGGCCTGATCCAGAGAAAATAAATGATATCAAAAACATGGAAGAGCCAAAAGATATTCCTGAGCTAAGACGGTTTCTAGGAATGGTCCAGTATCTTGGCAGGTATATCAAGAACGTCTGAACAATACTGAATCCGTTGAACCAACTTCTACAAAAGAACTCAGCATGGTACTGGGGAACTGATCAAAGGAAATCATTTGAAACAGTCAAAGAATTACTGTCAGATTCAAACACATTAGCATTTTTTGATTTGCAAAAGGAAACTGTAGTGAATGCTGATGCTAGCAGTTATGGACTCGGAGCAGTTCTACTTCAGAAACACAAAGTAAGTTGGAGACCAGTTGCTTATTGCTCAAGAACACTGACTAAAGCAGAGATGAAGTATGCCCAAATAGAGAAGGAATGTTTAGCTGCTACGTGGGCTTGTGAAAAATTTGAGAAGTACTTGGTTGGAATGGAACATTTTGTTCTCAACACTGACCACAAACCTTTAGTGCCATTGATCAACAACAGACACCTCATAGAGTGCCCCATCAGATGTCAGAGACTTTTAATGAGACTCATGAGATTTAAAGTCAAAGCAGTGCATATTCCTGGGAAAGACATGGTTGTTGCTGATGCATTGTCCAGAAGTCAATCAAAAATCTGCACAGAAACTGAACTACAAGAAAATGTGCAACAATATGTGTATGAGATTATGTCATCATGGCCAGTATCAGATGCAAAACTAGACCAGATTAGAAGAGAAAGCAGAATGGATGAATGCCTCAACACAACGATGGAATATGTCCAACATGGATGGCCAGAATACAGAGAAGATGTGAAAATTGCAGCATTGAGTATGTACCCATTCAGAGGAGAACTCAGCTTAGTGGATGGCATCTTGGTACGAACAGACAGGATTGTTATTCCATACTCAATGAGACAAGAAATAAAAGAAATCATCCACGAAGGTCACTTTGGAATAACAAAATGCCGAGAAAGAGCAAATCAAAGTGTGTGGTGGCCCCAAATCAGCCATGAAATCAAAGAAATGGTATCAAGATGTAAACACTGCATTACAAAGAAACCTACACAGAGGAAAGAACCGCTGTTACCTTCAACGCTACCTGACCGACCATTTCAAAAAGTGGGAGTTGACATTTGTGAATTTCAAAAGAAATCATACTTAGTATTGGAAGACTATTATTCCAGATATATAGAGATTATGTACTTGCCCAACACAACTTCTTTCACAGTGATCAGCAAACTAAAGTGTTGTTTTGCAAGATATGGTATCCCAAACTGCGTAGTATCTGACAATGCCAGACAATTCACATCAAATGAATTTGCACAATTCGCCAAGAAATGGAATTTCCGACATGTCACAAGTAGCCCAAGATTTCCACAATCAAATGGGAAAGCAGAAAGAGCAGTCAAAACAGCAAAAGAAATACTGTCTCAAGACGATATATTCCTCGCTATTCTTGCGTACAGATCCACACCATTGGTGGAACTGGGAATTAAGTCCTGCAGAACTACTTTTCAACAGGAAAATAAGAAACACGTTACCATGTTTGCCATAAAACCTGAATAATACCGGGTTAGACCATAAAGAACTGGAAAGGAAAGACAGAAAGGCCAAGGAAGCCCATAAGAGAAACTATGACAAACGACATGGGGCAAGACATCTACCAGAACTCGATAGAGGAGACACAGTCCTTGTCAAAACAGATCTGGACAAACAATGGAAAACTCCAGCTGAAGTTGTAAAGAAAATAGCACCAAGGTCATACATTGTCAAGACTGAAAACCGAGCCGAGTTGCGAAGAAATCGACGTCATCTCTACCGAGTTCCAGAAGGAGTTCAGTATGATATTCCAGATCATGATGTCGAGACAAAAACCACAGAGGATCATATAGATCGTAGGATTTTTGTGGAAAATTCAAAAGAGGCAGGAGGAGACAAAACAGCCAGTCCTTCTGAAACAAACAAGACTGGTCATACCTTGAGTCCTGCAAAAGCACACCCTGCGATAAGTTCGTCCAAGGGAATTGGCCTAAGAAGATCCAATCGACAGGCCAAGGCGCCCAAGTGCCTCATATGTGAATATTAATGTGGCTTTGAAGGTGCAGCCATAAAGGATATATTATGGTAGCACTTAGCCTATTGTAATTAGTTATGAAACTGTTTGAAGTTTGTGTTACATTGTTTAAGTAAAATTACTCTTCAAGTGTTAAGAGAAGTACTACAGTAAGCAAGGAGCATACTGGATCTGCAATATAATTTCGAGATTCTTCAGAATGGGTGAGATGTACTGATAATTGAGTCACACAAGGCAATGTGGCAACTTGTATAAACCTGGCAATGAGGAGCGCCAACGGCAAGCACTTGATGACCTACATGGCGGACAGACAACACGTATCACGGCTAAAGTAGAAAGAATACGCCCTATAAATCCTGTACAACACAAACATGTTTAAATTTATTGAAATACTGTCAGACTGTTGAAATGTGACCACACTCACATTAGAAACACGAGACACAGATTTTCAAAAAAAAAAAAAGGAAAAAGACACACGCGCGCGCACACACATAGATCTATACACACACAGATGACCAGGTTATGACAATGAATCTTTATTCAAGAGTCACAATAATGGCTGATAAACAAAAGCAAGAGAGGTATAAAACGCGTAAAAAATTCTTTATATCTAAAATATATATCTATAACATATATTATAATTATGTAACAGGACGGGAACGAGCTGTCTCCCTAGCTATCTCACACAGTCAAACATACAAACAAAACTATCAGGTTATGAGAGGACACCAATTTTATTAAAAAGAAAAGGAAAAAACAAGTCAAATAATAAACACAAGACAATAAACAGTACAATAAACAAGACAATAAACAGTACAATAAACAGCACAATAAACAAGACAATAAACAAGACAATAAACCCAACCCATAGGCTGAAGAAGAATAAAATAAAGGAATTAAAAGCACGCCTCATCAGTTAAAATCATTACATCATGCTAAAATTTAAGACAATGCATCAAAAGAAAACGTAAAAGTTAATAATAATGATATTCACATTGTAAACTAAATATGGGGAGGGTCTAGTACGCCTACCAAACAGTGATGTTACTTTGAGAGCACTCCAGGGGAGACAACTCGAGTATAAGATGCTAGCCTACCAAGTAACATGTTTACTTCCCTTGGATTAACTACAGACTGACATAGGGCTACCCCACACGTTATAATTCTTATATTATAACAACGGCCATTATTCTAAATCAGGAAGAAAACTTAATTTGATTCCCGATAAGATAACAGTAAGCCTTACATGTGATACGCGTACCCGGTACGCACCAAATCTATTCTAGTTATGGAATGAGCGAGAGTTAAACTAACTACAATAAAATACAGTCTGCTGAGTCTACACACTCATGCCACAGAACTGCCCATGCTAGGTGGCCTAAAAGACAATCCAGTCTACTTACTTAGCCCACCCACGCACAACGTAGGATCCCTTAATTAACAATTACTATCATAATTAGCAGAGGATAGCAATAGCCAACTGGATCTACTCATTAAGTCAAACTTAATTAACTTAGATACCCCATTAGCTAACCCAGCTCAATTCCCCACATGTACAGATTATTACACAAAAGCCCCAGTCTATACTGCCACAGGCTTATCTCAACTCAGAGCCAAACTTATCCCTTTCCTATCCTCTGGGTATACCAACCTCCTTACTCATAAAGTCATAAGAGTATCTCTAGGTGGACGAACCCACATGATAAGTCAACACCTAAGTCCCAATCAACAATAGCAAGTTATAGTCTCCCACTACAAGTGATATGATAATCGTGGCATAAAGCCAAACCCAACTACATGGTACAACTACTGTACATGACTGAACAGTCAACCTACTTGTATTACCTCCAACAATACTGATATTACCTAAAACATTCCCACATATTCAGTGAACATAATTATATAATGCAACAAAATAATATCATAATATTAATAATGATGACATATTATTATACAGGTCTACTGGGCAAGCCACACCCACAACTCTATGATTGAGCTAAGACAATGACTCTGATCCCTTCATTACAACAGAGTCCAATTACATCTGTCAGTGTCAGTGTGTCAAAAGAACAGACAATGAGCACCTACAAAGGATGCCATAACATGACACCTGATGCATAGACAATGCATCCATACACCTAGCATAGGCCTTTCCCTTCATCCTATCAACAATATAAGTTGATTTGCCAAGGGCACACCTAGATCTATATTTCAAGGTTCGACCCTAAAAAAGTTTCTAAGTCCAACCTAACCAGTACACATAGAAGAAAATCAACTTAACACCTATTTAGAGAATATACTAAATCAAATAGGCATTATAATAAACATATAAATTAAGAAATTAAAGTAAATAATCATCATCTACCAGTATAATTCCGATATTTGAGATCCCAAATGCTGTATAAGTCTTGTAGCTACTGTAAACAGTCAGCCAGGTTTGTTATTGTTGTTCGAGTCAAGCTTCCGTTTCCGGAAGCTATTAGTTGACCAATCCCGGTCTTGATTTGACTCGCTTGACCAGAAGTCATGTGATCACGCCTTCTGGCGTCTGCTGTGACCTGCTCACGCGCGCTTTGCGAACCCTGCACCTCTCTCTTCATCTTAACTGGTCTGCTCATTATCATAAAGTTCACAATGAATACGGTATAATATCACTAAAATGTAACGAAAAGGCACCCAAGACAAATCTACACATAGATCATAGTCACAATGCTGAATTAAAGGAACCTAGAAATAATCATCATCCAACAATAACCTTACAAACCCACAAAAGAATAAGTTAAAGTAAAGAAATAACTTGGTTAAAATTCTTGCCCGTAACTCTCTCTCTCTCTCTGTCCCTAAGAAGGACACATTGAGCCTGAATAGCACCAACTGCAGATTTAGAATAACAATCTGGATCTGTCTATCTCTGATCCAATTAGCGGGACTTGGACCACATCCTCCAGTAGTTTATTTTCACTTCAAAGCCGTTTTTCTCAAAATCAGCTCTGTCGACATATTGCAGAAACTTAGTAAGATAAACTTTACCATAGATTGTTAGCTGCTAGCTTGATTGCCTAACCAAGCTGAACAAAGTTCATCAAACCTCCGAGTATAATCCAATTATTATTATTTCACATCATCTACATATTATATTATACCAGAACAAAAATAATGGGTAAAATTTACGTGAATTAGCCAAAGGAATTCACACTTGCTACATCAAAGCTTGCACTAGTTGTACTTCACAACTCCCTTGAAATATTTACAAGTTCTTTTTAGTCGGGACAAAATAACAGGTCCTGCTGTCTTGAAGACTTGGGTGGAACTGACTGACCCACGCTATCATCTAAGCGTCACCCAAAAACGCGCAACCCATTTACTCCCTGACAGTTCACTGAGTGCAAATTCTAACAAAACACTATAACAAATAAAAACATTTTTAAAGAACTACCTGCTTGCTCGTATATGTTCTAAATACACTATCTTAATAAAATATTACTTAACAAGATAAATACTAAACAAAACTTACAATGTGAGTGATACATAACAAGATTCTGCCTATGGAACCAGAGATGGTCACTTAAATTGACCAATCCTGGACAATAGACAACGCTAAGATCATGGTTTAAAAATTGGCGCAGTGAGGACATCAGTTGGGAATGTTACTCAACACTACATGACTCATGTCAAGTGCGCGATCAAAAAATAAGGGGAGATTATCTATAGTTTCTGTGTGGTTACATCCCCTTGTCCACATCTAGTGGTCCAGCTAGTCAAAATAAACGTGTTTATCTCCCTTTCACCACAGCGAGCTATAACTCAGCCCTGTAATGGTTCACCCCATTACATAAAAGCAGTGTGTCCCTACACCAAGTAGGGGCGAAATAAGAATTAAAAACATTATGCCGTCCTTGCCCTAAGGAAGGACGAAGGAAAGCAGTTCCTGCGGGCACATCGCAGCCACGGCCCAAGTTAGAACTGTGAACAGACGTCCATCCCACAATCTTCTCCCCCAACAAACCCAATTAAAAACAATGTCTTTCTGCTAAATTGAACTGTCCCTTTGACGTCAGCCTTTCACGGGCCTTTTTCAGGGTAGAACAACTTACAGTCCTTTTGAGGGCCCAAACGGTCCTTGTGAGGGCCCAAACAGTCCTTTTGTGAGGTCAAACAGCCCTTCCGAGGGCTAAAGAAGCCCAACAAGATGAAGAAGAGGAGGGCCAAGAAGAGCCAGAAAAACGAAACAAGGACAAACAGGCGAAAAAGCAAAGGGCAACGAATCTCGTACAAAAGTGCTCTCGACCAGTACATTGAAAAATCCAGGTTTAAAAGATCACACACACGGAGCTTTATGCATATTCAACTGTCACTGTAACATTTGACAAACACACACCATACAAAAGCACTTAAAAATGCAACAGAATACCAAACATAAGGAATACATGTACATGAGAAGAATACCTGGTGGACATTCAAGTTATGTTACTGATTATTTTCAGTGGTGCCATGGAATGAAAGTACACTGTAGTTATAAAAAAATAACAACATAAAATTTGTGCTGTAACAAGATGTACATTGATAATTATATTACAAACCATCAGAAATAAGGAATGATTTATAGTAATAAAAATGGCATATAATCATACAATACATTATATAACATCTGTTAAGTTTCTTTTGGAAATGAACGGGCAGTGTGATGGTCAATTTGTGTTTTATTGTTATTATTAACCGATATACACCCGTCGTCGTCCTTTCTGGCTTGCTCAAAATTCTCATGAAAATAATAATGGCCTACAAAGTTATCAAAATGTTAACACTTTCAAGCTAACATGGATCAGATACATCACTGAAACTTTTCACTGTTTTGTTGTAATTTAAATTTTAGGACAACTGTCTTTTCCAGCGATTTAACGGAGAAGTGAACTAATGCTTTAGATGACAGTTAAACGAAGGAACATGTGGAGGAAGATAAATCATGAAGAAATCACTTACTGTAATAAACCTGCTGAACTGATTGCAGGAGAGGAAACCAACAGGTATTTAGCCAGACTGAGATAAGCAATTTTTTGCTGTGAGGAAGCGTGTTTTGATTGGTCAATTGGGAATTGTGACCAACGGGTATCCAGCTCCTGAATCATGTCTAAAATTTACGTTTTTTTACTTGATAACTGTCAGAAAGACAGAATCTTGGGTTCACTTTCAAAAGTATATAATGTCCTTCCCGTATAATATAGGTGTTCCCGATAATTATTGTTTATAACGGAGATACAATGTGTTGATTGACCAAAACATCCCGTGCGAGTTTGTCAATTTTTACTAATCCTGACACGTTTGAAAAATTATATCAAAGCTATTACAAGGTTTCTAGACAAAGTAGCCAGAATAAAATTCTAGTCGGAAGTTCCTACTTTATATTGATGCCAATTTTATTTTACTTCGATGCATGTCTCCTTGTGAGATCATCAATAATAGGGCCTCGGTTTTTAAATAAATGATGAGATAGACATGTTTTATTACCAATACATCCAACCCGTGTCAAACTTATTAGATTGTAGCTCGATAGACCGATAGTTATTGTAGTTTACCTGGATATCTGTTTGATTTCTGTGTATGCAGGATTTGTTGCGTTAGGAATTATTTATGTGTCAGCACACTAACAAGTCATTGGGGTTTAAGCCCTCCGAATTTTTTGTCCTTATCCAAGAAGACGAGGCACTCGATCCTACCTCCGATAAGATCAGGGACAGGAATATATGAGAAATATCCCAAAATCCATCATGCCTGCACCGACCGGGATTTTAACCCGGTACCTTAGGCATGAGAGGCCATCACCTTGCCTCTAGACTATGGTGTCCCCTTTCTGCTCCTTGATTGATTATGTCTATTCATAATAGTACATTACATCCACGGTTACCGGAGACTCCGTCTATTTTAATTCTTATGTGCATTTCATTACCCTTAGCATTTGCCATTGTCATGTATCCTATATGTAATTATCATGTCATCTTTTGAAAATTATGCAATTTCTTGGTCTTTGTATGCTCACTATTGATTAAAAATGATTGTGTGTTGTAATTATTCTAATCATATTTTGTCCTTTCTCTTTTGTTCCAGCTCATGGCTGGTTGTTGTTATTTTTGTTCCTAGTTCTTTTTTTGTTGTACGTAAAGAAATAAGAGCATCAACTAAGATCAAATGTTATATAATGTGTATCCCTAAAGAAATACTGAGAACCCACTACACATATGCCCACTAGCCACTCGTTCCTCCTACAATAAATTATTAATTATAATAGCAAAGACATGTTGCAGCTCAGGAAATTTTCAAGCAGGAATATGTAAAGGAAACCTTACCCTATTTGTAAACAAACATTTGGATCAGATGTATTTGGTAAAACTGTAACTTCATGGACACAGTCTCCTGAAGGTGTGAAATGAGCAGCAAATACATACTCATGTCCTGATGTAGATCTGAGGTCAGAACTGGGTTAAAAAATAAGAAAATAAATCTGATCAGTCAATGGAATTATAATTTGATTAGCTTATTATGCTAACAATGAAGAAACTTTTTTAAAAATAGAGATAATTACAATGTCTTAATGATAATGAAAATGATCATAATGAAGGCTACAGCGATAACATACAATGTGCCATCCTAAACACAGTTACCAGGATTGAAACTTTATTGATAAAGAGATAGATATCCTTTCCTTATTGTCATGCTGGAGTTGGATAATTTTCATTGTACAAATCAAAGACTTTATAAGTCTATCTGTTGACCTATATGTAGTCCATGAGATATACCAAGCAAAACAATTGCCTAACTGACAGAAATCAGAAAATAAAATAAGAAGAAACTACACCATGATGCTTTAAAAAAAATACACACTTGCCGGTGATTTAAATGTGTTGTGTGCTCTGGCTTTTCTAGTGATAAAGAGCTTGTTTTATAAACCCTATTTTAATCTCACTAGCACATATTCCAATTTATTCTGTGTCGAGCCTATAAACCTCTAGGACAGAGAAAAACTAAATACGGCCAACTCATAGCTCGTGGGGCTTGTCAGACCAATTTTAATGATAAATTGCTGTGTCCGTGGTCTGGAATAAACCAAAGTCACTGTTAGTGGTCACTCACTTGCTGACTCTTATGAAGAAATAGTATAGTGAGAATATGATAACAACAATACAACAGCTTAGTATTGTATTTTTGATAGCAATTTAAACAAGTCAAAGGCAACTTCTGAGACTTCATTAAAAGCTACCGTTTGGGATAATGAAACTGAAGAAATTGGGCTGGTGTTTTCATATATTTCTGGTGGCTACCCATTTCTTTGTATTAACAGTAAATTTATCAAACATTTAAGAGTAAAAAGTAAAGGTAAAGAATAACAATAATAATGAAATTGAAAGCCATATTGTCCTATTTATGATTGATATACAAAAGAATTATAATCATTGCACCTGTTCTATAGCGATAAAAGTTTCTCATATCTCTTTGATAATGACAATGACAGTTACATGGAAAGGCTTTCAAAAAAAAAACATGGGAGGAAGGTAGGCACACTGATAAACTTACTCGACTGGCTGAACTCTGGGGAGGAAAAACTGTAGTGTATCCTGTGAATAAACAAAATGAAAAAACTTTAACTCTCGCTAGCAACCGATGAGTAAACATCACACAATAGTGAGTATATGGTTGACAGATATTACAAAGGCTAAAATTATTACGTAAAGATAATAACTTAATACCTATTATTATAAAAATATGGGAAAACCCCCCTTGTACTGAACAGACTCCAAAGAAGTACCATCTATAATTTACAAAACTTTAGTTGGGTGCATATTTCATGTTCTGAATGTTCATTACCAAGCCGTGCATTTACTATAAAAACATCCACCTAACTCGTTCCTGAAGTCGCTTCCTTGTAAAGTCTTTATAATGCAACTCAGATGGAACTCCTCCCATAGGCTTGAAAACCACTGAATGAATTGATCTAGGATTTGACATGTAGAAGTAAATTACGGCTACAATGACCATCTGTATTCAACAGAATACAAGTACGCGTGACCAAAGAATAATCCACAAAATGAACAAATAATTGAATTTTTGACTCGCAGGAGAGTTTAGGTGATATGCTATGAATGCTAAACATGTATCTAGTTTGACATACAACATCCATTTTCAGCTGGAAGTGCGGGTCAGAAATTAGGAGAAGCAAGGACCGCAGGACAGAGTGATTGTGTGAATAATTAGTGGTGTTTTCTGTTCTTCTATTCAGTCTCACTGCCATGTGGCTGTTAATCTTGGAATTACTGCATGAGAGATTTTACCAATAATAATTGCTTGAATGAATTTCACACTAGCAGATAAATAAATATCTATGTAATGGTAACGCAGTGCAGTAAGTCATTAGATAATAGTAAGAGCATGTTAATTTAGAGAGTATATTCGACAGAACTTAAAAATATATGGTGTTCTCAAGTCCGAACAACAATTTAAAATGTCAGGTTTGCCAAAATCGGGCAGAAAGAAAAAGCTGTGTGTAGCGAAACCCTGCATGAGAAATAAAACCCAAACAATACAAAGCAAAGTAAAGAGAAGACAGAAAATACATAAATTTTCGGCTTTTGCCTTTATCAAGTGAAAAAAAAAAATCAAATAATAAAAGATTTCAACAGGAAATGTACAGAATCGAAGTGAAACAGGATATGTTACTTATCTGCGAGTTCTTGCTTCGTTAGCAGCACAAAAGCAAATCTGTCTACCAAATGTATGGAGGCTCAAAGTCTTTTTGCCCAATTTTGACATTGCTTATAGCCCTGCTGCGACTCCACAGTTTTTCTGTGGTTTTTATAATATTTTGTACAATCTAAAATGTCAGGGTTGTATACTAACAACAATACATGTAACATTATAGCAGTACCTGATGGTCTGAAATCCAAGTTGTAGCATGAACTGACTGGGGCATTTCTGAAATCAGAAAGGACAGTATAGCAATCCAGGGAATTGAAATACAGCAAAAATGTTAGACATGCCATGATTGTACCTTTGAATTCTGGGGACATACATCACAATGAAAGATCTAGATGTCTTTGCGAAAGATCATACCCCCACAAGCCTTGACCGCTGAATATGTATGATATCAAAAAGAAGAAAGTAAAAGTAATGCAATAAAGCTGACACACTTTACTATGACAACATGCTACTTCCATCTATGAAAATGAAACGTTCGTTCAAATGCATTAAATTCTGTTTGCCGATCACCTATCTCATAAGATGCTGCAGTAATGTATACTTTCACTACATGTTAAACAACTGAAAAACCTACACTCCATCTCCAATGTCCACACACAAGTGCTGCAGTCCAGGCACTGGGGATATGGTTGAGACAGGTGTCAGAAACACATATCCAGGAAGTGAGATGGAATTGTCAGGTGCACTGGGATGTACGGTTGCATTGATACCTGGAGATGCTGGACCTCTGGAACATAAAGTTTCTATTACAAAATTACAAGTTTTCAATCTTTTACACACTGCTGCATTACATAGAATTATTATAATCCGATCAACATTGTAACAGTAAGGAAAGGGCCTTGTGAATTTGTTTCTTTTTGGAACTAATGATACAGGGGATAGTTTTTGTTGGAGGCAACAAAAGTCAGTATGTGCAATGCCCTCAATTTAAACTAAAAAGTAAGTTATATATTCATGCTAACTTTAACTTTCATACATTAGACCTCTTGAATATTCCCTAAAGACAAAGAATATAAAATGCAAGCATTTATTTTCTTTTTAACAAGCATGCAAGAAATATTTTTGCATAGCACATTTGTTTTTTGGGGCGTTTTTTATAACGTATCCTAACTTATAAAAAAAAGTTGAATTAATGTGGTAATGGAAAAATGATAATTTCAAATACCAAACCAGAAACACACCCATTCTGAGATCCAGAAATGTAAACAGGAAGGAAATATGCAGTCCTTATTTACCATGCAAGTTATAGACCCCCCAGGTGGTGGATTCAGCTGTGTGAGAATTGTGGGCTAAAAAAGAAGAAAAACATTCATTTATATATTTTTACTCAGGCTAATATATGCAAAAACTGGAGAATGAGAATTTAGTTTTAAGATTCAAATTCACTGGAGCATGTTAAATCTGTGAAAGATATATTATGATACAGTTCATGGCCTTGTAAATAAATGAAAGTAGAGACCTATACAGAAATGTTCTCCCCCCCCCCCCCCCCCCCCCCCCAAAAAAAAATATTTTCTTCTCGGCCTGTTAAGGGGGCCATTTTTGTGCTTCATTTTCAACTCTACGGAAATCCAACACAAAGAATCAACGTCAAGTCTGCTCATAGGAAAGGACATTATTCCTGTGTAGATTGGCTGATTATGACATCCTGCCAATGTCAGTTTGGTGTAGGGAAGCCACACACTGGCAATCCTACCAACCCTAAGGAAATCCTATAAAAATCTACATTGGATTGACTCAGTTATGTTGGCTGGGAATGTTTCTGAACAAGTTGCCTTTCCTCTGTTAAAATAAAAAGAAAAGAAATATTTATGCGACAACTAAGACATCTCTGAATATGATTTTTTTGTTTTTATCTTTGTGGAAAAAGAAAAAAAACATCTACACAGGAACTAAGATACATGACAGGTTTTTGCTTTACCTGGTGCAGATGAGGATCTGGGTCATCTGTAGTATGGCAGAGAAAGACAATGCAGTATGAGAAAACAATTACATCAGTATAAGTGAATCATGCAGAAAATGAACACATATGTGAACTGCAAAATAATATTGCTGTATTATATTATATTGTCAATATGTTTGTATTTGATGAAATTTCGTTTACTGATAATGATTTAACATGTGTCACTTCATACTGCAAATGATTACATTTACATAAAACAAGATGGTTTAATCTGCATTTTCTTCATATAGACATAAAGATGGAAGAAACACTCAGAACACAATGTAGACAAAGGAATCGGAGATGGAAAAAGATCCCTGCTTATTACAACGGGGACATTTTTATATTATACTTTGACATTCTTTATTATTAATGTTGGCATGGACCAGTACTGAAGATACATTAGCCCCAACTGTAAAATGTTTGATAATGGTTGATCTTGACATAAAGAAAAAAATGAATATATTTTTCAACTTACCCGTTGAGCAGTTATGTCCAGAGAAACCTAGAGGGCAAAAACACTTGGAAGATGAGTTTGTGAGTTTGTTGCAGATCCCTCCATTCTCACATGGGTTAGGATCACATGGATCTGGGAAATATAATATGTCAAATAAGGTTTAATTACAGGAATATATGATCAAATCAAAGCATTTTACTTTAGCATTTTTTTAATTACCATTGTTTCCTTAAACTTTTTATTTATTTACTCCTTCTATCTTTGTAGTTGTTACTGTAGTTCAACAACAACAACAACAACAAATGTAATAATTTATACATATCTAGGCCGCCAGTTATCTTTAATCAACACAACCAAAGATCCTTCCATGATTTGCTAGATTTGAATTCTCACCATAAAACTGATGTAAATGTTGCCCTTGGCATGTTAAAAACAAACAGCTACAGCTGTATTTTATTTCTAAAATGATCAAGAAGAGAAAACCAGGTTTATGCTGTCCTGTTTAGTAGTTGATTTATCAGTATTGATGCAGTGGGACCCTATAGTTCAAGGATCCTCCATCAAACTTTGGCATAAGGTGGGGTCAAGGTAATCTAGACGCAAGGTGCTCGCCTCTCATGCCAAGGGTCCTGGGTTCAAAACCCGGACCGCGCAGGCATGTTGGAAATTGGGATTTTTCTCATATTTTTGAGTCCCTGATCCTATTGGGGGTAGGATCGAGTACCTAGTCTTCTCGGATAAGGACGAAAAAATTCGGAGGGCCCCTGTGCACGTTGCGCACGTTAAAGATACCTTGGCAGTTGGAAATCGTAAAGAGCAGGCCGAACAGGCCGCTGCCCGGGCAAAATTAAAATTAACAGATTAAAATTTATCCCTATCACCCCCCCCCCCCCCCATATCACCAACAAAAATTTATAATTCATTATGAAATAAACATTAATATATATTCAAATATCATTATAATACTTTAGAATACAAGTTGTGAGTTGTGAACTGCGCCTAACATGCTGCGTTACAATTTGCTCTGAGATAGAGAGAGTGAGACAGAGAAAGAGGGTGAGAGAAAGAAAGAGAGAGATGCAAATCGAGAAAACAAGACTTTCTGTGAAGCGCCTAGAGCGAACTCGTTTGATTAGGCACTATATAGATGATCTCCATTATTATTATAAGAGGGGAGGAAGTGATATCAGTTAGCTTTTCAAGATCCCATAACATGTTATTGACTTCACAGTTCATGAGGCTGGAAGGAGGCTGGAAAAATGCAGCATGAGTCAAGAAGGCTAGAGGGAATAAAGAAATGTGGAATAGCAAAAGATTCAGGCATACTGATCAAATGTGATAATAATGATCATGACCTCCATTATATAACTCATTTTCATTTGTATATTATCTCTTTCCTCATCCACAAATGAGACCATTCTTCTTCCTTTGGTATTTGATGATGATGATGATGATGATACTGATTTACCTATCACGTAGACTTTCAAGTAATTCCCTGAAAAAGAAAAAGGACATGAATTTACCTGGTGTGTACAATTTACAGTGAGCACCTGAGTAATACTGTGCACACTGGCAAGTAAAATCCATTGCCATAGGGTCTGAGATACAGGTGCCGTTGTTCTCACATGGTGATGCCATACACAGTACATCTGCGAGATGCAAGAGAAAGCGCCATGATGAAAAATAAGATATTTAGAAGTTAATTGTGCTTTTAGCGATAGGCAAGTGACATAATAATAAGATAAGAATCACTTTATTATCCAAGGAGGGCAATTCATTTCTACAGTGTTTATGGGGCCCTTACATCATACACATAATCTTACGTATTGTAATATTAACATGTCATAACTCAATAACACACATAACCCATGAAATGTCATGGCATTATCATGAAGACATTTTTAACCCTTGACCCACACTGTGTGAACTCGTCCATGTAACGCCCTGTGCGAAATAGCCAGTGGCCAGTCACACGCTCGTTCACGTGTTGCCGATAACCTTGGCAGTTGGGTCAATCGGGTCTTTTTGAACATGTGTATTGTGTTTACTTTAGGACGCACTAACAACAATAATGGTGGATAAATTGTAAGTGACCCCTATGGTATTTGGATAAAGTACTTGTTATGATATGTATTAAGTTCTATTGTTAAATAGAAGGCCCATAATCAAGAATTTTGTGCATTTACATGCCGTTTAACACGTTTTAACATTTTCCTATGGGGTCTGCACTTTTTTTGTCCCGATGTCAGGCTGTTCAGGTGAAGAAATTATTTTTTAAGCACGGCACTTAATATACTAACTGCATGTATCATGACAATGCCTCCTTCCTCCCCACTATTTAAATGGTTGAACTTCCATAATGTTAGTTTTCTTAGCTCACCTTCAGCAAGCGACTTGATTTCCAGTTCGTAGAGTACATACATGTACTGAAAAGTGGTTTAACCAAAGCAACACAATATCTATCTATTTACCACATCAAATAAAGACAACGACCAACAACAAAGTCGGTCATTTTCTCCCAGTTTTCCCCGATGAAAAACCTACAGACAGACCCCTTAGGCAGCATTCCCCCGAGTATTAAATCGAATAACATACAGAATGGTTTCTCAAATAAGCAGATGGCCCCCTTCTTATTATTTGATATGTAGATGACAATCAGCATCAACGTCAAAAGTTTCCCCTAGATTCTCCCCAGTTTGAACTTTGACTGTCAGCACTATTACATGAGTATGACAAATAGTAACTACATTTCATAACAATCGGTGTAAACGGACGATACCATTTTGTTAGAGATAGTAGGGGAGGCAGGATAGATTTAAACTAGTGAAACAAGCAATATTAGTGCCCGAAAAAAAACAACAACAAAAAAAACAATCAGTGTGAGCAAAACAGTAAACAAATAGGAGATGATGCGTTGCTATGCACAAATGGCCTCACGCAAGACGCAGAGAAAATGTAGGCCACAATAGTGGCCTCAAGTGCCTTGTGTGTTGAGTGGGGGAGGCCAATATCTGCAGGATGAGTGTTAATTACTTTATTACAGCTCCTGCTCAATCAATATTTGTCTTGGAAAACCAAGTGTGTTTTCAATCACAGGTCTGATTGCAAAGATTTGAGGACATGCAATTGATGATTATCAGGCAGTGAAACAAAGTGCTTGAAGGGCTTGAATGAACACATTTATTGAAATCTCTGTCAGTTTCTCCCTTAATGTTTCTTTTCTCTTCCTGACTACTGTCCATGGTATTTTTATGTGCAAACCTTTTATTTCATTTTTTTTTTCACTGCCACATTAATCTTTATTTCTATAGGCTACAGTGTCTCTACTCTGTGAATGGATTACTTGATTATATCATAATTTATCAGCCTCCATATGAAGCTGGTGGGTGTAACCTTAGCTGAAAGGTTGGGAAAGACAGGCAAATTGTCCAACTTGGTGACTGATGCAGATTTCATGAAAAGGCTGCTCTCTCAGCATAGATTCTGGTTGGTGAATGGATTGATTTAGTTCCTGGATCACGGCAGATTCTGTAGACACTGGTAGTATTCCAGATGCTTGTGTTTTTTGTACTGATCATGAGAATAACTTTAGAAAGCATAACTATAACAAAAACATGCTTCAACATTGACTAGAGAACTTCAGGAATGCCCGATCATCATTAATAAACTAATGCAAAAGCCGAAGTTGAAGGAATTACTTAGTGATGGTAATAGTGTATCAGCTATGAATGCAAGGTAGCAATGTTCCTATCTGGTAATAACTTACTGATGCATTAATGAATAGAAGTCAGCTTACTATTTTCACAGCGTAGCCCTGTGTAAGTTGCATTACAGAAACAGGCAGGTCCCCCGGGTCCAAATACAACTGGATCATAAACACATATCATCGTGTTGCCAGGGACACAGAAATCGTCAGCGCAAGGATCCACTTCTGCATAACAGGAGACACGATAGCCAGATACATAGTTAGCAGTGACATCAAAATGCATCATAAATTAGAAGAAGAGGAGTACAAAAAGAGTTGCAAGAAGAAGAAAACAAAAAAAGACTTGAAAGATGAGGAATGCAAAAAGAGTTGCAAGAAGAAGAATGCAAAAAGTTGGAACAAGAGGACTGGGGAAAAAAAAGGTGCAAAACATAAAAAGAGTTGAAGGAGAGGAATGTCAAGAAAAAAACAAAAGTTGAAAGATAAGAAAAGGAATGCAAAAATAGAGAAAAAAATTAGGTGCAAAAGAAGAGAAAAAGGAAAGGAAAAACCTAGCTATAGAAAGGGGTAGAAGGACAAGGAAGGGACAGAGATGTAGTAATGAAATAGCTGAAAAGGCCAAGAAATGGGAAGAGGATAAGATAAGATAAGAATCACTCTATTTTCCCATCAGGGAAATTCACATTCACAGAGCATTTAAGAGCACAAACATGGTACACATAGCTTACGAATCATTACATAAAGTTATCATAATCCAAGAACAGGGTTATTACATGAAGTAACATGGCATGGAATCTTTGTTAAATATGGTACACATCTAGCTATTAAGTCTAGTTTCATTCTTGATCAGTGAAAAACAAAGATTAGAACCAAAAATATTTTATTCATTCAACACATTGGTGCATTTCCGACAATACATAAATTCAAGAAACTGATTTCAGTTTTCATATTCTTGTGTAATAAAATTATCTGTGATTCAGAACTATTTTTGTAAAAAATTGATGTGAAAATTAATTGTATGATGCATACATGTTATCATTTGAAATGTCAAAACTGTACTCACTTGTTTCACAGAACTGACCAGTGTATTCTTCTGGACAAACACAATAGAAAGCATTTGCATCAGTTTCATTCTGTCGACACTCACCTGGGCCACAAACGTCAGTTTGTTTCAAGCATGGGTCTGTAGAAGAAGAAGCATAACAAACTCAACTGCATAGATAAAAAAAGCACAACTGGGATAAAACTGCCTTTTGAGTTCTGATTACTGATATATTAAATGTCAGCATCTCAAAGCTTAAGACACAAAGAGAAGTTTTTACTGGCATAAAAATTAGGTCCATACTATTTTTGTCACCCCATCCCAGCTACTTTCTCCATGTCTCAGCTACAGTATTTTTTCACTGAACTTTATCATTACAAATGTTAGTTCGATTTAAATTTGCTTTGTGACTCATCAAGCCATTTAAAAAAGCCCACAGTGTCTATAACTACATAAAATTTTGCAAAGTACGTTTTGTATATTAGAAATTATCCTTTTTACCAGATCAGATCTCCCAGACACATTACACATAATGTTACGAGAATCCCACATACCCAATAACCCCTAACCAAATTAAGGATGATAGATACTCACTGTAGGGAATGAGCTCCAGTGAAATGCATTCATCTTTGGTGAGTCTGTGGGTAGATAGGATGGACAAGATAATGTCAACTTGCAGAGCACATCTGGCCCTATAGTTCCTTCTATTTTTTTAAGGATGCGATTGTAAAGGTTACCTCAGTATCAGCAATTATATTGTAAAACCTAAAGGGTAAATATTTGTCTATACGATTGCCTCACTGCCAGCCTCTATATTGTAAACCCCTAAGGGTGGTTATATAAGCTGCTTCAACATCATCTTCAACATTGTAAACCCCCATGTATGATTATATAGGCTGCATCAGCATCGTCTTCTATACTGTAAACCCCTATGAGCTGCCTCAGTGTCAGCCTATATATTGACATCTGCCTGTATTATATACAGCCTTTCATTTTTATAGTATAATCCAAAGACAGTGAAATATGCCACAGTGGTTCATTTGAAAGGAACAGCATTTTGGTACAATTATCTAAAGACCATTTTAAAATATGTTGGATCAAAATCATTCACCTGCTAATTATACAGTCTGGCATAGTGTATTGTCTGGCATTACCAGGGGCGAGGATTCCTCATAATCAAATAATCAGTGATTACCCTTCGAATATTAATTCTAGAATTACAATGCTTTTCAGATCGAGCCCAATTCCAAGTCCATTTAGTCAGTTCAGCATTCTATTCTACACTGCTATTTGCATTTGTTATACTCCAACACCCCTCACCGAAAAGCATCTTTATAGGGACCTATAACTTATGAACTCGTCCACAATCAGTGATTAACAAAGACGAAGAAGACTTGACTACACCCAGAAGCTAGCTTGCACATAGCCTGTATTCGTCGATGTGGCCCCGCAGACAGCAGAATAGAGGGGAAAAAATAGGCTTATAATCAAAGTTTGACCTGATTTTACCTGTGCATGTTTTTCACTATGCGGTCATTTTCATCCTAATCGAAAAGTAAAGAGTAGAATGAAAGAGTTTGTGTGAATTTTTTTGTTTTTGTTTGAGGTAATCTAAGAATAATTTACTCTTCGCACAGAAAGAGCTATCAAAGCATAACAATATAGTCTAGATCTAGATATAACTGTGATCAAAATCAGTCAACCGTATCAAGAACATCAATTCACTTAATATAATTATAGATAGCCACTTCTCCGAGATCACTGCACATTGTTGTGTCACAGACATGCCTTTTAAGCACTTTCTGCCATTTAATGTTAATGGGTCCTTTCCGAGAAACTTTATGAGATGGTAAAATCTCTGGCTATGAATATGACAATGAAAATTTGCCGTTCAAATTATATTTTAAGAAATGGATGAAAAATGTGCCTTTATAAGTCTGTTAGTATGAATGAATGGTATTTTCAGATTAATTTAGCTCGTAAATTGCTGCATTCCTATCCTGTTGACAAGAATAGTAGCCGGCACGGCAGGGCTGTAGTGAGACGTCCTAATATAAGGATCTTACTAGCTTAAATTCTGATTACCTTCTGCAGAGGGCCGCGCTTCGCCCCTGGGCATTACACATGAAGATGATTTCATCTGACAACAGAGTAGGTTCAATGATATATGTTATAAAAAAACAGAGAAAGTCTAAGGGGTCAAAGCAAGGCTTGAAGCAAAGTCAAAATATGGCAAAAAGAAAAGATGTATGTTGTAAAGCCTTGGGTGCAACTAATTCAGAAATTATACAATATAATATTGTAAAGGAAAATCCTCCTGATGAAGCTCCATAAACTGAAAGTTTGATTTGTCTTTCCTTCTCCTTTGTGTTTTACTGTATTGTTTTTTGGATTACTTCTTACGTGAGGCTTTGCACTGTACACTTTTTGCTTTCTGCCATTTTTTGATTTTACTGATAGTACATTTGAGGACATGGGATAGTTCCTGTCCAGATATTAGTCTGTGATCAGTACGTCTATGACTGCTCACAACTGCTTTATTATCTGTTTCTTAGTGGTTTCTTCTTCACTGCATGGTGCATGTGAACCCTGTTTTCTTTTTATATATATATATTTCCTTCTTCTTCAAACCTCCAAGAGTGCTACTTTGGGCCAGTGCCATAGATTAAAGGTGATAAAAGCAAGGTGAAAATGATGAAAGGGGGCAATAGAGTGGGTTGGGGGCATGAATTAATATTTTCCTGATTATGGATTAGTTTTGCACAGTATGTCGACCATAATATCGGTTCTTTTTAGTACAAAATCATGATCATTTATGTCCATTGTTACAAAAAGAAAGAAAAATTCTGCCAAGTACATGCAATTTCCTTGACCATTCAGTAAATTGTGTGTGTGCCTAGAGAAAGGTCCCAGTTGTCGCAGATTTTGGATTTTGAGATAAGGGCATATTCTTCTAGAAAATTCAATGCTGAACACGCTGCTTTTAAAATTTTTTCCAATATCTTAGGTAGTTTTGAAGATATGACACATTTTGTAAGACAGGGGGCAAAAACAAACTTTTGAGAAAAACAGCTTTAACAGCTCTCTCCCATGACAGACGTTTTGGATATTGTTGGGGGAGCGTAGTTTTATTACAAAGGCAAATAGGGAAACTACTGAGTTGTGTTCACTGCTCAGCTCTAGCTTTCTATGTAAAATACTGCGCTCTCCTAACAAGATCCAAAAAACTTCCGACTTGGCTGTTCTTAGGGGACCGTGGCATGTTACACGGTAAACTATAGATAAGCAGTGAACACTACTCAGTATTATCTCTATAACAGCTTTGTAATTAGTCCATGGTACCCTAGCAACAATCACTTCAATATTACTTCTTGAAGAGTCACATGTTGTACAAATAATTAATAAAATTATATTTAAACATAAAATATTCCAAAATCCTTTTCAGATCATTTTCAAACAAGACGGCTACAAATTTTCTAGATAAAACACCAGTGCGGCAGTGCTGGAAATCTTGCAAATGCATGGGTGTCATAGGTGCATCATTCCCCCACTAAGGTTCATAACCCATTCAGGAACACAAGGGTCTTACAAGTCTTGAACTGGCCTGTTGAAGCCAAACTGTAACCCATAGTCAGGAAAATATCAATCTGCCCCTCTTTCGTCATTTCGCCTCCGTCACCCCATTTGTCATTTTCGCCCTCCTGAGACTCAAAAATGACCCCATGGGGGACGATATCTCCCGTTGAAAATCACTGGGTTAGATTATTAATTTTGATGCTTGAGAAAATTAATTTTTTAGATTTTGAAACTGTCATTAGGCTGTAGTACTAAACAAAAAAAGGTGAAAATTGCGCAGCAATGAAGTACGCCCATAACCATTTTTTTTTTCATCCATAAGATTAAGAAAAAACATTTGACCAGTGGCAGTCACCTGTACATTAAATGAAATCTGAACATGACAAATTGTAAGAGTGGCTTTGGTTTTCTTCTTATTTTTTTGTTAGTTCGTTGTTGTTAAAATAGACGAATGGTAATATACGTTTCAGAGACATGTTTTTCATATTGAGATACTTCTGACATTGAGATTCTATCTGACTTACCCATGGTTATCTGCTGCTCTCAAACAAATTTCTTTCAAACCTATGTCAGAACTTGAAACAGTGACATCTGCTTGATAAACTTCCTCTCCTTCATATGTCACATTACCAACCCACAATGTGGATGGCTTATCCAGTTCTTTGCTGGCATTTACTACATTAATTGATTTGATGACTGCCCTGCAAAAGAAGTTATATAATGTATAATCAATTATACAACTTTCTTAGTTATCAGTATAGCTGATATCACCTAAAAGCGGAACTTGTTTATTTTTTGTATGTTCTCTCTCAAAGTACAAAATATTCAACCATCTAAATAGCAAAAAAAAAAAGGCAAACCTACTGTAAAGGGATCATGGTATTTTACATAGCAAGCTTATAGCTTGAACATAAATGTGTGGCCGCCTGACAAAATGAGATGCATTTCGGCACTACCTGATTCGAGAAAATCGTTAAAAGGGGTCATAGGGTCAATTTAATCGATTTTGTTTTTGGTATTTTTGAAAAGTTTAACTTCTTTACTATTCTTTTTCCAAATGACAATGCTCGTTGCATTGAGAGTGATAAATGCCTCAAAATTGACTTTGACCTTTTAGTCGAGTCACCATCAATAATTTTGTATTTCTAAGCTGAAACTTTAAATGCGCTTTTCTCAAAACTACAGTTGTGTCACTTCCTCTCTTTTGGAGGCCATATCTTCTCAGCTAATTAAGTTACAGCAATCATTTTTTTTACCGAATGAAAGGGCTTTGAATAACCTATTCGGTGATGCTAATATCTCCATGTCAGGTGGCTACCCAATTCAATATTTTCTCTATTCAGCTTTGTATGATTCCTTAATAACAGCCTGAGAACATAAGTTTCATATTCTCCACCTGACATCTACTGGTACATAATATGTAGGTTAATGTAAAGGTCATGCCTTGATACCTTACTCTCTCCACACACAAGTGTGTTTGTAACTGCCTTAACTGCTGGCATCAACCGCTGTATGCCTTTTTTTTTTCAGCTTTACCAGGTGCGAAATGGGTTTATGTTTCTGAAGTTGCACTCAGAATGCACCAAAACTTTCTGACTGAAAACCCATTTTCAATTTAAAATCTCTAAAACAAAAACAAAAGTCTTCTGGTTTTAAATTATTGAATGACACAGAAAAACGAGGAGAAAAAAAGAACAACTTACAAACGCTTGTTTTTTGGTTCGGTTATCATGAGTTGATTCTTCAGAACTGCCAATTGCACTGCTAAATTGCAAGTATTCATCACCTACTAGTATAGTGCATTCATGAATTTAAATATTCAGCAATCCATGAATGAGCCAAACCAAAGTTGCCCAGATTACATGACAAAGCTAGATTCTGACTCCCAAAAATTGATCTGTCAAGCCACTGAGGTGTTTCAAACAATTATCATCACGATTGACTCATCCACTGACTCATCCCTAGACATCTCTTTCCATTCATCCATCTGCCCAACTGTCTGTCCATTCGTCCATCCTTCCACCCACCCACTCATCCATCCGTCCATCCATCCAATCCCATGCCATCCATTTATATATCTATTCCTCCATTAACCCATCCATCCATCCACCCATCCATCCATTCATCCATCTATCCATTTGAACATATGGATCAGTTGTCAGTCAGTCATGCTTTCAAAGCATCCATCTCTTCCAAAAAGGCATTAAGTCTGAATCTAAGAACAAAAATTCTACATTTTTGCTGGTCTCCTTTATCCTTACCCAAGGTCATCTGTTTTGGCAAATATTGGAAAGGTACACAGAGAGTCCTTTAGGCAGCCAAGTGAGCTGATATCTGGGAGAAAGGGGAAGTACGGGCCACTCTGTGATGAATGAGGGAAGAAAGAACCAAGAATAAAGAATGTGAACATAATGCAAACATAAATGAAAATAAATTCCACAACGAATGCCATACTGGAGTACTGAGAGCTCCAGGCTCCACTGCTTTAAATATAACATGAAGATGCAAAATAATCTGTCTTTTCTGGCATGACGACCTTGTCAGGACCAGTTACATAGCGTGTTTAACAAACTGCAGGACTGCAGTAGTTCCCAATGGGGACTAATGATAAAGTTCACAATTTTTAAATAGAATTAATTAGCTGTGTTTCTTGCACTTTGCTCGGTATAAAAGTGTTCTTACATTTGCCTTCTGTGCCAAATAATTCGCGGCCAGAATATTCCCTGGTCACTGATAGGTAATATTAAACAATACTATGTGTCTTATGATAATGCACTACAATAAGTCAAGATTTTTGCAGTACTCTTTGCTTATATTACATTTCTCTCACATTTATTTCTTTGCTGGTTAAAAAAGGATGAGGTGTAGGCCTAGTGCTTTTCATTTGGGATAATCATGCTGAGAAACTCACCATATTCAGAACTGGAACTCTGGCATAGTTGGTGACTGTTTCATAAAATATACCAAAAAAAAATTTAAAAATACTGAATTCTTGATGAGAACAATTTCAACAGCAAAGTGATAATATTCCTAACAGGCCTGTGCAGCAGAACATAGTTTGAGATTAAATAAGCATAAATCATCAGTCTTATACCTGAAGTCTTCAAGCAACCACTAGCAACAGAAGAGAGAAAAATTACCCTGTTGAGCCCACATTAGAATAACAGTGTATGATGTCACTACCTAAATACCTTCAGTACTGTTATGATATTCCATGTTTGTAAGATTTTGATACATGTATTCACTTTTAAGATTTTGATGCATGTATCCAATGCAATAGGAAATCTGAATCTATATTTTGTCAAAACAACACCCATCAATGTTTGGTATTTACACGTGAAATGATAGAAATGTTAAAAAATTTCCAGCTTTTGTAACCGTCATTGTTAAGAAGATTATTTCAGTTTACACTTTATGTAAAAAATAAAAAGAATATGCCGATATTTATGAAAAGAAAAAAGAAAACTTGATGTTGTAATAAATTACCTTTCACTTCCACATCGAAACTGCAGTCACCACTGTCAAAGCTGAGGGTAAAAACGTGGATGGATGTATGGATGGATATGAAGTGATGGGGTGGATGAATAGACCCGACAGACAGATGGACAAATGAGATAGGATGAATAAAAGGATGGGATGGGTGGATGGATGGATGGATGAATGGATGGAGAGGAAGATGGGATGGCTTGGATGGAGTGATGGATGGATGGAGTGATGGATGTACAGATGGATGGAGAATGGATGGCTGGATAGATGGATGGATGGACAGATGGAGGATGGGATGGATGGATGGATGGATGGATGAATAGGTAAATTAGGGGGGGGGGGGTGATGAGACTGAATGAAACAAGGCAAGAATAAGGAATGCAGGATGCCATTTTTCTTTAAAAGATTCAGAAAATATCAGATAAATAAACTAATCAACATAAGGTCAGTTCTCACCCCTCAGTATCAATAGCTACAGCCTAAAGTAAGTAGTGACCACTTTGTTGAACATCCACATTCCAGGAGAACTCAGCCATGCGAATTTTGTCATGACCTACATCTTATGGGGACGAAACGGTGACGAACACCGCAGGCAGACTGGATATAATATGTGAAATCTGTCAATCTCCCTAAAGTATGAGGATTACAAAACAAGTGATGGCTTATCTAGTGCTCTTCAGATACCAGTGTAATGAATACAAATAACTGACAGAGAATAGAATAATCAATGAAATAGTTCCATCACAAATAGAATCACAGTGCACGTTCAGTAAACCTGAAATGAGGTAGCTTTTATATATTTATATAAATATTATAAAATAATGTCTAACTGAATTCAAGGGAGGAATTCCACTTGAATCATATAATAATATTTTAAGGATGTGACTAATTTTAGGAGCGTTCGTGAGTGGAGGAGAAAAGGGGTAGGGGTCTCCTCAGGAAGGCAGAACCCCCCCCCCCCCCCCAAAAGAGGTAGTCCTCTAGATGAATGTTCTTTATAGTAAATGCCCGGCTCAGCGATTAACACTTAGAGCATGAAATAATATGTGCCCGACTAAAATAGTAAAACTCGTATGGTACTCCTTCAATATTTTAAACAGGGTCCCCACATGCTACATGGAAATGGGTGGAAACAGTTACATTGATTGCATGTCTGGAATAGGTACATGTTGATGTCACAAAATAAAGGACCCATTTTGCTTTTTGCTTCTAACAAATTATTTTACTATACAAAGCACCGACACAATAATTGCAGACATTTAAATTCCGTGGTCACAGTCGCTTTATAACTTCAGAATTTCAAAAATTGTTAAATTTTTCAAACGCTACTGCCCACACTTCCAGTTCCACGCTGATAATTTGTGGGGAGTTTCCATATCATTATCAAAGACATGCTATCCGAAGTTGGCTTATTTGTTGTAAACTGGACGCCAGTATCAGTCAGTGCACCGCTTAAACATGAGGAAGTTTTATCTTTCAAGAAAGACCAGCAATGAGTCTTATGATGTGTTTAAACACCAGTGCCGTCTTAACGCATGAGCATACTGGTCAGTTGCTAAACACATCCGATCTACAGGACTAGAGAAGTAAATTTTAATATGACCACAGCACTGAATAACACTCCTAGAAACAAATTTTCCTTTCAAGGTGCTTCAAATGACCGTTTCCGAAATGAGGCTGATAAAAATGCTCATCACTTGAGACAGTGTACACATAAAGGCATTAATTTGTACACTCCTGTTACCTTCTGTCTCTCACCACAGCCCATAGGAAACATCGTTAACATGAACACAGTCAAGGCTGTGCCGATTGCACCTCATGTGACTACTTTGTATGTTAGTAACTCATCATGACTACTAACTGCGTGTATGTCTTCGGGCTGCCCTCATCGAGCAATACCCCGCCTCGTCAATGGTTGCTTGGTAACGCCAAGTAACACGCTCACGCAAGCCAGCGCACACAGGCGCACGCACGCATGCACACACACACACAGACAGGCATCTAAAACTCATAATCCCAGGCGCTCACCAGCCGATTTTGATCAGCCACCTAGTTGAAGGGAGAGATCCCGACATAACTAGCTTCAAGGACATCCACTGCACTATCATTACATAATCTAAATTCACTAAGGCTTAAATGTCGTGACATAACCATCCAACTAATCGTCCAATCAAAGCTGGAAGTGGTTTACATATTAGAGAATATAGTGGAATAAAACGGGCTACGTAGCGGCAGTTCTAAATAATAATTATTATTATCATCTTAATGCTGTAAGTTACACAGCAGAGGAAACTGTCACCCAAGACACAGTGCAATCACCTACACATTAACGAAGTTCTCCTGGGATGGCATGGCATACAGAGGTATCCGTAACGTTGAGCTGGAATATATATTGTATGTCTGTACGTGGTTATCAGAATGGTTGACACAAGGGGTTGGCAGCACGAATTTTGGATCAGTCAAATTGACCAATACTTGGATTAAGAACTGATGATACAAAAAAGACAAAAGAAAATACTGAAAATCAAATGGACATACATAAGAAAATGGTGAAAATAAAAAAGACAGACAAAAAGAAATATTGAAAATCAAAAAGACAGACATAAGAAAATACTGAAAATGAAAAGGACAGATAAAAGAAAATAATGAAAATTAAAAACATGAAAGCCAGCACTGAAAATCAAAAGGACATAAGAAAATAATGGAAATCAAAAAGACATAAGGAAATAAAATCTGACCAAGAATTTTACTGAATACGCTTTAGATAATTTTATATATCCAGCAATAAGCCTTTGCAAAAACGAAGGACGTGGTTTCCGATCACATGAAAAAAATCTTAATGAATTCACTCCTGACTTCCAACGCGCGGGTTTGCTTTGACCCCAGAGCAAGAGTAAATAAAATGTATTGCATCTTACGTTGAATAGCCCCGATTGCAGTTTTCTGGTGTATGTTGTTATGGACCAGTCTGTCACGAGTGGAGTGAGCGATAGTTAATAATTACGGGGGGAAAGGAGGAGAGTAAAATTAACGCACGTAGACAAGTAAGAAAAGCGTGCATGTTATGAGTGGTGAGGGTCTGAATGAGGCGAAAGCGCTGTATTACTATCACTGCAAGTTAGGTCCTACTGAACGGACGCTAGTAAGAGCCCAGCGGGCGAACATAAGGGGAGCAGTCGGAAGACGGATGAGTGTTTTTCCAGTGATGACTGGTAGGTAGAACGATGATTGATAATTATGATTGATGTATTATATTACATTCGTCTATTACCATGATGTAAATAAGTATATGTGAGGAATGTGGAAGTCCTTGATATTGGATATAGCAATGTGCGCCATGAGCGATAGATGAAAGTGAGTTCATGGATTTGTAGCACGAGTGAGTATTGTGTACTCCGATGGAGGTGTGTTACCGTACGATGTGTGGTGAGTGAAAGGTGAACTATTGTGTGTACGCTTCATGAGTTGTAAGGAGAGGTGGAGTGAATAGAAATGGAAGGGTGTTATACCAATGTAATGTTATTCTTGTAGGTGCCGAGGTCGGGCCAAAGAGCGCCGCCTACGGTGATAGGCCAGCATAGGGCCGGAGGCCATACATAGGCCAGAAGTGAGACTGTCGGTGCAGGACAGTAGAGGCACATAAAGTCGTGGCAGTCAGGCCACGGACAGGGACGTAGATATGAGCGTGAATGAGATAATATATTATTGCCATGTTGATGGGCTAGTGAACTGATACTGTACTATTGCCATGTTGATGGGCTATGGAAATGATAAGGTGTATGACAATAGGAAGGTGATACTGAGGGACTGCGGTGCCAGTGAATCATTAATGTACTATTAAGACCCTGAGGGGAGAGGCTGAGGCCGAAGTGCCTTTAGGAAGTAAATACCGGGTCGTGGATCCGAGGAAGAGTGCATGTGAGAATAAGGCCGTTGTACGGCAGTTAATTTCAATAATATAATGTATGTAATTGCACTGTTATTCTTATCTTATATTTATGTATAATAAATGTGTGAGTCTGATGGGTTGTTCTGTTAAGTGTTAAACTTGTTCGTTCGTGATTGTTGTCCTGTCATAACTTATTACATCTCCCAGTCTGGGATTTGTGACATTGGGGGCTCGTCCTGTTTACCTGTGGTCATTTTGACATTGTGTATTTGTTATATATAGTTGTTTTTCTGTTGTGCTAGGAATTCGTGCTGTTGTCCTTGTTCGTGGGATGAATGGGAATTTCATGATATAATTTATGTATATTTATGAATATGTATTGATGTATGTATTTTGATGAATAGGTAGTAATGTGTACTTAAATTTCTGCAGAGAGTGTATGTGCCAGCCTGAGGAGACAAGCAGCCAGAGCTCCGGCATACGTCAAGTTAAATAAAACGCTGATTGAAAGTTAAGTAAAAGTCAAAATTTTTGTGCCCTGGATTGTGGACTGTTCCTTTAATCTGTCTTTTTCCCTGTTTTTGCTGTTTTTGTTGTCGTTATAGATTATACGGGCGGCGGCGCGGGTTTGCTGTGGTGAGCGTAGTTTATCCTCTTCGGGAGGTGGGCTAAACTTGGAACCGCGTTCATCACAGTGAACAGTTCTATAGGGACCTGTAATTTTGTTTAGTTGTAGCGTCGATATCTTCTCTGTTCTGCAGGAAGACGTATTCTCTTGTCCCTCTTTCTTCCCTATCTGTAGATACGTTCTTTTTTTTTCAGACTCTGTTCTTGTTCGTACCTTGTAGTGTAATCGGCGTAGTTAGGTTGCATTTTTTCCCATTATATTTTCTTTTTTTAGGTCTTTGTCCTAGTCTGGTTCGTTGTCCTTGACGTACTTGTGGTCCTTCTACTGAATTTTCTCATTCTTATCTTTTCCTTTCGTTTTGTTATTTAATAGTGCTAGACATTTTATAAACATAGAATTAGTTAGAGAGAGTAGGCTGTAGAATGTTCAGTTAGGGGTGTTTCTGAATTGTATTTGAGACAATTGGGTATTGTTATATCTGGTGTGATCTCAGGTCTCTGGTCGTGTCGTTGGTGATCATACCGACAGGTTAGCCGTTTTCATAATATACACCGTATTAACCATAAGGCTGTGAAATGGCAGAACTCCAACAATTAATGAAGTTGGGTAAGGAACTTGGCCTTGAGGGAGAAGAGCTACGCGGCTGGATTAAAGAACAGCAGGCGGATTTGCGCGATGAGAGTGCTAAGGATAGAGAGAGAGAGAAAAAGACGCTCAAGAGCGGCAACAAGAAAGAGAGGCTAAGGCTCAGGAGCGAGAAAAAGACGCTCAAGAGCGGCAACAGGAAAGAGAGGCTAAGGCTCAGCAGCAGGAAAGGGAGTTTAAGCAACAGGAAAGAGAGGCTAAGGCTCAGCAGCAGGAGAGGGAGTTAAAGTTAAAGGAGATAGAGGCGCAAGTAAAGATCGCAGAATTGGAAAACAAAAAGAATGCGCCAACAGAAACAGTTGAGCGGCAGGTACACAATAAAGGTGGCGTTAGGATTAAGCTCCCTACGTTCGACGACCGGAAGGACGACATAGACGCCTTCCTTTACAGGTTCGAACTGAACGCACAATTGCAATGGGGGGAAAATAAGGAATTATGGTCCACGTACCTGGCGTCTCTATTGCAGGGGCGAGCGTTAACCTACTTTAAAGAGCTACAGCGCCGAGACGTGCAAGATTACGATAAGCTGAAGGCTTTGCTGCTTCGCCGATTTGCGCGTACCGAGGAATATTTCCGGGAGCAGTTTAGGCGAGCACGAGCGGATACCAGGGAGGACTTTGCTGCCTTCGTCGCGAGATTGACGGAATATTTCGCGAACTGGGTAGACTTGGCGCATGTTGGCGCGGATTTTTCTAAATTGAAAGACCTAATGATCCGTGATCAGCTGTACGCGTCGTGCCATAAAGATCTGGTGGCTTTTCTGAAAGAAAACGAACCCGCGACGGTGCAGGAGGCGTCTAAGTTGGCGGAAGCATACCGTACGGCACATCCGTCCAAACCAGTGGCGAGGGCGTACGTCCAAGATGCTGGGTACGTCGCCGTGGTTGAGGGGTCGCCGGCAGGACATAAAGACAGGTCGCGTCAGCGTGGTGCCTATAACGGGCAAGCCCAGGGGCAGCGTAGGGGCTATCACCAATCACCGGCATATGGATCCGGTAAGTTTGACCGAGCAGGAGGGCTAGGTCGCGGTAATGGCCGGGGGCGATTTGTGACCTTTGCCGATGACCGACGGCATAGGGACTTTAGTTCCGGTCGCGATGGGTCACGGGGACCCAGGCCTAATGCAGCACAGGGAGCGGAGTGTTGGACTTGCGGACGCGTGGGTCACTTTTCACGCGAGTGTAGGGCCGCGAAGTGTTGGAACTGCGGAAGAGCAGATCACATCAGCGTGAATTGCCCTGCAGGTAGGATAGCGGCGAACGTGGACAGTAGCTCCAGTCCATGTTCCCCTAATAAATTTCATCATGCGGCTGCGTGTGTTACATCGGACAACGGAGGCGGACAGTATTCTAAGTGTCCCAGTTGTGAGAAGTTATTATCTTCCGGTGTTTTACCTTGTGGGAGAAAGATCCCCGTTATAAATTCATGTCATACAGGAGGTGGTCTTAGGGTTTATCCGGGGTTTGTTGGGGACGAACTGGTCTCGGTTTTACGAGATACAGGATCTACCGTTGTGGGAGTGCATAGGGACTGCATTCGGGATTCACAGCTTACAGGTGAGACTGTCCCGTGCATCCAATTTTCGGGGGCCATTGAGAAATTACCCATGGCAAGAATAGTGATAGATACACCTTTCCTTAGCGGGGAAGTCGAGGCAGTCGTTGGTTGTTTTCCAGGCGCCCAGCTCATCATTGGGAATGTATCACGGGTAGTTTCCCCTTCCGAGGAGAATGTGCAGGCATGGTCTCAATCAAAAGGTATTGACTTTTGTGCCGCGGTCGAAACACGCCGACAGGTAGCTGATAAGGATAGGATTAGACCTTTGGCGACGCCAGCGGTCAACCTAGATATCACGCCAGAGCGCTTGGCGAGATTACAAAGGGAGGATCCATCATTAAACCCATGTTTTGGGGAAGCGCGAACCGAGAAAACGAGGAAATATAAGAACGGCTCGTCTTCCTTTGTTGTTCAGGCGGGCATTCTGTTCCGTAAGTATGTAACGGTGGCCTCCATTTTAAAGCAGGTCGTTGTGCCAGCGTTGCAGATCGCAACAGTATTGCATTTGGCACATGATGTCCCATTAGCGGGTCATATGGGGATAGCTAGAACCAAAGAAAGGGTTCTTAAAAATTTTTACTGGCCATCGATCCACAGAGATGTACAAGTGTACTGTAAGACATGCAGTGCGTGCCAAAAGACGACGCATAAGGGTCGTACACCCCAGGCTCCTCTTCAAAAGATCCCCACGGTCTCGGAACCGTTTAAAAAGGTTTCGATAGACCTTGTTGGCCCCATTCACCCAGCGACCGATAGGGGGAATCGATTTTTCTTAACGGTCATATGTAATGCTACGAGATGGCCAGAGGCGGTTCCTCTGCGGACCATAACGTCTGAGGCAGTCGCGGAAGCGTTGTTTGCAATTTTCGCTAGGGTCGGAATACCAGAACAAATTTTGTCTGATAGGGGCGCGCAATTCACTTCGGAGATGATGAGGGAATTGTTTCGCTTATTCAGCATACAACCCATCACTACCACCCCTTATCATCCGCAGGCTAATGGCATGTGCGAGAGATTGAACTCGACGTTAAAGTCGATGCTGCGTAAGGTAGCTGCTGATCGCCCTAAAGATTGGGATAGATATATCCCTGCAGTATTATTCGCGTACAGAGAGGTACGGCAGGAGTCAACGGGATTCTCGCCGTTTGAAATGATGTATGGTCGTAGTCCTAGGGGCCCAACTGATGTTCTTCGGGACATGATGACGTCGCCATCATCGGGAGACGATGAGCAGATTTCGGTGTTTCAGTACCTTGTTGATTTAAGAGAAAGATTATCTTCAGCGCGCACTATAGCAGAAGAAGCTTCTAGTATCGCTTCGAAAAGAGCAAAAGACTATAAAGATAGAGGTTTCAAATTGAGAATTTTTAAGCCAGGGGACAAGGTCCTATTGTTGTTACCTACGGACCATAATAAGTTATTGATGACATGGAAAGGTCCTTATGTTATTGAGCGAGTTGTTTCAAAGGTAGATTACGCTATCCACATTGATGGAACGAGTAAGGTTTTCCATGTTAATATGCTACAGAGATTTTATGAGAGACCACAGTATCTGTGTGCACAGACAAAACCAGAGGAGACTGTCTTCTCTATTGCTTGTACGGGGGTCGTAGACCAGTTGGACTGTGACGTAAGCGACACCGAGGCGCAGGAAGAGTTACAAATTCAATTGCCGGAGTTAACTCCGACACAAGGTTACAGGGACGTAAAAATTAACCCTGACCTTACGAGTTCAAGGAGTAGGGAACTTAAGACCCTGTTAGCGTCGTTCCCGGATGTTATTACGGATTTGCCGGGTCGCACTGCCGTGATCCAGCACCAAATAAAGTTGACTTCGGATAAGCCAGTATTTCTTAGACCTTATCCGCTGCCTTTTTCTTCGAGAGATAGAGTTATAAAGGAAGTTGAGTCAATGTTGAAGTTAGATGTGATAGAACCATCAACATCGCCGTATTCATCACCCATCGTCCTCGTGAAAAAACTTGATGGATCGGTGCGGTTCTGTATTGATTTTCGAAGATTGAACACTATTACGGTAGGCGATAGGGAGCCTATTCCGTTTCAGGAGGAATTAATAGCTTCATTGGCCGGGTCCACCTGGTTTTCCAAGATAGATTTAACGAAAGGTTATTGGGAAATCCCCCTTACTGAGGAGTCTAAACAATACACGGCGTTCCAAACGCCCGTTGGATTATTCCAATTTAAGGTCATGCCATTTGGGTTGGTAAACGCGCCAGCGACGTTTGCACGATTAATGAGACTAGTGTTGAAGGACATACCTAATGTCGTGTCATTCTTTGACGATATAGCATGTCATACGTCGACATGGTCTGATCATATTCAGACACTAACAGTAATTTTTAAACGATTACGTCATTTTGGGTTAACTGCTAAACCCGCAAAGATGGATTTGGCATGTCCAGAGATAGTATTCTTAGGACATATCGTGGGTAGAGGTGTTCAGAGACCTGAAGTAACAAAAATTGACAAATTAGTAGGGTTGCAAATCCCTAAAACAAAGAAACAAGTCAGAAGCTTAGTGGGAATTTTAAATTATTACAGAAAGTTCATTCCAAATTTTTCCTCCTTGTCATCTTCTCTTACTGACATTACTAAGAAGGGACAACCCGATAAGGTCCAGTGGACGTCTGAGTGTCAGACAGCATTTGATAATTTGGTGACAGCATTATCATCGTCACCCATTCTGATATTACCCGATTTTCGATCTAATTTTATCCTCAGAACGGATGCGTCGGACTCTGGTGTCGGCGCTTGTCTTCTACAGGAGAAGAACGAATGTCTCCATCCTGTATGTTATGTCAGTAGGAAATTATTGCAGAGAGAAAGAAAATATTCTGTGATAGAGCGTGAGTGTCTTGCCATTGTGTGGTCCGTCCAGAAATTAGGACGTTATCTCATGGGACGAGAATTCTGTATCCAGACAGACCACAAGCCACTAACGTTTTTGTCGAAGAATCGTTCGTCCAGCCCACGCTTGTCTCGATGGGCATTGGCTTTGCAGCCGTACACCTTCGTTATTCAACCAATTCCAGGAACCAGCAATCATATCGCCGACTACCTTAGTCGAGCCTAGGGGAAGAGTTCAGGAGCTTATACATCGGAGGACAGGAACATTGACAGGATCTGTGTGAATGAGTCGACTTTAAAATATTGACATTATAAATATGATATGAAGAATGGTTGATAGGTTGATTGGTTTTTGATTCTGTATTAGGTATTGTGTTTAGTTAGCTATTGATGATGTAATACATATATGCATAATGCAGGGCATATTGATCCCCATATTTTCCCATGATTCCGGTATTTTATGTGCTGGGGGCATTGGTAGGTGTTGCTCACGCTCACTCGTTGACAGTCATCGTGATGCGATTTGAAATTAATTGCATTAATTTTTTTGGGGTGGGGGATGATGTCACGAGTGGAGTGAGCGATAGTTAATAATTACGGGGGGAAAGGAGGAGAGTAAAATTAACGCACGTAGACAAGTAAGAAAAGCGTGCATGTTATGAGTGGTGAGGGTCTGAATGAGGCGAAAGCGCTGTATTACTATCACTGCAAGTTAGAAGGTCCTACTGAACGGACGCTAGTAAGAGCCCAGCGGGCGAACATAAGGGGAGCAGTCGGAAGACGGATGAGTGTTTTTCCAGTGATGACTGGTAGGTAGAACGATGATTGATAATTATGATTGATGTATTATATTATATTCGTCTATTACCATGATGTAAATAAGTATATGTGAGGAGTGTGGAAGTCCTTGATATTGGATATAGCAATGTGCGCCATGAGCGATAGATGAAAGTGAGTTCATGGATTTGTAGCACGAGTGAGTATTGTGTACTCCGATGGAGGTGTGTTACCGTACGATGTGTGGTGAGTGAAAGGTGAACTATTGTGTGTACGCTTCATGAGTTGTAAGGAGAGGTGGAGTGAATAGAAATGGAAGGGTGTTATACCAATGTAATGTTATTCTTGTAGGTGCCGAGGTCGGGCCAAAGAGCGCCGCCTACGGTGATAGGCCAGCATAGGGCCGGAGGCCATACATAGGCCAGAAGTGAGACTGTCGGTGCAGGACAGTAGAGGCACATAAAGTCGTGGCAGTCAGGCCACGGACAGGGACGTAGATATGAGCGTGAATGAGATAATATATTATTGCCATGTTGATGGGCTAGTGAACTGATACTGTACTATTGCCATGTTGATGGGCTATGGAAATGATAAGGTGTATGACAATAGGAAGGTGATACTGAGGGACTGCGGTGCCAGTGAATCATTAATGTACTATTAAGACCCTGAGGGGAGAGGCTGAGGCCGAAGTGCCTTTAGGAAGTAAATACCGGGTCGTGGATCCGAGGAAGAGTGCATGTGAGAATAAGGCCGTTGTACGGCAGTTAATTTCAATAATATAATGTATGTAATTGCACTGTTATTCTTATCTTATATTTATGTATAATAAATGTGTGAGTCTGATGGGTTGTTCTGTTAAGTGTTAAACTTGTTCGTTCGTGATTGTTGTCCTGTCATAACTTATTACATCTCCCAGTCTGGGATTTGTGACACAGTCAATTATGTTTCATGCTTTTGCTACTAAGTGGTCTAGTCCACAGCCACCGCTCCGCTCCGCTTTTTTACGGAAAGGCGTATGAAAAAGTAAAACACTCTTTGCCTCTATAGCGGCCAGTGGCGGAGCGGAACAGACGCTATGGACAAATATGGGCAAAAAGAAAAGGTTGTATATTGCAAAACCCCGCGTGAGAAATAAAACCCAAACAATACAAAGCAAACTAAAGAGAAGACAGAAAATACACAAATTTTCGGCTTTCGCCTTTTTCAAGTGAAAAAAAAAATACTTCAACAGGAACGAAGTGAAAGTTTACTTAGCTGCGAGTTCTTGCTTCATTAGCAGCACCAAAGCACGTCCGTCCGCCAAAAGCATGGAAGTGCTGCTAACAAAGCAAGAACTCGCAGCTAAGTAAACTGTTTCACTTCCTTCCTGTTGAAGTCTTTTATTGTTCGTTTTTTTTTTTCACTTGAAAAAGGCGAAAGCCGAAAATTTGTGAATTTTCTGTCTTCTCTTTAGTTTGCTTTGTATTGTTTGGGTTTTATTTCTCACGCGGGGTTTTGCAACATACAACCTTTTCTTTTTGCCCAATTTTGACTTTGCTTATAGCCCTGCTGCGACCCCACAGTTTTTATGTGGTTTTTATGATATTATGGACAAGTATACAGAGGCAAAGAGTATTTTACTTTGTCTTAGTTATTTTCCGTAAATAGCGGAGCGGATGCTGTGGATCACGACCACTGAGAAAGTAAAATTGCCCTCAGCGTTACAGGAAATCTATAATATTTGAATCCTCTCAACCAGTTTTGCCATAACTTCCATACGAGACCCTACCTGAACTTGCGTCTGACTAAGGCCCTCTGTTTGTCCAGAGATTTCATTTTTGCCGACCTTGTCTGGACTGAGGGATGATCTTCTACCACAAGGTTGACAATACCCCAGTCTTTGTCGTGGAAACCATCAGCCTCCCTGGCCGACACCGTCACCACGCACTGTTGTAGAGTACCGTACAAGATGTATGTTACAAAATATTATAATTCACTTAATTGCACTGCCAACTGAGCACAATGAGGTGCTGTACATAAACTATATGTGTTCAATTTGGCGGATTTTTTTTAGGCTCTCAGCGAACACACAAACACACAATAAAACTCCTTATAAATACATGTATAAGAGCGGGGCTATATAGAGTGAAAGCATAACAGTGGTCTCGTCCGAAGGTAGACTAATGGACAGATGAGGAGAAATACTCATACACACACACAATGATAATTATGCACACAAAAACACAAGATTTCTATTAATCAGTTCTTACAAAGAGTATAATGCTTTCCTACTTACATCAGTGGTGATGTTAGTGCATATGACGGCCTCAATGGCGGATAACTCCACAAACCGGGCAGCTCTACAAAAGGGCACATCTTCATCATTGTCTGACACGCTAATTGGAATCCGCGTTTCTTCATTCATCTTCACTCTGTGCTTAAACAGATTTCTGATCTATCTAAAAGGACTAAAATTGTACACATAACAGGCTTACAATGACGTAAAAGCATTAAAAATTTCATGGTTTATTTTTCAGCAATAAAAACATACAAATTTCACCACTGTTTGATTCAAGTCTTTGACTCGAGAGCCATTCATTTAAACTTACGGAAATGGACAAAATGAAAATTTCGTTTTGCATTTCGAAAGCACGCGAAAATATATTTCTCATATCTTTTTTTCAATAAATACGTTTATGGTGATATCATATTTCACACCTGAGTATTACTATAGCTAATAATGAAATTATAAATAATTTCAAGAGAACCTATAAAACAGAACAAACAAAAAATTGCTCAGAAAGCACATTTACCTGTACACTGGTTTGTACAATATGAGAGGGCTGTCATTAGCGTGGGTGTCATTTCTGAGGCCAGGATAAACTTTCTGTTGCAGATGGAATGGACAGCGGCCCTGGGGTGTGGGGTTTGTGCAGGACTGTAACTGGAAAGAGCCCCATGAATCGCCGTCTAATCTATAATGTGTGGGAGAATACAACACTACCTGTCACATTTTTGCATTATGAGACTTATTGAAGACTAGCTGAGGTCCCCGGCCCTGCCCGGGATAAATCGGTTTGAATATTGGTTTCAGTTCTGGGTGGTTATTATGGACCTGCTTCATCTGGCCTGTTCCTATTTGTTTATTTTATTTTTGTTTGTTTGTTTTTAAATAAGTCTTACTGCTCTGCCTTTGTGAGTTGACACCCTGCGCATCCCGTACAACAGCATGATTTGCGCACGGGTTAGTGTGTTTGATAGAGAACACATCGCAGGAAGTGATAACGAAACCTTAAAATGGCGAACCATGGCTCGAAATAGATCTAAATGATGGGAAACAATAAATTTCCAATAAAAAAAAACTACACCGATTTGAGACTTCTATTAAAAACTGTGCACCCTTACATCCATTCTGATGCACCATATAAAATTTGAAGTCTGAGTGTTGAGTGGTTCAGAAGCCTTTTGCAACGAAAAATCTCAAGTCCATAAATATTATATAGTATAGATATAGATATTGCAATATAAATGACAGATATATGATGTAGCTGGCTTTGATAAAAATGTTAGCCACGCTCAGTAAGACTTAAAACCGAAAGCGCAGTAATGTCTTTTCACACTACACTGATTACACCTGTCTTATTTATACATTAGGAAGCCTATTGGAGGGATAATATTATGAATCACACAATATATTAACTGACATTGTAGTATTGCCGGCGCTAATACGTAAGTTAGTAAATACCTTTCATACTTCACTGATCATCATGTACCTTATTTGTGCGTTAAGAGGCCTATTGGAGATATATATGAATTATAAAGTACATTTAAGGGCAAAGGCAATATAGATCTAACTGTTTTTGATTCGGAAATTAGCCGCTGTTAGTAACAGTTAACATCGAAAGTACAGTAACGACATTTCATACTCCATTGATGATACCTGTCTAACTTTTGCGTTGTAAGGCCTTTGGAAAAATAATTTATTATGCATTGTACAATAATTATGTTAAATGACAGAGGTGATATAGTTGGCTTTGATTCGAAAGTTACCATGGTCAGTATGAGTTACAAATCGAAAGTACAGTTATAGACTTTCAAGGCCCCACCGATCATACACCACAAGATTACAGATTCTGTAATGCTGGATATGAAATCGTCTTGAACTGCTGCGGGATGTAGTTGTGCGTTAAGGAATTTAACTAAGGGCAGCGGGGCCTCGCCTTTCTGTATAAAGTCACTTGATCTTGAATTGCAAAATGCCCAGGGCACAACCTTATTCTCCTTCAAATCACGTCTGATCACGTCTGACACTATGAACGAATGTACGTAAAGTATGAACCAGTTGTTCAGATACTGGTTTCATTTGCATTTGATTTAATTTTCTAATTTTTCTATTCATAATTTATAGATGCCTTTCACGCTGCCTACAATAACTGTATGTCAATCAGCAACCTTACGGAAATCCAACGCGCAGGACTGACGTCATGTTTGTATATAGGAATGAGATTGTTCCTGTGCAGATCCACAGTTGACAGCATCGCGCCAATGTCAGTTTGATGTGGGAATCCGCCCTTACAGTTATATAATCCCACCAATCATACAAAAAGCTTGGATAAATCTACGTCGGATTGACATAGGTATGCTGGCTGGGTTGGCACACATCTGTTCCGAGATACTGCAGCATGAGTGCTGTTTTACAGAATTCGACCCATTAGAACTTCTGACATAGAAAACATTATGTATAATTAATCACCATAGATTTCATTAATATGAACGTTTAATAATATCCAATAATCTACTAATTGGTGTTTTATTTAAGCGTCATCTTTGGTAAGCTATCGCTGTCTCCAACCGTTATTTCTTCTGAGTGGATAAAATTATTGAGCCTTTGGCATAAAATGAAGCAAAAAGACGCAAATGTAAGTACAGAGGGGAATAGTTGGGAAATGGTTAAGGAAAAGTCCAGTGGTACAACTGTGGTTTTAGTAGGCTACTTACTCGATGTCAGTGTAAATATTGTTCATGTCCACATCCAGATCAACCTGTGCAATTTCTTGCATCCAGTGGATGGGCTCGTTCACATTGCTGACACGCCCATGAATATGTTGACTGACGTAGTCAGTGACGTCCTAATTGCCGTAGCTTTTGTACTGGTCCTAATAATTAGAATAAATATTCCAATCATCGATCCATCCATTCACCAATACATACGCTCACCAACCCCCCCCCCCAAATATGTTTATCTAGCCAACAAACAGCTATGCATACCTACATTACATTTATGAACACATATGAACTTTTGCGCATCAAATTTTTCTCAAGGAAGCTAAGAGGTCATAATTATTATCCTGTTACGAAAGCCTTAAATGCATAGACAATACAGCTCCTTTGCATGTTCTGTGATTCTGATGCCTTTTGGCCACATATTACGAACTGAATCTGTGTGTGCAGAAGACGTGTGTAGTTGTAAAATACGCATCCTGCTATTTCATTGGGGTCATTTTCACCAGGCATACAGAGTACCGCACATTGAAATGAAAAGTAGGCATGACTTCCGAAAGACGCACTCGTAAATGAAAATACGTACTTTAAAAATACGGGTCATGGAAACACGAGATATTCCAAAAAGCTCAACCCATTCCCAAGACCTCCAAAAGAACCAGTGCCAATGGAACATACAGTTTAATTGAGAATCTATACAATAAAACATTATGAGAATGGCAATTGACGTTCGGGTCCTGAAATCGAGTTTTTCCTTCAGAATATCGAATCTGAGCCATAGTATTGTTCAGTAAGTCCAGCCGTTTGAGTTCTTAAATATACCACATTTTTATTATTGTCTCATGGTGTTTTTTTTTTCTTTCAAAATGACCATCTGTGGGCATGGCGGTTGCTGTGAAAAAGACCGTGTATTGGCTTGAGGAGGCTGAAAAATGACTGAAAACGTCAGCTCGCAACAGCTGCTTGAGCCCAACAAACAAAACAGTTTGGTATCGATATCTTTGTCTGCATCGATACTATACAACTATGATTGACATTGTATAAGCCAAGGCGCACACTGACTGATTTTGGTCGGCCAACTGGTTGGATTGTGACGTCACGACAATGGGTTTCAAAGAGATCTCGCCCATCAGCCGATTAGTTGGATCTCACTGAAGCTCAATATTATGGTGACGCCACAAGCCAACTACTTGGCCGATCAAACTCAACTAATGAGAGATTCGCTTTCACAACCTTGTGTCCGTTTTACATTTTAAGAAAAAAGTGGGATAAACATGTTTTTCAATTATCAACAACAACAAAAACAACTTCTGCACTATGGAGAGCTCAAGCTTATTAATATTTCCTGTCATTGAAAATCTAATCGGTGATTAACATAATTAGTCCTGGCGACTGATCAAAATGTCTGATATCGAAAGAATTAGAATAAAAGGCATGCGGGCCGACAAATGAAATGTCTCATCGCTTTACGGATATGCCAACGCGTACAGAAAGAAAGCCAAACAGTACTTAAAGGTATCTTTAGTCCAGCGTCGGGCAAAAAAGTCAAACAGAAAAAAAAGTTCAGTGGGAACAAAAGTCAACGGGGGAAAAAAATTAAATGGAAAAAGGGTCAATTAAAAAAAAAAAACAGAAAATTTCTCCCCAAGAGCTCCTCCAATCTGCAACCCCCCCCCTCTCTCCCCGCGCATGACCGCTCCCAAAGCCGACGTCATCGACACCCCCCCTCCCTCTTTATTTTTGCACTTGACTTTTTTTCCCGAAATTACTTTATTGGTCTGATCTGAGGTCTAAATTTCCGTAAGTCTTATTGAAATGAACTTCAAAAACTAGATATTCATTTTAAATTTAGATTAGCTGCAAGTTGACTTGTGTTAATTTGAACACAGAAATTTCTTTGCCACGTTCAGTTTAAGAACTGAAATATAAGAATGTCAGCCGTCCATTGTTAGGAGTAAAACAGACCAAACCTGGTGGCGGCGCCAGATGGGTACCTATTTACCGCGAAACCCCGCCAAACCCCACGAAGCCCCGCAAAACCCCACGAAACCCCGCAAAACCCCACGAAACCTCACGGAATTTTGAATTTCAGTTCCTATTTTTTAAGTGTTGTCCGAAAAGTGAAAATGTAACGATACATTGTTTTCATAATTATGGTTTATTTACCATAAAATATACATGTAGCAACTTTTTTAAAACTAAAAGTTTGGCTTAGTTTTGGTGTTTTAAAAGAATAATTTGGCAATGTTGTTCAATGGTCACTTCCTGTTGCCAACCGCGTTTGCAATAACAGAGGAAATTTCCGATTTTCAATTTCATTCCGCATCTTAAGGTTCACAACTAAAGAGCAGGTAAGCATATGTTGTACTTCTTTTCTATTACGGTATTATATTTACGAATTAAGCTTTTAATAACGCTATTTACTTTTTTGGGGGGATGTAACGTAAGATTTATCAACGGGCGTAGGAATTTGACTACCGAGCCTACATCAAGAAAGCCGAGATCTACAATCTGGATCTAGATTTTAGCAGAGAATCTACTAGATCTAGATTCTAGTCGATCTAGATTTCAGATAAGTTTATGTTGTACTTTCTTTCATTTTCATTGTTTTTTCCTTTTTATTGTTTTGGAATTTTATGTTAGGCCCAATTTATTAGGAGGGGTTTTGCGGGGTTTCGCGGGGTTTCTCGGGGTTTCGTGGGGTTTCGCGAGGTTGCGTGGGGTTTCGCGGTAAATAGGTACGGGCGCCCAGATCGGTTGCTGGTCGCCTATACTAATGTTGCATCACACTAGTACAATAGGCGCTGCCCACTGTAGAGGGATGAAGCTGGCAGTGCCTATTGTGCTTAAGTGGAGCAAAATTTAGGGGCGGCGAGCAACCCGGTCTGGCACCTACACCAGCCATGATCTGTTTCAGCCTTTACATGGTGTCGGTTTACTAAAAGACCAGGCAAGTTAAAAAAACAAACAAAAGAAAAACCCCCGATCTGTAATGTTTTGTAGAGCATTATTCTATTGATCATAGGGAAGCTTAATCGATTAATTTATTTTCCAAATTCACTAAGGCAGGCCGCATACGAGTAGTTCGTCGTTCACAGTTTGACGTACATCGTCTTTCGTTCATCTTTTTTCTATCACTCAAAAATCCGTCAGCAAATCGCCAAATTTCCATGTGAGCAGGTGTGTAGTGCTCACAAAAGCAAACCTAATACCAGAGCTGGATTAACCATTAAGCAAATTAAGCTTGCGCTTAGGGTATCAAGCAGTCAGGGAGCACCACAAAAAGGGGAACATGTGTCATTTTCTACATTCAACGAGGAAAAACAAAATAGCCTTCCCATTTCATTGAACGATCAGAGTTGACTGAAGACAATGAACAATGAATGATGAACGATTAATATGACCTGCCCTTTTATTTGATATCGTGATTCGCTTCTTCATTGATGGACTATGAGCGGCGATGAGCGACCCGCGTGGTGCCTGCCTAAAGCAGCAAGTTTGACCTTTCATGTTATCTTCCCATCTAATTTTCAACAAAGAGAATGGATTTGTGCCATTTTTAATTTCCGTGCAAAAGAGATTAAAAAAGTATATATATATATAGCAATCTTACTTTAAAGCCTGTTTACGTAAACTGGTAGGTTTTAGGAATAGAAAAAAGGAATGGGGGACTGTGTGGGAAGAACTCTCCTTGGTTTTCCGTCTTTTGCTTTCCGATTTCCCCCTTTGAAACGCTGTTTGTTTACACTGGTCCGTTTTCTGAATGAGAAACGATGCGCATCGTTTGTTTTTGTCATGTTTCGAAGGGGGAAATCGGAAAACAAAAGACGGAAAGCCAGGAGAGTTCTTCCGACATAGTCCCCCATTCCTTTTTTTTATTCCTAAAACCTACCAGTGTAAACAGGCCTTTAGACTTCCTGGAAATATTATCATGGGTCCATGATTCCGTAGAAGCTTCAGTTTTGTCAGGCGCCTTGATGTTATGAAGCTCTCGGACACAGATCTTTTTCCATCCATGATCTCCGGGTCCATGCTGTACTTTTCATTATTGTCATTAGATTGTCAGCGGTGGCTTCCTGACACACCCCATCAAAAGCTTTGCTAAAGTCAGTAAAGACGTGCACAGCAGGACCATTTAGGGAGTAAATCCGCTCAAGCACTCGCCAAATTAATAATAATAAATCACTCTTTCACATTGGTCGTCTTTTAAAAAATGACTGGGGGGGGGGGGGGAGACTGGTTGCTTTGCTTGCCTTGTCCATGATCAATCAAAGTCGATCTGGTTATCGATTTATATCATAATAGGCAAAATATTACAATATAAAGTTAGGCCAGAATGTGGAAAACATTGTTAGATCATTTTTGAGTATAAATCTTTAATACTCTAATTATCAGGATTTTTTCTCTAGACAGTAACTCTAGACGTTTACATGCCACTTTAAATTGTGTGACGCGTTGCAGTCGCGTCGTTTTTTTATTTTTTATCTAGGCGATGTAAGAAGAAGCGCATGTGCGAGACACGGGTTGCCGGGCACATTGCACAGTCATGAAACTGAAATAACATGCAACACGACAGCAACACAATAGATAGATCTAGTCGACAGAATGTTATTCAAAGCCACACAAAATCTCTGGAGTGGCAACAAGGCTTGAAACAAAGTCAAACTATGGCAAAGAGAAAATGTTGTATGCAGCAAAGCCTCGTCTGTGAAACAATACAATAAAACGCAAAGGAAAAGAAAACACACCTCGAGCTTTCGGTTAAAAACCTTCGGGAAAAAAAGTATAAATAGCAGGATAGAAAGTTAAACAAAATAATGACAAAAATCATTAAAGTTCATTGGAGGTTTAATACGGCTCCTTGAAGCCTGTTTCCATGGAAAGCATTTTGTACGTAGTTTGTTGATGCAGAAGTCGTACGTATTTTTCGTTTCCATGGTCCGTAGTTTGATGCAGATTACGTGCGTGTTTTTCTGACATGTTTAATGTTTAATGACATGTTTAGTGTGAAACAAAATGTCTAGACGGCGGCGTCTTGGACTATTGATCTCGTTGACAGAAGATGTAAGGTTCTTGGGACTTTACAAAGTATGACTTGGACAGGGACAAGTAGAACACAACGTGTTGGTCATCTCATGTTTATTTACCTTGCCGGTAGTGGTGTTGTTATTGACCCACTACGACTACAAGTACCGATATTCGATTACAATATATCCACATATATGACAGAAGAGACCAACCAAGAAGATGTGTTGCTACCATCAATAATCAGACTCAAAGTCATAAGTTAAAGAAAACACAGATTTTAGATACATGATATACTCAAGCACAGAAAGCAATATGGCTCTTTCTACCATCTCGTAAGAGTTAGAACTGGACGTCAATAAGTACCATGAATATTAATTTAAAATGTTACTAGCACAATGGCTATTTTTATAAGCGGTCGGTCATAGCCACTGCCCATGTTTGGCGGGAGAGAAGGCTCGGCTTCAAAGTACGCACGCATTTTGGACAAAAAATCGCTCCACCATCCGTATTCTAGATTATACGTACGTATTACGTGCCTAATACATGTACGTGTCACTAGGAACTGCTTACAGTGATATATTGATGGATCCGTATTTTTTAAATTACGTACGCATTCTGCACCTGCAAAGTACGTACGTAACACGCATGCAAAATACGTACAATAGAAACAGGCCTTAAAGTTTGCTTTGTTTTTCAGTTTCCTTTGCGTTTTATTCTATCGTTTCTGTTTTATCAGCGCGAGGCCAAAGAAGGGCCGCGGGGCGGTTGGTTCACGAAGTGTGCTGAACTAAACGCTGAACGTGGTGGAAGGTTTCGATCAAGCTATGAACGTAAACTGCCAAAGGGGAAAGTGGCCTGCTTTATTTTGCGTTGATTAGGTTGCAGAACGATGGCGCGACTAGTTCTAAAAGCTTGGAGTTCCGAAGAAAATCCACCGACCTCCTTAAAAAAAAACGTTTCCACCCCCCTCTCCACTTCCCCCAAAGATATGACAAAAGCAAACAATATTAAGTAACAAGACTAGCAGGCTAATACAACCATTTCCATGGACTGAACACAGATTCTATTAACTGACCAATGAATGCCATTTATAGTTCGTCTCAAAATTCGCGGCACAGCTAATTTGGCAATATCTTTAAAAGCGGATGGATGAAAATCGCTGAAACTTTGCGTGAGATGTTTTTTCTTTGCCTGGCAGAACATTTTTTTTCAGTATAGATTTATGTAGAATATACGTAAAATACTTTCATAAAAGCATGTACTTTGTGAAAGCACGCGGTCTTTTCAAACTCTTAACAGCTTTACACTAGATGACGTCACACGCTTGACTTCAGTTCTTCGTCATTTCCAACGGCCATAGCCACACCTTTACTCACGTGGTGAGCAGCACATCGACTGAGCTACTACGGTTCCTTCCTTTCTCTCATTAAACCCTTGCAAAAATGTTTTATTTGATGATTAAGGCCTGCTCACGATTTCAACCCTACTCCCTGAGCTGCACTCATTGCCCAACTTTCTGAGTATAACCAACGATACTAGATTGATATGATCAGACACTCCCATCTTCGGGCCTTTTAATATACCGTTTACATCCGATCACGGGCAACACCCACTCTCGGCGTGCAGAGCCAGCGCTTCGTACAATGGATTTGCATAGAAAATAAGACACAGCACTGATCGGTTTCGCTTCCAGATGCAGTTTCATCGTCAAAATATCTTTAAAATATGTAGTATGTAATTAATAATGAATTTTTCTATAAAGCGAGGCGAAAAAGGGCGGGTGAAGGAAGGAAAAAGAGAGAGAAACAGATTTTTCACGAGATGGCTTAGGCATAGATCTACTAATGTGCGTACGGCTTCCCCGGCCTCCCTCGTGACCAGCCTCCCTCGTGACCAGTTATGTTTAGCCTACCGACAGCGCTTGGGACTCGACTGCTAGGGATGATTCTGCTATGCGTCTTCGATGTAACGGTTGATGTGGTTCTCGACGATGGTGTAGTTTTCTTGAATTTGGACTAGAAAAAGAAGAAGAGGAAGAACGAGAAGAAGGAAAATCCAAGGTTATTCTGTTATTGTTTAAAGGAACGCCCTTAAGGCCTGTTTACACTGGTAGGTTTTAGGAATAGAAACATGACCCCAAATAAACAATGCGTGTCGTTTCTCATTCAGAAAACGGACCAATGTAAACAAACAGTGTTTCGAGGGGGGGGGGGGGGGGAAATCGGAAAACAAAAGACGGAAAACCAGGAGAGTTCTTCCCACACAGTCCCCCATTCCCTTTCACTATTCCTAAAACCTACCAGTGTAAACAGGCCTTTAAACGTTTTCAAAACCCATCACAGTTCCCGCTATTTTTTACTTTCTTACTTGCATTTGCTGCTGGGTGGCAGGGCGCGCGAGTTACGTCATGAACGGAAAATCCAGCCTCGGCCCTATGTTATTCTAAAAATACACTAGATCTCTCTGCGGTATGATGGTAAATTAATAAAACGATTGTGACAGTGCTACCACTTTTTAAACGGAAAAAAAAGTGTCAGAGGTATCCTACAACGAACTACTTTATAATTACAAAGTAAGCGACTGCCAGCAAGATCAAGGGTGAGAGCTGAACACTTACTTCTCTCACGCTTGCGCCACACGCTGGCGCTGCCAAACCCGTGCATGCGAAAACTCCGAGCTGTCTTATCTCATAATTTCAAGTACATTAAATAGTGCCAGTGTAAGAAGGTGTGGCCTCCAGTTAATACATACTAAACCTAGGAGACCATACGATGTCAGTTTCGGTCATTCATTTCCTTGGACTGTATCACTGATTGATATCTGCTATTCTAGGGCTCAAGCCTTCATCTACCCACAGAGCTCTCTATATCTTACACAACTAATTAAATCTCTAATCTAGATATATTGATGTCTCTAAGCTTTTTGGAAGACCTGTACTCGTACTTACCAGTGAAACGTTAACTCCGAGCATTTTGTAGACAGAGCAATTTTTAACCATCGTGTGGTAATTGAAATCGTAAAAATGAAAGTGAAATTGAAAGCAACGGTGTCACGATCGCAGCATAATAGGTTACGGGTCGCATTAGACGCTTGCCCCAAACAATATGCCGGAAGTGATGCTCTACTGCACACATGTCTGGGCCATACTTCTAACTCTAGTGTGTACTATAAGCTCTTTGGTTGCATCGAAAATAGTAGCGCAGATGTGTGAAATATCTTTGTCTGAAGTGGTTCGTCAGAATACCTCATGTTGTATATTATAATCACGACTCAATAGACCCTTACCCCAATCAATATGGCGAAATGATGCTCCATTGCAGATACGTCTGAGGGCATACGCAGTTTGGGGGGTGGGGGGGGGGCAATTGGATAGCTTATATGCGCTCATTTACCCCAACAAAATCGCATTTAATCATGGATTGTTGTGTTTGGATAAAGCAAAGCCTGCATAAGTGAGTAAATAGGGTGGGGTCTTTTAGACCCCCTATTTTCCGAAAAAGCTACTCGAGACATGTTTAGGTTTCTAAAAATTCATGTGGCAATTAACCCCTGTGAGTGAATCTTTTTTGGCCCCTTTCGCCTCATCCAGTGGATACACTAGCGTGTACTATAAGCTCACTGCGCGAGACTTTGCTATATGCAACTTGTTCTTTTTGCCATAGTTTGGCGATAGCAAGTCCCATTTGTGCGCCTTGCCTAATTGGGTTTCCGTGTGCATGACGTCTGTATGAATCAAACTACAAAATAATAATTATACATGGCAAATCCAAAGGCCAGGCGTACAAATGCAACTTTGTCCTGTTGCATTCGCGGCGCAAATTTATTAAAACCTAGGCAAATGAATGGAGGCGCCCCCATATGCAAAACAGGATACTATGGAGGCAGGTTATTGAAATCGCCAATTAAAAAAAAAAATATCATCGGGGTTGTTCACGACTCCAGTATTGACAATACTCAGTATGGATACCGCGACGCTACCCTTAAAATTTCACGACTTAATGCCGAGGTCAAAGGCCAACACTACTCTGCTGAAAAACAGGTAAGACAGGTGGCACGAATCCTATTTCCTGCAAATTAGTGTCGTCCTGTCACATTAAGGATGACCATAATTGACCATAATTTCGTTTCTTTCCAGTGTAGAACCGTATTATTTATGCCCATTGTTAGAAAAAAAAAAAACCTGTCACTTACTTGCTGTTCAATTTCTTTGACCAGTCAGTAAATTGCTAGTTAAGATCTAAATGATAGTAGGTGAGGGATTACTTTAGAGAGAAAGCCATACGATGACCAATAGAATTTCTGTTGCAACAGATGGAGCACCCGTCAATGATGAGATGGCATCAGAGCTTCATAAGCGACATAAGAATATAGGTTTGTGTCCTTCCCGCCGTCCATAGTGAGAAAGCTGAAAGATTTGAGCGACTTCTTCTGTGGGTCCGCTGCTTATCAATAAGTAATTGACTTCGACGATCTCTGGAGCCGTTTGAATCAGTAAGGAAGTTTTTTTTTTTTTTTTAAACGTTAAGGCTCAGCATGCCAGGCTGGAGACAAAATACAGAAGCTGCCTGCATGCTACAAAGTTTTCAGGACAAAATACCAGAACATTTGTTCTTCCCTCTGGAAGGACGCTCCTTCTCCCGCTAGTGGCCTCTTCCCCAATGGTTTTTTTTTTTTCTATTTTGTAGAAAAAGGATCGAGTCCAGTGTAAATACATGTGCGTGGATATTATGAACTGGAACAGCCAATTGTTGCTGCATTTGATGAAGAATATTTTCTCCTTTTGTTTACAAGTAATCAGTAACCAATAAATCAATTATCACAAAATCAAGAGTCGTCAAAAAACTTTGAAAATCTTAATATCATGTATGCCTCACCTCTCCAAGAAAAGTGCAACCTACACATCGTGATAACAATAATAAATAAAAAAATAAAATAAAATTGAGCCAAGGGGATACTTTATAATAGAGGGGAATGTCCCATGATATCCTAAAATATCGGGGGGGGGGGGGTGTAAAATACAATGGGGGAAATCCCAGAATATCACACTGGCCGTCCGCCTTAAAACATCTCTGGCTGACAGGCTGCCCAACACCACCATCCCCACATCCCCAGATTTCTTTCTTCCGTCTGGTTTTCCCAGGGCCTCTGCCCGAATGGCCAGTTTTGACCAGGGAGCTCTTGTACAGGCGCTTCATCTAGGAAATGTCTCATGTTGATGCCCATACCTGAAGTCAAGAAGAAAATGAAAAGTTCGAATGTAGACGTAGGTGCTGTTTCATTTTCAAACAAGTATTACTTTGGTATTTTGCCAGTATCTATATTAATAAAAGTGAAACCTTACGACAATTGCAGCGCGCCTTTCGCTACTCCTCTGTTAATGCTGATTCGGTGGCCTTCAGATTTTATACAACGCTCAGTATAGACTGTCGTCGTGTCCCCGGCACAGAAAATACCAAAAAAATTAATAACTCGCAGAACGTTTGTATTAGTTTCCAGGTTGCGACACATTGGCGTTCGGTCTATTTTTTCGGCAAATTAATGTAACTAAGATTGGTTCCGATATAGACTGTATCACACTCACAAAACAACTTCCGGTTAGGACTGGTTTGAATGACGAGGTTGAGTTCTAAGACTATCAAGTATGAAACTTTGTATGTGTGTTCTCAATGTGCCTATGCCAGGAAAAAGAAAGGCTCTGGAATTGGGAGATTGACGCCGCAGAGCCCAAAAGTACAGGTTTGTTTTCAATATTATGCCTAGGAAAATATTATATTTCTTTTCCATTAACACATGATGTTATCACTACCTGCGATGTGCAAACAAACTAACCCGTGCGCAAATCATAGCCATTTTTTTTTAGGGATGCTGGCGGGACGCGCCAGACGTCAACGCACAAAGGAAGAGCAATAAAACATATCTCAAAACAAACAAACAAAAATAAAATAAAGCTAAAGGAACAGACAAAATGAAGCAGGTCCATAATAATCACCCAGAACTGAAACTAATAAATCGATTTATCCCGGGCAGGGCCGGGAACTCAGCTAGTATCCGAATAAACATCAAGAAATTGAATCAAAGAAATATGTATTTTGTGTTTTGTGTAGAACAGCTGTTTGTGATGACTGGAAGATGGACCTATGAGTTGTGGAGAGTGAGAAACAGAAGAGTGCAACATCATCACTTAACATTAACAGTACGGCAATGAATGTTGACTTTCTGTTGCGAAAACTCATGTTTAGACTTAGATCTATTAATATTACTGTGCCCACAAAAAGAGTGTGGAAACACAGGGGATTGCGAAGCTTTAGAGAAAAAAAAGAAGAGAAAAAGTTGTGTATGTCGTAGTATTTAAAGCCCAGCGTTAGACACACCCAGCATTAGAAACAACTAACAACGGTATACTATGAATCCAAAAAAGAATTTAAAATGAAGAAGAAGTACGTGTACTACGATCTCTCGGATTTGAAGTCTTTCGTCAATTATAAACAAACAAACAAAATTATAACGGAAAATTCTCTGATTGCTGTGGCATTTTATATTTGAGATTTGAGATGGAGAATTTTTTTTTTTTTTTTAGTTTGCTTTAGTCAGTGATTTTGACACAAAGACATCTGGCAGCTTTATCCCGGTTAATGTCGGGTACCTTTTCTACTCGTAATTAAACATTGAGCCATCCATGTACTCCGAATTGAATGTTATCATTCGTGAGGAATCGTGCCACAGATGTCTTTTTTTTTTGTTGTTGTTCTGTAAACTGTTACCGAAAGAGAGAATTTGAAAGTGCTCACAGATAATATCTGTCCAAGAATAGTATAGGAACCTAATTCTATATTAATTTTGTGTTCGCGCTTATTTGTTCAGATACGTTGGTTGAAGGTCTTAGTTCAATATCTTGCTTCAGTGAAATAAATCTAAAATTAAACTATTGAGAAAAATATATATTCTTTATTCATTTTGATTCTGAAAACTTCAATCCTTTCAATGTGCTTCACTCTAAAATATCAGTCCTGGGTTAGTATGGTTTACATAGAAGACAGAATACTGGTTGACCTTTATGTACAACTATAGACTTTTTTTTGTAGTCTAGGTGGAGTTACTCACAGCAAAGTTCTAACCCTTTCAGTTTTAAATTGCGAAAGTGGTGTTCTTTAACCCTTTCGCCGTGTCACTTACACCTGTGCATGCGGTTGAATTTTTACTAAGAATACTAGATGAGGTACCCGGCATTATCCGGGATAAACCTGTGAACCCACCGTGTACCATTTCATGTGTACCAGAGCACGAGGCACCCATTTCAGGTAGGGAAACCCAAGACCCACTACGTTTTGGGGGAAACTACGTGCGCAGAACTGAATGCCTGTTAATATCCAAGACCCACTAGGTGTAGGCGTAGTGGGTCTTGCTTAATATTGTTTCCGGTGCGGTGGGCTTAATACAGGGAGCCAAAACAGCGATAGTTGTATTTTACGTCTTATTTCAACTTTTTATTTTAAAATACCACAAACTTGAATCAACACAATCGGTCGATGCAAAAGCGATTGAGCTGGATTAGTTGACACTTAAGAAAGTTAATTTTATTATTTTTGAGCCTGTAGCGTAAAGTAAGAACAAAAAAAAGCCTAAATTATACCATATTGAATTACTCACGCCACTGTTGTTGTTTTTTTTGTTGATAATTAAATATCTGAACCACTTTCATTTGGTTGTCATTAGAATCGATGACATATTGAATTTCCTAGGTATTAAACTTTTTTTTTTCAGTCACGTGAGGTCTAGTTATGAGAATTCAAACTCAAGAAAATGCAAGGATCAGCTATGGTTGTTGCAAGCGGAAAATCAGACGTGAAGCTCGTCCCCGTGGTGAAGGTGACAAACGTAGAATCCTTGCCAAAACACGAATCATCCATTGGAGTGATTAAATATAAGCAAGAAGAAATATTTCTTTCAAGGGAGAGAGAGAGAGAGAGAGGAAACAGACAGAGGAGAGAGAGTGAGAGAGAGAGAGAGGAAGAGAGAGGGGGAGACAGACAGACAGGGGAGAGAGAGAGAGAGAGAGAGAGAAAGAGAGAGAGAGAGAGAGAGAGAGAAAGAGAAAGAGAGAGAGAGAGAGAGAGAGAGAGGAGAGACTAAAAAAGTCACAAACAGGGAATGGGCATAGGTCTAGATAAGTAAGAAACTTGCCTTTATTTTTTTATTTTATTTAGCTCAACAAAATCTGCAGCCATTATTTGTCTCGCCGGCAATCGAAAGTGGGCGTGGTCAACGCCTAATCCCCACCTCCATTTTATAAGACTAGTTATGGAGATAGTCCTTGCATTTCAGGTTATCGCATATTCAGTTATGAACCCAAATAGATTTCAGATGAGCATGTCCGTACACGAATGAATCAAGGCCGCCAACACTGGAATAAACAAAGTGAGGTCATGGTTTCTCACGTACCTGTGAGCGTGATCTTTCCAAGTGCAAAAAAAGTTCACTATTCTAAAGTCATAGAATTCATGTGATAAATACTGAAACATTTAGATTGTGAAATCTGTAACCCTATTCATGTACAAGGACAAGTATGTCTTTATATAAGAGCGTTGCTTTGTCGACGAAACATAAACAAAATAATATTTACACACAACATACAGCCATTGACCCTTTCAGGTATAGCTCTAGGTGGATAAACAAGTCAATTACAAAAAGGTCTTCAGTACTGATTTTGCAAATATGATTTGAGGTCTTTATTTTAGGAGGTTCGCTGCCCTTGGCATTTACACCTTGTGAAATCTGTAACCCTATTCATGTACAAGGAGATGATATGGATAAATTTTAATCTATTAATTTCAATTTTGCCCGGGCAGCGGCCTTTCGGGGGACAAGGTGGTCTAGAGGCAAGGTGCTCGCCTCTTATGCCAAGGGTCCCGGGTTCTAAACCCGGGCAGTGCAGGCATGTTGGAAAGTGGATTTTTCTCATATTTTCAAGTCCCTGGTCCTATTGGGGGGTAGGATCGAGTAGTTCTTGGAAATTGGATTTTTCTCATATTTTCAAGTCCCTGGTCCTATTGGGATTTTGCAAATATCCCTTATCTAACCCTATTTATGTACAAGGACAAATATCATTTTGTATAAGTGCGTTGCTTAGTTGCCAGAACCTAAACAAAATAACATTTACACAACACATAGCCATTGCCCCTTTCAGATAAATCTCTAGGTGAATAAACAGGTCTTCGATACTGATTTTGCAAATATCCCTTATATAACCTTATGCAAGTGCAAGGACAAATGTCCCTTTGCATAAGAGCGTCCGTTGCTTAGTCGACGAAATATAAACAAAATAATATTTACACAACTTCAAATGAATCTCTAGTTGTATAAGCAAGTCAACCGCGGAACATTCTTTGATACTGATTTTAAGGAGGGACATTGACACATTCATGTTTCATTATTAGAAAAATAAAGTGGCGGGGATGTTTCATTCCAGTGCAGTTTCGGCCTGTTCTTGTTCAGCGCTATAGCCTGCATGACAATTTCAAAAATTATGAAAGTAAGTTTCTTAAGTGTCAATCCAGTCTCAGAACAGAACATTCGTGTACTTTCAAATTACCACCAGCCACGCAAACTTCCGGTTCGCCCCACAAAAGTTCCAGACATACATAAACAATGACCTCGTCAATAGCAAAAAATATGACATGACGTATTACAACACAGACAAAAACGATGAAGTCATTCCAAAAGAAAATAATTATGGCATACAATAATAAAGGCATGCGTGGACTGTGACAGAAAACTTTGAATTAAAAAAATTCACAATCTTTCTTAACAATTAAGATTATTCAGCCATTATGTGGTAACCAAATGACTAAGAAAAAAAAAGTTCTTTTAGAACAATGTGCTTATTTTTTAGCAGAGAACAAATGAAACATTAGTTTTTGGCTAGCTACTATTGCTTAGTTTTGCTTATTTTTGAGCAGAGAACAAATGAAACATTAATTTTGGCTAGCTACTATGGCGTGCACTAACCCATTCTGATAGGCGAACTAGTTGGATGGTGACGTCACGAGATCTATTCTATGTTTCCTTGGCTGCCTGCGTGCCTGTCTGAGAAAAAAACAACAACAACAGAAACTAGGACAAGAAACTGAAGACATTTTTAATGGCTTAGATTACAGGCATTAACATGCTCGGTCTTGTTCATTTGAGCCCGGCGAAATCTGCTGGTCCATAACTTTGCGTCCCTGCCAAACGAGGCAATCTGGGAGTGTTAACGCCGAACCCCGTCAGCCAGTATTACCTGGAGCTGATTCTAGTACATGTACTGGAAGTTGCGAAGTGCGCTTTTAATCAATAGCAAACATAGTTATTTTTGTGTGTGTGTGTGTGTATGCCAGTACACGAATGAAAAGTGAGGTCGCTGTTTCTCGCGTTCCTGTAAGCGTGATTTTCACCAGTGCAAAAACGTTTAATAATCTATAAGCATAGAACTGTTATGCATTGAACATTGGTAATTGAAGTTGCTAAATTTGTATCTCTTTCAAATACAAGGACAAATGTGCCTTTGATATAATATCTAAAGGTGTTGCTAAGCTGACGAAACAATTTTGCTAAACACGTATCTGGTCCTCCTTTCAGACAAATCTCTTTCACGACGGACATGTCATCTGCGAAGATTTCTACTATATGATTTTTGGGATACACTTTTTAGTATTTTAATTTCATATTTAACTACAGGAAGGCATTACAACTATAGTCAAAGGATAGGTCAGCATTCTGCCTGGAATTTGCGGGTGTGAACACTTCATGTTCCTTCCTTCCATCCATCCATCCATCCCCTTCTATCTATCTATCTATCTATCTATCTATCTATCTATCTATCTATCTATCTATCTATCTATCTATCTATCTATCTATCTATCTATCTATCTATCTATCTATCTATCTATCTATCTATCTATCTATCTATCTATCTATCTATCTATCTATCTATCTATCTATCTATCTATCTATCTATCTATCTATCTATCTATCTATCTATCTATCTATCTATCTATCTATCTATCTATCTATCTATCTATCTATCTATCTATCTATCTATCTATCTATCTATCTATCTATCTATCTATCTATCTATCTATCTATCTATCTATCTATCTATCTATCTATCTATCTATCTATCTATCTATCTATCTATCTATCTATCTATCTATCTATCTATCTATCTATCTATCTATCTATCTATCTATCTATCTATCTATCTATCTATCTATCTATCTGCATAACACTGTTACAGCCAATTAAAAAATTTTATAAACAAGTAAGATAATCAGTTAATTCCAGATTCTAGGCAGGAATAGTTTACAGTAATGTTGTAGCTATGCAAGATCCTGCTTGTCTGATATGATTAATTACGTGCGGGTTAATGTTATTATTTTTTTTTTTTTGTCTTCATAGAGATCAAAATTTTAATGCGGGTAGGGCAATAGTAAATGTCACATATACTGAGGAGGCGGTTCTAGAATCCACCTTTAATTATAGTTTTATATTAAACTGCGACCAATAAAGATCATGTATGGGCATGACCGGACACGAAGGAATCAACAAAAGTGCAATAAACAAATTGACAAAAAATGTTTCTCACATTCAAAAGTTTATCATGCACTGGTAAAATCGCGTGTCAGAAAATGTGGGCTTGTATAAACCTAATCTTTCACTTGGCTAAATTTATGGAAAAACTTTTCAAAATGTAGGACCAACATTATCATTCTTCGACTCACGAAAAAATAATAAATTCTATGAAAAGAAAGACGCGCATTGAGAGATTCTTTTGGAGACTTCCTCAGCCAGATAAAAAGTTCAGCTAAGAACCAGGGTCCTAGAAAATGACTTTGCCAATCAACTGATTCAAAAAACATATAAATGTAAATTCAATTATTTTGATCGTTCAATTTACCAGTTTGTTCTCTCTGGCTGTTTGTGGATTTGTCGCTTGCAGGTGTTCTCATTATGTGTCAATCTTGGAATAAATCTGAATCACTCCTGTTACAATAGTGCAATATTTTTGAAAGGAACTATAGTTAACAGTAAGAAAAATGAAATTGTCAAATTTGTCGCTTTTCATACCCATGGACGAACTGTTCATTCTTCGTAGCCGCGGTTCTGTACTGGGGGAATGAAAACTGAAAATACTTTAACTTAACAAAAATCGAGCGATCCATCCATTCATCCGTAGATCCATCCATCTCTCTCTCTCTCTCTCTCTCTCCCTCTCTCTCTCCCTCTCTCTCTCTCTCTCTCTATCTATCTACCTATTTATCTACCTACCTACCTATTGACCGACCTACCTACCTATCTATCTATCTATCTATCTATCTATCTATCTATCTATCTATCTATCTATCTATCTATCTATCTATCTATCTATCTATCTATCTATCTATCTATCTATCTATCTATCTATCTATCTATCTATCTATCTATCTATCGGTTTCCAGGGGTAATTATTTGCATTTATCCGGGAACGTATCTGACAATCCCAGTATTATTTCTTCATCAATCCTTTTAATACATATTGCTGCTTTAGTTCCTTGATACTACCCCCGCCTCCCCCCCCCCAAAAAAAAAGCCAACAAATATGCACACACACAATGTATCCCCTGTTTTATACCCCGTTCTTCCCTTAAACTTATACTGTGTCTCCCCCCCCCCCCCCCCCCCCCCCCCAGTTTGCAAATCATTTTTGGGGCCTAGCGGAGATGTTCTAATGTTCTAATAACATTTTTATTGAAAAAAAAACAATTTAAATGCCTTTTTCCCAAAATTGCCCTTTTGATAACTAATTTATGAATGTCTTTTTTATTTATGGGTCCGCTGGTATAAAATTTGGCTAGCAGCATGCTTGAACAAGCAGAAAACCTACAGAAAGAGATTTATTTTCTATTTTAAAAAAAATATTTTTTTTCTATAAAAAATAGGGGATATGGAGTTCTGCTACACACCATTTTAAAATTTCATAATATCAGGGCCTGTAGAGGATATCAAAACTCCCTTCTGTATAAGGTTTTTTATTGGAGTAGAAAAAACGTTTCAAATAAATCTAGTAAAAATCTGGCGAAGCATTTCTATAGGGAACTTGACACTTTGGGGGGACTCAAAATCCAAGACGGCAGTGTTTCCATGGCAACCAGGTCATAAAGAAATATTTTCTTTTTTTTTCTTAACAAATTTAGACATCCTTAATTCAAATATGAATAAATTGTTTCTTAGGCTTATAGTAACCAAAATCATGTTCAGGACTCGCTTTCCCTATGAGTTATTTTCCAACAACAAAGTAATCCTCTGCGATCCTTTGTTATTAGGAGCTCCGAGCAAAAACGGCATGACTGCATCTGTTCAATCAATAAAAGGACACGATTGCACACATTAACAGTATAAAAGTTAGCATATTGCGACAAAGTAAGAAGTGAACTACAGTTTGATGTAGGATACACAAACGCACAGGCATAGTAGTCCTCTAATGTTGGCCTAAAAGTATGCCAAAATGAGATTTCACACTTTTAGCGGGGCAGTTTGAACTACATACTGAAACAGTGATTGGAGGTCTCAATGTGTTAAACTAGATGCATTATATTTGTTTAAATCATTAAAAGTTGTTCCCAAAAATCGATATGAACTAGAAACGAGTGAATGAAAACAAAGTTAAATTTTACACTACGTATAATAGCCCACAATACAAAACCAGGGCTGAATGTCATTTGTTATGCATATTTTACTTCATTATTTTTTTGTTTTTGTTTTTGTTATTTACTTCTAATGAGAACAATATTTAAACGCCTATACGTTTGCTATGGACTCAAAAGGTGCCAAAAGTATTCTTTCCCGGACATTCTTGTTTTTTACATCATTTATCAGTCGGGCAATGATATTTGCCTTTGTCATCCACCAAATTTATGTAAGCAAACACCAAATAATAAGATTATGAATTTCTATGGCATCAGATGAACAAACTGTTCAGTTGTTTGTTAATTTTGGTCCTTAACATTCTGGGGTCAAGAAATGAAAGATGTATTTTTCAAAGCTGTTTTGTTTGCCATCACTCTGAAACAAATGCTTGAATCAGTAGACAGAGAAATATAGATCAAATTAAGACCAAATAAATGCTTGGTAAAAAATACAGCCAAAATTATGGCAGCTACAAAATGTTTGAACTGCTTTACCAGAGTTCAAACTAAAGTAGCTTTATTTGACAAGATACGAAGTTATGCCGATGGAATTACTCTTTATCTTAATTTATATGAAAATGACAGGTACTACTTATACAGTACCTGGGGTGGAGCAGAAACAGAGTTGGACTTTTGATTATGTTATGTTATGGTTGAAAAAATGGTAGGCAAAATAACTTTAGCTTTACGTAGAACAATGTCATAGAGTGTAGGTACATGGCAATGACAGATTTGAACTTGTGAATCAGCATGTGTAAACCTGTGTATATTACGTGCCTTTAAAATAAATCCAGAGATTCAAACCGTGCACTTACTGATTGAATAAAACATATCCTTAACATTTATGGACCATAATTAGACAACAAGCATGTAAAGTAGACTTATCACCCTGCTAGGTTTGGCAATTTTTTTTGTATATTGCCCTATGTTTCCCACAGTTCAAAGTTCATTTTCCCCCCACTCATGCTGCACTATTATATGAGAAAGACGTTCCCCAATTACCTCTCAAATTAGGACATTTTGAAAATGTCTGGGCCTGTATTATTGCTCCGCTGTCAGTGGAATCTTCGGTGCAGCCGCTTTTCAGATCCACCAACAATTCACGCCGTTACTTTAGGCCTATAATGTAGTATATTAAATGATAGTTATTTGTATATAATTATATTATTATATAATTATGGGTATGCAAGTTCTATTCAGGAATTGAAGGCGGTTGACACCCAAGATTAGGATAATGATTCAGCATTAACAATAGAACGTTTGTTTCATTACTTATTTGGACCTACACGTCAGGTTGCTTAAATGTAAAACAATAAACGTTGCAAGAAAAACGAACAAAATTCTGCAGACGCTATCAAGCCCAGCATTCACGCATGTGTCGCACAGCTTCTCACCACAAGTGTCACCCACACTACTAAATGTCCACCATAGACGTCCATAAAGAAGGTGGGGGGGGGGGAGAGGTAGAGTAGGGGAGAAGACGGTGGAGTAAGGGGGAGAAGGAGGGGAAGAGAAGGAGAGAGAGAGAAGAGGACAGGGGAAGGGGAAGAAAAAGAAACAGAAGGGCAGGAGAGACTGGGAGGAAAGAATGGACGTAAAGGGAAGGAGGAGATACAATGTAAAGGGAGGGACGGGTACCGGGGCGGTAGAGGTTTATCCCCAGCAATGCCAGGTACCTCTGCTGGAGTTACCATACACAGATATAAATATTTGGAGCTGTGAATCGTTTCGTGGACAGACTTGTTCTAAATTTACAAGTTGCACTAACAGGCGAAGGGATCTTTTTTTTTTTTTTAAAGTTGTTTATGCTTACATGACATGACATGACATGACATGACATTGATATTGAGAAAAACACTAAAGTTGCCTGGTCTTTGCCCTGGAAGAGATCCGGGAACGAAGCCAAATCTTGATAACCTTTCACCGGCACCGAATCCTTTACATCATAGGCGCCAACCTGTCTGCTCAGAGACATTTTTTCTATACATTTCTGACCTTGCAGGTGGAACGATCACTGCCAACCTTAAAACCGGCTTTTCCTGAAAAAAATTCTATTTTAAATGAAACTCCACAAGTCACCGCAAGCCCACTGCGACCTCACTACCCATGAAAAGGCTTTTTTGAGGGTGGTGGGGGTGTTATCAGTCAGTTCACGGCTTTTCCCAGCTATTTTCCGAGGAAAGTGGTCACAAGGATCTACAGCAAGATGCCCCAATTCTGGTCCAAACTTCTTCTGTCGTGCCTTTGGAAGAGGGGTCCGCCGGGGATTATTTCACCCGTCTAGCGAGTTCTGTCGAGTCATAAAACTGGGAGTACTTGAAAGTAAATGTCTTTTTTTCACGTTATGGCGCACTTGAGATACCTCTTACATTCACAGAGGCCTGCTTGACTTCTATTTCTGTGGCGTTTTGAAAGGCTGCATTGTATAGTCTTTTTCTTTCATATGAAATTATTTTCTACACACCTACAACCAACCATCTTTTTAGGGAAATGTTTTCCTCTTAAGGGCTGTTTTTAGGGGACAGAAGTATTTTACATGATAATTTCTAGCTAAACAATTAAAAAGAGGGTCAGTATTTTCTCTTTTTGGCTTTATAACATATGCGAAACTGTTTCCGCTCAGCGCATTAAATTTAGTTTTAACGATATGATACCCCGCCCCTAACCCAGCTCCCCCTCTCTCTCTTTCTCTCTCCTTCTTTTTATCTCTCTCACTCGTTCTCGCTCTCTTTCTCTATTTCTCTCTCTCACTCGTTCTCTCTCTCTCTTACTCTATTTCTCTCTCTCTCTCTCTCTCTCTCTCACTCGTTCTCTCTCTCTATTTCTCTCTCTCACCCGTTATCTCTCTCTTTTCTCTCTTTATCTCTCTCACTCGTTCTCTCTCTCTCTCTCTCTTTCTCTATTTCTCTCTCTCTCTTTCTCTCTCTCACTTGTTCTCTCTCTCTTTCTCTATTTTTTTTTGTCTCTCTCTCTCTCACTCGTTTCCCCCCCTCTCTCTTTCTCCCTCTCTCTCACTCGTTCCCTCTCTCTTTCTCTTTCTCTATTTCTCTCTCTCACACTCTTTCTTTCTCTCTCCAATCCGATATCTTGCTAAAGATGTCACGACGTTCGAAAAAAAGCACTGCCCACATGAACTTCCTGAATCAACCTTTCAGCGTGTCGGGTCACTTTTCCAGAAATTCAACCAGTGTCTGATTTAATTGCGTCAGTTAAGGTTGAAGTTTTGTTACAGATAGCGCAGTCTTTATTTGTTCTCTCTATTCCTTCCCCCGCCCTGGACGGCAAAATAAAATTTGAAAAAAATGGATGGTCCTGTCTTGCCATAGAATCTCACCAGCTGAATTGCCTTTTGTTGCGTGGGATAAACCTGTACTGCATTTATTACTATGATTTTATGTATTTCTTAGAGGCCTTTTGAAACTTGCCTGTTTCCATGGTTGCATGGTCAGTATGATGGGAATAGATAGATAGATAGATAGATAGATAAATAGATAGGTAGATAAATAGATATAGATAGATAGATAGATAGATAGATAGATAGATAGATAGATAGATAGATAGACAGATAGACAGATAGATAGATAGACAAATAGATAGATAGATAGATAGATAGATAGATAGATAGATAGATAGATAGATAGATAGATAGATAGATAGATAGATAGATAAATAAACAAATAGACAGTTAAGGCGGCGGAACCGCTGTCCCTAAGGCCCCAGTCCGTTTTATACATCCAACTAGCTAAATCGTATAATGTAAAGGCGATATTTTATATGCAACAACTACCTATTGCGCCAGTCGGCAATTTTTTTTCCAAATACGTCATTTCATTCTTTGGCAGCTGGACAAGGAAAAGGCAAAAGGTTTATTTCGTCACCAACCAAAGAGGTTGTAGTTAAAACTAGAAGTTGTTACTGTAACCTCTTTGTCACCAAGAGATCTGAGAAGTTGAACACAGTAAGAAACAGAAATGTAGTAAAACAGCGATGTTTCTTCTGAAATGAATGCAAAGCAGACTGTAAAACATCTCCGAGGTCACGATAATCAGGTCTGCCATTTTGAAGATACATGTACCAAGAAAAAATCTTCCGACTGTTGAAAAGAACATCTTTACTACCGCTGTGAAATCAATCAATACTTTCTTTTACAAAAACAATAACAATATATATCAAGTCATACATGAACTAGGTGGGCTATCTCTAAATTACAAAAAGGACCCCAGAAATGTTTACGTCTCAGGTGTTTTGAAAAAATTCAGGAATTTCATAGCCACCTTGTCTTTCTCAAATAAAAGTAAACCTTCAGTCTTTTTCCAGAAAGAGAAATTGTCCAGCCGGGGCAAGCACGACATTGTCATCTCGATACACACATACTGTTTACACAGTTTACTGCGGAGCCGCCTTCGTAGGTCCAGCGTGTGCGACGGCCTTCTTAGCCACAGTGCTCCTGTGATATGCCGTTTTTTAACTGCTGGTGTCATAAGGCAGGATATAGAATTCAGTCCTAAATCAACCTAAGACATCAACATTTATTAAAATTTTAAATATGTGCAATTTACACTTATAATCATAACATGGATGCCTCTGACACCAGGAGCCTTTACCTCAGTAATTCACATTTGAAAACTGGCGAAGTTGCATTCCCCGCAGTCAATGTACATAATGAAAGGTGAATCCGAAAGGGAGAGTGCAGAGGTGGGGAAACCAACGCCCTCGAGCCACATGCTCTTTGACTTTCAATGTGCGGCTCTTGGAAATATATTGACTGAGGTGTTTTTTTCTCATCATTGTTCCAATAAATGACAAACAACAAAAAAATTCAAGCTTTATAATTATTTACTGGGTATGAAATGAGACCCCACTGGACTCAAACCCAAATTTAATATTCATGGTTAGTCAAAATATTTAAGAACTTATATCCTAATTTTCATGCAGAGGTTGATAATAATATTACTGTCATGAATGAGTTACTAAATCCTGCCAGGGGTGTTCGAATTGCGAGACTTCACGTAAAAATTTAGCATTTGAGACCGTCTTTGATTTAGAAACCCAACAAAGTATATCTTTTTCGAAAGCTGATTTAATTGGCTCTGACAGCCCAGGAATGAACAAAAAATAAAGATGTCAGTTTAATTGTCTTATGACAGTAGCAGGGTTAATAACTTTTGTCCAGAGTTACTGAGTGGGGATGCTGCTATTTTAAGGGCAGATTAGATAATGATGAGCCAGTGAAATAAAAATGTGCTCCAACAATTTAAACCATGTTAAATTGTTTTTTTTTTCTTACTTTTTTTTTCTTCCCTCTCCACATTGCTTTGTTCACAGTTGAACATACTGTACGAGTTTTACAGGCCTATTTTATCACTGAGTCAAGTGGTTTAGCTCTCTCATTTCATGTACAAACCCAGGCAGTAAAAATAAGTTCTGACCTTGTAGGATGAACGTTTTTTGATGACATTTCCACGTTTTTTTTTAGATATTCCCATTGCTCATTACATTGTTCAATGCGTTCAGTATAATTAAAACAATCATCAGTCAAGCTTTTGGAAGCATTTAGTATTATTATATGTATACTTTGTGATTACTGAAACTACATGTAATACAAATTAACAGTTTAAAACACTGCATACATGAGTAAATACTGTTGCTTGCATGTATTTCTTAATTCATATATTAAATTTTTGTAACAAAAATATGCAACTAACAATAAAAACGTGTGTAAATTTTGTTCATAACTTTTAGCTCTAGAACATTCGAAGCTCGTCGTATGTGGCTCTTACAGGTGTGGCCACACCTGGTATAATAAAAAGTGAAAAACGTGAAAAACAAAATTCCCATCGGTAAGTACGGTTTTTTGTTTAGCTTGACTTTCAATTCTTCACCTTTCCCCCATTCCCCCGTGCGACAATTCGACCATTGTATCAGTGTGTATGCACGATGAGGCCTTCATATTCTAAATCTCTGAGAAGTATTTTGATATGATCGATTGTTCCATTAAAAGCACCGGATTTTTTAAAATATAGGCCTACTATGACTGTTACACAGTTCAACAGCTTACTTTGACTTCTCATCCTTTTTTTTTTTCTTCTAATTCATTACCGTAACTGAAATCTATGTACGCCCCCAAGGACCACTCGTTCTACCCCCAACCACAAACGACTGTTATTTTCTGTCCATTTGTTCTCCACTGGAATCCGCACAGCTTCATCTTGAAAAAGTATTGCATTATTTTGATGGCCAGGCACGTCTCCAAGAAAACAAAAGTTAAACAAGCAAAGAAGGTCATATCGTCGGTTGGCTGTTGGAACCTCCTTAAGTCCATTTTTGGGCAAATTCACTTTTTTTTAAAAAAATGGAATCTTTAGCACGAGACGAATCGGATGCACTTGAAAAAAACGAAAAAATTCTGCTTAGTAGTGGAGAAAAGCGATGTTGTAATTCCGTGTTATAACCTCGTTAACGTACAGCTGGCGGAATGTCGGCGCTTGAACCTCGCTAAAATCGTTTGCCAGGTTATGCACCGCTGGCCACCGCCAATTGTTGGCGTTTGAACCTCACAAAACGTTTAGTTTAGTAGCGTTTAATACTAAACGTTTAGTAAACGTTTAATAGCATTGGTTATTACATGTATCAATTGTTGTCGCTTGAAAATAAAGAAAAAAAGTGAAAGTCGACAAATGTAGCGTCGATGTAAAAATCATTATTTCGTAGTAGTGCATGATTGTATCATGTTTACAGTATTAATAACGAGACTGAAGAAGGGCAGTCATGTACCATACCCTGTAACTCATAATTCTTTTAAAGGGTTTGGAGATACAGGGAATAGGTTGTTGTGTACAAAATTCACATACGCTTGCACACACATAGGTACACAGAGTAATTAGGTTTTTAATAAGTTCGAAATGACTTTTTTTTAAAGATTACTTTATATAATTATAGTTATGTGCCAGTAAAATCGTTGAGTCTGGGGACTAATAAAAAGTGGTCACTTTCAAATAGCCTAGATATCAACCGGCGTATATTTTGCGTCCGAAGTCAGAGATCTATTGTCATTAATGTAATCACCGACGGTAGGGTAAACTTGAATGAATAGATCAAAAGAAGGGCGGCGGCGAGTTTACAGCCTTTGAAGTTGCCGCTCAATGGAGTGGACACCGTCTTTGAAGAAAGTAAGACAAGACCGGCGAATATGGGCGGATCAAATGTGATCAAATAAGGGAATGGTAAATATTATTTTGGTAAATATTTTGAGTGAATTGATCAATCTGTAATTAATCATGCGAATCTTCGCCCCACCCACACTTTGATAGCTATAAATACTGTTAGTCTCATATCAATCAGTGACCAGACAAAGCAAAACGCCCCACTATCTGAATTTTTGAATCCAGTGCTTTCCAGTATGTAACACATAAAACACTGTGCATTTCCAGTTTGTTATTTTCAACGTTTCCTCTGAGCAGAGGACAATGCATGGTGCTATAAGCACTTTCAAAACCTGTTAGAGGAAGATGTCGATCGCAGGAGCCTTTAATTGACGTTGCACACAAACCTTACTGGTGTGAAAGTAGATCTCTTAAAGGAACACAGTGAAGCTCTCTCAGTGCACTAAACTGCAACCCTCTCTCAAAGAACTATGCTGGAACTCTCTCACAGAACCAAGTGCACAGCTCTCAAAGACCCTATGTGGAACTCTCTCAAAGAACAAGCAAGTAACTCTCAAAGAACAAAAATGAAAATCACCCAAGGAACTGAAATGCAGCCAGCACAAGGAGCAAACGTAAAAATCTCTTGCTCTCTCTCCCCTCCCCCCCCTCTCTCTCTCTCTCTCTCTCAGAACCAGAGCGCCACATTCTCAAAGTGCAAGATGCAGCTCTTTCAGGGGGCAGCTCTCTCAAAGACCAGATTGCATCTCCCTTAATAAAGAACCAAAGTGCAGCGCTCACACCCCCTCCCCTTATCTCTCTCTCTCTCACACACAAACACACACACACACTCTCTCTCTCTCTCTCTCTCTCACTCTCACTCTCTCTCTCTCTCTCTCTCTGTGTCAAATAACCAGAGTGAACGTCTAACTCAAAGATCCAGTGTGCAGTTGTCTCTCAAAATCCCTGAGCGCAGTTTCTCTCACAGACCCAGAATGCAAATTTATACAAGAACCAGAGTGCACCTCTCCTCTTTCAAGTTGGATCTCTCCCAAAGAACCAAAATGCAGGTCTCTCTCAAAGAAATGGAGTGCATCTCTTTCAAGTTGCATCTCTCTCAAAGAACCAAAATGCACCCCTCTCTCAAAGAACTGGAGTGCACCTCTTTCAAGTTGCATCTCTCTCAAAGAACCAAAAATGCAGCCCTCTCTCAAAGAACTGGAGTGCAGCTCTTTCAAGTTGCATCTCTCTCAAAGAACCAAAAATGCAGCCCTCTCTCAAAGAACTGGAGTGCAGCTCTTTCAAGTTGCATCTCTCTCAAAGAACCAAAAATGCAGCCCTCTCTCAAAGAACTGGAGTGCAGCTCTTTCAAGTTGCATCTCTCTCAAAGAACCAAAATGCAGCTCTCTCTCTCTAAGAATGTGAGTGCATCTCTTTCAAATTGCATCTCTCTCGAAGAACCAAAATGCAACTCTCTCTCTCTCTCTCTCAAAGAACCAAAATGCAACCTTCTCTCAAAGAACTGGAGTGCACCTCTCTCAAAGAGAGAAAGAGAGTGGCAGGGGCAGGTGGATGCGGCTGGGGGGGGGGGGGGGGAGGGCGCAGTGAGCAAGGACATAACATAGACAAAGATAGATAGAGGGAGAGACGGGCAGATAGAGAGAGAACGGAAGGGGACATGGAGAGAGAGAGAAAGAGAGAGAGAGAGAGATAAATAGAAGAAAGAGTAGAAAGAGAGATTTAATGATGTATTTAATGTCTTTTGTAAACAAATGACATGTACTACTTTGTGTTACTAAAGAGTCAAGTGTGAATAAATAGTTTGCTTTGGGCTAGACAGTAAATCATACATATATATTACATTCATTTGAACGGTGATGGTGTGATACATAGGAAATAAACGAAGTGAAATACTAAGTTAAGAAGAATCATCATTCTTTGGTTTCGAGGGATAAATTTAAAACAGAACTGAAACGGCAAAGACAACAATAAATCCCTCCGAGGCACTTTTAAACATATTTTTACTATGCCCAAAGAAAGGTGGCGGGTTTATACGATCAGCCGAGCGGCGCGATGTGTGCGCTTGAACCTCGTTAAAGCTTTAGGCAGGCTCCAACAGCCGACTTCGGCGTGTTATAACCTGCTTAACTCTGGTTACGTAATTACAGTAGGGTTGTCGTCAAAATGCAATACACGGCACAACTACTGGTCAAGAACATAGGCTAGATGCCAAGTTACAGCTCCCAATAATGAAAACTATTAAAGATAATCAGTTTTTTCCTTCTCCTGTAAAATTTTGATTTTGGACTTAACGAGGTTCCAACAGCCAACCGACGATATATTTATTATGACCTATCCATTAATTAATATACGGAGTAATGTCATTATTGGTATAAACGTTATTTATGCTGACAGAATCAAACATGTACGTAAAACGCTGTGAGGAGTGGACTAACACTCTTTCCAAAGATCTCCAGAGTTACAAAATATACTATATAAAAGAGAATGTCAATAGAACAAATTTGACTGCGGCCTGTTCAGCCGACAACTGTTATTGAATATTAAATGAGATCTTAAAAATTTCGTTAGATCAGAGTAAAGCTGCCATGATCATGAACTGTCTTTATAGTAGTTACCACCCCACCATCTGCAACTTGGTAATTGCAAAGTGCCAGTGCATAGCGCTCGGTTGGGTAGTTTACCCGTCCAACTAGTGGATTGCTTGCTACCTGAGGCATTGATTCTCTGTCGTGAAGGACACTCTTCATGCAATGGCGATGGGCAGCAAGCTAGATGCCACCCCTGCGCCCCCTCCTTTTTTTTTCTTGTTTTGTTTTTCACAGAGCTATAACAGCCTCGGCTAGCACTCAGCCGCTTATACATTTATCCAAAGTCCTCTTCCTTTCTTCCAGAAAATTTGTAACTGCGTCTTACTTTCGGGCCTTTTTATTTTTTTTCTCGTACGTGGTTGCGCCTTAACGGGTTTTCCTAAAAGTGCACCACTATTGAGACCTCGGTACTGGTGGGCGGTGGTGGTGCTGACTGGCCCCGTTGCCTCACTGAAACACACGTGATTTGCCCGCAAAAGGACGGACTTCGTCAGTCTTCTGATGTGCCGTTTTAATTCTCGAACGACTGTAGCTCACAGCATCTGATTTCTCCATTTCTTCATAATTTTTTCCACCAAGTGCCATGACATTCACTGGGTGATGTGTCTCGCGACAGTCAGGTAAGCCAAAACAGTAAGAGAGGTTCGAATGGAGGGATGCAAGAAATGATAAACTGTAGATGTGAAACTAAATTTTGTGGGAGCAACACATAAAAAATCAAAATCATTTACCTTGTCTGGACAACGGGAAATTAATAGGTTATATTGGAGCAGCAGGATGGTGAAAGTTCGACTGTTGTGTTTAATTTAATTAGTGTAAAATCTACTTATCATCTGGAAGCAGTTGGAACGTTTCAGAGTTTAGTTCCCAAATGCCAAACATATGAATTTAATGATTTTGCTCTCTCTTTCTATGGATCATTTTCTGTGATCCTGACGAGAATGTTTATGCTTTGTACAAACTTATATTCCTCTAAAAGTTTCTACCACCCAGCATTTAATTGTGTTTTAAATCTCTTAAAGTCTAACAAACTTTGTTGGCAGTCAGATAAGTTTGGTCTTAAAATAAAATAAATAGTTTTCTCTAAAATACACTATCGCCGGAGGCGTCCGAAAGCCAGGTTTCAAATGCCCATTAAAGATGTGATTAGATTCGTAATGACACATTTTATAAACCTTGCAGTTTGAGGCTCCGAGACACACGTTCGGCTATGTTTGCCGCCCAAATGCAGATAAAATTGCAGCACATCGTTAAGCTGTGTATTTGCTAGTGCACCAAGCTCTAACTGAAGGACACAGCGGCACTATAATCAACTTGTCCTTAACGCCCTCTCCAACATTTTCTTTTCCTCAAAATGTGCACGGGATATATGACTTTTTTGTTTGTTTCACTTTTATTTTCTTGGAGACGTACCTGACAATCACAATAATGCAATACTAAACATTCACTTTTATGTTGGCCTTGGCGCGTACTCAGCTGGCGGACAGTTCTAAGTTGTGGGCATGTTGAATACTGAGTCCCCATTTCGAAGCAGGATGTTTTATGCAAACAGTTTGAGGCTGTTAAAATGCATGGCCGTCCACAACCTAAATAAAGAAAAACCGCCTTTGGACCGTGCACGATGTGAAACCTATACAGTTGCAAGTATTGACTAAAGGGTAATTAGACCAAGGGAATATTGGGAAACAATACATCACATTGCACAGAATCGGAAGTATGTGGTTTTATTACTTTCATCAAGGATACTACAAAGGATAAGATGACACAGCTCGTGGTTTTGGCGTGCACGCCACCTAGTGGCGTAAGCGTGAGAGATGTAAACAACGACATTTTTTACAAAGCCGAACAGGGAAAATGCCGAGTTTTGTTCACTGTTCAACTATCACCCTAGACATTGCCGGAAGTCGCGTACTTTCCAAATTATAACGTAATTTGTTGTAGGAAACCTGAGGATAGTGTTTCCCCCTTCTAAATATGGTAGCATTGTCACAATTACTTACGCCTAGCAGGGAAGGCACTCAGTTCTAACTATAACTTAGACACACACGAGGAATAACTGGATTATGCGTACACACCTACTCGCCTGGCCCTCCTTATATATATATTCTGTCCAGGAACATTCAGGAAGCGGCTTAACCGCCCCATTGGTACGAGACAGACCTAGATCGTTCGGGACACATACAAGCCACCCAATCGCACACAGACACGTCACAGAATTACATCACTCCCAGGCCAACCTAGAGTTTAAATAAGTCCAACACGAACACTACAGTAGATTCTCGATTGACCTGCTAACCTGGGTCAGACTATGTGTGTTTGTTCTTTTAATAACAGGACAGCAAGTTAGATGAGTTAGAACCTTCCTTTATTCAAGGACGTCAACAAAATGGCAGTTTGGTTTCCTGCCGAGTCAGCGACTGCCCGGATGTAATACAAAGGGAACAACTATGCTAACTATGCTACATGAAGTTACAACGCAGTTGTCTCTCTCCAATCATTACCAAGCATCTCCCTTTCTTTTTAAGTTCGAAGAGCATCATGAGAATTGTCTAATATACCTATTAATCATTACCAACTCAAGTTCCTGGACATTTTTTTTTTTTTCTTAACACAACCAAACAAAACTTAACTGCAAAGTTCCTTGTCCATTATTTTGGTTGCACATTATTAAATGAAACTTCAAATTATTTTGAGTTGTATTATTCATTAACTCTTAGTCTCACACACTCTTCATTCATGCCATTATACATGAAACAAATGTTTTCTTGCATACTGCTTCTCGTCGTTCAGTTACGCCACAGAATAACCCTAGTTAACAACGGAAAGTCATCATACTAATAAACCAAACAATAATCATTTACTTTAACCGTGACTAGAACTTTTAACTTTTCAGTTCCATATCAACAGTCCAATTCCAAATTATTTCTTTCACATATCTTAAAATGTCAATTAGGACTTTAAACTTAAAACTTCCACTGTTTCTGTGGCTCCTCCTTTTCACAGATACACAAACAATAATTGTTGCTTCGCGCAACGCTCTGCAAGGCACCACCGCCTCTACACTACAGAGCAACTTAATAGGCATAATATTTACTCTACAGAGCAAGGGCGTAAACAACCCATCAAAGCCAAAAGCTTATTTCTGCTTAATGTGATCCTGGCGATATCGAACAGGCACTTTAGCCACATATCCTTTTGATGCACGAGTAACAGGTCTAGTATCTGTCTTCATGTCATGTGTGAAGTCCTTGGTTTGATCCATGGGATCCATGGGATCATCAGCTGGCTCTGCCTGGCTTTGCTCAACAGGTAAGGGTACAAAGACTGCCTTCTTTGGAGTCGGCACCTGTTGAAGATGTTGACGGTTGCGGCGAAGAACTCCACCAGGTGTATTTACCAGATAGGTTCGGTTCCTGGCGTCTGCTGCGACAACAGAACCGTCGGTTTTCCAGGGTGTTTCCCCCGGACTGGAGCCAAGTAGAACGGCATCTCCGGGTTTTAGCGGTGATAAGGCTGTAGCACCGTGACGCCTGTTGTAGTTCTGCCCGTAGGTTTCCTTTGTCTCTGCGTCTTTCTTTCGGATGTAGCTGTCATCTGGAGCATGCGGCAAAAGATTCCCTGGAAGCGTCGGAATCTTGGTTCTAAGTGACCTTCCCATCAAGACGACTGCTGGGCTCACACCTGTACTGGAGTGGGGTGTGTTGCGGTAGTTCAGCAAGGCCAGATCGGGGTCTGCTTGCTTCAGGATCTTCTTCGTGATTTTCACTGCTGCCTCAGCCTCGCCGTTTGCCTGCGGAAACCCTGGGCTGCTTGTGCGATGTTCAAAGTCGTACTTTTCTGCAAAGTCTTTGAACTGGCGGCTGAATTGAGGGCCATTGTCAGAAATTATGACCTCTGGGATACCATGGGTTGCGAAAATTAGACGAAACTTGTTGATGACTGCGGTGGCAGTGGTAGAGTGTGGTTGGCGAACTTCTAGCCATTTGGAATAGTAATCCACCACCACAAGATAGTCTTTACCCTGGTGCGAACACAGGTCTGCACCTAGTTGCTGCCATGGGCGTTGCGGCAACTCTGTTGGACGAAGTGGCTCTTGTTTCTGGGCTGGTCGTTCCTCTCTGCACACCTTGCATGAGTTAACGAGTTCTTTCAACTGTTTGCCTAACCCTGGCCACCACACTGTAGCCTGTGCATTTTGCCCGCATTTGTTCAGCCCTTGGTGAGTTTCATGAAGCTTGTGAAGAACTTCCTTCCGTTCTTTGGAAGGAACGACGATGCGATCATGGTAGACCAACAGACCATCAACTAGTGAGAGCTCTCCCTGCACCAGTTGGTATGGCCTGTACTGTTCAGCTACTGTAGACGGCCAACCATTCAGTGTGTAGCTGATCACCTGCTGGAGCTGCACGTAGCGCTTCCATGCGTTTCAAAGTAACCGGCCTGCTTGTCGTGACAGAGTCATCCAGCTTTTCGTCTTCCAATGAATGAGGAACTGGCTTCCTGGAGAGTGCGTCTGCTATGACTAGTTCTTTTCCTGGGACATGGCGGACCTCAAAGTTGAATCTCATGAGACGAAGTAGGAGTCTCTGACAACGAATGGGTGTGCTGTCAATGTCCTTGGTGGACATGAGCGGCACTAGCGGCTTGTGGTCAGTCGAAAGTTCAAATCTGTCCAGACCGATCAAATACTTAGCGAATTTCTCGCACGCGAAGACTGGTGCTAAACACTCTTTCTCAATTTGACTGTACCTACGTTCTGCTTCCGTCAGCGTTCTTGAGGCATACGCTATGGGTTGAAGATGACCATCGATCCACTGCATCAGTGTAGCTCCCAGGCCATAGCTACTACTGTCTGCGCTCACCACTGTCTTTCTGTCTGGACTGTAGAATCCAAGAGCTGGTGATTGTGAGATTTGCCTCTTCACTGCCTCAAATGCTTGCTGTTGAGCTGGCCCCCAGCCCCACGCGGTTTTCTTTTGGAGCAGATTGGTGATGGGCTTGAGTGTTGATGCCATGTGCGGTACGAACTTAGTCAAATAGTTCAGCATTCCGCACAGTGTCCTCAGTTCTGTGACGTTGGTTGGTGGAGGCATATCCCTAATGGCCTTCACCTTGTCTGGATCTGGGCTGACCCCCGCCTCACTGATCAGATGCCCGAAATACTTCACTTCTTTCTGTCTCAAGTGGCATTTTGACTTGTTGAGTTTCAGCCCTGACTTCACTATTTTCTCCAACACGGCATCAAGACGACGATCATGCTCTTCCATGGTACGACCATAGACTATTGTGTCATCCATTATGGTTTCACAACCTTCCAGTCCTTGGAGTGTTTCTTTCATCTTGTGCTGGAAAACTTCTGGACCAAGAGAGATTCCCATGGGGACGCGTTGGAAGCAGAACCGCCCGAATGGAGTCATGAATGTGGTGAGCTTCTTGCTATCGTCTGCTAAAGGGACTTGGAAGAATCCCGAAGCGGCATCCAATGTGGAGAACACGGTCGACCCTGCCAATTTGGGCGCGATGTCTTCCAGGTTTGGAATCAGACAATGCGGCCGTTTGACAGCTTTGTTAAGTCTCTTATAGTCCACACATACTCTGATGCTGCCATTCTGCTTCACCACAGGTACCATCGGTGCACACCAGTCACTTGGTTCAACAACCTCGCGGATTATCCCTGCTGACTGCATACGTTCCAACTCCGCTTCCACTGCCTTCTGAAGGGGAAATGGTACTCTGCGAGCTGTAGTCACACAATAAGGCTCTGCGTCCTCCTTCAGCCTGATAGGGACTGGATCAGTGTGTAGTAATCCCGTACTGCCAAACACATTCCTGTGTACCTCCTCAACTCGTGTCACTAGCCCCATCTTTGCTGCGACTGATCGACTCAATAGGTTGTTGCCTACCCTACTGGTCGCTACCACTACCTTGAACTTGTATTGGTTCTCTTTGTAGTTGGTCTTTGCGTAGAACTCTCCTCGCACTGTCACTTTACCACCTGGTGACGTCAAAACTGCATCGGACTTGTTCAGCTTTGGCTATCGTTTCAGATTTCTGAAAGTTGGATCAGACATGACAGATATGTCAGCACCTGTATCGATTTTAAATCGAACGTTAGTGTCTTTGATGCAAAGTGTGATCATCCACGGCTCACTTTTCTCAGTGACGACGGCGTCGAGCATAAACTCATGTGGCTGTTCATTGTTCTCTTCCGCCTCAGAGTCGGAGTCTGTCACTACTTCATGTACAATATTTTGACACATTCTTGCAAAATGGTTCCTCCGGTGACATTTTCTACAAGTCTGACCTCTTGCTGGGCACCTGCCTTTAACTTGATGCTTGTATCCGCATTTCCCACACTGACCTTCTGTCGCTTCTTTTCCTCCTCTTTCTGGGGGATGAGAGCTGGAGTCCCGCCGTCTGAATAGCCGTCCTCGACCCCTGTCATGTCCTCTACCTCTTGTGCTGTGAGCATGTGACGAATGTTTGAATTTAGTTTCATCAGTACTAGATTCTTCTTGCTTAGACTGGTTTTTTATTTGTTCGTACTGTCTTGCAAGTCTGAGGGCTTTATCAAGGGTCAAGTCGTGTTGCAATTGGAGCTTCTCTCTCAGGTGGGAATCAAGAAGACCTACCACGAGTCTGTCTCTAATTTGGTCCTCTTCGTCCTGATAATTGCAGTGTTTAGCAAGTTCACGGAGGGCTCGGTAAAACTCCTCCACTGTCTCTGAAAAACAAATAATGTGTTTGCTTTAGAAAAACCAGAAGACAAATATTCTATGTATGCAATTTATATACTTCAACTAATAAAAATGATTAAGCAAAGCCTCATTGATTTACTGTATTTAGAAGATGGTGGAAATAGACATTATTGCCTTGTAAAAAATGTAGAAAGTTTATTAGCAGATGAATCTGGTAACAAAGCTTTCATCTGTAGAAATTGTATGAATATACTCTATTTTAAAAATCTTTAAATAATCACCAAGAGAAATGTTTAACCACAGTATTGGCAAAACAAAATTTCCATCAAAAGATAATAATATAATAGAATTTACAAATCATCATTATAAATCAATATTAGCAATTGTTTTCTATTGTGATTTTGAATCTAGTAATAAGAAATTGTTTACAGCACAATCAAATCCAAATGAATCCTACGAAAACAAAATGTTTAAACAAGAATCTAATAGTTATGGAATGTTTATAAAATCTGATTACCTCAATCTATGACCTTCCCTTTATACAAGTTACTGGAGAAGATGCTATAGAAACGTTGGTAGAAGTAATTATGATGTACTATGACGAAATTTGTAGAAAGTTAAACTACTATTAAAAAGCTAAAAGTAAATTAACTCGGGCAAAAGAAAAAGAACATAATGAAGCAACAAAATGTTACATCTGTAATAAAGAGTTAAAATAAAAAGTAAGAGAACACAATCATTACAATGGTAAACACTGAAGAAGGTAGAAGTTCAAAAGTAATTCCAGTTTTTTTTTTTATAATGCTAGTGGTTGTGATTTCCATTTTTTAATAGTAGATAATATAATAAAATAAGAAAATCAATACAATAAACTTTCATTTCTCGCTAAAACATCAGAAGAATATATTTCATTTAGGTATGGAAATTATTATACAAAATTGATATACCTCGATAGGAATGGATTTTTAACATTTTCTTTGGATGGTATCATAAAATCTATGGATTCTAATGATTTAAACACCTTGAAACAGCATTTCCCAACTAACTTTGATTTACTTAAACGAAAAGGTGTTTTTCCTTGATTCAATTGATAGATTAAAAAAAAACAAAACTACTTCCATAGTAATTCTGATCAATTTACAAATATTGTATTGTAATGGTTGATAAAATTAACTTTGAATAACACTCAACAGCCATTTTTCGTTCATCAGATTGAAACGAAATAATTTTAGCATCAGAAATAACTTCGGCATAAGCTGAGGTGTCTGCGGGAACATGTTTATCAAAATATTGCTTTAACCATTACAGCAGTTAAACTATTTTTTTAACCTTTCACCTTGTTTACTTAAATCAAATACAAAATAACGGATAAAGTGTTTGATATTCAATAGTGGTAATGTTTGGATTGCTAACTAATTCATCCATATTATAAAATTCAGATCTAAATGATGCTGCGTCTCCATATATATATACTCTAGAGAATTGAAATTTAGGAAATGATATTTGGTAATCTACTTCCGGGCAGGGTCTACATTTTAACTGAACGTAAATGTTTCACACTTAAGATTATTGAATATTGGTGCATTTTCTCTTTAATCAGATATATTTTTTGTTTGAAAAGCTGTTTTGATCCATCTAGGTTTTTCAGGAGATGCTTTCACAGATAATATCCATGAAAACTTAGTTGAAATGGAGACAGATGTAGAATCGCATTGCCTACTTCTATAACCAACATTTATTTTTGCTTTGGATTCAATAATCTTATACGGTTTAAGTTTTTGTTCATCTGCAGGTAAAATATGAGGAACATACCATGAAATTTTATCAAGAGTAGCTTTTCCTTCGTCAACTTCATCGTCTATGTAAATTACAATATTTGAATCTGGACATTAGTACAGAGTAAGTTGTTGACTAAATCCATAGGTAATCTTATCATAACCCTCTGCAAAACGAAAATGTGTTTAAGAGGAATTTGAAAAGAAAAAGTTCCTTTAGGATAAGAATATTTTAACAGTATGGCTTGTCTAGTGGTAAAAGCATCGTTATTGGCAACACCGTTATTGGTACATTTAGACCATAAGCTATTTAATTCCTGAGATTTTGAAAGATCATCGGAATACCTGAGCAAAATTAACATTGTTGTTCCTTGACCTGGATGATTTGCGTTTTCAATTTCTTGCCCTGATAACTGATATCTTATAAACTGAAACAAACGCATTATGGCACTATTGTATAAAGTTATCAATTCTTCGCCGGTATATAATTATGCTGTTCCATCTGCTTTTGTAAGTCTACCTTCAACTATTATGTAGCTTTCACTTGGATGAGTAAAATATCTTGCAGTTCAATAGCTATTCTAATTTCTCCTCCGTTGTTTGAATTTGTACTGGTAATATGGCTGTATTCATGGTATTCATATTTTTCTATACTTCCATTTACTTTAAATTCTTCATCAATATTTTAAATGCTTTCCATTTTTAATAGTACAAAATTTGGAAATATGTAACAGGAGCTACACTAAACCGTATTCTACTAATATGATAATGTTCAGTAAGAAATATTTTTTTCAGTATGGTAGAGCTGTTTAATACTCTTTCTACAATAAGAGCTTCGTCCGGTATAATATTAATTTGTTTTATTGTTTTGGGCAATTAATATAAATTCTTTATTTTCTTCATTCACGTTTACACGACCACCTATAAAAGTAATGGTTCCACCACATTATTTTGTTTTTTAATTTTTAGTCCATCTGTAATCAAAGCAGAACTTTTTGGAGGATTTTCTAAAAGTCGCACATCTCGAGAATTAAATGACAGGGTAATTATTGTACCAAGATCGTCATTATTATTCTTTTCGAACACAAAATAACTTTTTACATTAACTCTTGTGTAGTGATGATAAAAAGCCTTCAACATTTTCTAAATTTTCTAAGTTAAGTGCATGATGATTAAGGGAGTTCATTTTTGATAGTATTTAATTGGGGAATATATAACAGGTGCTGTGCTAAATCGTATTCTGCTAATATGGTTATGTTTGTCAATATTGTGTAGGATTGAGGAATATAGATATTTTTGAAAACGTTGGAGGCTGAATAGTACTACTACGTCCCATACCTTTTCTCATATTTTACAATTCCTTTAATTTTTTTATTTTCTTCTGCCGTTAAATAATCGATAATTAAATTAGAAGCATCTGGCAGTTTTTTTTTAAATTTCCGCAAATTTTGAATTACATGTCTGGATGTTAATTTTACCATTTTGATCCCAATCAATTCTAGTATTCTTTTAAAAATCAAAACGTTTTTCCATTAATTCTTTTCAGTCTACATTATCAAAATTATGATCAAAGCACACTGCACCATCATTTTAAAATGATCCTTTAACTGATTTAATATGGAGATCCCATTCAGGTTTTTCAGGAAATTCAAGTCTTTCGTAGATTCCTTTGTCATTTAACTGAAAACCATAAATAGCATCTTCTTCTCCTGATGATAAAAAGCCTTCAACATTTTCTAAATTTTCTAAGTTAAGTACGTGGTGATGAAGGGGGTTTATTTTTAATAGTTTTTAATTTGGTTAAATGTAACTGAGGCTACAATAAACCGTATTCTGCTAATATGAAAATATTCGTGAACAAATATTGCTGCCCAAATAGCAACAAAACCGCGTAGCTTCCTCGGGCATGCCAATGACATTGTTTTATCTTTTTTCAAATTGAATAATTATTCTAAGTTCTTTGTTTTCTTCCTTCACTTCCACTTGTATACCGTGTATTATTACAACAGGAAAATCGGGTAATATGTCAACAATATACTTTTTAATTGTTAATCCATCTATAATGAAAACAGAACCTTCAGATGGATTCGTTAAAAGTATGTATTCTTCAGCAGTAAATGTTTCTATGTGTATATAACATTCATCTCCACTTATATGTGTTCCAGGAACATCTGGTTTCGCATCGCAATCAAAATATCTTTTACCGTTAACTCTTTTGTACTATATATTTTTGAAGTTAACTGTAACTTCATTAAACCATCATTTTTAAATGTTATTGAATCACGTCCGTTAACAGATTTAATATCAATATCCCATTCAGCTTTTTCAGGAAATTCATTTCTTTTGTAAATTCCTCTTTTATTTAATTGAAAACCATAAATAACATCTCCTTCTCCTCTCGATAAAAAGCCTTCAGCGTTTTCTATAATTTTCTAAATTGAGCGCATGGCGATTTAGAGGTTTAATTTTTACAGATAATTTATTTCGCTTAAAATTACCGGCATTTGTGTAAATTTTATCCGGTAGGTCATAAACTGTTTGTAAATAAGAATATTTTCAAAATGGATATCCATTCTCTACAGATTTTGATTCATCGGGATTTGATTGGATTCTGTATTCGTCTTTTCTTTTCTTTATAATTATTCGAAAAGGTTTTGGTCTTCCTGAATAACTTGTTTTTACTCCATTATAATTTCTAATTGTTCATCAAAAGATTCTAAAAGTTTCCCATCAATAATTAAAGTTGAACCCACTGGAAAATCTTCCAGAGTCTTCTTTTCATTATTAAATTCACTTTCAAAGCTTAGAACGGGCGTTCTTTGTCTTTATCATTTGAAAGATAATAAATATATTCTAAGCGGCAACTGACGCGTATGTAGAGGTAGGTGTAACTTTAGTTCATGCATACCGACTAAATTTGATTTCATACCTAGGTGGCCGTGAGCATCATGCACTAAGCCTGCGTCATGGTGCAAAACGGACGGATTTACATCAAGTTCATGCATACCGCCAATGGAAATAAACAATACGCCCAGACAAGGAGACACACTATTCGCCGTGGGAAGCATTTTCCGTTTTGTTTACATCATTACTGCATTGTTGACAAGCGTGAGTGCACTCGCCTCAGTGACAAGTGGCCGTGATTGGCAGATACAAAGTCTGTGCATGCGCAATGATAATTTTCGTTACGGCGGTACGCGGTAATTTATGCATGGGGAGGGTAGGTGTAACTTCTGTTCATGCATATCGGCTACATTTGAGTTTACACCTAGGTGGCCGTACGCACAACTAAGCCTGCACCATGGTGCAAAATGGACAGATTTACGCAAAGTTCATGCATACGGTTACTGGAGAGCCTCGTGCCAACTGCGACCAGTCTGTGTAGTTATCCGACCTGGACTATAATAACTGAATGTTTTCTTTATTTAACAGGCGTGCAAAGGCCTAAGGCTGTGATCGTCTATAAAGGATCGTCAACACACACATTTCTTGCATATGTCTGGGGGAAAAGGACAAGCTTTTCCAGCCCTCTGAGTTTTCTGGCCACCAGTGCTGCTTCATTCCTCAGAGACTGCATTGCTGACAAGTAGTAAACTTCATTTCTCCACAAAGGTAGTGGCAAAACTTCCGCTGGGCAATCTTGTGTTTTCACGACAAACAGGTAAGCCCGTGGTTGTATTGCGTTATTATGATTCTTTGTTCTTCACCGTTGGGCATGTTCCTTCTATGTTCCGTCACAAATTCGTGACTACCACTCGGTTTCATTGATCCATGTTTCGCCCAACTACAAATATCAAGGCCTTCATGACGCCGTTCTTTAATATAGTGAAGATGTTTACTCTTATGAGATACTAGGTGCAGATTCGCGAAAATCATGTTTCTTTCACTGATCCCTCTCGAAACAGGAATCTAACATTCCTCCTTGCTTTTTGTACAGTTGATGTGGAAATGTTGGGCTGTTTCTTTTTTTTCTGTTATCCAGCATTTAAGTTTTCTCACAGTGGTTAATTCTTTAGTGTGGAACAGTTTCAGAATTTCGTGCCGTATCCTATCTTTGTCAAAACTGTCAACCTCTTGCACTTTCCTTCTATGTTTCGCGGACCTGAATCCACTGCGACAAGTATTGAAGCGAAATTAGCGACTCACAGCAAACTGAAAGTAAAAAGAAATTCTTTCGTTTCAAGTCTCGGAATATAAAGAAACCCTCCCCAGATCAAAAGGAAAGCACTTCCTAAAGTTTACACAAATCCGGGCTGCAAGAGAGGCGCTAAGTCCTGTTAAAAATGGGGCGATAAAAAAAAAAAAGAATTATTTTCTTAGTATAAATTTACGAAAATTGTACATAATGGGCTTAATAACTGGAACAGCCGTTCACAAAATGACAGACACACGAAAACAGGCACAGACACGCCCCTTGTGATAGTGTTTAAGAATAATGTGTTGGCCTCGAAACAAAGAATCCAACATGGCGGCAAAATCTAAGATTGCTCTTCCTTGGCAGCACAGCATCCAGTTTACAGCTACAGATCGTATAAGTGACATAGCCTTGTCCTAGTTAAATCTGTTTCATTCATTATCAACATAATTTAACAAATAAATAACAGTAAAAATTGTCCATGCAAGATTTCTATGTGAGGGTGCCCAGCCCAAGTTTCAGTACATATATCAAAAATGTTGTTGCTGATTTTATTACTTGGATGGTTATTGACTCAATTGCGTTTGAGGCCACGAGATGCCAGTTGAGCTTCTTTTTTTAGTAGGAGACAGAAATGTTTCGCTACCAAGAGTTGAGCAATGCCTTAGTCGCCGCCAATACTGGGCACTCTAGATGCTGGGTCTAGCCAGCGATCCTTTTACATTGCACTTTATGACGTCACACTCACAAGATCATTTTTTTGAATATCGATAATCTACAGGACATGAATGCCCGATACTATTCCAGCTCGGAAAATACTGGGGGGGGGGGGGGGCGGCACATTTCCTGCCTGGCAGACCATGAGCTAACTGACCAACTTCAAACGACCTGGACACTGAAATTAGTAGTTGAGGATTTCTTGAGACCAGTACTGACCATTTCGACCAGAATGCACACGGTGGCAGACTTCAGTCATGTTCGAAGTGATAAAAAAGGAAAGGCAATGAATGATACCTGTAACCGTTAGAAAATTCTCTGACAGAGACTGCATTTATGATGGTGGCGTTTGTTTGGACAAAAAAGAGAGAGAAGATGACGGGCCACGTCATTTACTTGCAGTTACAGGCTGTATTACTTGCGTTCGGGAAGCGTCTTCATCTTGACCTTGTGAAGAGCCTTCTCTCTGGCAGTGTCAAAATTGGGGTGGGGGGGGGGGGGGGGGGAGTTGTATGTAGCAAAGCTTCGCGTAAGAAATAATACCCACACGATACAATGCAAAGTAAAAGAGAAGACAGAAAATGGCCGATATTTCGGCAAGCTCCTTCACCAAGGGAAAAAAACAAGACAGACAAAAAAAAGGGAAATCGAACAGACAAAACAATCTAATAATAAAATATTTGAATAGGAAATGTATAGAATCTAAACAGAATATGTTTATTTGTCTGCGAATTCTTGCTTGTTCAGCAACACAGAAGCACGTCTGCCAATGTATGGAGGCTCGAAGTGGCACATTAGGTTAGTTACCAAGATTAAGGCGCCACAAGGTGTCTCAGAGCACAAGACATGGATGTTGCGCAATATCGGGAGTCGCAGCAAAGGAAAAGAAAAAGAGATTAGGTAAAAGAAAAATATATTAAAAAAAATATTCACACCTATGTAATTATCCAAGGCAGCGTTGGACATTGATGCCATGGGGAGTGATAGTAGTGAATTGGAAAATTAAACTTTGCTCAGTTTCAAAGCGTACCTCAGCGCCTGCGTGACAAGACGTTGAGTCCTAGAATCTCAATGTCGTTGGATGCGTCATGGTCTGGTTGATTGAAATGGACAGAAACAGGCTTTCCACTTTGATTCTCAATGTCACGAAACCGAGTATGAAGCTAACGTCCCGTTTCACCAATATACAACAAATGACACCTGGCACAGCGGATAGCATACACAAGATTGCGACTATGGCAAGTGAAACTTTCCTTGACGCTGAACGTCACCAATGGGCACTCGATGGAAGTCGATTGAAGTGTGTCTCACAACGAGAACTGCCACATGGTTTGGTATTGCAACGGTCAGAGCGAACAGGTCTACTTCGGACCAGAATGTCTTTCAAGTTTTTGGATCGTCTAGCAGAGGAGGTGCTGCGCCAAGCATGTCATTGAGGCTCTGGTCAGCCCTCAAGATAGAAAGATTTAAAGCGTGTTACCTTATATTGTGAATCCCACAAACTCTATCTCGGAAGGGAAGTGGTGTAGCTTTTATACCATAAATTTGTGCCAGGTATTGGCTGCCAGGTTGACTAATGTACGCCACAATACTCCCCCTCTAGTTATGGAATAACGTAATCTTGCAGGAGTCGTTTGGGAAAGCGGACTTGTCGTCCTCGCTTTGTGACGTTTTGCTGCTGTCGAATTTTTTTGTCGGTACATATTGTACTTGATGCTGGTTGTTGTGAGTGGCCACTAGCGTGCGTGAAACGTTTGGTTTCCGCTAGGGGTTGCTGTCGCTCTGTGTAAGCGGCTTTGAGCCGGTCGATGGAAACGAACTCAGCGCGTCCATTTCGAGAAAGTTTATAACATTTCTTATTTCTCGATAGTACGAGAAAAGGACCGTCGTAGGTGGGTTGAAGAGATTTTCTTACAGCGTCGTGCCTTACGTAGACGTGTTGTTTGCGGCAGGCTGTAGTCAATATGACTGTTGCGCTGTTGTACTCTAGTGGGGGTGGCAGTGATGCGGTTCATGTGTTGTCGCAGTCTGCTAACATTATGATGTTGGGTCTTCAACTGGTTCTGGAGATGTCTGGACGAAATCTCCGGGGACTCTCAGTGTAGAACCATAAACCAACTCCGCTGCAGAACATTGTAGGTCTTCCTTTAGGGCGGTCCGGATTCCAAGTAGGACGAGTGGGAGAGTTTCGGTCCATTTGTCAGTTTCATGACACCTGAGTGCTCCTTTGAGGTGACGGTGAAACCGTTCGATAATGCCATTAGAAATGGGGTGATAGCTGGAGGTACGAAGTCTATGAGTGCCAAGAATTTTCATCAGACTGTGCCAGAGATTCGATTCGAATTGCCGTCCTTGATCAGTTGTGATCGTATGTGGTACTCCGAAGCGCGATACCCATCTCTGCACAAAGGCTTTGGCTACCGTCTCTGCAGTGATGTTCGTGATTGGAATAGCATCTGGCCATCTTGTGAATCTGTCTATGCAGGTAAGGAGGTATGTACACGAGTCCGAAGTGGGTAGGGGTCCCACCAGGTCGATATGTACCATACTGAAGCGAACGTCTGGAATCTCAAAAGGTTGAAAAGGAGCTTTGTTGTGTCTATGCGTCTTACTTTTCTGGCACTGTGGACAAGCTCTTGTCCATGTTCGTATATTTGTGTTGACCGAAGGCCAAACGTAGCGTGATGTAATGAGTTTCTGAGTTGCACGTATGCCAGGGTGCGACAAGGAATGTAGTGCCTGGAATACTTGACGGCGGTACTCTTCTGGAACGAATGGTCTTGTAGTTCCTGTCGAAATGTCACAGTAGATTGATGTGCCATCTGACATGATGACAGACTTCAGTTTCAAGGCAGTCTCAGTGTGTGCATCTTTAAAAGCTTGCAGTTCGGGGTCCGTGTCTTGTGCTTTCGCCATGTCTGGCAAATTAACAGACGAGCCGATGGAAAGCGATGAAACAGAAGTGCGTGAAAGCGTGTCTGCCACGGTGTTTTCTAAACCCCTGATATAACGAATGTCCGTACAGAATTCGCTAATGAAGGAGAGGTGTCGGGTTTGACGTGGTGATTTTGAAGTATCTTTTTTCTTGATGGCAAACGTGAGAGGGCGATGATCTGTGAGAACATAGAACTTCCGGCCTTCTATAAAGTAAAGGAAATGTTTGATAGCCAGGTAGACGGCAAGAAGTTCTCTGTCAAATGCGCTGTATATGGTTTCGGCTGGTTTCAGCTTCCTGGAAAAGAAAGCCAATGGTTTCCATTTTCCGTCGATGAACTGTTGTAGCACCGCACCTACTGCCGATTCTGATGCGTCCGTGACGATGTTGGTTGGTGCATCTATCTGCGGGTGAATCAACAGGGTGGCGTCAGGAAGCTCTTTCACCTTAGCGAAAGCCTCGAGGGCCATGGTATCCATGGACAGCGTCTTTTCTTTCTGGTCCAACTTGTCGTTCAGGGGTTTCAGGATGTCAGCCATGTGAGGAACGAAACGATGATAGTAATTAACCATCCCTGGGAACCGTTTCAGTTCCGTCTGGCTTGTTGGGAGTTTCATATCCTTGATGGCTTTGACCTTTTCATCTGTTGGTCGGATACCTTCTCTAGAAACGTGATGTCCCAGGAAAGTTAGTTCTGCTTGTCCGAACTGACATTTGTTGACATTGATGATCATGTTGAAACTTTCTAACTTTGTAAAAAGTAGCTCCAATTGTTTAAGGTGTTCTACTTAGTCCTTGCTCGCAACTAGGATGTCGTCAATATAGCTGAAGACAAACGGTAGGTCCCTTGTGACATGATTTATGAAACGTTGGAAACTTTGAGCTGCATTTCGTAAACCAAATGGCATTTTTAGAAATTCGAACAGTCCAAATGGGGTTGTTATTGCTGTTTTTGAGATGTCTTCTTCTTCCACTGGTATCTGATGATATGCACGTTGTAAATCAATCTTAGAGAAAATTGTCTTTCCTTGTAGATTTCTAGTAAAGTCCTGTATATGTGGTATTGGGTAACTGTCCGGGACTGTGATTGCATTTAATTGTCTGTAGTCACCAGTGGGTCTCCAATCGGTGGAACCCTTCTTCTTGACCATGTGTAGTGGGGAAGCCCAACTACTAGAAGAAGGTCTAATGATACCCATTTGTAACATGTGATCAAACTCGTTCTTAGCTGCTTTGAACTTTTCTGGAGCTAATCTACGTGGGCGAGCGCTGACAGGTGGACCTACTGTCTGAATCCTATGTGTCACAGAATGATTTGAAAGTTCAAATGATTTGTTATTCACCAGTGATGGGTGCTGTTGTATTAGCTTTTGATACTTATCTTGGGAAGCTTTGCAGAAAAATGAGAGCTGGAGAGATGATCCCATGACCGAAGAACCAGTGGTGGACAGTTTGGTAGTTCCATCGATTAACTTCTGACGTGTGACATCAACCAATAGATTATAATGTGTCAAGAAATCGGCTCCCAAAATTGGATGTTTTGTGTCTGCGATGGTAAAGATCCAAGAAAAATTCCGGCGAAGGCCTAACGTTAGGGTTAGCGACTTTTCGCCGAAAGTTGCAATGGTTGAATGGTTTGCCGCCTGTAGTGTCCTGACTTGTTGTAAACGTTTTTCTTGGTGCGTTGGGGGGGATTACGCTTACTTCAGCTCCGGTGTCCACAAGAAATTTTCGATTTGTGTTCTGGCCGAATACGAATAATAGGCGGCTCTTCTGAATTTGGCCTGCGTTACTGGCCGCTAGTAACTGGCCTGGTCGTTTAACGGCTCCTTGAATTCACATGGGCCTTGGCATTTGTTGGCCTGTTGTCCAAATTTGTAGTGGTAGTAGCAGAGCCCATTCTTGTAGGATTGTTTGTCTCTGCCGGCGTTGGTGGCGCGATTGCGACTACCAGATCTCTCCCTACTCCTGCGATCTGATTGAGCACGGACGTGTTTCTGGTGTTTGATCAGTTCATTTAACTTAGTAGAAAGTTTGGCTACCGCATTGGAAAGTTGTCCGATCTCACGCTCCAGTTTCTGGATAGAAACGTAGTTTTCGGAAGTGATAAAAGCAGATGTCTCCGATACACTGTTGACCGGTGTGCTATGAGAAACTCCATCATTTTATCAGCCAGACTGGCCTGTGTTTCGAGTGATACCGTCGCTCCCGTAGACGCCAGGATGAGACTAATGGACTGCGGCATCCGCTGCAGAAACAGCTCTCTTAATAAGGCTTGATCTATCTGCCCGACTGCTGTGCCAAGAAGTCGTTGCATTTCCCGCAGCAGCTGTGTCGGTTTCCTGTCTCCTAACTCTAATGTAGTGAGCAGAGTTTGCAGCCGTTTCTGCTCTGACACGGTTGTTCTATCGAGCAGCTTTTCCTTCAATTTGGCGTACGGGTGGTCTTGCGGGGAGTTTATGATCACATCCCTGACCTCCATTGCTCCTTCTTGCGGCAACGCGGCTACTACGTAGTCATATTTCGTTTGTTCCTTGGAAATGTTTCTCGTCGAAAATTGACTTTCCACTTGTGCAAACCATATCTGCGGGTCCTGTGTCCAGTAGGGTGGTAATTTGACGGACACTGCTGTAATTTGAAGAAAAATATTAGCCTCAGTGTTAACCGACGCCCTTTGTCCCGCATGGGTTTCGTCCTGCAACATGGCCGCCGTATGTACGTGAGTACGTGATCACGTCAGGGTCACCAATTAAAGCGTGTTACCTTATATCGTGAATCCCACAAACTCTATCTCGGAACCGGATGAGTTCTTTTGTTTCTCGGGGGCCTCAGCATAGTGCTGTTGGCCCCCTGTTCTTAATTGACTCTCTCTTTCTTGTTTGTCGTTGTTGTTCCTTCTTTCTGTTGTCTTTTATCTTCGTTCTTCGTTTTCGTCTTCTCCGGTCTCTATCTCGGAAGGGAAGTGGTGTAGCTTTTATACCATAAATTTGTGCCAGGTATTGGCTGCCAGGTTGACTAATGTACGCCACAGATTTTTAAGGAGAACATGTTTAATAGGCAAAGACTGGGCGTGATAAATGAAGACGTCTTTTTCTGTTGCTGGTTTTTTTTTTCCCTTGATGAAGGAGCTTGCCGAAATATCAACCATTTTCTGTCTTCACTTTTAGTTTGCATTGTATCGTTTGGGTATCTATTTCTTACGCGATGCTTTGCTACATACACATTCTTCTTTTTGTCCAATTTTGACATTGCTTATAGCCTTTGCTGCGACCCCACAGTTTTTCTGTGGTGTTTATAATATTTCGTCAGCCTCTCTGGCAGACAAAACGACAGTCTCTGACATGGCATTAGGTCAGATCTTTTCATTGAAACGACACAAAAAGAAAACTGGCTCTAGCAGAAAAACAGATAATTGTATTACTGCTCCTATTCTAAAACCGCACAGAGTGGGAATCTTACAAGGGGAGGAGGATAACTGTTTTAGTTGAGTACATTCCCTATCATAAGTATCATATGTGCTCATAGTTTCCCCAACCTTAGGCGATTTGACAAAGCTGTTACAATTCTCAAAAGGCACTGCAACAGTAACTTCTTGAAACAACCTGAAAACATTTTATACTTGGTTCAACAATCATTTTTCGAGCGCTACACAACACACACTGGCACAGGCTGCTTGAGCCCAACTCTAGATCTAGATCTAGGTAACGTTAATAACGGAACTTAGAATTAGATTCAATGCAAATACCAATAAACGTATTTTCACACTACGGATCCTTACAAATACATGGATGTGATGTTGAACGTTTATTTTCGACCAACAATGTGTGAAGAAAGTTTTGAGAGAGGCGAAGAACAAAGACGGGGCGAAGTAGTCACTGAGTGAAAGTTTCGATCACGCTTTTTCATTCTGAGACACCCGGCATTATCCGGGTAAACCTGTGAACCCACCGTTCTCTCTCTCTCTCTCTCTATCTCTCTATCTCTCTCTTTCTCTTCGGTCTAGAAAACTCCCCATATCCTAGAGCCTTACTACAGATTTCATGCGCACCAGCACACGACGCACTCATTTCTGGTAGGGATTTGCACTTTCGCCGTCTTTCAGTTTCAACTTCAAAATAAGCCAAATGCGCATGCGCAGCGTCAATGAAACCCTAAAATGGCGAACCGTGACTCGAAATAGATCTAAAATTGGGGAAACAATAGATTTCCAATAAAAAAAACTACACCAATTTGAGACTTCTATTAAAAACTGTGCACCCTTACATCCATTCTGATGCACTATATAGAATTTGAAGTCTGAGTGTTGAGTGGTTCAGAAGCCTTTTGCAACGAAAAATCTCGTCCACAAATATATATAGTACTAGTAATTGCCCCATTCTTCGAATGGTTAAGCACAGCATTCCAGACCGAAAGGAATCAGCACAAAGACATTCATTGATGTCGAGACACTTTGGATCATCCACAAAAAAATTGGCTATTAATAGATAGATGGGAGAATTTTTCAGGAAATGATGACGTCATGGGCTACTTCCCCACCTTTTCAAGACTCCAAATCTAAAAAAGAACCTTTTGCGCGTCGCAGAGCAGGCACATGTAAAATTTCACGCAAATCCGAGCTGTGTGAGCGGCAGTAGATCTTGTTCAAAATCCCGTGATTCTTTTTTTTATATTACAACAAATACCGGTGACGTCATCGCACTAAAAACTTGCAACGCAGCGGATGGGGCTTCCCCGAGGCTTTCTGTACGGCACAAACCAATTTCAAAAAAATACTTAGAGGACAGGTGGACAAATCAAACCTAGAAAAGGACCTCTTTTGGATGAAAAGGAACTTGCATACAAAATTCCATGCAATTCTGGGCAGAAACAGTGGAGCTAGGCCATTTCAAAAATCGAGCGAGTTTTTTTTTTATAATAGATAGACACTAGTACTTTTTCGCCATGTCAACAGGCTGACTACTTGTAGAATCTTCGGGGCGGAGGTCACGATTTTTGTCACATTAGGTTTTTGTTTTCTCTAAAAATAGGATTGTCTGTTCATGTATTGGTCAACCAATTAAGATGCCGCGGGTCACGATTCAGAAAGTTTATCCCACGCGTGCCGTACAACCGAGGCTTGTTGGTCTGCAGACCTTTAAGCACGCAGTTCGCAGTGTAAACACTGGCATCGTTAGTGCAATCTGCATGCGTTTTTAACATTTGAAAGGCATTATTAGAGAGCTGAAGAGGTTCCAGTGTAAGAACTGGTTCAAATTATGAGCAGAAACTAAATTATAACTAGCTAAAGGTGTATTTTATGTGTCCACATCACACAATACTAGTTGGGTAAAGTCCGCCAAGCCTGATCGGTACTTTTTTCGATACCAAGGTGGTTTGTTATAAAGACAGGCCATAAAGATTTGGCCACAAACTGATAATCAAGAAAAGAGAAAAGCAAAAGATTTTTCCTTTCTTTGTGCATTCTTCCAAATTTGTCCATCTCTTCTTTGTCACATTTTAATCGTTAAAACCATGAGAATAGTATTTTGTATTATTTTTATGTCCTGGCATAGGACTAGACGTCTCTAATGTATTTTAAACAGTCTAGAGCATGCAGGACACATGCATGCATACACCACAAACACACACACACACACACACACACACACACACACCATATACATACAAATATTATAGGTGTTGTAACATGACAATAATAATAGTAACAACAACAGTATAAATCCTTAACAAACTAAACAAAAGAAGAAGAAGCGACAAATCATTAATAGCCTAATAATAAGGCACACACTTAGAAAAGCTTGTGTTTGGCGTGTGTATTTTCAGATGGGTCGTGTGTCGAAATGTCTATAATTAAACTACTGTAAAGATAATCTCCAGAAGACCATTAATGCTGTAGAAGAAAACAGAATGTCTTGTCTGACTGCTGCCAAGGCGTATGGTGTGCCATGGAGCACCTTGAAAGGTTACATTAAAGGATTTTCAATCATTGGAAAAGAGCCAGGGAGGGCACGGAGGATACCCCCTGAGATTGAAAATGCTATCGTAGATAAGGCTATAATGCAGCACAGATGGGGTTTCCTATGACAAAACGGCCTTTTCTGATGAAAACAAGCTTTGTAGTTAAACATGTAACTTGAAAGCCCCATTTAAAAATGAAATGCCAGGCAACGATTATTGGCGAAGTTTGAAATCCAGAAGACCAGATCTAGTTATCAGGAAGGCAGGAAACACCCCAGCTGCTAGGCTGCAATTGATGAATCGCCACGTTGCTGATGCTTATTTCACTGACCTCGCCCAACTTTTCAAAGTGCTCGGCCTTGAAATAAAACCTCAATGCATCTCGAATATTGATGAAACCTGTCTTCAATTTGACCCTGACGGACCGAAGGTTCTGGCGAAAAAGGCGCACGTGCACTGTTGGTAGCTCACATCAGCAACTGCAAAGGAAGCATCACCATCTTGGTTTCAATCTGTGCTGATGGGAAAGTTATGCCACCATTACTGGTTGTGAAGGGCAAGACCCCTCGAGCTCTGCAATCTTTTGTAACTTGTGATGCCCCCAAAAAAACTGCATGGGCTTTCCAGGAAAATGCATGGATGAATGACGAAATGGGGGTGGAGTGGTTTGAAAAAGTATTTCTGCAGTCCTGCGGATCTGAGAGGCCTCAGCTCACAATACGGGAGTCGCACCGCGCCCATGAGGTCATGGAGATGTTAGAAATTCCAAAAGCTGAAAACACACGTCATAGCCCTGCCAGCACACACTACCCACATGCTGCAACCATTAGACCGAGTTGTTTTTGTTCCCTTTAAAAAAAGCCTACAAGGAGATTGGCAGAGGGTTTCTTTCAGCAGACCTGAACAATTTCATCAACCGTGCAACATGGCCCAGAATCCTGAAACACGTATGGGGCAAAGTGATGTCACCAAACCTCACAAAGAAAGCATTATTTTGATGCCACCATAATCTTTCCCCTGAACAAGAACAGAATACCAGAGGAAGCATATTTACTTTCGGAAGTACTGAACAGCAGTGACAGAGCTAGAAATGGTCAAGTTCAGCAAACATGTCAACCGGAAACTGAGAAATGACAGGAGGAGAAATGCCCCCTGATGAGGAAGAAATCATGTCATCTGGTCCTGCCGGGGATCTGTCACTGTCACAAGATAAAGAAACAAGTCTGTCCGCCAAAGCCAAAGAAAGCATACTAGCACAAGGCCTGACAATGGCATCAGTCAGGAAAAATGTTTCACAAGTTTTGACGGTGTTATTTGTAGCGCCATTAAAATATCGTCTAGACATTTGGAGCGGAATGAAAAGATCCGTCCTTCTTATTTCAGTAGATCTAACCATACTGTGTGAACAATCTTAAATTAAAGTGGATTGCAGTTCTTTAAAAAAATGTGGCATGACATCCGGGTTGGTGATAATGCTAAAATGTGTGTGTGTGTGTGTGTTTTGGGGGGGGGGGTAGGTCACTAAGCCGCGTGTTTAAAACAACAACAACACAAACTAAAAAAAATTCCAAAAGAATTGTTCTGTTTCCATTTGAAAAAAAAAACATTTTACATTTTTTCTTGTTTGTTTCCAATGCTCGGCCTTATGACCAACGAAGGTTTCTTTTTCGCCACATTTTACACGTTTGTTTATTCTATTGATCTGGAGCATTCAAGTCTGGATCTGTACGGCCTTGTAAAACTGCAAGGTTACATTATTAGTATGAGTGGGTTTTGGGCTGATGATATCTTTATCATTGCATTGTTTCTCATTTCATTGTGTAACATGTAATAATGCGCATCCCTTCTCACCCTTCTCCATTTGAACACGGTTATGTCGTATAACAATAATTTAAAAGCTTCTTCCAAAGCTTCACCCCCTTCCATTTCCATAGCCTTTGAAGTCATTAAGAAATGGAACCACTTTGAAATAAAACACACACATACAAAATGACAAGCCCCCGGACCTAGCTGGCAGTTTTCAGGTCTTGTCTTAGTTCGTAGTCTGTAGAGTTTAGTACTATAAGGCTTCGTTCTGCATCTAGTTTCTAGCAAAATTGGTTCTAGATATTCTTTCAGTCAAGAACGACAGCATGAATACAATACTATGTCTTATCACTTCGCGGTCATCAAATTTAAGTTCCTGCGGATTGAATTATAGAAAGATTCTTTAGCATAATTATAGTGGAAAACTATCCTTATAAAATCGCCGACGAATTTGCCACTTGGCTCGATATACGTGTTTAGAAATAGCAATCAAGGCTTTATCAACTCTTTGTATACCACGCGCCGAATCATCTTCACCGAATGTGGCCAATATTATTAGGCGCCGATGCATCGGCGCTCACTAATTTGACCCATTTCTGAGTTTTGAGCTCATATCCTGATACATAAATATTTCAGAATCTGTCAGATTGCCTCCTAGTGTGGCTGTGCTGATGGAAAGGTTCTCAGTGCACGTGTGTGCACTTCCGAGCTAAGAAAGTACTATCGAAGAGCATTTTTCTCTGGAAAAGGCAGAGTTGTCGAGGCAATACCCCCACTTTAGCATGTTCTTATTGAACATATCAATGCTTAGCTTTCAAACTTGGCGTGTTTGTTTGGAGATCAGCCTCTTTCAGTGGAAATCCACAAGAAAGGCTGACTCAAAGCTGAGCGAAAAGGTCATCTCACCCCGTACAGGACACCTCTACCGGACATGTTAAAATTTTGCCAAGAACTATTTAATACCGTGAGGCTACTGGGAAGGATGCAAAGACACTAGCAGCTGGAGGTAATTCCCACTGACATGCATAGAATCATGCTATTGCGAAGAAAAATGTCTCCCACACCAATAAAGAGATTAGAACATCAGACTCAAACTGTATCATGCCATGTCAAAAATAAATAAATAAGTGAGTAAATGAATAAAATTCAATGAATCTTCTATATAAAAAACAGCAAGGGAAAAAAATTCACTCCTGCGAGGAAGAAATGCCCAGGCCTGAAAGAATTACATGTGAAAGATAGTTCTTTTTGCTACTCTGCCTATTCCTTTGACATGAAAGCGAAGTATCGTAAGTTTGTATTAAATGAAAATAGGCCTAAAATATCGAATAACGCTTTCTCCTCAACAATGATGGCCTCCCTCCTGCCTTTGTTTTGTTTCGACTTTAAACTTCCGGTTGGGTTTCAAAGTTTGAAGGCATGAGTTTCTGTGCTGTCTGCCTTAGGGTAGCCACACAAATGCCACCGGATTCGGTCACCGAGTCACTAGGCGCTTTATGTGAGAAGAATTATTGTTGGATCAGTTATGATCACTCTCTTACCTGCCTCGGAATAGACGAAAATGTCTAGTAGCAGGCCTATGTCCATGACAGTCTATACGTTCTCATTCCGTTATGTGTATGTTGACTGTTATTTTCCAGTCTGTATCGTCCTGGAATAAGTTAGTTTGGTTCTAACTTGAATGGGGATGTTCTTTGACCGAATCCCTTGATCGTCACAGTGTTGGTTTCCATAATGACCACTGGTCACTTGGATGGTCACTTCACTTATTCTAAAGGCCAGTGAGTCATGTTTTGTTTGTTAGCATTAGATTCTACACGTCACGATACTGATAAAACATTTCTAGCCTCCCAAAATGTGACTGAATTTAGCACTTGTCAAAAATGGTCATCCTGGTCAGTTATATGGCCTGTGGTCAGTTTGGCCACTAACAACGGATGTGTAAGCACACACTGCTCATTTTCAATTTCAAATCTTAATATCGAATAAGGAAAGACATCAACGATTCACAGTTTTGGTGTCGTAATGACCACTGGTCACTTTGAGGGTCACTATGGAAAGTTAAATGATCATTGCAAACGAACTGTGGAGCTCATTGTACTCAGTAAAATTTGAAAAAAAAAATCCCGTTCTTTTAGTTTTTGTAGCCCTGAATCGATGTCATTCAAATACAAAGAAATATAAAGGAAATCAGAGGTCAATTTGAGGTGGTCAAGGTCATTTGCTGAGGTGGTTCTGTATCTATAATTTTTTATTGTTTGCATGCCAACTTACAACAACTATGCAACGTGTGTTGCTTTTATCACCAAATGCACAATTTTTGCTCTGCCCGACTCTACTATTTGTCATCTTTATTGGGGACGTGGGGAGGGCTGTGGGAATAGCTTGTTTTTATTTTTCATCCGATTTTTTTTGCAAATTCAAGATTCCAGAACTAGCTTCTGAAAGCTTGACTCATGCACCATCGTTCTGCAACACAATCAACCAAAAACAAAGCTGGCCATTCCTGCCTTCCCCTTTGTATAGAAATTAGCATGGACATCTTGCCTTCAACCGTTCGCCATGTTTAGATCTTCATTCGGCACACGTTATGAACTATGCGCAGCGTGACAGTTCTGACAATATTTTGTTCAAGAAGCTCTTTGATGTAAACAGTATGTATGGTTCGCGGTGTTCCTGTTTTGTACATGCCCACACAAAAAATTATATCCATTTCCAAGGGTACCTGTCTCGTTATCTGAGATCTCTTAGAGTGATTCTATATCACAAGTATTCTATTCACACCCACATTTTGGTGCCTTTATTACAATTTGCACAATTCATCGACTTTTATCACTAAATGGCTCTATGATACCGGGTCTTGACAGGCAAATAAAGCCAGGGGCATATAACTCTTATTAAATGTTGAGATAACTCACGCTTTTACGGTCCCGAACAGATAAAATGTTTTATCTCAGTATCCTTTCTGTTTCATTTGCTTATTTTATTCTTTCCCCTTTTAATGTAACTATATTCTTCTGCTTAAACTCCTTACAGACAGACAGAAATACAGAAATTTTTTACTAACCAAATGTTTAGAGTAGACATCCACATCTCATAAGATTTGTATCTGTGAAAATGTCACATGGCTATACGGATCGGTTCGTCCAGTGGACGTTGCACAAAATCTCACTTTTAAAATAACTGAACCTGACTCTGCCATACAACGTTCCCTCGAAAAATAATACAAATTAATCCTTCTTAATGACTTGCACTGATTTACTACATCATCTGTGTCACAAATGTTAGCGAGTACCTGAATTTGAAAGCTATATACATACACATACATACAAATATAATTTTATCGGGTGATAAAAAAAAAAAGCCCCAACATTGACACCAAATATCTCGCGATTCTGAATCTGTGAGGGAGACGTTCACTCTGGTTATTTGAGAGAGAGAGAGAGAGAGAGAGGGAGAGAGAAAGAGAGAGAGAGAGAGAGAGAGAGAGAAGAGAGAGAGAGAGAGAGAGAGAGAGGGGAGGGGGTGAGACTGCTGCACTTTTGTTCTTTGAGGGAGGTGCAATCTGGTTTGTGAGAGAGCTGCATCATGTACCTTAAAAATGTGACGCTCTGGTTCTGAGAGAGAAAAAGAGAGAGAGAGAGAGGGGGGGGGGGGGAGAGAAAGAGAGTTGCACATTAATTTTGCTCATTGAGATAGCTGCATTTCAATTCCTTGAGCAATTTTCATATTTGTTCTTTGAGAGTTACTTGTTTGTTCTTTGAGAGAGTTCCACTTTGGGTCTTTGAGAGCTGTGCACTTGGTTCTGTGGGGGAGTTCTAGTTCTTCGAGAGAGAGTTGCAGTTTAGTGCACTGAGAGAGCTGCACTGTGTTTCTTTGAGAGACCTACTTTCACACCAGTAAGGATTGTGTGCAACGTCAATCAAAGGCTCCTGCGATCGGCATCTTCCTCAAACAGATTTTGAAAGTGCTTATTGCTCCATGTATTGTCCTATGCTCAGAGGAAATGTTGAAATAACAAACTGGAACTATACAGTGACTTATGTATTACATACTGGAAAACAGTGGATTAAAAAGTTCACATAGTGGGGCGCCTTACTTTGAGTGGTCACCGATTGATATGAGACTGAGATTATTTATAATTATTAAAGTATGGGTCTAATATGCTCATGATTAATTGCAGATTGATCCATCAACTCAAATTATTTACCCAAATAATATTTACCATTATCTTATTAGGTCACAGATCCGCTCCTATTCCCCGGTCTTGTCTTTCTTTCTTCAAAGACGTTGTCTACTCTATTAAGCGGCAACTTCAAAGACCGTGAACTCGCCGCCGCGCCTTCCTTTGATCTATTCATTCAAGTTTACCATATCGTCGGCGATTACATCAATGACAATATCTCTGACTTCGTTGGGGATCTAGGCTATTTCAAAGTGACAACTTTTTATTCTTCGCAAAGATAGCCCAGGACAGACAGGGCTGGAGATCATTTGTTGCTGCCCTAAGCACCAGTGGGTGCAATAGGAAATAGTAATAGTACTTTTTATTACCCAGACTCAATGATTTTGCTGGCACATAACTATAATGATGTAAAGTAATTAAAAAAAATCATTTCCAACTCAGTAAAATTTAATTACTATGTGTGTATGCGTATGTGTGTGTGGGTGGCTGTGCATGCGTGTGTGAATTTTGTACTCAATAATCTATTCACTGTATCTCCAAACCCTTTAAAATAATTATTAGTTACAGGGTGTAGTACATGATTGCCTTACTCAACCTCGTTATTTGTTAACATTACGCATGTACTACTACAAAATAATGATTTTAACATTGAGGCTACATTAATTTGTCGACTTTCACTTTTTTTCTCCTTTTTCAAGCGCCAGTAATTGGTAAATGTAACAATCATGTTATTAAACGTTTACTATCAAACGGTACCAACCTAAACATTTAGCGAGGTTCACGTGCCAACAATTAGCCATGGCCAGCGATGCTTAACCTCGCAAACGATTTTAGCGAGGTTCAAGCACCGACATTCGCCCAGCTGCACTTTACCGACGTTATAACACGGGATTACATCATCGCTTTTCTCCACTTCTAAACAGAATTTTTTGTTTTTTTCAAGAGCATCCGATGTGTCTCGTGCTATAGATGTCATTTTCTAAAAAAAAAAAGTGAATTTGCCCCAAAACTGACTTAACGTGTGAACTGAGTGGGTCCGATTTAGATTCCTCTTCGTGTCGCAACCCTTAACTGAATGGGCGTAAAATGGCAGGAAAACGAATGCTGCACGTTTTTGATTCAGCTTGCTCTCCGCTCGTGAACATTGGGCTGGAGGTAAGAACTGACGGGACACACCAGTCTTTTAATCTCAGAACAATGGAGACTTTGCAACTATTGTTTTTGTTTTGGGTGAAAAGAAGACGCCATACAAGACGTTACTGGACTCACAGTATATTTCAACGAAGAGAGGAATTCGGTGAATATCATCATCTTTTGTGATGTACACTCAATTTGAATAATTGTCATCACTTTTGTCATACAGAGGTTGTCTTATTTGAACCGCAGCAATAAGAGCTTCGTTTTGTGAACCGGAATCCATTGTAACTGAAGGCGTCCTTCCTAGCTAGGTCGTGTGTAGTAATGAAATTGCTGGAAGGAAACTGGACGAAATTTTAATTGCGAGATAAAACCTTCGTGATCGGTTCAGCAACTGGGAGTGGTAGGGAAGGGACACGAAAGGGAAACTGACGCAATCAGTCTGCGATGATGAAATATTGAGACGCTTACGGTGATTCGGTAACTGGGACTAAAGGTCAAGCTGAGGACAAGCGGGAACGGAGAGGAAATCGGATCCACTCAGTTTACACTGTTAACGAGGTTCCAACAGCCAACCGACGATTTGAAGATTATAAAAATTGCACTCTTAATAATAATATTTACGGAGTGTGATGAATGTCACGAGCAGAGTTAGGGTCTTGGGGATGTTATGACTGCACGAGAGGCAGCTAACTCACACTCGGACACAACCACACAAGAAAAATATCAAATAACTAGAGCGTATATCTATGTCAGGCCGGTCAGGCCATCTTATTATTTAAATATTAATAAACAAAACAAAAGACAATAGAGGTATATTCAAAGCAATAAATTCTAATTACTAACTTAATCTATGATATTCATGTAACTATGGTTCCTTATTGGATGTACTGCAATCAATAGCAAATGGGTATATTATACGAAACTAGATATCAATCTAAAGTGACAGTTGAGTCGCCACTGGCCAGTCGCCAGGCAAACTCTCCCTAAATCATATGGGCTTGAATGTTAGGAGAGCCCAGTACGTTCCAAGCCTACAGAAGCACACTTCGGCTTGTAGGTAATTACGCAGTTGCAAAAAAAATATTTATATATATGCACAATCATTATTCAATTCGTCAACAATGTGCCATATTACTTCAATCATACTATGGAAATAATTCTATAACACAGGCCACTCGTCGTCGAGTGCCAGCTGGGGTTTCCTTGGACTTCCTATGAGGCTGTGGTTCTCTCTCTATCTCTGATCTTCTATTATGCTTGAACAAATAAGATATATTACCATTGGTCACGCCTACGGGTAGGCGCGAACATCAAAAGAGCGCAGCGTGGGCTTTCAAAGGTCAGCCCACTCAGACCTTTCTTTCTAGAGCTCAGTCAGTCCGTTAGCAAGGACTTCTAGTCTTCAAACCACACAGTTCAGGTACTGGCCAACCGGATATACATCACGACACGATGCTTCTGCTCGTCTGTATTCAACAAATCTGAACGTTACACGATGTTTTATACTATCTGGCTACCCAGCAGTGCTAGTCCGCTGGCCCAATTAGTTCAGCTATCTCATAGGTCGAAACCTCCCACCATTTTAATTGTAGTAATACGTCTGCACTATTCTACCAGCCAGTTAACGTGCAAAAACTTGTCTAGTCATACTTAACAATGTCAACTATCCCCACCTTGTTTCACCCCTACTCCATTACTTATTAATCACGAACATTAAAACCGACAAGCGTGACTCTAACAGTTTAACTTTACATTTATTTACTCACCAACTATAATTCGCGAGGGCCGTTCAAGGCCACCAGCCAATTTCTCATGGCCCTGGTAAAAAAACCACTCACGCTCTGCGTGAGATCTAAAAACATCCGAATCATGACAATGAAGCTATAATTTATGTTTGATAATGACACAAGTGAAATGGAATAAGAGTGCTTTCACACTATTACAGACCTGGGGCCGGGCATCAACAGATCTATCATTCTTTCGTACAATACTTCGAAATATGTTGATGTTTAACATCCATTGAATTATATGCTTCTCATTCGTTTCCTATGTTTATTTAGGAGTGTGAAACTTAGTATTGTGTATTTCCATTGATATGGTAGTCTGCCGCCTTTGTTGTACATCACATCACATTCTCATTTGATGCAAAATTAATCTGGTATTCGCTTCGTCTGGTTGTTTTGTACAGTATCTCTACACAGGAAGTTACACACCTTGATATTTAGCCACACAATGGTTTCCCACGAATTCAAGTGCTTCACCAAGACTTTCATTCAGATAAATGTCATGTAGCCTTTGCTCTTTTGCCCACATTCACTCATTTTTAATTCACTAATTTTCCGTCTCATTTCTTTACTTATTCTCTACCTTCTTGACCTATTTTGTTATTCATTCTTCCACTAATCCACAGACATTTCCTTCTTCTCTCCTCTATTCTCCCTTCCTCACTCACAAACTCACTCACTCGCTCAATAACTGGCTCATTCACTCACACTCACTCAATCCCCTCTCACCCACTCACTAACTCACTCACTCAATCCCACACTCACTCACTCACTCATTCACTCACACACTCGTCACACACTCATGCATTCATTCATTCATTCACTCACTCACGCATTCATTCATCCACTCAGCCACTCACTCATTCACTTACTAACTCACTCACTTACCCACTTACCATGTCACTCAGCACACACTCTTACTAGCTCACTCTCTAACCCGCTCGCTCACTCACTCACTCACCAGATATATAACAATGGCCTCTAGTGGAACAGAGATAGACATCGCCTCTACTGGAAAAGAAATAGACATCCTCTTGGTTGGTAAAACTGGACACGGAAAAAGTGCAACTGGAAATTCTATTTTAATGGATTATACATTTAAAGCCTCAGGGTGTCAGCAATCAGTAACTAGGTATGCCGGCCGTGGGTATGGACACTTTGAAGGTCGGGATATTAAAGTAGTGGACTCACCTGGTATAGGGGATACAGAATGTACCACCAAAGAAGGCATTGAATTGGTGATTGACGCCATTACTAAAGCTGTCACATTCAGTCCCGATGGATACCATGCCATACTGATTGTCAAACCGTACAATACACGATTTACTCAAGATGAGATTGATGCCATTAGCCTTCTTAAGAAAATTTTAGGTGGGGGATTCATTTCTAACCATGCCATTTTATGTTTGGTCAGAGGAGACGACTTTGCACGTGAGGAAGAACATAAAACAATTGAACAGTGGTGTGAGGAACAAAAAGGGAATTTTTCCAAGCTTTATGCTGAATGTGGAAAGAGAGTGATTCTGTTTGACAACGCCACAAAAGATGTCAACATCAAGGCAAAACAACTTCGCCACTTGCTTAAAATGATAGAAACACTTACAGCTAAGGGAACCCGCTATACCAATGAACTCTTCCAGAAAGCCGCTAAGACTAGGGAAGCCATCATGAAGGATCCAGCTAAGGCTTTCCTCAGTGAAAAAATCATTAGACAGTTTGGGACCATCAATCAGCAGCTTTCAAACTTCGATATCATTAAGGAAGGGGATTGTCTCCAGCGCATCAAGGAACTGCGAGACAGAGCGGACAAACTGGAAAAAGATATACGCGAAAAATACAAAGATAACGCTCTGATTTTGGCCTTGTCTTCTTTAGAAGCTGCTAAAGCACCAATATTGTCAAAACAAACTATCATACAAAATCAGATTGACGATGCAAAAAAAATTGAAGAATTCGTGCGTCGGCGGGAGCAAGAAACAGAACAAATGAAAAGGCTAGAGCTAGAAAAGCAAGATATTGAAGAAGAGCGAGCCAAAGATGTGTTACGGCAGCAAGAGGAAGAAAGCAAGGCAAAAGCTGAGCTGGAGCGTAAGAACCGAGAAATTGAAGAAATGCAAGCCAAATATGCGGAGCGTCGGCAAGACGAAGAAAGAAAAGCAAAGAAGGAACTGGAGAGTATGAAACGAGAAATTGAGAAGCGCCAGCAAGATGTAGAAAGAAATGCAAATGCTGAGTTGGAGCGCATAAAGAAAGAAATTGAAAAAGAGCGTGACAAAAATGAGAAACGTCAGCTACAGGAAGAAAGAAAGGCAGAGCGGGAACAAAAGACAAAAGATGAGCTGGAGCTTAAAAAACGAGAAATTGAAGAAGAACGCGCCAAAAATGAGATGCGCTTGCAAGAGGAAGAAAGAAAGGCCAAGGATGAACTGGAGCGTAAAAAGCGAGAACTTGAAAAGGAGCGCATCGAAAATGAGACTCGTCAGCGAAAGGAAGAGAGAAAGGCAAAGGAAGCGCTGGAAAAAGAAAAGCGCGAAATGGAAGAAGAGCGTGCCCAAATTGAGAAGAAACGGCGAGAGGAAGAAAGAAAGGCAAAGGAAGCGCAAAAAGAAAAGCAAGAATTGGAAGAACGTATCGAAGAGGAGATACGCCAGAAAAAGGAAGCAATAGAGGCTTTGGACAGGGAGAAGGCACAACAGGAAAAGAATTTACGTGAAGAAAATGAGAGGTTAATTGCTCAATTCAAACGTGAAAGAGAGGCAGCTGATAGGTCTTACAATGAACTCAAAGAAAAGGAAAACAAGACTATACTGAGCACTCTAACTAGCAAGGTGAAGGGTTTTTTTAATTTTTTTCTCCCATCTTGAAGAGAGAAGAGGTACTCGTTAAAGAGCTTGACTTGCTTTAGTAGGTGGCGACTTCTTGGCGCACCTGATTATGTTACTGATGTAATAATTCACGATTTACCCGATGATTCACGGATATCTCTCACAACAATTGATAATAAAATAATTATACCCGCATGGTCATTATGAATGTTTTTGTGATTTAAAGTTTTGCTAAATGTTCAACCAACTTTCCCTCTTTCCATATTGTGACTTGCGTTGCTCTGATATACATGTAGGTTATTGTTTTTATCTTTTTCCATTATGCTGATTTTTAAAAGAAATACTACGAATCAATAGCACTAAAGGTAGAAAATGCTAAACATTAATTTTGTTTTTTATCAATAGTCAGGCAAATCTGGCTAAAGTAGCATATGATTATTATGTAACATGCTATAAAACCCACAGATTATATGCGTATATGAAGACATAAAATTTGTAGTCATTGAAAATGGATCTACGTCTCCACGTTTACGGTAAATTATTCTAATAATAATAATACATTACATAAATCACAATCAGTACGCATTGCGGTTTTCTCCGTAGAAGAATATCAATTAATATTCTTTATTAATCTGATTGAAAAAAAAATCTACCGTTGTACTCGTAGGTTTCGTAATTGTCACCGTAAACCAGAACATATTGAAACGGTTTTTGGTTGTCATGCAATCATCTTAAGTCCACCCCATAGACTGGTTACTCCTCGAAATATTTTCCTAAGTCTTTCAATATCGGAAAAAATGCCTCGTGTTCTTAATTAAAAGTGCAGTTTTGATGTAAACTTAATGGATTAGAATAGTTTTGATTGCATGAAATTTGATAACAACATTTAATAGTGGCACAATTGTCGGCCACTGCTACACCTTTTCAAAGAAATGTTGTAATATGTATTGTGTATTATATGAAGTTGTTTAGGCCAGTCGATGCAAAATATAATAAAATATCTCATTATATCAATTACAAATCAATTGGGCCATTACATTCAGAATGCTACTCTAAACCAGTTGACGTATCATGGCATGTATTTTAGACGACATTTATTGAAAAATGTCTTATTGAATTTTATTTCGAGCCTAAACACCTTGCAGATTATTATTAATACACAGTGTGAATGCACCTGAAAGAGTTGCTTACACTTTCTACGCAAAGGGGGATCAAAGCCTGGCTTCATGACACCCCCCCCCCTTTTTTTTAAAAATGTAAACGTCACATCAAAGGTATTAATGTGGCTCACCACCTAATATGAATGAAAACACGTTTTTTATTTGTTTGTTTCTTGGCCCAAAATATACTACAGCAGATTATGTTCGTAAATCTTAAGGACATATTGTATACCTTTGCAGGGGATCAAACATCTTAAAAGAATTCAAATGCACTGAACATTTGATGTTTGTCTTCATGATAACTGTCATAATCTGAATAGCCGTAACAGATGTTAGTACTGAATTGTACAACAACTGTTTTAAATTCTTAATATTACTCCATAAACAGTATTAAACATTCAGACGTAAACTTCTGAACACGTCTAAATAACATCTTCTCGATCGAGAATCAGTGCCCAGTATTCAAACAATCAAGCTACACCGTCCAATAAGTAATATATAACGATATGTATAAACTAACAAAATATCCGATGTAAACAAACCCAGTTTTTCATCTCGCCACTTTAAGCTATTCTAGATCTGGAGAAAACAGACTTGGCTTGGAGTCTCAGTCTGATAACCAGTCTGTCAGAAAGTGGCCACTCAAGTACTAAAGAGAGACAGATGCTGTGATATTGCTAAAATTAAAATGTTGTGAGCATACGGTTACAAATAATACCAACGGCATAGATCTTCCGAAAACAAAGACCCCAACAAGCAAAATTGTGAACTGACAGTCACATTTACATTTTACCACAGTACTTGTATGTTTTCTAATTGTTTGAATGTTTCCTCTTTCACTAATTATTTGTAAGTCCCCACTAGCTACAGACTGCGAATGAAAATCTAATCATGTTAAAAAAAAACAACGTTTCCCTGATATCGAATAATGTTCGAAGTTGAATTGTAAACTGTTTTCCGCCCCATTTTAACATGGTCTATGAATATATATATCAAGACATTTATGCTTCCCCGTGATATAAAATAAATTATGTCATGTATGCACATTGTATTAATTAGGGTCCCCCTGATGGAAATGACTGTTTTAGAAATCTGTGTCTACGGCCACAATAGACAGACAGTGTACATAATCGTCAAATGTGTAGGATAACTGGTAAATCATGCAGTTATAAAGTATAATGGCCAATGCGACTTTTGTATTTACAAATTACATTTCAAAAAACATCCTTCTGTGTCCCTATTAGATAATGTAATTTAGATTAAACTCATCACAGTCTGCCATTGAAATTGCTTGGCGTGTGCATGTGAAAGATTTAGTTTCCCCCTTTTCTCAAAATTCCCCATTTTCATTAAACTATAAATGTTTGTCTTATAGAACTGACATAATGCAGTTTAACGTTTCAGTTAATGTACTTCACAATGATGATAAATTTAGGTAGTTGACAGAAACATTTTCATGTTGCCTGTTCTCACTCTTCTGGAATTTTGTAGCCAGTGTTGCTACACATCAAGCAATAGTTATTCCTAACCATGTGAAGGTTGTTGAGCCAGTTTGTTAATAATCTCTAGGCCACATACTTTTTTTTTTTTTAAGGTGGAACCTGCGGACAGCTCATTGAATTTTCAAAACTCATACAATTTCCATGATTTTGTTATTTATTACTCAGTGTTTGTCGTAATTTGTTATTATTATAATTGTTATTATTACTTTCGCATTCAGCTGACCTGTTCTGGGAAATCTTTCTCGAAAGTTATTCTTTCTGTTCTATTTGTAAAAATAATTTTGAAAATAAATGAACAGAAATCGCCCCATATCGATATCACTTTGAATCCAGTACAGTAAAATTGTGACTAAAATCAGTAACGCACAAAATGTGTTTATTTAGGCTGCGATAGTACTAGAAACGTTTGTTTTTGAATGAAATTACTGACACTTTTCACTGAAACCTTACCTGCTCCTTGATGTTTAGGCTTTGAATAACATGTTTCAAGTTACTTGTTATTTGTGATATAAACTGAACGGCTGTGAAATCTTATAATGTACTGTTATATTTCTTATTTCCCAACATTTTCATTTAATTGCTTTCACATTGCTAGCAACTGTATTTCTGACAGCCACAATTTTAGGGATAGTATTATAATATTATGTGAACTCATTAGACGAACGGGATTATAACAACAGTTAGTTGATCTTTATTTTGTTTGTGAAACGTATCGTTGCTTTGCAATGGGTGGAAAATAACCAGGTCCTAGGGTGGACTGAATAATAAACAGATCTGCAGTCGGACTGAACAGTAAGCAGATCCTGAGGTGGAATGAATAATAAACAGATCTGCAGGCAGACTGAACAATAGGCAGATCTACAGGCGGATTGAACAATAGGCAGATCTATAGGCGAATTGAAAGATAAGGAAGTGTACAGGTGGATTGAACAATAAACAGATCTACGGGCAGACTGACCAATAAGCAGATGTACAGTTTTTCCTTACCATGTGGAGGTTGTCGAGCCAATTTGTCAGTCATCTCTAGGCCGTGAGACTTTTTTATTTCTTAAATGGGAACGTTTGGAACAGCTCCTTCGGTTTTCAAAACTCATAAAATGTCCATGTTTTTCTTATTTATTATTCAGCGTTCGTCCCCATAGACAGAGTTAATTTTATATTCTGTAAGTACATTGATTAATATTATTTTCCCTTTTATTATTACTATTATCGATGTCATTTGTTATTACTGTGATTGTTCTTATTATGTCCGCATTCAGTAGACCTGTTCTGGGAAATCTTTCTTGAATGTTATTCTTTCTGTTTTATTTAGTGTTAAAAAAAAATATCTGCAAATAAATGAAAAGAAATTGCTCCATATCGATGTAACTTTGGATCCAGTAGTATGAGATTATAACTATAATCGGTGATGTACAAAATGTACTTATTTACATTTGGGTGAGAACGGTGATAGTATTATTCTGGGAAATCTTTCTCGAAAGTTATTCTTTCTGTTCTATTTGTAAAAATAATTTTAATATAAATCAATCGAAATCGCCCCATATCGATATAACTTTGAATCCAGTACAATAAAATTGTGACTAAAATCAGTGACTCGCAAAATGTGTTTATTTGGGCTGCGATTGTACTGGAAAAGTTTGTTTTTGAATGAAATTTCGGACACTTTTCACTGAAAATAAATTTTAGTGCAAGTACAAAGTTGCCGAAACCTTACCTGGTACTTGATGTTTAAGAAGGCTAAGGTGACTTTGATTAACATATTTCAAGTTACCTGTTATTTGTGATATAAACTGAACGGATGTGAAATGGTAAACTGTACGTTTATATTTCCTTTATTTTTCCACATTTTCATTAATTTTCATTGTTTTCACATTGGTTGTAAATGTATTTCTAACAACCACAATTTAGGGTTAGTATTATATATTTAATAATAATAATAATAATGGAGATCATTTATATTTAACTATTTAATTTATTAGAGTAGCGGGTTTATAACACCAGTGTATTAAACTTATCATTGTATTGGAATGAGTAAGGCAGGTACTCATGTGGCCTGAACAATGAGCAAGGTCTACAGGCGGTCTGATAATGACAGATCTACAAGCGGATTGAACAATAGCAGATCTACAGGTAGTCTGAACAATAAGCAGATGTACATGCTCAATTTGACGAAAGAAGAGGAAATATCTTTGTTTAGAAGAGAATATTTTGTTGTATTTTTAATGTTTGTTTTTCAGCCCAGCCTCTTAAAGTTTCGTTTTGAAATCATGACTTCCCCTAGGCCAACTCTTTCACGGAAACATTGTAGGTGGGCCTACGTCGCATCGAAATGAAACCAAAAAAGTGTAAAGAATAGGCATGCATTCAGTTTCATTGTGCCTTTGTCTCGATTCAATACATGACATGCCTTAACTCGATGCTCCTGATAAAGATGCACTGATGCATGTGACTGCTTACTCTCTGGATAAACTGTGTTTTGCAGTCTTGAAGATTGATGGCCAGATTTGGCATCATTTCTGTGTCAAAATAGTGTCGCCGTCCATCATTTTCCTAAAGTGTTGAGATGTAACTTTTATGAATTAAGGACAAAACAAAACGTTGCTGCTAATTTGGTCATTGTGCTTGTATGTTTTCTAATTGTTTGAAAGATTAATTAGATTAATTTATAACTGCCTTCCAGCTTTATATAATGTATAACTACATTCCAGTTTGTGTGATACTGCTTTTCTTTTGTGTCGGCCAAGTTATTATTATTATTATTATTATTTTAAGGATTTCTTTTATCGAAATAGCTTAGTAAGTTGTCTTTTCCTCCCTAATTATGTAGTAAATCTGTCGTTTAGCTCTGACAAGTCTGAATTACGTGATGGGTAACTACTGCATACTTATTCTTTCACTGTTGTCTTGCAATTAAAATTTGGAATCATATAGTAAACAGCACAACAGGTTCTGGTACAAGACTGCTGGGCGCTGAGACTATATAGACCTTCTCTTTTTTAGGAGGGGGATGAATGGGTGAGGGGGGGTGGGGGGGGGGGGTAATTACGTTAAGTGGTAATTGTGCTCTTCAGAAGTTTCAAAGCTATCTCGGAATTTAAATAAAAACTAATTATGACGATGAAACCACAGACTTTTCTTTCACCCTTGTAGTATTATGTTCTTATATTTTTTTAGTTTGTTGCTTTATATTATCTGACGGAAAAGTAAGATTATGTTTTGCTACAATGGTTTGCTTGAGGGCTGTTATCACTGTATCATGTCATGAGGAGTTCGTTTGACAGCAGGAAATTTGGCATTCCAGTTTTAATCCAAGATTCGACTAAAGGATTATGGAAGCAGTGTAACAATACATGTAATATGAATGTCAAGAGCAGATTTAATTCATAAATGTTTATACTGAGTAAATTTTTGTGAGAGCAGTAATTTTTAAAAACGTAATTATTGTACGAGCCAGCATAACTTGGCCTTGAGCTGGTCTCGTAAACAATTTGTTTTGAACAGTTTTTTCCCTGATAGATAGACAGAAGGTGGGGAAGGATAGATGGACAGCGTAGGTGTGCGTGTCTGAGCACTTTTTATATCTCGTGTTTTGAATTATTGTTAGTAGAGAGGGAAGGGGTGAGTAGGAATTAAATTTCATTGAGACGTCTGTTGACTTGCAGAAAATCCGTGATCCAGAGTAAAAGCTCGGAGTTTTGAACATGTTAAGAATTTATTGTTATAAAATTACATTTTGTTGTCTTGAGTAATTCGACCTTTGATGTCGACCCAAGGTCGTTGCGTAGGGCTGTTACTTAAAATAACTCAGTTCGGCAGCTGAGCTAGAAGTGGTTGCACCAATCACAATCCAGGAATTAGACGGTAAGCTGCAGATGCAGTCCAGTATTTAAGGCCATACAGAACTTAGTTCTGGGCCACATGTAGACAATCCATCTACGGGGTGGACGGCGAGCTCTCAGCCAGATGAGAGGACATAGAAACGCAGCGATTGAGCTGATATAATATACAGTAATGGAGCATTGTCAGAAATCTACGCTCCTGAGCCCAAGCCTACTTGTTTGAGCATTAAACCCACAGCGCTAATATCAACAGCCCTCACATTGTCGTGAGGGCCGAATGGTGAGCTAAAGATGTTAATTCCATGCTGAATTTACAGCCAGCTACACATGTAGACTGTTGACCAGTACTGCCAGACCACACGCAATTCCCGCGACCACGTGTGAACCACACTAGGGCGCGCCTGGCAGAGATGGAATATGAATATGTTTAATATGTAGAAAGAGAGATAGCAGAACTTTAAACCTTACAGGATCCGTCGCCCTCGTGCGCGGATTCCTTTGAATGTAAATTTATTGTGACTTAGATATTAACTTCATATTACATTGCCTTAAATACTTCATAGTTGCTCCTCAGCTTAGTTGAGCATTTCCAGTTGCCATTGTATTCATTATCTATTGTATATTTTATCTTTGAATTTGTTAGTTATATAAACTTTGCAGTCTGCTAAGCAATTTGGTTTATTTAGTTTTTAGAGTGAAAGTTGTTTATTTATTGTTTTTTTTTGTGCTCGTGTGATTGGGAAGCGGACCTCTTGAGCTGTATTCCCCAAAATCCCGATCCGCGACAATGAAAGTGCATTTGATGCCGTTACATTTTTGCTAAATGCAATATTGACTTCCAGCCAGATCCATGAAATAAAGTTTTGTAAAGTAACACATTTTTGAAATGCACGTAATTGAAGGAACAAAAATTGTTTTCCCTACTGTAAGCAAAACTGTAATCAAGAATAAACTTTTGTTTTTGCCATAGAAGTGGTGAAATATTTTTATTCGTATATAAACTCTAATGTGTAAATGAGCACGAATGTCCTTTGTGTGTATCTAGTTGAGCTGCCATTGTGACAGGAGAAAACTACTGGCATGTGTTATTGTTCTCTCCAAAAAAAACTGATTGATGTTCATGCCATGTGTAAGTTCAAGCCGGGTATAAATTGGTAGTCAGCCGTACTTGAGCTCACTTATTTTAGCGTGGTAATGATAATAGCAATCTTATAATAATAATAATAGATCTAATACCATCCAGAACGTTAGCAGCCAACAAGAAAACATGGCACGTCTAGAAATGTACAACAATAACGCAAGCACAAAATGCTCCTTTAAACCGATGTGATCAAATTGCCATAAAACTGTTTGCCTGACTCTCTCTCTCTCTCTCTCTCTCTCTCCCACCCTCTGTGTGTGTGTTTGTGTGTGTCCATCCCTCCCCATGGCTATCTGTTTGCCTCAGTAAGTTCGTCTTCCCGTCTGTTCTTCTGTCTGTCCACCATTCCGTCTCTCGTCTGTCCACTTGTCAGACTGTCTCAGTTTGTCTAACGATCATACATTAAGTTTTTGTCCAGGTCAAATTTGACTTGAGAAAATCGCACACACTAACAAAACCCATCAAGGCGCGCGACTCCACACATTATGGCATCACGATAGAACAGGAGTTCACGTATACTTGTGCGTGTCATCAACAACATAAATTACTTAGAAACTAACAATTTACGATGAAAAGTACAATAGATAATTGTTGTTTGGTATATATTTTACCTAACTGTCATCCCAAGCCAAAGAAGTTTGCAGTTTCATTCTAATTTGAATACGCATAAAAACACAAAGTAAAACAACGTAAAATCCAAAGACGCAAACAAAATATTACATAATTAAATCAGAATGAGAATGTTTATTTATCTCGGAGAGATGTTGCCTTGGTCGAGCTAAAATCAATGAAAATGTGGGGACACATTAACTATCACAGATGATAATATATATATATTAATGGATATATTTATGGATAAATATACATGGATTTATATATCTTAAAAAAAACGTAATTCATCCATTTCCGCCGGGACTATAATCACGAAACACATTCATTAACATTAACAGTCTAATTTTTACTATCGGAGTACACAAACAGGAAAAGAATTATCCGCCAATAAACAAGTGAATAAGCAGGGCTTGTTTCGTTTTCATTTATTTATTTTATTTATTTTATTAATTTTATTAATTAATTAATTAATTAATTTATTTATTCAAAGTGATGTGACGGGAGAACATTAATTGACATAGCCAGGCCAGAATGTTGTCTGCACAAACTGCATGGACTTATATAATTGCACAAGGGATAACGTGCACAATGAAATTCTTCAGTTATAAAACGTAAATGGTACATATAAAGTTTAACAGTGTCCCTCGCTGAGCATTGCCGAATGAAATGATGATTTCGAGGTAGATCTCTACAGTAAGTTTGCTTTTCTCTTTTAATAATGAAGATAATCATTTATTTTCTAAAATGCACACTACATTAAAAGGAAGCTTTCTTATACATTTGTTCGTCTCCACCAGCAACACATTTGATATCGTCGTAAGTCTCAATGACAAAAAAAAATTTAAAAAATTTGGTGTAATGCTCTAAAAGACCATGGCTTGATGACCAAATCTTATCGATCTGATTGTACGATAACACAAACAGACAAACATTTTTGAAGGTAAAATCATGTCTTCTCACTCAAAAGACGCAATAGCAGAGGCCAAAATTGTTGGAGATCATAACGATGCAAGCATGGAAATTTCACAATTTGAATACTAAAAAGATCATCAACAGGTTTAAAGTGATGAAACAGAAATGCGTGTCGAAGCAAACAAGAAATGTAATAACTTTGTAACTCTACCTTCTTCTCATGCCCTTGTTAGCAAGAATTTCCACTGGCTTTTGTTTCTTTAACTAAGCAAAAACGTATTTAACAATAGTAAGGCCAAATAAAGTTCGTGTACAGTACATTCAGATGAGAACATTAAAATGACGTTCTACATTTCACACATAAAGATTTTACGTCCACGAAGCCCAATCTGGATTTTATGTAAGAAGAGCCTCTACTGACCAGAGGGACACAGGGAGAGAGAGAGAGAGAGAGAGAGACAGACAGACAGACAGACAGACAGACAGAGATAGAGATTACCGAAAAAAGTTATGGTCCAAGGGAAATAACCATAACAAATTATTTAACCATAAAATAAAGAGTTTGCTGTCGTTTATTAAACATTAATTGTCCAATTTTTTTTATGAGGTCTGACAGGTTTTTAAAAATTTTTTTTTGTAAAATGTTATCATGTAAAACGTTATCATTTTTTTTTCTCTTCCTACTAGATCTACATACTGATTCATGTCTTGATTTAAAGTATTAAAAGACTGCAAATTAAAAGTTAATGCAGGCAATTTTTAGTAATGCAAAGGCGATGGCTTCTCCAGTTTCCTCTTAGAGTCATGTAATTATAAAACGTCCACTTTTATTCATCTATTAATCCTTCCATCTGAAGGTTTTTGCAGAGACCGATATGAAGAAAAAATAATTCCTACCAGTGGGTTTCCTGCGTTTATTCTGCATAGAATTAGTCTTGCGCTTTTTTTTTTTTTGCTATTGTTTACCTTGAGAAAGTTTTGAACCGAAGTGTCGGCACTAAAATTATGTCTTCCCCTGGTCATTGCGTTTTATTGTACCGTTTGGGTGTAATTTCTCACGGGGGGCTTTGCTTCATAGAACTTTTTCCTTTTGCCAATTTTTGACTTTGCTTTAAGCCTTGCTGCGACCGAACAGTTTTTCTGCGGTTTTTATAATATTTCGTCAATCTGCTGGTCACTGAGTCCATCTGATGATTCACTGATCCGACTCCCAGCATAATCAAACCGGGTATAAGATAAGATAAGATAAGATAAGATAAATTTTATTCGTCCTTGTACAAGGAAATTTGTTTTGATCATTGAATACATAACAATACAGTTACAGAAACAGAAAGTATGATATATAGCGCGCACACTTTATTAGCGAACTGTTTGAGTGTGAGAGCTGGTATCTGTAATTATTTCTCTCAAAGCTTTTCAGGGTGCCCATGCCATTTCTACCCGGAGTAGCGAGTGCTTTACTCAAATGTATCAGAATCGGCTGTCACAAACATGGAACGTAAAGCGAAGGTAAAGTACCGGTCTGACAGGTAAAGTATGACGCAAGTTCATTCGTTTCAGAATAGGTTGAATTATATTAATATGTCTGAGTTTCTGAGGTAGGAGTTATGTCCAAAAATGTTCAAACAGGAGCCAAATTTAGGTCTTGAATACTATTCTTTATTATTAAGCAAGTTGCCACTTTGTCCCCAAAATCTGTTTAATATTTTGTGGAACACTTTTCTGGAGGAGATTCGACTGAGCTGAAAGAAACTGTGAATTCAGAAGGTGGAAATACTTTTTCAACAGATATTTTTTAAAATTCATTCTGTCTAAGATGAACAAACATAAAGCTGGAGGATTTATAATATGAACATGTTATTATCCTGGTGCTGGTGCCACACTGTCTGTTGGTGAAAGCAATACTATAATTAATTCTATGGTTAGAAATTGATACCCTTTGGAAATGTGGGGTTTAAAAATCTATACAATGACAAAACTAATTAAATTACAGCAAGCTGATAGAATCTTTTTAAACCTTCCTTTGCGAATGGAAGGAAATCTCCGCAGCTTGGCGTCGCAGTCGGGATAGAAAGGTATTTCTCATAATAATATGCAGTCACGATATTTAAGAAATGTTGCATTAGTTAATATGATCCACGTGGTGCTTTTCATCACATTAACATATTGTCAGTTATTTGAACTCCTTTCCAGTGGGGGGTATACGGTAGTATTTGTTTATGCGCAGTGTTTAGAAGAGGAAACAAGAAAGAGAGAGGGGAGAGAGAGAGAGAGAGAGAGAGAGAGAGAGAGAGAGAGAGAGAGAGACTTACATGAAGTACAAATAGTGACATTTCCACTTTCCACTTAGCATTTTCTCTCTTTTCTTTCAGTTCGAGTCAAAAAGACCAAAGTTGATCAAAGCCAATTTGAAACGCTGCTATTCCTGAGGGCTATCGTCACACTTTATCGCGAGATCCAGCTGTGACCGACGGAGGTAAAATAGTCTGACATGTAGTCAAGCCATTGTTATCTTAATAATTTAACTAGAGGCAAATATGTGGAGATATGGTGGTTAGACGGAGGAATAAAGCAAATGAGGATTACATAGAGGGAAACAGATAAATCGAATGCTGGATGATAAATAATTTGCACAAAATCTATAAGCCATGTTACATGACTCCCTGCCTCTCCCTATACACATCTATATTTGTGTAATAAAAGGTAAAAAGTGAATAGAGAGAGAGATAAAACAAGAGAAAGCGGAAAGAACGACGGCTGGAATACCATGGTTCGAAGGAACATGAACTGTGATTGCTACATAACAAATCCTAAGGGACAAAAAAATGGGCCGATTGAGAAGATGACACCTATTTTTCATTCAACCAATTTATACGCGTTGTTCTGACAGTGCGTGTGTGTGTGTACTGTTCTTATTTCTTGGTAATGTTGTGTGAGCAATGTGCGTGTGTGCGGTATGCTTTAAAGACCTGTAGGTGTTAGATATTGTACTTACTGTTGTACCATTACTGATGCTGTGACAACAAATTTCCTGGCAACAGGGTAATAAAGTTATAATCATCTTTTCTTATCTATCTCATCTTATATTAAAATCTCCACTTTACACGCAAAGTCCGTTCTCCGTCTCTCTATACCCCCCGGATGCCCCCCCCCCCCACCAGTGGCTGTTTAGCTACCTCCCTTTGTACCTCTCTACCTTTGGGTTTACTTACACCTATCTATTTCATTATGACCTTAATCATAATTGTTATTAAATCCACTATTGAATAATGGTGTTTTTTTTCCCCCTTTCCTTTGCAGGTGTTCTCACGTGTCGAGGTGCAGAAAGCTTAGTAATAATTTATGGAACGATCTCACTACTTAATCACGCTCGTAATATTCGATTATATCTAATTTTTCAATGCATTTCCTTACAATCTAATTGCACGAAAACGTATAATTGGACAAGACGATAATATTCACAGAACGAGAACTATTTTGCCAGTGTTCTAGAAAAAAAAAAAAAAAAGGGAAATTTATTACTTTTTTTTCAGTACGAACTGAGTAAACCTATTGAAAAAAATAATAAATATATATATATAATATATGTATATAATCATAATATCTATTGATTGGAATCTTTCCCTTTAGATGAAAATCAGTTTGTTACTGGGGTTTCAGTCCTGGCCCATGTGAATGTAAAGTTTCGTGTCTAAGGGAAATAACCAAACATATATAATTATGACAATTTGAAACAGATATAAAGAGTATTCTCCCATTTTGTCCGTTATTACAGTGTTCAATGCAGCTGACAGAAATTACTGCTTACTTTTTTTTTCCTGTTTTTTTTATGTTTCTGTCTGCCTACTTCAGGCACTGAGTTGTTATGTTTGGTGTATGAGAGGAATTGATATATAATTTATGGGACCATACTATTTGGTAATTCATATCCTTAATATTTATCGTTATTTTCTCAACATGAGAGGCTGTAATTTGAAAGTCCTTTGTGAAATTAATGTTTATCTATAATTAATGTTGTTTTATTTACCTCTCTTCATGTCACTTAAGCTGGGGAGGACACCACTTTCTTCCATTTTTTCATTAATAAAAATGTTTTATAAATTAATTTATTTACGGGTCAATCTTTTTATCTACATTATCATGTACATTCCCACCTATATATAAACTCATGCATCCATAGTCTGTCTTCTGGCTGAATGTGGTCATCAATATACATTTTTTAAACTATCCTTTGTGGTGTACATATCGTCACATTATGACGGATATAGATCTAATTATAACAAGCGCATTATTGTAAATCGATGGAATGGTAGTTAGAAAGTAGTTGTTGATTGAGTCCAATATAATAATAGGGGGCACTTGATCACATAACAGACAGAAAGACAGGGAAAAAATTAAGAGCAGTAAGAGAATTAAAAACAAATTCAGGAAGGATAAATGAAAGGAATGGTAAACACCCTGAAACATTAGACATGGAGGTAAATTTCTTTTGAAAGAATCCAATTTATATTCAATTACTATCAAGCAAATATTTTTCTAAAATGTAATGATAGACGGGAAATAACAACAGAAATGGCATGTAATACTAAAGATATTTTTTACTTCTTTTAGTCATTTGGTTATTTTGTCGAATTGTAGTGAATAAAAGACTGAAGTAAGAAAAACATACTTGGGCAAATCAGGAAAAACATCTGAAATGAACACACACCAATACATCTTTAAATAGTGGATGTTAAAAGAGGCAGGGTCAGGTGATTGGGTGGATGACAGTGAAAAGAATGTGAATATGTGAATGAATGCAATGCTGAATGAATGAACAAATGGTGAGTTAAGGAAGGGAGAAAACAGCAACAAATAGGAAAACCAAAACTTTGATTCACCGCAGACGGAATCTTCAATACTAGTACCGGTAATTGCCATTGTTTAATCTCTAGCTCAACCAGAACATTTCCCGGTGTAGCAGGCCAGATTATACCCCCGCCAGACTATACCCGGGGTTAAACTGGCCTAGCACAGAATATCCCCCGGGGTATACTTTGGGCTAGGCCAGACTATACCCCCCCCTCCCCCCCAGTCCAGATTATACCCCCTACTTTAAAAAAACAAACATGTCAAGACCGCAGTTTATTTCAACTTTAGTTTGAATTGTTCATTATCACTGTCATCAGATATCATATTGAAGCATACATTTTTGACCCTTGTAAATTATGATACATTTAAAAGGAAATAAACATGCTTAAAAAGCATTGATATACAAAAGGACTGAAAATCCATTCAAATTGATATGATTAAACTTTAACACTAATTTTACTTGTGTCATTTGGCATTGTTATCGTTTGGTTTTTTTAAAAATTAGTTGTCCATGAGTTAAACATGTATTGTATTTTTTTGTTTGGCACCACTGACATATACTTAGTGGCAAGGTGTGAACTAATTATAAGAGTCATAAGTGTAAAGACATCTGAATCTTATTTTAATTTTTGAAAATCAGAAATGTGCTTGATATGTCAGAACAATTAGATCTACATACAAAGTTACACTGATGCAGAGAGAAAAGGCCGGGAAAGAACACATTGAGAAAAAAACAACAACATTTTAATAACAAAGTGGCAGATGGTGCAATTCCATCATCCAGCAAACATTAAATACTTCACACAAAATACTAAAATTGTTTCACATAATGGACTTAACCTGTCCAGATCCATTTGAAACGTTACAGAATGCTAACCAGTAATATACAATGATAACAATAAGAACACCAAATCATCTTATTTACTCTTGAAGATAAAGAGAATATAATCAATATCAGAATCATCATCATCTTGGAATAATACAAAGGTAAGAGGAAATATAAAAATGACCTACACATCATTCCAGAATCTATAAGCAGCAATAATATATGTCTGTATCAAGTACATGTAAAAAAAAATGTGTTAAATCTTTTCAACTATTCAAATAGGACTGGACAGAAAGCTTTAGTGAAGTAGCTTTGATAGTCGTGTAAACTGACAGATTAAATCCACTGAGACAACAGTACATTGTAGAAAGTAATAGTATGTTATGGCCAAAAGTCGATAGATCATGTTGCGTGAACATTTCTTGTTAGTAAATTATTTGATAGCTTATTTGTAGAAAGGTATACATTTCATGTAGCTCATGGTTTAAGGCACTGGATTAGTTTCACCCACGTTCGTTGATATGTTGTAATTGTTTTTGTAGTTGGTTGCCCATGAGTAAAATTTTCACCGTATTGTTTGTTTGGCACTGACATACACTTAGTCGCAATAGATGAAATTAATAATTAACGGACTCATAAAAATGGTCATTTTAAAGATTTTTTGTGTGCAAATACACAGTTGTTAAATTCCCTGGCAAGGGGTGTGTCAAGCTTAGGAAGGTAAAGACGGGCAAGGTCTTTTTTTTATTTTTCATTTCACTCGCGAGTGACATACCCTTATTCACTATAACACATAGGTTCAATTAATCTTTCAAAAGCCTTGCAAACTAATCCAGTGTCTTAAACCATTATGTGCATGAAATGTATATCTTTCTACAAATAACCTATCAAAGAATAATATTCACTAACAAGAAATACTGTTAATGCAACATGATCCATCGAATTTTGCCTCAACATGCTATAGATCTAATTACCTTTTACAATGCACTACTTTTGTCTCAGTGGACTTACTCTATCGGTCTACACAACTGTCAAGGCTATTTCACTAAAGCTTTCTGTCCAGTTTTAACTGAATGTTTGAAAAGATTTAACACATTTTTTATATATAGTTGATACACATACATGGCTGCTTATAAATTCTAGAATGATTTGTAGGCATACGCTGCCATTTTTACACTCCCTCTCATATCTTTGTAATTTCCAAGATGATGATGATGATTCTGATATTGATATTTCTCTATATTTTCAAGAGTAAATAAGATGATTTCGTGTTCTTATTGTTATTATTGTATATTACTGGTTAGCATTTTGCGACGTTTCAAGACAATCTGGACAGTTGGAGTTCATCAGTCGAAAAAATTTAGTGCCTATTTAGTTTTATGTCTGCTGGATGATGGAATTGCACCATCGGTCAGTTGGGTTATTATTATATTTTTATTTTTTTTTCTATGTTCTTTTCTGGCCTTTTCTCTCTGCATCATTGTAACAAAAAATACAGTGCGTGTTTTACTCATGGCCAACCAATTATCAAAATAATAATAATAATAGTAATAATAATATCATCAACATACACGAGTGAAATTAATGCTGAAGACAGTCTAATCCTATCAGTTTGAATGGATACTCAACCAGTTTGTATATCAATGCATTTTAAATGCATGTTTGTTTCATCTAAAATGTATTAAGATTTACAGGAGTCGAGAATGTATGTCTGTACACCAATTTAAACTAAGGCTGAAATAAACTGTTATTATTATTTCCTCTAAATTGTATTATGACTTATAGGTGTCAAGAATGTGTTCATGTTTGTATTAATATGATATCTGATGACAGTGATGAAGAACAGGCTGAAATAAACTGTGGTCTTGACTTGCTTTTTAAAAAAAAAGTAGGGGGTATAATCTGGACTGGGGGGTATAGTCTGGCCTAGCCCAAAGTATACCCGGGGTATAAACTGGCCTAGCCCAGAATATACCCCGGGGTATATTCTGGGCTAGGCCAGTTTAACCCCGGGTATAGTCTGGGCGGGGGGTATATTTTGGCCTGTTACACCGGGCCATAACTTTCTACTGTCCCTTTTTGAAGCACATGATTTCGATACTTTTCTATCACATGGACAACAGCAGTGATGAAATAAAAGTCCAATGAAATTATCAATGCAAAGACAAAGACACAAAGGCTGATTCCCAGTTCTTAAAAATTAGATTGCAAAGCACATAATAGTCCTATTGTGTTCTACATTAGACTGACATCTAATTTCGTTTATTCTGGACTAGCCACTGAGACTTGGGACAGGTATTCAACTGGTTATTGGTTTAGATAATTTGCTCGTAATGTTTGTGATCGTTGGCCATGAATTTAACGAAGAAATTTGCTGTATCAAAGTCAGTTCTTAAATGACAGAATCATAGCTGCGCTGCTCAACTATGAAGCACAAAAACCTGAAACTGTTTGCTCGATCTATGAATCAGTGGCTGATGTTTTATGATGAACGTGCTTTCCAGTTATGCATGAAATGTCCAAAGGCATCCTTTTCCTGCAGTTTGAGAACCAAGACTTCAAGTGAAATATTCTTTAAATCAAAGTTTTGCACGTTTTTTTTTTGTTTTTTTTTTGTCCAAGCATGTTTTCCTGAAACCTTAGCATACAACAACCACATGAATCAACACCCCCCCCCTCCCGTCCAGTAAATACTCTTGACACACATCTACCACCAAGGACAGGACAATTTCTTAAAAATGGGATAACTGAGTCAACCAATAATACTGTTTATAATGACAAACTTCATAACTTATGTAGACAATTGCCTTACCAAAGTCTTGATTGGTGTACTACAAGAAATTATGAAACATGATTAATTTGCAGCAAATGTCTGTCATTTAAGACAAAGCAGTAGGATGGAATGAGGCCAAGACAAATGTTACAGTATCTCTTGAAATAGAAAAGGGGAGGAAGTAAAAATTTTAGTCACAAACATACCTTCCAGGAAAGTGGTTCTGTCAAACCCTCTGCTGGACAGGGTGACGGGATTAAGTCTTTGATTTCAATTTAAATCTAAAAACTAAAAAGAGAAAAAAAGCACCCTCCTGGCTGGTTTAAACTCAAACAATAAAAAATAATGTAAGAATTGCTCAAAATTATTTAGGATAGTGAAATTATTTTTTTTCCCCTCTGTCATTAATTCGGTTTCTCCTGTCCTCACCTTCTCTCTTTCCCTCACTTTTTATTCATTTAATCTCGGGATGATGGCGACGGATGATGGCTCTTTCACAGCAATCGACTGAACTTCATATTCTCCACTCACGAATTCTCCAAGCCTCCTCATCCATGAACTTCTTGCTCCAGTGATATCTGGTATCATAATTATTATAAAGGAAGTAATGCCTCCGATGTAATCATGAAAGGGTTCAAACCACTGAGCCTTAAATTTGACAAAATGTAACATAACGCAAAAGAAGACTTAAAGGTGTACGTGGGAATATTTTAAGATGTCTTAAAGTTTGCTATATTATTTTGAGCCACAACTGAGTTGAACAGAAAAAAAGTGTTAAAACATTCTGAACTAATAGAATTAAAAAGTATGACAAGACATTTCGCCTCAGTTTACATGTTTTAAAAAGTCACACCTGAGTGTTCTCCGAGTCAGGAGTCAATCTAGTAGGAATAATGCTTTTGTCTCCAGAAGAAATAGCCCATTGGAAAAAAAAAAAAAGGAAACTTCATAGTGGTCAAAGCCACCCTTTGAAGAAAGGCTGAAACGGAATTTAAACAACAGAATATACATTTTTACATGCAACTGTAGCTTATTGATCACAGAAACTATAAAATTATCACAAAGCTAAGAAAGGTGCTGGCTGACAAGTAACAAGAAAAACAACATAACAATATTAAAGAGAACAAGTGCCACGGTCGCAACTGACAACAAGAAGAGCGAGCTGCAAATGCAAAGTGCAGTAATCCTCCTAAAATAAAGACCTGATACCAACAAGAAAAACGAAATAGCATTGGCACCAAGGACGGTGACAGCAACAGCCACAACATTAAAAATGTCATTATAATGCTAAGCATCAACGGTTGTTAAACAGTAAGTATGTGTTGAAGATCCATTATTCCAGTCATTTCGATCATGCTACTTTGATCAAAGTGTCGCAATGAAAACAGAGAACAAAATCACTATGAATATATCAACTGAAACAACCGAGGCTGATACTGAAGTAATAAGAATTTAATCTGACCAGGAACAGGTAGCCAACTAAACAAGCAACTACTCTAACCGTTGTAGGCCTTTTGGAATATAAGAAATCGTTAACGCAGCCTCACCTAGGATCTTGTTAAAAACCCCAGAACAGTCATTCAAATGATTTTCCTGGTGGAAAAATTAATATACATTAAACCGTAACTATGGTACTATACGTCATGTACTCCACATGGAAATTATATGTATAATGTAATGCAGTGAAAACTGCTTCTACACCATTATACCCTAAAATAATGTACAGTAAATCAAAATTTCTGCCTGATTAAAACCCATTTTTTAAAGAATGATTTAACGCCTAAGATGACATCAAATGAGTTTTCAAAGTATTATTTCCTTCAATTTTTTGCTCACATATTGATGAAACGTAAAACAAAAGTGACAAACAATTCAACAGCCTGGAGAAAAAAAAACTGAAACACAAAAATTCCCAAGGAAAATCATCATTTTGCAATGAATTTGGCTTATTCTTAAGATTTAAGTGGCAAGAACTAACCGAGACTTATATGTATTTGTAACAGCTGAGGTTGTTCTAGCACGTTATAGTAGGGGGGAGTTAGTTGATCTAACTACAACCCTTTAGAAAACGAAACTATTACAGCTGTAAAATAAATAAACACGAGATCCGACGATAGATTAAATAATACTAAAGTTTAATAACTGTATAGTGAACAATAAATTACTAGGAAGACACCAGCGAAACTAAATATCTATGCCACACAAAAGGAAACTCACTTACTCACCGACCAACCACTCACACAGGTCTATATATATAAACATTCCTACAGAAAGTTCCCGAAATAAACGTTACCTTTGCCCTCGCACAAACTAACCAATCACGCATCATCAATACGTCATCAGGTTACATCACTCAAGGCCAAATCTGGCGTAAACATTCGTATCCACAATGTTATCGAATGTTCGGGAACATACTAATATTTACTGAACGAGTCAAAACATCTGACAACAAGCGAGCGAGGAAAAAAACTACTCACTAGAAAAGAAGGTCAGGTCACGGAGTACAGTACACTCTGGCGGTTGTCAACAATAAAATGAAAAAAGTAGTGGACACATGCTCAGCCACCAGCACAACAACAAAACCGGGGGAGGGCAAGGGGTAGCCCGCAGATGCTACACAACTCCCCAATTTAAGTTGAATATCTTTCAACTCCAAAAACATTATACAGCGTCTGCACTATCGTGAAATAATCTTATAGCACTCCCAATCTCACAAAGGTAGTTGCTAATTCTATTACAATTAATAACAATTTCAGTGTCTTCCCGAATGTCATCACAAATACAATACAATGCAGTGTACTTTGCATCACTAATACCATAACTAATACAATACCGTCATTGCTTCCCAATAGTAGGCCTACTGGTCAAAATAACACAACGCCACCACTGTGGTGAAACAATGGTCAATGATATTATTACAAATCATATAAGGTGAAACGATGGCCCATCGTTTACATAATGCTTCGTGCACGAATCATAGCATATAACTTGTTGTACATAACATGGTTATCTCCAAAATGTATAACTCATACGTACAATGGCAAAATACTAATACATATCGTCCACTGATCAGGGTCTATCTTCATCATATTAGGTCAAAACAACTTACAACAATGCAATATAACACAAACACTGATTGCTCGCAGTCCCCATTTGGGTTACATTTTCCTAAAATTACACCAAGTTCCATTGGTAACAAATATGACATAGCATAAAATCAAAATGTGACTAACACATCATGACTATCAGCCATCAATTCAATATTCAGTCACAGATGAATTATGTCCCCAATTACAGTACAATACTGCGGTCCTAGAAATTCATCTAATAGGCAAAACTATGGGTTACAATACATTTCACTAATAATGTACTACTTTTAAAATATTCTGCTAAGGAAATCAGCACATACATTTTCTCTGCCTTTTACGTAGTGAATCCTGAATCGATAAGACTGTAAAAATAAACTCCATCGTAATAACTTTGGACTATCAAATTTGGCAGAGTTCAAAAACTCTAATGACCGATGGTCAGTTTGGAGCACAAACTCCTTTCCATACAAATACAAAGTAAACTTCTTTACCGCCCAAACGATGGCTAGGCATTCTCGCTCTGAGACTGAATATTTCGTCTCACGAGGCAATAGCTTACGACTGGCATATGCCACAGGATATAACTTACCCTCATATTCCTGCATAAGAGCAGCACCCAACCCGAGGTCTGATGCATCAGTTGCTAAGACAAATTCTTTTAAAAAATCTGGCAAACATAACACGGGTTTGGAAACAATGGCATTCTTCAGAGAAGTATACGCTTTCTCCTGCACTTCTTCCCATTGAACTACATTGGGCTGACCCTTTCTAAGCAAATCAGACAGTGGTGCTGCAATCGCTGCAAAGTTAGGTACAAATTCTTGGTAATATCCCACCAGTCCTAAAAATGCTTTCACTTCCTTCTTAGTGGTGGGTCTGGGTGCATCTCGCACCTTACACACATTTTCTTCCAACAGACCAATCATACCCTTTCCCACTGAGTGTCCAACAAAGTCCACTTCAGACGTTCCAATCAGGCACTTGGATGGTCTTGCAGTTAATCCAGCTTGGTCCATCCTCTGCAGCAATTCCTTGAGAGCCTTCACATGCTCGTCGAATGTCTCTGTATGGATCAGCAGGTCGTCCACATACGCTGTCACATTGTTCAGTCCCTGGATCAATGGCTTCACGATCCTGTTCAGTGTAGCTCCTGAGTTCATCATCCCGAAGGGCATCCGGGTGAATTCATAGTGTTCGCCCATGGTGACGGACGCTGTCTTGGGAATGTCTTGTTCCCGGACTCGCACTTGCCAATATCCCTTGCTCATGTCGATCCGAGAGAATAATTTTTCTCTCGATAGACTCTGAAACACTTCCGATGGCGCTGCTGTCGGATGAGGGTCGAATACTGTGATCTTGTTTAACCTCCTGTGGTCGATGCAGACTCGGTTGGATCCGTCCTTCTTCTTGACGACAACAACAGGTGAAGCATAAGCTGATGAGCTCCTTCGAATGATGCCCAGCCGTTCCATGGTGCTAAGCTCCTCCTTCAAGGAGTCGCGCATAGTGTAGGGCACCGGGTATGGTCGTTGACGAACTGGTACTTCTGTCGTAAGGTCGATGCGATGTTCACCCAACTGGCAGCATCCAGGGAGATTGGTGAAGACGTGTTGGTAATCCTTCACCACATCGCAGAGTTCTTGACGTTGTTCCGACGTCAGTTGCGTTCCATACTGGACATTTCTGTAGCCTTCCTTCTGGTCCCAGCTTCCTAGGTCGGCAAGGTCCTCCGTCGTTCCACCGTTGTCGCCTTCCAGGTCGCAGTCCTCGATGACTGTCATGCCAGCTGACTCCACGGGTTGACTCTTGTCTATCAGGTCGTCCTCTGCCAGTACAGTCTCAGCACTATCACCGCCGCCGTCCTTTATGGCGTTGACATGTTCAGGCGTGGTATCTCTCCTACTGTTGTCCATCCCACACATCTCGGTCACAAGAGGTCTCGGTTTCATTGCCACTGCTGCTGCTTTTGACGTCCTTGGAATGTATCTCTTGAGGAGGTTGGCGTGCAAGGTCTTTTCTTTTGCACCCATCTTGACTCTATAGTCGTTAACACCGACAACTGAGACTACCTTATATGGTCCCTTCCATTGGACTAGGAGCTTGTTAGTATTCGTCGGCAGTAACACCAACACTTCATCTCCGGGGCGGAACTTCCTCTCTCTCGCCTTCCGGTCGTAGTAGGTCTTCTGTCTACCTTGAGCCTTGGAGAGTTCTTCCGTCGCTAGCTTCCATGTGTCCTCCAGCCTCTCACGTAGTTCCATGACGTACTGGTAACTGGTCTTCGTTTCCGGCTCCTCTACGTCCTTGGTCCATAGTTGACGTAAGATGTGCATCGGTCCTCTCACAGTTCTCCCATACAGCAACTCGAATGGGGCAAACTTGGTCGACTCTTGAGGAACTTCACGATATGCGAAGAGCAGCGGGTTGATGTATCTGTGCCACTGCTTGGGTTGCTCTGCGCACAGTCGTCTCAATGTTTTCTTCAGCGTGCCGTTGAATCGCTCCACCAACCCGTTGCACATAGGGTGGTAGACTGTAGTGGTAGACTGTCGAATCCCCAGTAGTCTATTCGTTTCCTTCATGACATCTGACATAAACTGGGTCCCTTGGTCGGACAAGATCTCTTCGGGCACACCCAAACGGCTGTAGATGTTCACTAAGGCTTCTGCTACCGTTTCTGCGTCGATCTTCTTCAAGGGTGTGGCTTCAGGGTAACGAGTAGCGTAGTCTATGTATACCAGGATATACCGATGTCCACCTTCACTTGGGGGGTCGATAGGTCCTACTAAGTCCACGGCCACTCTCCTAAACGGTACGTCCACTACTGGCATACTCTGCAGGTGCACCTTTGGTGTCGCTCCTTTGTTCACTGTCCTCTGGCATATGTCGCATGAGCGGCAGTATCTCGCGACGTCACCTTCGATACCAGGCCAGTAAAAATTGCTCATCACCCTGTCCTTCGTCTTCTCCACGCCGAGATGTCCTCCGACGATAGAATCATGGGCAACGCTCAGTACATACTCCCTCAGTTTCTCGGGTAGTACCACTTGTCTTGTAATCGTAGCCTGTCTTATGTCCTTATAAATCCGGTACAGTACACCTCCGTGTCTCTCGAAGTGTACGGACTTGTTGCCTCTATTGGTCGGATTTTTCTTCTGCCCCAACTTCTTGAGGTCTTCGTCTTCTTCCTGGAGTCGGATGAGTTCCTTCCTATCCACTCCCGCGTGCCGTTCTGCCCTCGGCACCCTCAGCGGCGTAGACTGGTCCTTCCTCTTCTACTGGGCCCTCGTGATCACCGCTCCTACCATCACCTCAGTATCAGGGTCGTACGGGTCCTTCGCTCCGTCCACGTTCCCGACTACTAGGTCGCAGATGGTCTCCGGGAGACACAGTGCCGTCACTCTGCCCGTCAGGTAAGGCGTTCTCACGTCGATAATGGCTTCCTCCGCCGCTAGCAAGGAGTTATCGATCCTGGCGATGAGTTTCTTCCCACCGGTGAGCTGTCCGTCGTCCACCATTGATCGCCGCACCACTACACCTTCAGAGCCGGTATCTCTTAGGACGTCTACTGCTCGATTTCCAATCAAGCCCTTCATCACTGGTAACTTCAGCTTCTCCACGGTCCTTCCGTCACTGCATCCTCCGCACGTAACAGGCACCGCTAACTGGAGCTTCCCGTCCTTCATTACCGCTTGAACGTTGATGCTGGTGTCAGCCGTCGTCGCATCCTGTCTCGACGACTCGTCCGCCGCTATAACTACGGCCGCCGCCGCCTTGTTCGGCTTGCCTCGCCCCGTATCCTTCTGGGCTGGACACATTCTCCGAACGTGGCCTGGCTTTCCACAAAGGTAACATCTCAACTCACCTTTGTCGTTTATCTTGGTACGACACTCCGTCGCCTTATGTCCCGGCCTCTGGCACCTATGGCAGACCTGTAGACTTCTGTCTCCGTTGGGCCTCTGTCGCACTGGCCGGCTCTGCAGTCTGGCGCTTCCTCTGAGTGTCCGGTTCCTCGCTACCAGGAACGCCTCCGCTGAATCTGCGATGTCCTGTAGCGTCTTTGGTTTCCTCTCCCTCACATGGGTTGCAAGGTCTGGTGGGCAGGCATCCATGAATTGCTCTCTGACGAACAGATCTCTCACTCCTTCGTAGGTCTCCTCCGTCTTCGACAGCTTTATCCACCTCTCTAGATAGGTCTTGATCCTGGTCAAAAACATTCCAACATCTTCTCCATCTTCAGGCTTACCTTGTCTGAACATGAGTCTGTATCCGTCCTCTGACAGGTTGTACCTCTTCTGCAACGCTTCCTTGACCTTGTCGTAATCCTTGGCTTCGTCGATCGGTAGTCTGCAGAAGCACTCCAAAGCTCTCCCGGTCAGCAGGGCAGACAGTGATGTCGTCCAGGTGGATCTGGGCCATTCAGCTGTCTCGGCAAACCTCTCAAACCGCAGCAACCAGCTATCCAGATCGTCCTTCTTGTCTTGAAATGCAGGTAGCTTGGGTCTCTTAGAACTGGCGTGGTCGTCGGTCTTCTGCGCTGAGTCGTTGCCTCCACGTTGCTGGCGCATCCTCTCTATCTCCAACTCGTGGTTCATCTTTTCCCTTTCCAGCTGTCGTTCAGCCTCCTTCTCCTGTCGTTCAGCCTCCTTCTCCTGTCGTTGAGCCTCCTTCTCCCGAGCCTGTCGTTCAGCCTCCTTCTCCTGTCGTTGAGCCTCCAGCTGTCTTTCTCTTTCTAGGCCTTCACGGAGGTAGTCCCGTCTCTCCTGCCCAGTGAGCTCCATAGCGTCCGCTTCCTGACTAAGTATTCCAATAACCTCCGACATGTTGGAGATAGCTTGTCCATGATATTCTACAATAAACTATGTAAATAAATCTAGTAATTTTGATCTGGTCCGCTCGAATATGGTCGGATCCCGGACGAGCCCCCAGTATGTAACAGCTGAGGTTGTTCTAGCACGTTGTAGTAGGGGGGAGTTAGTTGATCTAACTACAACCCTTTAGAAAACGAAACTATTACAGCTGTAAAATAAATAAACACGAGATCCGACGATAGATTAAATAATACTAAAGTTTAATAACTGTATAGTGAACAATAAATTACTAGGAAGACACCAGCGAAACTAAATATCTACGCCACACAAAAGGAAACTCACTTACTCACCGACCAACCACTCACACAGGTCTATATATATAAACATTCCTACAGAAAGTTCCCGAAATAAACGTTACCTTTGCCCTCGCACAAACTAACCAATCACGCCACACAAAAGGAAACTCACTTACTCACCGACCAACCACTCACACAGGTCTATAGACCATTTTAATTTACCGTCCTCCATATCACGTGATTTGCAAACAAAATGGCGGCGTGTAGGGCGGAAATGGTGGGCAACGGTCGAACGATGCCATCCTCTTGTTGGGCACCCAACTGTACAAACCCGTTACGTGCTGGTTCTGGCATAAAAATGCATCTTTGCTTTGAATGTGCACATATTCAGATGCCATAATCAAGGCAAGTTGAGGTTTTTGCCCTACACGGTGCTTTTCGAAGCCGTGCGGCTCCCCGCAAACAACCGTAACGCGGAAGTTGAAAAGGTCTATATATATAAACATTCCTACAGAAAGTTCCTGAAATAAACGTTACCTTTGCCCTCGCACAAACTAACCAATCACGCATCATCAATACGTCATCAGGTTACATCACTCAAGGCCAAATCTGGCGTAAACATTCGTATCCACAATGTTATCGAATGTTCGGGAACATACTAATATTTACTGAACGAGTCAAAACATCTGACAACAAGCGAGCGAGGAAAAAAACTACTCACTGGAAAAGAAGGTCAGGTCACGGAGTACAGTACACTCTGGCGGTTGTCAACAATAAAATGAAAAAAGTAGTGGACACATGCTCAGCCACCAGCACAACAACAACACCGGGGGAGGGCAAGGGGTAGCCCGCAGATGCTACAGTATTGATAAAAGCCCATTGTCAAGTTATTTAAATTTGGTGGAGCATGCGACGGATCGAAAGGTACTCATTGAAAAAAACATAATCTTATATTTCTGTACTCTCAGTCAAAAGACACATTAGAAGAGACAAAAGTACTTGGAAGATCACGACGTGGTACGCATGTACATTTCAAATTGTTGTACGAAAAAGTTTGTAGGTCGAGTCAAACAACAACTATTCTAAGTTTGTGACTGTGCATTCTCCACATACCCTCGTCAGATAGAAATCCCATTGCCTTTTGTTGTTTGTCCACCCGAGAACGTATTTAATAATTGCCAGGCAGATTAACGTTGTGTCCTCGTCTTCAGTATATTCGGACAATGAAATTTGTGTTCCAAGAATCGACAAGTTAAATAATACATTGACAAAGGCATGTGTCCAGAGATTAAAATCTGGATTTCATTTAAGAGCTTCCAGTGGCCACACAGGGAAAATACGAAATATTAATCGTTCTGGAATGAACGATAAATTGTTTCAGCTCTCATTACATTGATGACCTTAAAAATTAAAATGTATGGTCCATGGGAACTAACCATATTAATAGCATTGGACCTGACATTAAAGAGTATCCTCTCATCTCCTATTTCTTAATTTACATTATTTTTATGCAGTGTGAGAACGTTTTCGTTGTTGTATTTGTAAAATCTTTATAGCTTTTTTTCTTTGCTTCTATCTAAGTCAAACATATTTTGATTCAGTTCAGAACAATTGAACTTACAAATTAATACATGTAATGCGCTAGTAAAATGGGACGGAACTCGCATCCTTTAAATACACATCCGTTATTTGCATGATTATTTGTCCCTGATATAATCATTAGAAATGAATTATCATCTGTCCAAATCAGTGGCTCTCAACTTTTATCAGGCAATCGCTCCCTTCGACTCCAAATTTTCTTTCACCCCCCCTCCCCCTTCCCCGGCCCCAAAGTTCTTACTCAAACCCAACGGATACATTTCACAAGGGGACAGATTTCTACATACAAAATATGATGTTACGTTTTGCTAAGTCTTATTGAAATGACAATAGGCGTGTTGTTCATTCATTATAAAATAGAAAACATTCTTGGCCAAATGCACTAAAGAAATAGGCCTCTTGTGTTCATGAAAAATGTCTATGTGTGCTGCTGAACAATTCCGTGGCTGCGCTGTATTTGTCTCCAAATCGTTCTCCATTTATGTTTTCGCTGGCCCTATCAACCCAGTTTATCGCTTTTGCCCCCCCCACCCCCCCACAAAAAAAAAATCAAAATCTTCCACTCCTCACCCTCGGTTGAGAATTACAGCTCTAAATCTTTATATAAAAATGTTGTATGGCTTCTCAGCTTCCTTTGTTCGTGTGAATAATTTTGGTTCATCTATTGATACTTCCCTCTGAAGCTATCTATGTATTTATAATTTTTATGTTAATATAGCCAATCCCTTACTCCTTGTATTGATCAAAATCTCCAAGTGTAAGTGATCAATTGTATGAAAAGCAGGAAGGCAATGTCGAAGCAGTCCTGTACGAACCATAAAAAAAAATAAAAATTTACAAATGATCACTGCAAAAGATCCCAAAACTATTTCGTAAACGGAATGCATTACGCGCATGCAATCACGAAGTATCTTGTAGCAGAGAAATTATTACTGAAGTATTTTACAAAGCGGATGCGTTCAAGAAAGACAATATCGACGACTCCGAAAGCAAACCTCTTAAACCTGTTTTGGACCTCCAACTGTTTCCCCGCTAAACAGGTTCGTTATATACTCCCCCATTACGTTTCCTTTTCATAGACTGAATGTCCTTGTGTTTTGCAGTTTTGCAAAGATTGATAAGAAGATAAACATTACAAGTCACCAGTCCTACCCATCAGTAAAGTTCATCTCTCCATTCATTCTGTAGGCCTACACAGTTCGCTTCATTTTATCTTTTTCTCGCATTATCCATTGTTTTACCAACTGAAATTACCTTTCTTTTCCTAATTATGTTCATTCATCCATTTCTTACCAGCCTAACCCTATCTTTCACTCCACCCACACCAGTAAGTTGACCTGAACCTAAAGGAAAAAGAAATTACACAACTCTAAATAGGGCGAACATGCAATAAAGATATTGTGCACAATAATCATTTTGTACAGTTTTATTAACTTGTTCAGTTTATTGAATTGTAGTAAACAAAAGTTTAAAAATATAATTACGCGATGAGCAAAGTCAGTAAATGAAAATAACTGTTTCATTAAACGTTTAAACAACAGGCAGCAAAAAATGAGTAAATGAAGCACAGAAGTCAATGAATAGATGAACTCTTTCCGCAGTTTTGCTGAATGTGTCAGTTTCGTCTTGCCGAATAGCCAAAAAGCTGTCCAAAACCTCACCGCACCTTTTAGAGCACATAGATCTAGTGGCTCTGCTTTCGTTTCTTTTTGTTTGTTTGAATGCTCTGAAACGAGATTGTAATTAAATATACAATGTATTTTTTTTATTAGTTAATAAATCATTGTCACTATCGTTAGGAACGTTCGAACCCCAATATTATTATGCCAATTCTGTTGGCAGTCAAATAAGTTTGGTATTTAGTTAGACTTTCCGCGCAGAAGTCCTAAATCTGGATTTCAGATGCCAGTAAAGATGTGCATTCACAGCGTGACACCCTCTGAAACTTTGCAGTTTGAGGTTCTGAAGCACATGAACGACTATGTTTGCCGCCCAACGTTGCAGACAAAAATGGAGCTCGCCGTAAAACTGTCTATGTTGTTGTTGCACCAAGTTCTAAATGAAGGGCACATTGGTCCCTTAATCGACCTGTCTGTAAAGCATTCTTCGGGTTAATTTTGGTTTGTTTTGTTTTTGATTTTGTCCCTCATATCTCGGCAAAATTTGCACCGAAAGGGTCTCTATACATTCACTTTTATGCTTGGCGATTTTCACTTTTTTGCATAGCTCTGTAGTTTATGGTCGGATGCACATGCCAACAAAATGTTTTTGTGAAAAAAACGACTCTAAGGGCATTAAAATGCAAGAGATAAAACCCGCCAGGTCGCCAACATCGTAACAGACGGCGAACAACACCGGACATGGCGCATCGCTGTATGCCAAGAGGTTCTAATCTTAGTGGTATCATTGCTGGTTATGTGGTTGAACATCTAATTGACCACACTCCATCAACCAGAGTTAGTGGAAATTGTTAGATATTGTCCAAATAATATAATTCGCGTGAAGTTGATTTGTTTCTTGCCTTTCCAATACTACAATGCAATGTAATCCAAGGCATATTAAATAGGTATTTTTCGGACGCCACATCTGTTTAGTAGCACTGAACCATGCGCTGAAAAATATCCTTTTGTTAGATGTATTTTCATTTAAAAGTTAATCCCCTGGGCCCAAGAAAATATTGGATTAATTAGTTAAACGTTGGCATTTTCTATGTCCTCCATTTTACGTAAATGATGTGGTCACGCTTAACGGGAATAGGAGAAGAAAGTCCTCATTATGATGTCCCCCTACACTTACTTTTAGATCCTTCATCATGAGTCCAAAAATTTTTTTTCAAGGAACTGAATATTGCTAATATATATTTTAGGCGACTCTCTCTCTCTCTCTCTCTCTCTATATATATATATATATAAAGGACTACTGTATGAAAGGACGCGCACGGCAGATCTTCTGACATCGCTAGCGAAGGCCATTGCATTGACCCAGTTTCTGATGAATAGTCTATTTTTAGAGCGAACGTAATAGTGTGCTTTAGCGTAGTAATCTAGACTAATAAGATGCGATGAAGTTTATGTCTGTTAAGTAAGACAACACATTTTCCATACGATTTGTTGGCATTAATTTACTTAGTGAATATCCAACACGCCAAAACTTTTATTTTTAGGCCTAGATCTAGTGCAGAAAGCTTGCACTCTTTTTCTCCCGGATGTTTACGTTACCGGAACAAGTACTTTGGTTGTGTGGGAAAATATAAACATTGAAACAGACATGTGAAACAATGTGGTACTGGTGGATATTTTTTGCAAGTTGTGGGATTTATATTCTTTCAAAATGCCAAACAAGTGTGGTGTTGTGAACTGCAACGGCAACTACAACGAATCTAACAAATGCCGTGTGTTTAAACTACCTGCCGTGTGTTTAAACTACCTAAAGACGAACAAGAAAAACAGAAATGGTTGAACGTTCTCCCCCCAGGTGAGAATTTCGTTGTCGACCCAACAAAATTTTTATATTATATGTGAGAGACATTGGCCAGCGGATACACCTATGGTCAAGGTACCAGGTGGACATACTCGGCCCGTGTTGCCACCAAGTATTTTTAATGTTCCTTCTTCTTGTTTGTCAACACCAAAACCAGCACCACGCGAGCCTAAAGCTGAGGATCAACAGCTGAACTATTTCATCAAGAAAGACAGAATCACTTCGTTTTCTGAGTTTTCTCCTGACAAAGAGTTGTTAAAAAAGTATGAAAATCTTCTCATATCTCGTCCAGAAGACAAATTTGTGTGTATTTTCATGGTGAAAGATTACAGAGAGAGTTTCTTGTCAATAATTGTTCACAACAAATCTACTTTGTGTTCACCTCTTACTCTTTCTGCTTTCAAGAATGGGATTAACGTGCCTTTGGGTAACATCTTAAGTCCAAACACTGGTCTGTCATCCTACACACAATTCTTTGAGGCTGTGCACTCATCGATTAACTATGACCTTCCTGTGGATGGTGTTGTTAAAAAAGTGGCAACGACTCTTCAACAAGTTCAAGCCTAAGAGCCGCCCGTTGAAGCTGCCAAAGGCAAGAAACTCAAATTTCTTACAAGACAGCTTCAACTCATATATGACAAGGCATTCTCGGTGGCAGATTATTGCTTTGAATCTTTCCCTCACTGTAATTACCATCAACTGCGTGACTTTCTTGTTCTCCCAAGTAGACGAAAGCTGCAGTCTATGATCTCTTCTACAGATGCTGACTAAGTACTGGAGAAAACATTTCAGAAAGCAAAGAATGCTCGGCAGAAACATTGTTTTTTGATAGTCGATGAAGTGAAAATTCGCCAAAGAGTCGCCTTTTCAGGGGATTTTCCCAATGGCATGTCAAAAAATGACCCAGACTCCAAGGCAAGCTCTATGTTATGTGCCATGATGAAATGTTTGCATGGTGGACCTAGTGTTATGGTATCTGTTACCCCTGTTCACAACCTAGCAGCTGCCTACCAATTCACTGTAGTCAAGGAAGCTGCTGCTGTTGTTGAGAAGACAGGTGGGATTGTTTTAGGGTCCATGACTGACAGTCATAAAATCAATCAGCAATACTGCAAATTATTCACAAGAAGAACTGACTTTGAGACTGTCCATCCTTTGAATGATCAGCGAGCTTGGTATTTGTTGTAGGATTCAGTTCACTTGCTGAAGTGTTTATTGTCAAGCGAAGTAAAAGACTTCATCCAAGAAGTTCCAAGGGGTTGTTTGACTGTCCCACATGTGTGCACATATGAGTTCGTAAGGACTGATTTGTGCTTTGTGAAGAAATCCAAACATAAAGCATGCTGCCGTCAAAGACTTGTCAACATTCTTTTCACCATGAACACCTACTATGGTTTTGGATTATTTTCTAAACATCTGCTGCGACGCCTGGCAAAATAATTGTTCTTCTGCATGGGATTCATAATTTGGAAAAGGACCATCAAAGAAATTCAGCTCTGTACCAGACCTCCATCAAGAAGGCACGGCTTGCTGACTAATTTGGGCTTCAACATGGTGAGTTATTTTTCGTTTCTGTTTACAGAGGAACCATTGCTATAAGACTACATAAATGGTCCTGATTCATGGAATGGGCTATAATTAAGGTGGTTAAAAAAAATCCAATAAAAAAGGTTGAATTCAAGGTCAAATTGCATGTGTTATTACATACTGAGGCCTTATGTCAGAGGTTCTACTGTATGTTATCGTCATTAACTGTGGTAAAACTGCTTTATTTAATGATATTATGTTTGGATGCAACATTGGTTAGTCTTAGGTGTCATAATAAGGCTGTAGGTGTCAATAATCACATAAGAGAAGAGACTGTTTCGAAGCTTTATATTAAAGTAATGAAATTATGGACATGAGTAGTAAGAATTTCATTACTTTAATATAAAGCTTCGAAAGTCTCTTCTCTTATCTGAGGTCAACTGACTAAAAAAAAAAAGAGGAATTCCTTTCTTTTTTCCCACTCTCTATAAGAAAAACGTGTGCTTGGGCTGGACATTTCTATTTTACAACAGACGCTATTACCTTCAGACACCCCCCCCCTTCCCCACTCCGACGCAAACAGCCACACATTAGAGGTAGATCATCTTTGTCTTTGTTCTATTTCTCCTAGACTGTTTAAATTAGCTCTTTTATTCACGACTTTGCACTAAGGCAATGCAAGTGTCAGATCAGTATGGCCGGGTTTACCTGCCACTATCTCACCTCCAGATCCAGTTACCTGGCGGTATCAACGGCTATACACCTATGTCCGGACTTGCTCGCCGATATTTGAGAAGTATTTGTATTTATATTCGTTAATCCTATTTAGGAAAGTTGCCTTAGTGTCACTGCATCCCAGTTACAACTGGGGCAAACACGTCGTCATGACTGTGCAGCGCCAGTAAGCGTTTTTTGTGTTTTTTTTTTTGGGGGGGGGGGGAGGGAGGGATTGGGGTGTGAAGAGACGAGTGGTAGGGATTAGAGCTAAGTTAAAAAAAAATAACGTGTTTTATGAAGGCAAGTTTTGCCGTAAGTTCACGACACACATTATCCCGAGGCAATTTATATACTAAAGGGCAATTTTATTTCCACTAATGTTGCCCGTATCAAGTGTTAGTGAGTTTTTTTTTTTTTTCTTCCTCCTGTAAAATTGCTCGCAGTGCAGTTAGCCCGGACAAGTAGGCATAAGCCATAAAGTGGTGGGGGCTGGCACATTACCTTGGCCTACATAACACAGCAAAGACAGAATGGAGACATCCTCAACATATTGTCTTATAAGGACATAACTTCTCTTGCCCAGTTGAATCCTATTGGGGGGTAGGATCGAGTAGTTCTTGGAAATTGGATTTTTCTCATATTTTCAAGTCCCTGGTCCTATTGGGGGGTAGGATCGAGTACCTAGTCTTCTCGGATAAGGACGAAAAAATTCGGAGGGCCCGTGTGCACGTTGCGCACGTTAAAGATACCTTGGCAGTTGGAAATCGTAAAGAGCAGGCCGAAAGGCCGCTGCCCGGGCAAAATTGAAATTAATAGATTAAAATTTATCTATATCATCTCCCCCCCCCTCCCCCCCCCCCCCCGCCAGAACAAGAAATAATAAAACAAGTAAAGTGAGGTGTAAATGCCAAGGGCAGCGAACCTCCTAAAATAAAGACCTCAAATTTATGCCCAGTTGAATCATTTCCTTTCTGAGGAAATATTTAACATTCAAGTGGCGGTGGTAACAATGCAGGCTCTGTGTCGGTGAAATACAAATGTTTTCTCCTAGGTTTTCATTGGTTTTGTTGTTTTGTTTTCTCTTGTATTGTTTTTTCAATCCAGCACATTTAACGACATTGTCGTACTTATTGTTTGTTCATGTGTGGTTATCGCTGACGTTATCGTCGTTAATGTTAAATTCTGGTCATCTCGTTTCAGGGCTGTTGTCGTTACGAACAGTGGAGGACAGACTCGTGTACGGACGTGAACTAATTTTTCTTTTCCTAAACCAAGACATTCAAGAGCAAGACATTTATTGATATTTTCCATTTTGTCGCTTGAGCTCTGACAGAAAAGCTAAAGACACACTGCAGCAATCAAAAGATGAGGAAGGGAAGAGCAACGTGCGAACAAGGATGAAATCTGGCACCGTCCGTATAATAGTTCTCGGAATGAAGACATTGCGCATAAACTGATGTACATGCTATTAACGTCTGTTATCTATCATCAACATTCGAATCACTTCAGAGTCTGATATATATAGTAATATATAGCCGTAATATTACCAGACTAAAGTTGCATTATTATTGCATATATTATATATTATATATATTACCTTGCTGCTCTATCATACTGGAAAATTTGTGACACGTCACGTATTTTTCTACCATTAATTCAAAATGATAATATATGCAATAACAATACAGCCTTAGTCTGGTAATATTACTGCTCAATTCTCTTCGACAACGTTGTGGAAGCTTCTGGGATTTTGGCATGATAACTGAACCGAATGATATAATTCTGCTCTATCCCACCATCTGTTGTTCCCTCACCTTTAAACTGCTTTCCGCGCATTTTTAGTTAAGATATTTGTAACTTACACGACTTGGAATAGTTATTACCTAAACAAAAAAATAAAACGGTCACATTACCCTGAAACGAGGTTTCGCAAAAAAAAAAAAGACAAATATTGTCTTTTTCGTGGCATATACTTTCTTTCCGTGTATTTTCTGTCATTATTACTCCACCCATTGGCCTCGTAAAATATTGCCTTACATTACCAACAGTATTGGCAAATCATTATGTAGGTTTCTAGGTTAGTGCTAAATTAACAGCTGTAGAAGATGTTATCATATTTATTTAAAAACTTTCGTGTTAGACCAAACTGACAATATCTGTGGATTATTCCCAAAAAAATGTTATTGTGCCATAAACACACACACACACACACATACACAGAAAAGGAGGCCAGAATTGTGGGTTTTTTTTTTTCCTAAAGCCACCACCTGGCCAAATTTCGTCCAGTTTGCTGAGATATCAATGTCGTCAACAATACAAGAATTTGGGTTTCAACCCTTCAAAATCGTATTATTTGAAAAAAAAACAAATAGTGGTAGGAGAATAATTGTTGCGCAATTTTTGCCTCCCCTTTTTTTTCTCTTTGCTACAGCCTGAATAACCGTACCGAGAGGTCTAAAATTAATTTCCTTGAGTGTCAACTAATCTAACGCTGTTGCCTTTGTATCGGTCTATTGTGTCAAGTTCTAGGTAATCTTTTCAAATGTTGTTGTGACGATAAAATACAACACTCATTTTCTGGATCTCTCTGATAACCCAGGATAAACTGCCAAACAAAAAAAAAAATTTAAAATATACAGCGTTACAGCTAAAATAACAATAATAAATTAAAAAACAATCCGGTCAGATTTATCGCCCCAAACATCCCGTCCTCCTGAAAGGACAACGACAACAAGATTCAAAAAAGAAACAAAAAATGAAATAAAAAATTATTGCTACACAGTGCCAAATGTGGGAAATCTCAATCAATTAAAAGTATGCTCTGCTGTGGGAGAGGAACGGCCGATAAAGGCACCAAACTGTTGGTGTGAACGGTGTGCGTCAGAACAGAATAAAATGATAATATAGAACCAATCTGAGAGATCTCAAATGAGGAGACAAAGATCGTTGGAAGTTGACAGATTTCTTTTTTTTGTTGTTGTTGCTTTTTTTTATCGGCATGCGTAAATACCGTCAAGCCTATACACTGCATTAACACTGCACAAGCATGTCGTGCCAAGGATATTTCAATACAACTCACAAAAACTCTTGAAGATTGAAGGTTTCTCCAATTCAATTAGAATATTTGATATTGTACCATTCGTACATAATAATAATAATAATAATAATAATATGATTATATACTTTTTGTTTTTCCTACAGGCGTAATTAAAACAGGATTTACACTAGACCGTTGTATGTTTGTTATTATATTTTAACCTTATCGCGTCTTACGGCTCACGCATTTCACCTTCACTTTGAATAGGCTTATTCCATGGTAATTATTTCCTGTATATGCCATCATTAATAAAATTATCAACAGCAACATTATGATACTGCTATACACATTTCTCTACTCATTATCATCGACATCGCCACCTTCTCGTTGCCGACATCACCACTATCAACACAAGAGAGAACACTAGCACCAGCAGCGCCACCAACAATATCATCAACATCAACATTATGACACTCTTAAACAAATTTCCCGAGTCAACAATCAACTCGACACTCACCATTTAGTTCTCCCACACCTACTTTGCCCTGCATACACGCAGGACCTGAGAACTTCCCTTCCCTTCTCCTCACCCACCCCTCCAACTTTTTATGTTTTTGGTTTGCCTTAACTGACTGTCACTCTGACTGCCACTCATTTCGTTTCTCTTCACCATGGCACTTATAACCCAACACTTTCTAGTCTCACTAATATCCAAAATGTCTATGTGACAGTCAGTGTTACCTCTGGCAGTCTACAGATTGAACCATAAATTCCCTATCTACATAAACACTTGCTGCTCTCCACCACAAATTCAGATATCACGGATACAAAGATTAAAGAATGTGGTGAACAAAGGAGAATTGTCTTTGTTCAGTGTTTACACAACCTACGGTGAGTTTGGTGGTTTCGGGAAATTATATCAATAAAACAGTCAAGATAAGCTCCCGGTGATTGATGTTTCAACCAGATCTTTCTTGCAATGGATTCCCTCTTGACGGTTCAGAACTTTTAACTGCCACTCTAGAAGGCTTAGGCCAATCAGACATCAAAACAAATGGAATCATTGTAGAAATTTAAATAACAAGTTGAAAGGGTGTGACCTGCATTTTGAAAGCAATTATGACAATAGGAACAGTTATGTTCCATTAAAGTTCAGTTGCAAAGCTTGAAACTTTGGAACTGTTCATTATCTCAGTTCACCGACAAATATGTTTCTTCTATTCATTACATGAAGGGGAAACACCAATCTAATGTCTCTATAGCTATAGACATTCCTGGGGAAGATCTGACAAAACACGCAGGGTTTGTCCCAGAAATGCAATCTTAATTCACAAAGCGTTGTTGTTGTTGCTCTTGTCGACAGCGTTATCTCGTTGTTTAACAACCAATAACTGTTTCCTGAAACTCCGGTAACTTCAAGTGGGCTCTTGATTCGGCGACAGACTTAATGTAGCGTTACAAACTTGTTGAATTGTAATTTGCATAAGAAAACCGAAAATAATGTTAAAAATATTTCTGTTAAATTCAAAATGCATCCTAGGATGTTAAGCATGGTGTAAGAAAGACCAAGCAAAAAAATGCATTCATCAACAGGCCCTTCAACCCCTACCCGTCCCTTATTTTGCATACATTTCTCTCCATCACTTCCATGAAAGTTACAGACTGAACTAGAAGTAATGGATTCAGGCCTAGGCTCGGGATATAGAATTTAATGTTAAACATGCATAGTTTTGTGTTGTAGGTGAATATCATGAATGAAATTTTTTCCTACACGTATCAAGAAAAGAATAACTTTTTCAATGTAGCTGTGTTGTTACATAAGGCATACTTTACTCCACAGAGAGAGACAGAGAGAGAGTGTATGAGAGAGAAAAGAGAGACAGAGAGAGAGAGAGAGAGAAAGAGAAAGGGAGGGGGAGAGAGAGAAAGAGACATTATTTTGCTGTATACATAATTTTAGCGGTAAGAATAAAAACTGTCCGTTGCAGATTAACAGAAAGAATACCTGTATCAGAAAATCATTAGATGTGGTGTTGAAAATATGGAGGTGAAAAATAAAAATGAAGACGTCAGGGGAAATTAATGCGAACTTACTCCATACTGTTCTTTTTTCAAAGGCACATTTAATATTCAAAGATGAAAAGGGAAGGAAGAGAGGGGGGTGGGGGTGGGGTTGTATGACTATGAGAAAGCTGGGAGATAAACGTGCACGATTTACAGCATAATATAAAATGTTCCTATAACCCATTGTGGGGATCTCATCATTAATTATATCTTCATACAGTTCATGAAAAATAAATATGAAATAATCAACTGATTAAAGACATTAAATGGGGGATTTATGTTTCATTAACTGATAATTCATTCTGAATCATGAATCAGTCTAAACGAAAAAAAGGTTTGGTTGGGAAATCCATATTATAGAAAACTTCCCCAATTTTTAACAAGAAAAACCGCCTCTCATGCAGTCGGGACTTGTCTGGACTTTTACACGTGCTTTCCTCGTGAAGATTCTTCTGGAGCTTGAAGTGGTGAGCTCCGAAGCACGTGATCGGTTATGTTTGCTGTCCGCATTGCAGATAAACATGCAGCACACCCTAAAGCTCTGCACAAAGTTCTAACTCACTGGATCTCAAAGGGGGCTATATCGCCCCCTGAACGAGATTTTCAATATGAGGGGGCGAAAATGTCAAAATGGGCGACGGGGAGTGGGGCGGGGGGCAAAAACGAGAAAAGATGGCCATGGGGGTGGGGTAAAAAAAAAACGTGAGGCATGGGGGGATTGAAATTAATGTTTTCCTAACTAGGAATTACAGTTTTGCAAAATATTTTGACCAAAATTTCGGTCATTTTTAGTCCAAAACGAAATTATCTATGACCATTGTTAGAAAAAAAAATTCTGTCAAGAACGTGCTGTTCAATTTCCTTGATCATTCAGTAATATGTATATTATGATAAACAGGTGAAGGATTACTTGAAAGAGAAAGTAATGCCTTTGGCCAACATAATTTCTGTTGCAACATCTTGTCAATACCTGTCAATGATGGGCTGGCATCAAAGCTTCATAGACTTCATAAAAATGGACGTGCTGGATGTTCTCGAGCACGAAAAATTTGAGCGAATTTTTATACACAGGTCCCTTGTTTGTTAGTGAGTAACTGATTTTACACTTTTTGAAGCTGTTTGGAGCAATGCAGAAGTCTTCTTTTTTTTTTTTTTTAGCAAAAGGACTCGGCATGGCAGCCTGTGGGGAGAGGGAAAGAATACAGTAGCTGCCTGCATGTTAAACATTTTGTGCCAAGTTTAATGAAGTGAACTTTAAAGGCAACAATATCAGTCTAAATGCAAACCATACCCTGTCAATTTTCACCACTAATCTGGATTTGTGGGACGGGCGTGAATCGTTCACTTTACTGAAGTTGGCAAGGTGAAACACAGGCGATTTCAAGACCTGCGAGATCACTGTGTCCTTGAGTGGGCTATGAATCCTTATCAGTACCATGCACCTACAACGCCCAGGCATTTGCAAGAAGAATTGTTAGATTTCCAGTTGTGCAACGAGGGTCAAGTCATTTTCAAACACGAGAGCTACAGAGTTTTTCCGGATAAAGCAGCAGAACATCTATACTTCCCTCTGGAAGGACGTTCCGCTTCCCTCTAGTGGCCTTTTCGCCCATATTTTTTTCTATTTTATAGGAAACCGATCAAGTGCAGCATAATGACCTCTGAAAAAAAGAAACAGTCTTCAGATTTATAAGGGGGGAATCTGCGTTTGCTTCTCACAGATACCGACACTACATAGTTGATCTCAGCATACCAACCACAGGAAAGTCACCGACTTGTTAACAGTACATGTACGTGGGTTATATGAACAGGTATAGCCAATTGTTGAGGTTGTTGGTGCATTTGATGAAAGACATTTTCTATTTTTGTTTATAATATATATCTGAATAATCAGTAAGACAAGTGTCGTTACAAAAGCTTGGAAAACCTGAAGATAATAGCATTTCTAGTTTGTGCACCTTTGCATGTATGTTAGATTAGGGTAACTCTGGGCTGGGTGCGGTGGGGGTGGGGGGAGGGATGAGAGAAAATTTGAACCCCAAAAGGGTGGGAGGGTTCTGAAATGGTTGAAAACCGTTTTATATCTGTACATTTTGCCCTGAAATTATCTCCACACATGCCTTGATCCATTACCATTTCATAGAAGGATGTTTATAATTATGATATGAGTCAGTTAATAGGCTTCATTAATTTTTACCAAAAATTCCCAAGTTCTGTGACCATAACCTTGCTCTTAAGTGAAACAAACATTGCATTTCGTACTTGTCAGTTGATATGAGTAGTCTGAGCTTTACTCATGGCCAATTGTTTGCCTCACCGTCTCCACTCACCACTCGATCTATGGCTGACCTACATTCAAGTACCTTGTTTTGTACAATTCAAACACTGTCTCTTCCACTCCCACTCAAATTTCTGTGTATAAGTGCTTATGTGGGCGTGCCAATTTTAAGTGTGGATGACATGGGTTTTCATTGCTCGCACGATATTTTCCAGTGACAGCCGGAAAGGGATTGGGTGGGGGTTGGGGGGGGGGGGTTATTACTCCAGTCGCCGTCCATGACCCAAATAAACTAAAAGCTTTACACAGCGTACTTTGTGAACTTTGTGTTGTTGCAAATATTGGCTAAAGATTTTTATATGTCCCAAAGTCCCTGGATTTAATTAGCCACCCCACTGTGTACAAGGTTGATGTGCTCTTATAAGTTTATATTGCTTGTTACCGAGGCAGAAATCGTATAAAATATCTGTGAAGTGTGTCTGCCTACTGTATCAGCTAAAGCATCAGGATATGTCGATCTCCCCATGAATCCTTGAGGAGAAATGGAAGGCAGCCACATTCAGCAGATTATCAATGAACCTGCAAGCTCTTCACACCCATGATAATCAGACAAAATTCCAAGATTGTCACTAAACGATGTATTCGGAACAACAGGAGCAAGTCAGAAACACACCAAGGCAGTTCTGTTCCTCCACCAATGACTTCGATTAAATCTAAAGTTTACATAAATTGTTCTTAGATAGTAACCAAGTTGCTTAAAGAAGGGTTTTCCATATCTATTATATATTTCAGTAACTTGCAACTTTTGGCATGACTAACTGACCAAACTAGACACTCTTCAGACCTTAAATTTGGCAGGAAGGTGGCAACTGGGATAAGGAAGATGATGGCTATAATTAAAAGTTGTTTACTTCAAGCATGTATTTTTAAAAAACAACAATGTTTATTGCTATGTAACATCTGTATTTTTGCATGTTTGTTTCATTATATACAGTACCGTGCATGTCATAAAAAATAACCGCATCAAGCGTTCAGTTTGGCGCGTAGTTTTCTGGTGCGCATGAGTTCTGAAGCAAGACTGTAGTTTATTACTTTGAGAGAGAGAGAGAGAGATAGAGAGAGAGAGAGATGGAGAGAGAGAGAGAGAGAGAGAGAGAGAGAGAGAGAGAGAGAGAGAGAGAGAGAGAGAGAGAGAGAGAGAGAGAGAGAGAGAGAGAGAGAGAGAGAGAGAGCACATGATTGTTTATTCCGGGCAATGCCCGGTAGGTCATCTAGTCATACTATAATTGAGCTAGAAGGTGAACCTGTAAGCAGCTAAAACTTCACGTCCTCGCCATCAAAAATTATGAAACATGGTGTACTGCTTCAATTTTTGACGAAGAGTTACGTGGACACATTCATTTTGAACAAAAATCAGTCTTGACTATTATTTGCATAAAATTAAAAATTGAGCCGCAGAAACAGAGACACATTTTCGTGGATGGAACCGAAAAGTGTGGCCAGAAATTGCGCTGTACGTCACAATTTACACATTGCCCACGGAAAGTTAACTTATCACATCAGTGTATTTTGCATCGAATCCAAGTGCCATGACAAATGTGACTTAGATCTAGATATACGGCTGGGCTTGCTACCAGGAAAAGTTTGCAAGATTTATCTTGCGCGGGACGGCTAGTATACCATAATGCCAGAAATGTAATAAAAACAATGACTTCAGTGGATACAGAAAGATTCATGTACGTAGAAAAAGTGACACCCACCCTTCTCGGAAAATAAAATGGCAGGAAGTTTGAGATGTGGTAGTGTAAGGAAATTGTACTATAAAATCTCTCTCTCTCTCTCTCTCTCTCTCTCTCTCTCTCTCTCTCTCTCTCACACACACACACACACACTCTCTCTCCCTCACTGTATGATTCCTCCACTGATTGCAGCATGCCCATTTTCGCAGAAAATTGGTGGTGTCTGGAAGGCTGGAGGGTGAGCCGCGGGGGCTAAAACATGTATTGTGAATTTATTTTGGGTCTCAGAAAGGGGGAAGGTAGCATGTGGTGAGCTTGAACCTCGAGAAGAAATTTACGAGTCTAGCGACCTCACTACCCGTCAAAAGATGGGGTGGGAGGGGGATATTTATTCAAGGCTGGGGTTTTCCCAACCGATGTTTTATGAAAGATGTTGCGTGAATGGCAGAAATCACATATTGTGGATTCGCAGAAATCACAATCCTTTTCCCAGAAAATGTGTAAAACGTTTCATACGCCGCCTCCATTACGTCACTGAAGACACGTGAGTCTGCTTAAACAGAGTTATATAAGAGAACAGTTTTAGGCTGAGGCCCCAGAGAAACCAGAGAGGACCTCAAGCCGACAAAGAAGGACAGGCTTCATCAGTCTTCTGGGGTATCGCTTTAATTCTTGAAAGACTGTAGCTCGCAGCAAGTCAGTTCTCCGTCCCTTTGTACTTTTCGCCATCAGCAACACCGTGCTTTCAAGACAAACAGGTAGGCCCGTGTTGGAATTTTTTTTTTTTTGCTATTATCAGTCTCTGTCCTTCATTTCTGGGCATTGTGGGCATTTTCCTCTTCTGTGTTCCGTCACAAATGCGAGACTGCAACTCTCTTTCTTACATATTATGATTTGCATCGATCCATGTTACACCCAGCTACAGAATCATAGCCTTCATCACAAGGCTTTTTAATTAGGCGGGGATGTTCAGTCTTGGGAGATACTAGGTGCAGATGCTTACAAATTATGTTTCTTGCACTGAACACTTTCGAAACATGAATCCAACGCTCCTCATTGCTTTCTAGGCCGCTTTCTATTCACTTGATTTGGAAATGCCAACCTTATTGTGCTTTTTAGCCAGCAGTTAAGTTTTCGCAGATAGGCAAACATCCTTGACAAAGCTGTCGCCCTCTTCTTTGTTTCCCAATTGTGGTTGAAGTTTCGATGTCTGAATCCACGGAGACAATGGCCGTTCGTTTACCATAATGCATGTCGTGTTCTCGCCTTTGGGCCAGCAATCTTTTGATAAAGACGTCCACGATTTGCTGCTGTGCAAAACTTTGTGTTTTTAATAAATCCAACAGCGACTTCCTGAATGGTAATACGTTTCAGGCAAACACTATAGTGCCCTATAGCTTTAATACTGTATCACAAAGGGCACCCAAACATTGCATGCCACGTGGCACCGCTCACACCGAGCACTGAGACATTTTGCGTTCACGGTTTCGTGGACACCACCAAAGGTAATCTAAATGTTGTCCGGCCGTCTAGGACTTCAGGTCCTTTCAGGTCCGTCTGAACAGGTGTTTGGGTAAGTGTTTGGCTACGATGTGACAGGGAATTCTTGGCCGCCAGCGATGGTGATACCCTAGAGCCCCGTGCCAATTGCGACGGGCCTGCACTGTTACCCGACCTGGACTACTATCATAACCGACATTTTTGTTTATTTGACAGATATTCAATAGTCTATGGCTGTTAATAGGGCTCATCCATTCATTCCTATCCAACCTTGGTGCCCTCCGATTCTTCTATTGGCCAGACACTGCCAAAACTGACTTGACCCTAAAACTCAGTAGAAGTGTTGAATGTAAAATATTACTGAACGAGATTCAAAATTCACAATGTTCGATACCGTACCCTGAGAGTAGTCTGTTTGAGACCTGTTCGAAACATGGAAACTGTCTAATTATTAAAGTTTTCAGTCCAACATGCATTTGGTTTCCTGCATGTCTCACAAAAACAGTGCCGCATCCGCCTCTGATCTCTGAACTGTACTGTTTCACAGATTTCGAACTTGGAAAACCGCACTGAGCCAACGAGACGCGCCTTCATCTCTGACTAAACTAATTTCCCTGCATAGGACTGAAAAAGGTGAGCATAATTATGTCGTATGTCTACAAGATTGTCCTGTCATAATGCTTTGCTTTAACTGGGCGGGGGGGGGGGGGGGGAGAGAATATGATATAAATGGAGGTTCTACTACAGGGCGTTATGTAAATTCAAGTTGCAAAACAGGGAAACATACTGTTTTCACCTAAAGTTTTGCATAACCGTATAAAGTTGTGGGTTTTGTATTATGGACATTGAGGATAATTAGTTTCAAACTTGAGCCCTACTTTTTCCATGTAGTATTTTTACTTATCATTTGCATTCATTATAATGGCGGGGCCTACCGATGCGTCACGCGGGTGGCGCCCACGGCGCCTCTGGAATGCAGAGTATCCCCAGTATCGATTACTGTTAAGAAGGATATCCGTATTCGGCATGAATCATTTTCGGTGCTAAAGTAGGATTATGCCCTTTCTTCATCTTCAAACAGGGTCGCTTGTGATAAGCGTCATAGCCAAAATCCTTCATTGCTCGCGTCGATTCGATTCACCGCCAGTCACCATTTCGTCGAAGCAAGATCGCGTCGCATTTTTGTTATCTCCCTTGAAATAATTCAAAAGTATTAGAAACGAATCCGGCAAAACGCATTCACAATTTTAACTTACAAAGGCGCCAAAAAATGTCAGAATGTGAAATAGGAACAATTTTACGCACCGTTGAAGCACAAAACAAATTTGGAAATGGAATTTTAGAATATATCGCCATCTAAAAAAGAGGAGGAAATTTAGAAACATTATTAGAATTGTAGACACATAGGCCTCCCTTGAGAGCTATTTCGGAAAAAAAGCAGAAACGGCGTCTCTTCTTCCGTTGATTAAATGTGAGAAAAAGGAATCCGCCGCAGATCTTGGTTCAAGATATAGGGTGTGTTAAGCCCTTGTCGCCAGTGTAATAGTCTGTGGCCACCTGTTGTATTCCAGCCAAAGAGCTTAGAAGAATAACTTGAGTGCGCAATGTTTCTTGAATAGTTTCCTAATCTAACATGGCCGACAGTGGTAGCCAACTGAGGGCAGTCTGTCGGTTATTAGGACACTCTAATGTACGAGTGGCAGTGACAGTCGCTTGCAAAATGATCCTCAATAATGACAAATCGACTTCTAGAAATTTTTGTGTTTATTGGTGGGGATAAGACTAAATGCACTGCCTAGGCGATGCATGAATTTTGCATTTTTTGTCTCTTTTTTTCCAATAAGATAGGAAGCAAGCGTTCTGGCTCTCATTTGTTCACGATGATTACCTGAAATTTGACCTAACACAAATTCTTCAGAATCAATTACCTGAGTGGAAATAAATAAAAAAAAAAAAAGTGAACAGGCATGAAATTTGGTCTGGTCAAGTAGTAAAGTAATGCCGGTGGGTAATTTTAAGAGCAGCGTTTTGTCCTTGAAGTTGGCAAAGTCATGAACACTATATTTTTGGTGAAGTAAAAATTGTTGGACATTATAAACTAAATAAACGGTGAGGACAATAGGAACACACATACAAGAATAGCAAGAGTAAAAAAAAAAAAAAATAAATAAATAAGAGGGAGGAGTATAAGTGTAACGAAACAGTAACTTAGGTTTACAGCTGACCTGCCATTTGCAGTGTTTTTTCATGATAAACAGCCAAACACAGTCTACTGGAGAAGAAAGAGAAGTGTTTTGGTCAGTCGGTATCAAGTTCCTCAACGGATTTGCTTTCCCCAGTTTCTCACCCTTAAAATTCTTGCTTTCGTGTTTTACCATTTTGAGGACCGCCGCGTGGGATGACAGTACCATGTTATTAAAAATATTCTAAAGCTCAAAATCGGTTAATGAACAACAGATGAAAAGAAGTGACCATCTTTGTCCCTGAGTAACTAATGGCGACAGGTGACATTCCCGGTTAATGAAAGAAATTGAGTAACCATGGATACCTGGCATACCCGTGCTACATGGCGATTGTTTACAACAGGTCGCAGTTGAACTAGGTGTGAGCTTTAGACGATAGTTGGCAAAAAAAGAAACATTTTATGCCTTTTTCTTTGATATCTCCATTTTTTAAGTGTCTGATGAAGGTCCTCGAGACAGAAAACTTTGCTTGTCTTAAAGTAGTCGTTTTTTGTTTTTTATTTTTATGTAATGCTGATTTTCGCGAGGCTGTTCTCTGCCTACAACCCCCACCCCCTTGTTTTTTTTCATTTCGGTGGTCTGAAACCACTTGAGGCCAGAGAGCTTATGATAAGTAAAAATCTAAACCAAGATTTAGTATGCTGCGCACGTCGTTCCTACAATGAAGGACACATGCGCCGGATTGAACGCTCTTGAAAAGCATTTAAATAAAAACTATAACGAATCGGAAAATATATATTTTCTGGAAAACAGAAGCATCGGCATTGGTAATAGTCAATTGTCTTGTTATGATCCGAGTATCGATTGTAAGTGATATTTTTAAAAAAATGAAGCTAATCCTTTTTTTGCGGTTCTATTATCGGCAAATATAGATGATTATTTCAACTGAACAGTAAAAAGACAGATTGACATTCCCCATTGTCCATTCTATTGATTCATTTCTTTCGCCACCTGCTAATCATCCAAAAAAGGCCGGGGAAAATCCCCACGTTCCCAGGGCATGATAATGTGTTGACAGGTACTGACAATTATGAAAATATAGCCAAAATTTCATACATTAATATATATTCTGCCATTGAAAATCCCTTCATGGTTATGACGGGCAGAACACTCAGACTCAAAGCATTTCTGCATCATCTAATAGCAAGGCCTTCGGTACAAGCACTGCCTTTACTTGGCTCTTAGTTGCGCAAGGTCAGGGAATTAATAGCGGAACGCGCCATGTTGTACACTTCGCGCCGTAATTTTTACTATTAGTTGAGTCATTTAGGACTAAAAAGTCTATGAATTGTGCACATCTTCGTATAGGCACTTGACTTCAAAATACTACAAAATATGATATAGAACCACTCAAATAACGAGAGAGAAACCATTTGTAGTTAACCGAAATTTTTATGTAGGCATATGTAAAACAGGAACACCGCCAAGCCTAAGTACTGCATAGTATGTACAAAATATTTACAAACAAAAATTAAAAATGACCCCGCATATAATACATTGCACACTTAGCATAGCTCATCAAAATATCTTTGAAATGTTTGGAGCGTAGTGAAAACATTTGTCCTTCCTATTTCAGTCTGAAGGTTCTCATTTTGTTGTGGGTATGGGTCGACTGGTATTTTCATGTCCGCAGAGTTCTGGAATAATATGGTTTGGCTGTAATTTGAATGGGAATGTTCTTTGACTAAGTTCATAGATCAGAGTTTTAGTTTCTATAATGACCTCTGGTCAGTTGGACAATCACTTCACTTACTTTATGGTCAGCAAGTCATGCCTTGTTTATTAACATTTGATTTTACATGTCGCGAAACTAACAAAACATTTCTAGCCTTCCAGAGGGTGGTGAAGTTTAGCGTTTGTCAAAAGCAGTCAGTTGTGTGGCCTGTGGTCAGTCTGGCCACAAAAATTATATGTGTACATACTGCTCATTTTCAATTTGAAATCTTAATATCGAATATGGAAAATATCAACGATTCGCAGTTTTGGTATTGTAATGACCACAGGTCAGTTTGAAGGTCATTTTTGAAAAGTTAAACAGTCATTGTAAAAGGACTGTGGGGCATGACTGTGCCTGTTAAAAATTAAAAAAAAAAAAACATCTTTTCTTTCCTTTTCTTTTCTAGCCCAGAATCGATGTCATTCACAATACAAAGAGATAATTATAGTGGTCATTTTGAGATGATAAGGTGGATCTAATATAAAGTATCTTATGCCCACCTGCAATAATTATGTAAAGTGTATTGCTTTTACCATCAAAATGCACAATTTCTGTCCTAACTGACTCAACTGCTTGGGGGCAGGCGAGCAAACGTGTTTTATGTATTTTTTTTTCTTCATTTTTCACAAATCGATGATATCAAACGTTTTCAGCGGTCCTTTCGTAAAACGTTTTTCTATCTATTTGAATCGAAATCATTCCTGTGTTATCATTAGACTGTCAAATCTTGTTCATAATTTTTATGTCCTCCACTTCACATTGCTATTATAACATTTCAAAGAAATATTAATTACAAAGATCACTGCCAACATTTAAAGACAAAAAATGTTTGCTTTTCATGTTACATTTTTGTATTACTTCACACACAAATATTTCAAAGTAATTATTGTGTCTGAAAGAAAATACTTCTGGCTCATTCTGCTTCTTTGCCTGTAATTGTGATGCATCGTATGTGTAGGTTTTATCTCAAACAATGATAGTCATCTGTCGATAGTTATCAACAATGATAGTTATCACGAATCAATGATAGTCATCTGTCTTAACGACCTAGATACTATACAACAACGGTTTACCCTTCAAACCCAACAAAACTCTGTGAGTGCCAACGGCTTCGGGCGGATGAGCACCTTGGTGAGCAGGGTACGAGTCTTACCCTTGGGAGAGGAAATGCAACCAAAAAGCAAAACTCCCCTCTCTCCTCTCTCTCTCTCCTTCTCTCTGCTTCCCCATGAGTTTTGCTGTGACAGGACAGACTGAGCTCTCTAGTCTTGGTTGACAATCAGTCTAGGAGGTGAAGCCCCGATAGGCAGACAGATGGAAGATCTCCTCTGTGCTGGCAGCTTCTGCAGCTTGGCTGATTCTGAACGTACTGGCATCTGCTTTTCCTTCAGATTAAATTGGCAAAGCCGAGAGGGAGTCATTGAAGTTGGGCATAGCAGTGGCTTCAAATGGTCCTGCCCAGGCTATTGCAGTTAACCCCCCCCCCCTTTTTTTCCCCCAAATGGAGAGGACACTTCATCCTTGCTAACTGCCTGGGAACAACACGGATGGTGGCAGTTACGGGTTATAAGCCTGCTCCAATTGGCGTAAGAGCAGGCGCCACGGGCCACTATCGACGGTGGGAGGAGTCACCGCACTCCACTGGTCAGCTATCGCCCGCCTTAGCTGGGCAGCCCCCAGCCAGTAAGGTGCTGACCCGCCACAGTTTGTTTGGCTCATCGGATGAGTGGGCCTAGGCCAAAAGCCGAAAGGCAGACTGCAAAACATTCACCAGGCAATAACAAAAGAAATCAAGCAACTCTCCGGCTTGGAAGCTGGAGTGTCCGGACTATGTGTCCTGGGATGACAGACGACAACGGTGACATTGACAAGACAAGAACCATCAGAAGGACAGCTCTGATAGATCTAGAACTGAAGAAATTGAATGTGGACATTGTTGCCCTTCAGGAAACCAGACTCGCAGATGCAGGCTCCATTAAAGAACCAAACTACACATTCTTTTGGCAAGGTAAAAGAGCAGACGAAAAACGTATCCATGGAGTCGGTTTTGCGGTTAGAAACAGTCTGACCAAATTGATTGAAACACCTGTTGGAAAGTCAGAGCGCATTATCATGTTGAAATTGAAAACCGCCAAATCATCTGCTAACATCATCAGCGCTTATGCACCTACACCGGTATCCACTTCAGAAGACAAAGACCACTTTTACGATGCATTACTTCAGACTGTTAAAGAAATTCCTGCATCAGAAGACCTGTTCTTACTTGGAGATTTCAATGCTAGAGTGGGCAAAGAGAACACCAGCTGGCCTGACTGCCTAGGACATCAGGGCATAGGGAAGATGAATGAAAATGGCCAGCGCCTGCTAGAGTTTTGCGCTCAGAATCAACTCTGCATCACCAATACCTACTTTGCTGGAAAAGTCTGCCACAAGGTGTCATGGAAACGCCCTAGATCAGGACACTGGCACCAGCTAGATCTAGCCTTGGTCAGGAGGAAAAAACTCAACACAATCCGAAGAACCCGTACATACCACAGTGCTGACTGCAACTCTGATCATTCCCTTGTAATCTGTCTGGCAAAAATTGTTACCAAAACAGTCCATTGCAGGAAAAACAACTCTAAACCAAAGATCAACACACATAACGCAAAGAACGAGAGCGTGCAGCAGGAGTTTGTCAAGACCTTTGAACTCTCAATGTTTGGGAAATCCAAACCTGAAAATGTCCAAGACACCTGGAACCAACTGAAGACAGGAATTCACGAATCAGCAATATCCACTTTTGGCTCAAAGAAACCATCGAACAAGGACTGGTTCCAAGAAAATGCTGAAGTCTTACTTCCGATAATTGAAACCAAGAATGCTGCCCATCTAGATTATATCAAGAACCCATGTGATAGTACAAAACAGAAATTAATTAACGCCAAGAGCAATGCACAGAAAGCTACCAGACGCTGTGTAAATCAATATTGGACAAAGCTCTGCACTGCCATTCAGGCTGCTTCAGATATAGGGAACCTGAAAGTCATGTACGACGGTCTGAAGACAGCGCTGGGTCCTACAGCAAACAAGATTGCCCCACTGAAATCTCAGAGCGGAGATCCTATCACTGACAAAAACCAACAGATGGCACGCTGGGTGGAGCACTATTCAGATCTTTACTCCAAGGAAACAAACATCAACACGGAGGTGCTTCAAAATGCACCAAGCATGGAAACCATGGAAGAACTGGACACAGAACCCACATTGCAAGAACTTAGAAAGGCAATTGTCAGACTACCCAGCGGCAAAGCACCTGGAAATGATGGCATCCCAGGCGAAGTACTGAAGTACGGAAAAGACACTCTTCTACCACATCTTTATGAGCTACTACTACAATGCTGGAGACAACGTGAGATTCCCCAGGACATGAGAGACGCTAACATCGTGACCCTCTACAAGAACAAAGGAGACAAAGGAGATTGCAATAATTATAGAGGAATCTCACTCCTCAGCATAACTGGGAAGACCATCGCAAGGGTAATACTACCACGTCTGCAAGTCCTGGCAAACAGAGTCTACCCTGAATCACAGTGTGGGTTTCGAGCTGGCCGATCAACAATCGACATGATATTCTCCTTACGGCAGCTCCAAGAGAAATGTAGAGAGCAAAACAAACCATTGCATCTAGTTTTCGTAGATTTGACCAAGGCATTTGACACCGTCAGCAGATCTGGCCTCTTCGCTGTCTTGAAACAGATCGGATGCCCACCAGTTCTCCTTAGCCTCATCATATCCTTCCACAGCAACATGAAAGCAACAGTACAGTTCGATGGTACTGTGTCCGACAGCTTCGAGATGAATAGCGGTGTCAAACAAGGCTGTGTACTTGCCCCCACCCTCTTTGGGATCTTCTTCTCAGTGCTTCTCAGCTGTGCTTTCAAGGATTCAGAGGATGGAGTGTACCTTCACACAAGATCCGATGGAAAGCTATTCAACTTGTCAAGGCTTAAGGCAAAGACTAGGTTAGACAGTTGCTTATTAAAGAGCATTTATTCGCTGATGATGCAGCACTTGTGGCCCATGATGAGGAGACACTACAACGGCTGATGGATCGCCTGTCATCTGCATGCGAGGCCTTCGCACTCACCGTCAGTGTCAAGAAAACAGTCGTGCTGGTGCAAGGCGTCTCCCAAGAGCCGACGATCACACTCAACGAAAAACCATTAGAAGTGGTGAGTAAATTCACATACCTTGGGTCAACAGTAACATCTAATCAGTCCTTGGATGATGAACTTGATATCCAGATCGGGAAAGCAGCCACCACTTTCAGCAGATTGATGAAGAGAGCTTGGAACAACACACGGCTCACAATGAAGACCAAGATGCTGATTTACAGAGCATGCATACCTAGCACTCTGATGTATGGTGCAGAAACATGGACAACCTATGCTCATCAAGAGAAGAGATTGAACAGTTTCCACCTGAGATGTCTTCGCCGCATTCTGAACATCAAGTGGCAGGACAAAGTCACAAATGCAGAAGTCCTGGAAAAAGCCAAACTACCAAGTCTCACAGCTCTCCTGAAGCAACGCAGATTGCGATGGCTAGGCCACGTCAGACGAATGGAGGACGGGCGCATACCCAAAGACATGCTGTATGGAGAACTGAAGGAAGGCTCAAGACCAAAAGGACGCCCAAAGCTCCGGTTCAAGGATGCATGCAAACGTGACATGAAGTCTTTCCAGATCAATGACGGAAACTGGGAATGCACAGCAGAAGAAAGAGACGCATGGCGACACCAACTACGCCAAGGAATGAAACATCATGATGCAGACTGGCTAAACAACATGAAGCATAAAAGAGAACGGAACAGGAAAGAAGACAGAAATGTTGAAACATCAGGAACATTTACATGTGACAACTGCCAGAGAGTGTGCAGGTCTCGGATAGGACTCTCCAGCCACAGAAGAAGATGCACTTAGATTAACCGATGTGCTTCATAGTTTGTTTTTATGTGAGTTTGTGTGTATAAATGCTTCTTCGTGTGTCTGTGTGTATGCATGTGTTAACCACACGACATTGTTTAAGTTGCCCCCTTTTACATGCTGCAATGTCCACCATCTCACGTAGATGTACGGATGCCATATACATATATACATACCCTTCCATACCGTTCAGCTAATAACAAAACGTCAAATTCCACACACTTCTTAGTGACGGTCATGTTCAGGATCCCGTGGCACTAGATGCATGACATAGCATTGTTGTACAAGATTCATTTAATCATTGTTAATAATCTATTAGTACGTGCAACTGGCTATCCCGAAAAAAAGAAAAACGTTTTCAGGACACTATTCTCCTACGTTCTCTAAACAAATTGACCAACGTGCGAACTTTCTGAATTTTCACTGCCGCGAATAGGAATTCAGAATATCACCTGGGGTGGTATGGGTATAATATAGCATGAATGGGAGAGATAGGCTGGACGATTAGCTGGTTTAGAGAAGTTACTATATTAATACATTTTAAAAAAAAATTCGCTTCCATTGCTGTATCCCTTTATTCAAACCTACATTAGAAACACTCAAATAACCGTTAAATTTCATACTTAAGAATGGTCCAATCATTTTATTGATGATTGCATTCAAAATAACGTATAAAGTTCATATAACTATCAGGTGGTAAAAAGTTAATAATACGAAAACCATGGCGTCGACTGCGAAGATTCTAAAGATAGTTAGTCTGCTGACATAGTGAAAAAGTACCAGCTATCCCCTAAATATGTCTTCTTCTTTGTTATTGAAATTATTCCCCCTCCCTTGGAAGAAAAAGTTTCAACTGGCAATAAAATCGTGATCCATTTTCTTGAGCATAATTATTATTATTACTTCAATGGCGCAGCTCTAGAATTTTCGTCGTTGCAGCTGACCCTTTTCTTAACTGTGTAGTGCACCTTGAACCGGGTCCGGGGTATTTGTCAAGGTGAAGTGATTTTGACGAAACCTATGGGCTAAACTGAGAACGAAGCAAAGTAATTGTACCCGCTACAATAAAATGCATTATTGGGGTTGCATCGCCTGAGTCGATTACCATTATTGTCGTGAGAGCAGCATGAGAAATAAAATCTGATCTACATTTTATTGAATGACGTTTTGCTTTCATTCACATGTACTGGGAAAACTCGTAATGTACACACAGCTCACCGGTTATTGATTTTAATATAAAGTTGTGAAACGATCTCTCTGCATTTTCCTGCACATTTAAATGAGAAAATATATTTTAGTTAAGGCAAAATGGTTTAGACAGCCATATCAAATTTGGAAAAATGGATTTATCAAGGAGCGAAGTTATCTTGAAAAATATAGTCTATTTAATTCTGCGAGGAAAACAATCCAAAAGCTGTCGATAAGGATTTACCTAAGGCAATAAAGCGCATTTGATTTGCTACACGTATCATGGTTCTCGAAATTTCAGTGTGGTCCATGTCCAGATTTTGAATAGTCTTCTTTGGTAACTAGCGTCATTCTGCCATATCAAACGATTAAATAACAAACAGGGAAATACAAATTTGGAAATTTGAAGGTGGTTATGGTCGCCGATTGGTGGAGTAGGAGGGAGCCTCATTATCATCTTACACGATGTCATCCACCCGTGGAATAAAACCCTAATTACGACAGCTTCAGAACTTTATTGGTGATAAAAAAACAAAAAAACTCCCTTTTGTAATATCGGCACGGGCGGGATAATTATGTGATGCTGGATGGAAAGAAAAATATGTACTGTAAGTAGAAAACAACTAGTCACACGAGTCGTTGAAATAGAGTAAGGCACAGCAAAATATTGACAAGGTAGATATGAGCTATGTCATTTCCTGGAGGAGAGGGTGTATCGGCGCTCCGGATACGAGATATCATTACAGGGTCGGAAATTGGTCTTCACGCGACTATTCAGTTTGTGGAACTCATAAAGTCCTTCACACCCCTTTTCCACTTTAATTGTTGATCAGCTATTTATATTGACTGAATGTTGTTTTTTTTAACGGTGCATCAACTCATAATTCGTTAATTTTTCGCAACACACTAACAGAATGATAATTAATAATCAATAAAAAAGAAAAATCGCCTTATTTTTACAAGCCCTACCGCCGCCCAGGCATCTCTGATTTGTGTGGAATTTTAGACTGCCTTCCTTTGGATCTGTAGAAGGATCTTATTTAGAATTGGAGATTTAAAAAAGTGGGGAAGGATGTTTTTTTGTTTGCTTTGTGTAGCAAATTTAGCCCCCACCTCCCATCTCCCGCCCGTTATTCTTAAATGCTCATACGCTCACGTGAACTTAATTTTTTTGTGCTGATTCTTCTATTTCTGAAATGGTTCCTTATGTCTATTATTATAATCCAGAACTGAAACGAAAAAACAGATTTATCCTAGATCCTGGGCAGGGCCGGAGACCTCTGACACTATCTTACTATATTATAACGGAGCGAGAGAATGAAAATGTCAGCATCTAAAACTTTGCGCCTACACCATAAAAAAAATTATGAAACCTGGTGTACTGCATTAATTTTTGACAAAGAGTGGCGCGGACACATTCACTTTGAACAAAAATCAGTCTTTACTATTATTTATATTAACATTTTTGAGCCGCAAAAACTGACGCATTTTCCTCAAGTACCGCTGGAATAAAGTGTATTTTTACTGAGTGCCTACTTTCAACAGCCAAGCTCTACCGTGAAAGTTCCTATCACTCAACATACCATTTCTTTATCACTTTGTGTTCATTTTTAAGACAAAAAAAAACGACACGTGTATTAATTCACTGCAATAACAATATTTTTTTCAGGACACTCAAATACACGTAGGGGTGAGCAAATGTTGAAGATGCACTTCTATCGCCTTCCTTCTGCTGAAGATGATATGGCTGAACCAAAAAAAAGTGATAAAATATGATTAATTGTCACAAACGCCAAAAGTCTTCATATCTTACATCCCATATTTCTGTTTATCAGTCAATAAAAACAAGTATGCATTGATATATGTTGTGAAAGTACTTATTTGTTCCAGCTCCGCTTTTGGACAATAAGCAGTTACAATAAATGGGAACTGTGAAACAACTTGATAAGTGCCACAAAACATTTCAAACAAGTGTCAAAGTGTACATTAATTTTGTTTTACCTCTTCTACATTCTAAAAAATCTCCAGTTTTGCAGAAAATGGAGACAGAACAAACAACAACTAAGGACGCGATTTGTCAAAAAAAAATAAAAATAAATAAATAAATAAATAAATAAATCAATCAATAAGTAAATAAATAAATAAATAAATAAATAAATAAATAAATAAATAAATAAATCAATAAATAAATCATGGTAATAAAATAAAATATGAGTACATGTTTTTTCTCTACTTCTCTAGAAAAGACAAATACACAAGTTGCCATGACAACATGAAAGCAAACATTGCTTAGATTCTTTTTTCTAATATGAATAACACTCATAATCATTGGTGAATCATATACCTAGGAAGATAATAATATTACCAACACTAAGTCACTATTTTAACAACAAATACTACAAAGTGAATCAGATTATTCAAACCTAAATATAAAATGCGCAACATTCAGGATAGACAAAAGAAAGATTATGTAATATAAAAAAAACAACAACAAAATTTAAGGCTGTGTTATTTAAACTATATTGACCGAGAAAGAGAAAGAGATAGAGACAGAGAGAGAAAGAGAGAAAGGAGGGGGGGGGGGAGGAGGCGGGAGAGCAAACTGACTCAATTAATTTTTAGTAACACCTGATATGGCAAGTTCATAGACAAAATCATTCCCCAGATGTGGGAACTAATTCCAGTTTGCCTTTTCTTAATAAAGTAGACACATAATACAGTCTAATACAAAACATGCTGCAGTTTTTAACTTAAAACCATTTGGACGAAAAGAACAGCTTCGAAACAGCACGAAACGCTGGGGCGGACATAACAAATTGAACAAGTTTCAGAATTTGAAATTATGAATGAACAACATGCAAATAAAGTCACAAAACGTGCGGTAGAAATAATGTTTGATGCTAGAGAAAATTACGAAAGACAAGAAATTGAACCCCATCCCCCACCCTTTTTGTTTTGTTTTGGAAACGCCCCCTATGTTTTATAACTACACAAAACAGTGAAGAGTGTTGACAACCCAATAACGCAAGAGCAACTTCCATGAAAAGCTGATATAACTCCCGTTTCGACTGTCCCCTACAGATGAAGTAGTTTTTTTCTATATCCTTTCTGTTTCACCTGCTTATTTTTATTCTGTTCTCTTTTTATGCTAAATTTTCCTTCTGAACCACGACTCCTTATTGATAGATAGAATGTATGTTACCAACCAGAATTTTCAAAATGTCCATTGACACCTAATAAGATGTATATGTGAAAATGTCACAAGTCTATATAGATCGGTTCGTTCAGAAGACGTGGTACAAAATCTCATTATTAAAATAACTGAACCTGACCTTGCCATACAACGATCCCTCTGAAAATGACACAAATTAGACATTCTTAAGGTCTTGCAGTGATAAACTAAATCATCTGGGTCACAAATCTTAATGAGTATCTAAATTCGAAGTATAATCATGAAATAAACAAAAATGTATTTATGTTTTAACAAATGAAAGAGAAACGGCACAACATTGATATGAGTAGTTGTGCTGTTCAGACACTCTTATGTTTGAATACAAGTCAATTCTTGAAGTAATATTTGTATTATAACCAGTGTCATTAATAACAGCTTTATAATCGTGGTCGAACTTTCCGAAATTGAACATACGAGATGCTTTCTGTGTTTGAGTGTCGTTTGTATTTATTTGTTCGTGGGACAGACAGGCAGTGAACACTTGTACATCTGAAAATTACGGAGTGTAATGAAGCTTTAAATAACGTTTGATAACTATACTACACAGCTGAAATGGAATGAGAACTGCAGTCTTCTCGTCCGACACTAAGAGATCTATCCTTCTTTCCTAGAATACTTCGGAACATGTTGAACTTTAGTATCCATTGAAGCATGATTGTGCTTCTCTTTTGTTCCCAATGGTGATTGGGGAGAGTGGAAACTGGCACTGTGTATTTCCATGACATGGTAATCTGCTTGTTTTGCTACATGTGACATCGTATTCTCAATTGCATAATTAATCTGCTGTTCGTTTAGTCTTATTGTTTTGTAAAACATGTTTACGCAGAAGCATGCTTACTACGGTAAGTTTAGCTGTAAGTATATTTAGCCACCTAATGATTTCTCACTAATTCAAATGCCTTACCAAGACTTTCACTTAGAGCAGCCTTCACTCTTTCTTCTTCAGTCAATCATTTTTTCACTAATCCTCCCCCTCACTCCTTTAACCAGCCTCCATTTTCCTCACCTACTCTCTCTCTCTCTCTCTCGCTGTGTCTCCCTGTCTCTTTCTCTCAAGATATATAATATATATATATAGAGAGAATTATAATATAATAAAATGTATGTATATAATATATAACAATTATGGATCCTCTTTCCATTTACACATATTTTATTTCATTGCCTATCCTAAGCGTTCATTTATGTGCACTTTGCCAAACGGAAACATCGTGCAAAGCGCACGGTGTGCTTGGGGAATTGTCTTTGATACACGTTCAATTTTCTTCAGGAAGTAAATGTGGCTGTCTTTTGAAAATCATAACATCTTTATTAAGCCACCCAAATACTTATGGGGAAGATATGGACCGATAGAGAAAGAGAAAGAGAGAGAGAGAGAGAGAGAGAGAGAGAGAGAGAGAGAGAGAGAGAGAGAGAGAGAGAGAGAGAGAGAGAGAGAGAGAGAGAGAGAGAGAGAGAGAGAGAGAGAGAGAGAGAGAGAGAGAGAGGGGGAGAGGGGAGGGAGGAGGTGAAGTCAGAACATAGATGTATACCGGGCAGCACTTGGTGCATCAGATACTCTAGGAGTTCATTATGCAGTTGACAAAGAATGGATGTGTATTGGTAGTATTGACAGAGGAGATATTTCGTGAATCATTTACTTTATAGCCCAAATAAAATCGACAACATTGTGGATATTTCCATGAGTTTTCAGGCAGAGATATGCCTTGGACAATTTTCATACTCGTTAACCCCACTTTTGTGAGCTGAAAATTCTAACTCAGCTTGAATTGGTCCAATTGTTTGGATTTTTATTTTAGGAGGTTTGCTACCGTGGGCATTTACACCTCACTTTTCTTGTGTATTCGTTTTTTTTATTTTTCTTGTTGTGGTAGGGAATAGGTTTTTTTTTTTTAGAATTTTGCCCGGACAGCGGCCTTGTTCAGCATGCATTGGTCCATACCTTGATAACTGACAAAGGTTGAATAAAGATAATCATATATTATACATGTATTAGGCGGAAATTCTTCGAGCAAAAAAAAAAAAATTATTTCTATACTTTCTCTGACAAAGTCAAGGCACATGCAAACTTGAAATTCAACAGTATGTTTTAGAGAAAATTTTTGCGATGAGATGGCGCACAGCAATGTTTACGGACCATACTTTTCTCACTCACTCACTCAATAAATCACTCACCAGATACATAACAATGGCCTCTGCTGGAAAAGAGATAGACATCCTTTTGGCCGGCAGATCCGGAAACGGAAAAAGTGCAACTGGCAATTCTATTTTAATGCACAAAATATTTGTGTCCTCGGCCAATCAAGACTCAGTCACCAAGAGTGCCGACTGTGAGTACGCAGAGTTTGAAGACTGGATTATCAAAGTAGTGGACTCGCCTGGTGTGGGGGATACCGAATGTACCAGCAGGGAAGGCATTCAGTTGGTGATTGATGCCATGAAAAGAGCTGTCTCACTCAGTACCAGGGGATTCCACGCCATCCTGATTATCAAACCATATAATGCACGATTTACTCAAGAAGAGATTGATGCCATTAACATTCTGAAGAAAATTTTCGGTGAGGAATTCATTACTTACCATGCCATTTTGTGTTTGACCCGAGGTGACGACTTTATGGAGGAAGAAAAGGAAACAGTTGGTGAATGGTGTGAAAAACAGAGTGGGAGTTTTAATAAGCTTTATGCTGAATGTGGAAAGAGAGTGGTTCTGTTTGACAACAGAACAAGAGATGAAAACATCCAGAAGCAACAAATTCGTCGCCTCCTTAATATGATAGAAAAACTTACTGCTAACGGAATCCGCTATACAAATGAACACTTCCAGAAAGCCGATAAGATGAGGGAAGCCATCATGAATGATCCAGCTAAGGCTTTCCTCAGTGAAGACATCATAAGAGAGTTTGGGCTCATTAATCAGAAACTTTTAAATTCCGACTCGGATAACCAGGCGGAGAGCCTCAAGCAGGTCAGGGAACTGCAAGACAGAGTGGCTAAACTGGAAGAACATATGCACGAAACATACAAAGGTAACGCCTTGGATTTCGCCTTATCTTCTTTACAAGAGGTGAAGGCACCAATATTATCAAAACTAACAATCATACAAAATCAGATCGAAACTGAGAAAAAAAACCAAGAACTCAAGCGCCTGCTAGAGGAAGAAAGAGAGGCAATGCAAAACATGCAGAAACAAAGTACTCAAGAATTTGAAGAGCGTACCAAAGCTCTGGCTGAAGAATCGAGAAAAAATCAAGAACGTCTGTACTTGCTGGAGCAAGAACGAAAGGAACTAGAAAATAAGCAGAGGGCAGAACGTGAAGAGATAAGAAGATCTCACCAAAACCAAATGGCGGAGTATCAGAGGGCAATGCTTGACTCAGAAGCTGAATTGAGAAAAATTCAGAGAGCTAATAATGTGGGGAAACCAAAGGAGCAGTGTGCGATTTTATAAAAGATTTGTTCTTTTGAGAAAGAGAGGAAGAGGCATTCAGGAAACTGCTTGACTTGTTGACTTCTTCGTGCACGTCATTATTTTCTCGATGTAATAATTTATTATTTACAAAATGATTCATGGATGTCTTTCTCAACAATTTATAATATACTTTGGCGGCACAGGCTACATGGCTTAATTAAGATGTGCCCAAGATGTCCATCATCAAACAAGGTGAAACATAAAATCAGTATCTGTATGTTTAACACTATGTTTTTCTGTCTATATTATGTTTAGAAGGTATTGATATGATGAAATGTGTACTGTTCATTGATTTAATAGGGTGAAAGTGTCAACATTTTTTGTTGCAGTTGCTTTAGAATAACAACAGCCACAACAACAAAAGTTTCTTCCTTTTACATTACAGTCATAAAACATTCCCACTTAGCAAATAGTGATTTGTTGTTTTGTTTTTGTTGTTTTTTTCCTTATAGAAAAAATATAATTTTATCCATTATTTGTGACCAGTGTATTTAGCTTTTCATGAACAATAATTATGTACTGTTATTCTTGTAAATATTCCCGCCCCCCATGTACTTATTTCGAAGCAGAATGATGCTATGATTAGTCCATATACAAATATAATCGACTTCCCAAAGATCGCACGATAACATCACGAAATATCCCCAGTACTTGTGCCAAGCAGATTACACCGTGGAAATAGAACCCACATTATTTTTGGAAATGATGACAAACGTAGCGATGGCTTTTTGTAGGTTTGCTAGATGTGCTGTCAACCATCTTCCAGTATGTTTTAATTAGACATGATCATTGTATTACTATTTTATGTTCACTAAATATATCCCTGGCCTGGTCGTAATGGCCATTTTGAAAAAAAAAAAAACACCATCAATTTAAAATCATTATTTGATTTTTTTTTTTTTTAAATAAGTGAGGGCCTGACAAAAATGTAGTCCTGTGTTTGAAACAAATATTAAGATGATTCTTGAAGGTTCTGTAGTATACACGCTGACTTTAACAAGTCCCCACCCAGAAAAGCGCTCTTGCAATAAAACCTGTAGGAAATCAAAAGCAAAACAAGCTCTTATTGTAAGGTACATTCGCTTCCTCAAACAAAATGAGTAAAACTCGGATATAAAAGTTACCGACGAAAGAAAATTCATGACTTTTTCTAGTCACTCCCCTCAAGCAAAATTTCAGTATGGACTATGGCCACCACGGTTGTTGTTGCAAGCTGGAATCCTTCTTTGCATTAAAGGGAGGAGTCTCGAAATCATCCACTGATGCAGATAATTACATTCCTGCACATGGGCATTTCTCAAATCATTCAAAGTCGGGATATTTCGATTTGAATTAACTCATAGACCGAGTTGATCCCACAGTGCTCTATAAGGGATAGATCGGGAGAATATGAGGGCTATGGCAGAATGTTTAATGGTTGATTAATGAGGAAGTTGGAACAAATTCTTGTTGTGTGTGCCATCGAGCATTGTCACATTGCTCACCAGGATGACGCCAGACTCTGAAACGCCCGTCCACATGTCTCAGACAGAAGCAAGATTTGTCAGAAAAGACAACGCCATCCCAATCAAGGCGAGTCCACCTGATATAGCGTTGGCACCATTGCAGTGGGATATCTCTGCGGGCCCTTGTAAGCTCAGCTCCGACGCGGGGTCGGCGATTTGTACCCTGCTGCATGAAGTCGTCTATGAATAGTGTGTTCGTTTACATTCCTTATTCTGCCTTGAATCTGCCTTAAAGTTTCTGCGGCAGAAGGAAAGCGATTGCGGAGATGCATTAGCACAAGGCGGCGATTTTCTGCTGGCGTTGTAACTTTAGGCTGCCTGAACCTGGACGATCTTGCACCGTGCCAGTGAGATTGAATCACCAACAGCCTTGTGATCACAACTGAATGTTGCGAGTAATCCTGCGCTGTGAGATTCAGGCCTGTAGAATTGCAATGGCCCCAATTCTCTCCTCAGTACTCAAATGTGGTATGACTACTAAGTAGCAAAAACGTAAAGTGGGAAAAAAAATGATTTTCTTGCTTAGGTCGTTCAGATGACTAGCACAGTAAAATCAGCCTCGATTTGCCCTCAGCGGTTCAGAAGTTAGGGCCCAAAATGCGATATTGGCCATTTTCTTTTTGGGTGAGCTCAGCTTACACGAGACTTTGTGATACTAATGTGCGAGAGTATTTAATATTTGGGTGAGTTCGTTCTTTATTATTATTATTATTATTATTATTATTATTATTTTATATAGCGCATATCCATTTTTAAAATACTCTATGTGCTTTACAGAAGAAACCTGTCAACCAAAGAGCACTACACTGCTTCTTTCTCTCTCCCTGTCTCGCTCACTCTCTCTCTCTCTCTCTCTGTCTCCCTCGATCTCAGAGCAAATTGTGACGCAGCCTGTTACATGTCAGGCGCAGTACACAACTCACAACAGTTCACAACTCACAATTCACAATACAAATAATATTTGCATATTTATTAATAATAATATATACTCATGATCAAAAGAAATGCGAAAACTTTCATGATTATTTTCGCCTTGAATAATGTAATCTGTCATAAAAATATCCTATTCGTTCGATACCAGAGAAATCACTGCAACGTTTACAAGCAAAGGAATTTAGACCACTCTCTAAGTTTGAGAGTTATGCCTCTTGAATTTTTTATTGACACAAAAGCACGTGGGAGTATGAAATTTGCGTAAAAAGTGCAAAACAAAAGATGATTTATTTTGTGCTCACTCAGACATGGGTATATAGGGGAAGGTCAAATTTGTAGCCGGTCTTTCTGAATTAAGCCGCAACAATAATGCTTCGCCTAAGTGTGGAAAATCGAGAAAGAGCTTTAGGGCGATTCGAGGCGGGAGAATGACCAGAGGTGGTTGCAACTGCCTTAGGTGTCCATATCTCGACGATTTATCGCCTTCGCAAACGTTTTCAGCAAAATCACTCAACAGCAGGCAGGCCGAGAAGTGGCAGACCGAGGGTAACGGATGCACGTGCAGATCGCCAAATTGTTCGCCATCATGTGGCCGATCGATTTACTACTGCAGCAGAGACCGCTAGAAACACCATTGGTATGCATGAACAACGCATCCGTCGACATACTGTGCGCCACCGACTGCGCGACCAGAATCTTCAATGTCGATGACCGTATGAAGGAGCTATTCTTACTCTTCGGCATAACCAGGATCGCCTTAACTGGGCACAAGGGCACATAAAGTGGCGCATGAGAGAGTGGTCGAGAATCCTGTTCACCGATGAGAGCCTCTTTTGCATAGACAATGCAAACAACAGAATCAGAGTGCATCTTCGGACAGGTGAACATTCCTTGGATGAGTGTGTTTTGGAAAGGGACAAATGGTGGGTGGAATTGCTCACAACCAGATCATAGAACCAGTATTCTTCCAATGTCAAGGCTAAGGACGTTGAAATGGAGTCACTGAACAGCGCTACATCAAAGAAATTCTGAGACCGCACATAATCCCTTTTTTCCATCGACATGCAAACTTCACTTTACAGCGAGATAATGCACGGGCGCACACTGCAAGAGCTACGCAAGACTTTCTACAACGTCATGGAATCCCTCTTCTGCCTCATCCAGCCCGCAGCCCGGATTTGAATCCCATAGAACATCTGTCACGAGCAGAGTTAGGGTCTTGGGGATGTTACGACTGCACGAGAGGCAGCTAACTCACACTCGGACACAACCACACAAGAAAAGTACTAAATAACTAGAGCGTATATATGTCAGGCCGGTCAGGCCATAGTTTACATAAATATTAATAACAAAACAAAAGACAATAGAGGTATATATTCAAACCAAAAAAACTCTAATTAATAACTTAACCAATGATATTCATGTAACTATGGAGGTACTGCAATCAATAGCAAATAGGTATATTATACGAAACTAGATATCAATTTAAAGTGACAGTTGAGTCGCCACTGGCCAGTCGCCAGGCAAACTCTCCATAAATCATATGGGCTTAAATGTTAGGAGAGCCCAGTACGTTCAATGCCTACAGAAGCACTCTTCGGCTTGTAGGTAATTTAAGCAATTGCCAAAAGACTATATTTTATGCACAATCACTATTCAATTCATCAACAATGTGCTATATTATTCCAATCATACTATGGCAATAGATCTATCATACAGGACACTCGTGGTCGAGTGCCAGCTGGGGTTTCCTTAGTCTTCCTATGAGGCTGTAGTTCTCTCTCTATCTCCGATCTCTATTATACTTGAATAAATAAAATATATTACCATTGCTCACGCCTACTGGGTGGCGCGAACATCAAAATAGCGCAGCGTGGGCTTTCAAAGGTCAGCCCACTCAGACCTTTCTTTCTAGAGCTCAGTCAGTCCGTTAGCAAGGACTTCTTGTCTTCAAAGCACACAGTTCAGGTACTGGCCAACCGGAGATACTTCACGACACGATGCTTCTGCTCGCCTGTATTCACCAAATCTGAACGTTACACGATGTTATATACTATCTAACTACCCAGCGTGCTAGTCCGCTGGCCCAATTAGTTCAGCTATCTCATAGGTCGAAACCTCCCACCATTTTAATTGTAGTAATACGTCTGCACTATTCTACCAGCCAGTTAACGTGCAAAAACTTGTCTAGTCATACTTAACAATGTCAACTATCCCCACCTTGTTTCACCCCTACTCCATTACTTATTAATCACGAACATTAAAACCGACAAGCGTGAATCTAGCAGTTTAACTTTACATTTATTTACTCACCAACTATAATTTGGCGAGGACCGTTCAAGGCCACCAGCCAATTTCTCATGGCCCTGGTAAACAACAACAACTCACTCTCTGCGTGAGTTTTAACAATATCCGAATCATGACATATCCCCCACCCCAGTTAAAATTTGCAATTTTAACGATATAAATTATTATCGTAAAGGGAAGGCATGAGTCGAGAAATTGCTCGAAAGGTTAACTTAACTAAGAATACTAGGTAATAACTAAGACTAGTACTAAAGTTGAAAAAAACCTACAGGACGGGTATCATTGATGGACAAAACTTCATGAAAATCTTAAGGCTCCGTCCAAAAGTATATATCTCTCTGAGGATTAAATCTTACCTCTAAATACGTAGATATTAACAATCATAACTCTAAAATTTTAGAGTACAACACTGATCCTGTGCGAATGTCATCAGGAATGCATACATACAATGAATAATACTCAAGAAAAGATAACTATAGTAGCATCGATGGCATTAGTGGATCTGGACTCCTGGTCTGCCATGATCTTCTCGTCCTCGACCCTGGGCAACAACGTCTGGTGTGGCCAAAATACGGGTCGACGTCAGTAAAATAGCTGTTGGAACAAAGGAAAGCACAGGGGTAGGTGAAAAGTGTTCACAATGGGTGAACAATATGTGATACCATCCCTCGGTCTCTGAATGAGGTGCTAATCAGTATCCAACGCCAATACATATGACAGACTAAAATACAACAAGATTAAGGTAACCGTGATAATAGGTCGGCATGGACATTATCTCCACCAGGAATGGCCTTTATAATGAAGCGGTATTCCTGAAGGGCCAGACTCCATCTGGTCAAACGAGCGTTCTTGGCTCGGTTCGATTTTAAAAATAACAACGGTTTATGGTCTGTCTCGATGACGAATTCTGTCATAAGTAGGTAGCGGGAAAACGCGTCTACGGCGTATACAATCGCCAGGCATTCTCGCTCTATAATAGCGTATCTCTGCTCTCTCGGAAGTAATTTCCGGCTAGCGTACATACAAGGGCGCAATAAGCCATCTCTTTCCTGGAGCAAAACAGCTCCAATTCCTTGGTCCGACGCGTCAGTTCGGACGGTGAAGGTGCGCCTAATATTCGGTATCATAAGCAGCGGCGAACTGGAGAATAGTTGCTGCACTGTCGCGAGCGCGGTGGCGCACTGCGTATTCCAGGTAATTTTGTTGGGTCTGTCTTTTCTTGTAAGATCGGATAACGGGGCCGTAAGGGCCGAAAAATTAGGAACGAATTTCCGATAATAGCTTAAGAAGCCTAACAGGCTACGAACCTGCTTCTTAGTATGAGGAGCCTGGAGTTTTAAAATCTTACTTATCTTACTGTCGTCCGGTGTTTGGACGCCTTTGGCGATAGTATGTCCCAGAAAGTTAATCTGCGTATAACCCAGGAAGACTTTGCTAGGCTTAGCTGTAAGCCCGGCATCTCGAAGTTTACTAAGCACTTGACGAAGTGCTAAGTGGCCTTTCCAATCCGTATGGAAAGCGCAAATGTCGTCAAAGTAGCTTAGGACGCATGGTGTCTGCTGCAATAGGATGTTCATCATCCTCGCAAATGTCGCTGGTGCCGTTACGAGACCGAATGGCATGAATCTCCATTGCATGAGACCCATAGGGGTCTGAAACGCTGTGTACTGTTTACTGGCCTCTTCCATTGGGATTTGCCAGTAGCCTTTAGCCAAATCTATTTTCGAAAACACGGACGACTCGGCCAATCGCGCAAATAGATCTTCCTGATTCGGGATAGGTTCAGCATCGTAAATGGTTAGAGCGTTAAGCTTCCTGTAATCGATACAAAATCTAACGGAACCGTCTGTTTTCTTTACTAGTACAATCGGCGAGCAGTAAGGGCTCGTCGAGCGCTCAATGACTCCTAAGCTGAGCATCTTTTCCACCTCGGACTGTATGGTGTCGTGCGCTTGCAGCGGGCGCGGGTAGGGTTTGACAAACACGGGTACGTCCGACTGCAACCGGATGACGTGTTGAACTAAGGATGTTTTACCCGGCAAATCAGTGAATACTGGCGAAAACTCCCGAACAAGATTCATGATGTCGTGTGTCTTACTTTGATCCAGCTCTGGATTGATATTAACGGAAGTCGCGTCCTCTGTGGCTTGCAAGGATAGGAGCGATCTTGTCATAGATAATGGCTCCCGGTCGTTGTCATCGATAGTGACCATCGCTGCGTTTGCTTGGGCCACAACATGGCATGAATGATCGTGATGAGTTTGATCATCGGTAAGATACTTTTTCAACATATTAATATGGTACACCTTATCGTTACCACGTATGGTAATGAGATAATTAACTCTCGAGAGTCGCTTTTTAACTAGAAAGGGGCCTTTCCAAGTGAGGAGTAGCTTGTTATTCGTTTCTGGTAACAGCACCAATGCCCGATCTCCGACTGACAGGGTTCTTAACCGTCTACCCCGATCGCGATATCCTATAAATGACCTGGTCCGTACGCATGCAAATTGTCGAGCCAGGTCGCATGCATTAACTATTCTATGTCGGAGATCGACTATGTACTGATACGCGGATCGCGTATCAGGAACGTCGGTATCAGAACCGGCGTATAAATCGCGTAAAATGGCCATCGGGCCACGTGGTTTTCGACCGTATAACAGTTCAAACGGGGAAAAACCCGTTGTCGCATTTGGGAGTTCCCTATATGCGAACAAGATGGCCGGAAGTCGACGGTCCCAGTCACCAGGTCTATCGGCGGAAACGCGTGCCAGCATAGTTTTCATGGTGGCATTCCAGCGCTCGCAACAGCCATTGGACTGTGGATGGTATGGCGACGTAAGTTTCTGCCTAATGCCCGTGAGTTCCAATACTTTCCTGAAAAGGTCAGAGGTGAATTGCGGACCTCTATCGGATAATAATTCGGACGGGAATCCGACACGTGTGAATATGGTCACCAATGCCTCGGCGACGTGATCGGCCGATATTTCCTTTAAAGGGACAGCCTCAGGCCAACGGGTGGCATAATCGATTACTGATAGAATAAACCGATGGCCTCTATCCGACTTCGGTAATGGCCCGACGATGTCGACGGCAACTCGCTGAAATGGAGTGGAAACCGGCGGCATCTCTTGTATAGGCGCCCGCGAAGTTTTTCCTTTGGGGGTTCTTTTCTGGCATGTATCGCACCGCGACACATAACTATTTATGTCCCCGTAAACCCCGGGCCAAAAAAACTGAGACAGGACTCTCGATTTTGTTCTCGCTTTGCCTTGGTGGCCCGCTAATGGCGTGTCGTGCGCGAGGCGGGTGATATCTCGGCGAAATGATCTCGGTATGACCAATTGCAAAATAGTTTCGCGCTTTCCCCGAAAAACGCGATATAGGAGGTCGTCTTTAAGGCAGAACCTGGATGTATCCGGGTTGTCCGGATCAATCTTAGCAAAGAGGGGCTTTAGTGATGGATCTGTGCGCTGTTCGTTACGAAAAATCTCGGGGGTTACATCCAAATCGACGACAGGCGATCGTAATGTGTCGTCACTCTGGCGACGCGATTGTTGTCTTGTCGTGACACACGCAATGTCGTTATCATCCCAAATCCCGAGTTCGCAATCGGAGACGTCCTTTAAGTGGGGAACATTCCCAATGATTAGGTCGGCGACCGGATTTGGTAGCACGCAGGCCGTGACAACACCAGTTATAAACGGTGTGTCAACATATATTTCCGCCAAACGAAAATGTTCAACTGAACCACCAAAAGTAATGCATGTCGCATCGCGATCCAGGAGTTGTGCAGGACGGACCAGCGATTCACGTACACCGACGGTCGTACAGCCTGAATCTCGCAATACGGATGCTCGTATGGCGTTTACTCGTCCCTCATACAATGTCAGCGCGCCTCGCTCGTGGAGGGCGGACATCACTGGAATAACTTTATCTACGGTTTCGGCATTCCTAGTTCTGTAACCGCGGTTTCCGGTGAATGCTACAGAGCATGCATTTGCCGCATCTAATCTAACTCTGCATTGTCGCGCAATGTGGCCTCCGGCGCCACATCTATAACAGTAGACTGGATTATCATCCCTTCGAGGTGTACCTCGATAAGAAGGAAATGTGGGCGCTTGATAGTAGTTGTTACGCGGTCCTCCGGTAGGGAAAGGACGTGTATTTCGGGGTTCCCAGTCCCGAGAAAATTTATGGGGATTCGGTTGCCTCCTGCTAACCGGCGGATCGGACCGTGGACGAACCTGCGGCGACTGTCGAAAGGGCTGTCTTGATTGTCTCGACGGTACCGGTGTCTTAGTAGCAGCGCCGGCGTAACACGGTTCGTTTACTTTAGCTTTAGCTAACGATCGATTAGGGTGAGCCGCAGCATACCGTTCCGCTATCGATGTTATCTCGACGGTAGTTTTGGGGGCTTGTTCCTTAAAATGCGCCACCAGGTCCGTGTGGCAGGACATATATATTTGGTCTTTAATTATCAAATCATATAGTTTCTTGTAGTTTCCCTCTTCCACACCGGCCAACTCAGTCCAACGGCTGAGTAGGTGGCGGAGGCGGTCCACGTAAGTAGAGAAATTCTCAGATGCCTCCGGCTGGCAATCGCGGAAACGCTTATGAAATCCATCTTCCGTATGTTGGAAACGCTTTAATAGCGCGGTCTTTAGAATGTCATAGTCCCTAGCGTCATCAATAGTGAGGCTATGGAAAACTTCCAACGCTCTCCCTGTCAAAAGATTGGCGAGGCATGACGTGTACTCACTACGCTGCCATCCCGCGCAAACGGCATGGAGTTCGAAGCGGTGTAGGTAGGAATCAATACGATCAACCTTATCATTAAAGGTTGGCAATTTAGGCTTCGTTTTATTATTGGAAGTAACTTCCGGAGCCCCGGTAGGTTGGGCTTGCTTCGCTTCTAACTGTTTCAAAGCGAGCTCGTGCTCTCTTTGAGCCTGTTTTTCCGCGCGTTCCGCGGCTCTATCTTCTCGTTCCGCGGCTTTTTCTTCTCGTAATCTCTCCGCGGCCTTTTCTTCTCGTTCTTCTTTCAGTTTCTGGTCTACCCAAGAAGCACGCTGAGCTTCCGGTATGCCAAATGATTGGGCCAGTTCCAAATATTTCTTTAGTTCGGCCATGATATCGGTCGATAATACGATATAATAATGTCCTAATCGAGGACAGCTCCTGAAAAATCTCCAACTTTATTCTCCCTTGAAGCAATTTATCAATTGCACTCTGCGGGTGCTCGTTCCTGCAGTATGAACGAAATTAACGAAATCAACAACAAACTGTACGTCTTAGTCAACCAAGCAGTGGTTGAGCTATCTCAGTGATCACTTAACTCCTTCACGTATTTCTCCTAATCCTCAAGCAGTCAGTCTACTGCTTCCGTGATTGGTCGTTAACTAACGATACCAATGTAATATTCCCAGTGTATCTTCCGTACACTCCTAGCAGCGTTCCCTCTGCTATAAATCGGAATAAATCAATATTCACGATATGAACTTCCTTGGCTATACCAGCCTAACAACTCTAATATCCAGATTATCTCTCAACGTGCCCTAGACACGTGATTTATCCCAGGCAATAATATAGCAAGTAGGAATACAAAATATAATAATGCAACACTATAATGGAAAAGAATTACATGGAGAGTAAGACGAGACTAACAGAAAGAACAAACGACAACAGACCTGACTAACCTGAAACTATCTACAAAAAGGTAAGAAAAAGAACAGGAGAGACGTCTTCCTAAAATACGAGGAAGATAGAACGCTAACAATCTATACGAATAACAGGTCCCTACAGAACTATTCAAGGCAAAGCGTATCTCCTATCCGTTTTAAACGCCATCTAGATCTGCTAGTCTGGCAAAAAGAGGTATGCTCAGTCTCGATCCCTTCCAACCACCCGCCTATCTAATCTAACACAAAAGAAAAAAATAATGCCTGTCAGAAGTAGGGGAGCTGGAACGACGAACCCCTCAAACGAAGACAATTACAGATGGTTCACTTAACTGGGCAAAATGGACTGGCTCTTTCCTTTGGTCCACAGCGCTGGTCTTGTCTTTTCCTGATGCTAGCTGTCAGTCCCTCGTAGTGGTCCCAGGATCAATGACGAGAGGACATGCCAGACATGTGGGGGAGAAACAAAAACAAAAATCAGCAGTATACAAAACTATAAACTACAAAAATTACATAAATAACAGTGGAGTCTTAGAGTGGTAGACCTGCAGCTGTTGACGGGGTCCTCTTCCGATGATAGTAGTGTTCTCTAGATGTCAGAAGGTGACGGGTCCTCTTCAGATGTCAGTGGGGTCCCCTCCAGATGTCACGAGCAGAGTTAGGGTCTTGGGGATGTTACGACTGCACGAGAGGCAGCTAACTCACACTCGGACACAACCACACAAGAAAAGTACTAAATAACTAGAGCGTATATATGTCAGGCCGGTCAGGCCATAGTTTACATAAATATTAATAACAAAACAAAAGACAATAGAGGTATATATTCAAACCAAAAAAACTCTAATTAATAACTTAACCAATGATATTCATGTAACTATGGAGGTACTGCAATCAATAGCAAATAGGTATATTATACGAAACTAGATATCAATTTAAAGTGACAGTTGAGTCGCCACTGGCCAGTCGCCAGGCAAACTCTCCATAAATCATATGGGCTTAAATGTTAGGAGAGCCCAGTACGTTCAAAGCCTACAGAAGCACTCTTCGGCTTGTAGGTAATTTAAGCAGTTGCCAAAAGACTATATTTTATGCACAATCACTATTCAATTCATCAACAATGTGCTATATTATTCCAATCATACTATGGCAATAGATCTATCATACAGGACACTCGTGGTCGAGTGCCAGCTGGGGTTTCCTTAGTCTTCCTATGAGGCTGTAGTTCTCTCTCTATCTCCGATCTCTATTATACTTGAATAAATAAAATATATTACCATTGCTCACGCCTACTGGGAGGCGCGAACATCAAAATAGCGCAGCGTGGGCTTTCAAAGGTCAGCCCACTCAGACCTTTCTTTCTAGAGCTCAGTCAGTCCGTTAGCAAGGACTTCTTGTCTTCAAAGCACACAGTTCAGGTACTGGCCAACCGGAGATACTTCACGACACGATGCTTCTGCTCGCCTGTATTCACCAAATCTGAACGTTATACGATGTTATATACTATCTAACTACCCAGCGTGCTAGTCCGCTGGCCCAATTAGTTCAGCTATCTCATAGGTCGAAACCTCCCACCATTTTAATTGTAGTAATACGTCTGCACTATTCTACCGGCCAGTTAACGTGCAAAAACTTGTCTAGTCATACTTAACAATGTCAACTATCCCCACCTTGTTTCACCCCTACTCCATTACTTATTAATCACGAACATTAAAACCGACAAGCGTGAATCTAGCAGTTTAACTTTACATTTATTTACTCACCAACTATAATTTGGCGAGGACCGTTCAAGGCCACCAGCCAATTTCTCATGGCCCTGGTAAACAACAACAACTCACTCTCTGCGTGAGTTTTAACAATATCCGAATCATGACAGGATGAATTGGAAAGGCGCCTCGAGGGGAGACAACCACGGCCTATAATAGCCCAGGAGCTACAGGCAGCTCTTCTGGATGAATGGAGAAATGTTCCTAGGCACCTCACTAACAATCTTGTGGCGTCTGTGTACTGGAGATGCAACGCAGTCATCCAGGCAAATATTGGTCACATACAATATTGACTTCCTGTTTCGAGTGACACGTCAGTAGTTGGTTGGATTTAGAAAGGCGAAAGTAAAACTAATCTACCTTTAATACTCTTTACTTCACTGAATTTGTTTGCCAAAACTTTGTCATGGAAAGATAGCCTGGGGGCTATAATGATACATGACATTTACATGAAATATTATTTTCGCGTTTCTTTTGATCATGAGTATATATTTAACCAGCTGAGTTCCCGGCCCTGCCCGGGATAAATCGATTCATTAGTTTCAGTTCTAGGTGATTATTATGGACCTGCTTCATTTTGTCTGTTCCTTTAGCTTTATTTTATTTTTGCTTGTTTGTTTGTTTTTAGATAAGTTTTACTGCTCTCCCTTTGCGCGTTGACGTCCTCCGCGTCCCGCCAGCATCCGCCAAATGGCTATGATTTGCGCACGGGTTAGTTTGTTTGCACATCGCAGGAAGTGATAACGTCATGTGTTAATGGAAAAGAAATATTATATTTTCCTAGGCATATTGAAAACACAAACCTGTACTTTTGGCCCTACAGCATCAATCTCCCAATTCCAGACCCTTTCTTTTTCCCAGTCTAGGCACATTGAGAACACACAAAGTTTCATACTTGATAGTCTAACTTAGTCTCATCGTTCAAACCAGTCCTAACCGGAAGTTGTTTTGTGAGTGTGATACAGATACCGGAACCAATCTCAATTACATTAATTTGCCGAAAAAATAGATCGAACGCCAATGTGTCGCAACCTAGAAACTGATACAAACGTTCTGCGAGTTGTTAATCTTTTTTTTTATTTTCTGTGCCGGCGGCACGACGACAGTCTGTACTAAGCGCTGTATCAAATCTGAGGGCCACCGAATCAGCATTAACAGAGGAGTCGCGAAAGGCGCGCCGCAATTGTCGTAAAGTTTCAGTTTTATTAATATAGATAATGAATAATACATTTTGTTTTTGCTGGTGGGGAGATGATATGGATAAATTTTAATCTATTAATTTCAATTTGCAGCGGCCTGTTCGGCCTGCTCTTGACGATTTCCAACTGCCAATGTGTCTTTAACTTGCACAACGTGCACACTGGCCCTCCGAATTTTTTCGTCCTTATCCGAGAAGACTAGGTACTCGATCCTACCCCCCATTAGGATCAGGGACTTGAAAATATGAGAAAAATTCCAATCTCCAACATGCCTGCACTGCCCGGGTTTAGAACCCGGGACCCTTGACATGAGCACCTTGCCTCTAGACCACCTTGTCCCCTAAAGAGTTTATCAGTTTGGTGAATGTGTGAATGTTTACTACTCTTTTAATCAGTTTGAAAATGTCGACTTTTTTAAAGTCGATGTGTATATGTCTTGATTATATTCATTAAAACGCATTTATTTTTTTTAATTGAGTTCTCAAGAGGATGTGTTTCTGCTATCAACGGAATACTTTTTAAATAATAAAACATACCTAGATCAGTTTTTAAGAGATGCAGGAATATTTGCAACTCTGCTCTTATTCTATTCAGAGAAGCCGCGAGAAAAAAAAAATAATATCACCTAGTTTCTCACTAATTGAAGTGCCTCATCAAGACTTTCATTGAAATAAATGTCTTGCAGTCATCACTCTTTCGCCCTCAGCCCTTCTCACTCCTTTACCCAGCCTCCATCTTCATTACCTACTTTCTGATTTATTCATTCCTCCACTAGTCCACAGGCATTTCCGCACCTCTATTCCTCTGTCTTGACCATTGACTCAATCCCTCACCTACTCACTCACTCATTTACTCGCTCACTCTCTCATTGACTGACTTACTTACTGACTCACTGACCGACTCACTCACTCACTCACTCACTCACTCACTCACTCACTCACTCACTCACTCACTCACTCACTCACTCACTCACTCACTCAATCAATAAATCACTCACCAGATATATAACAATGGTCTCTGTTGCAAAAGAGATAGACATCCTTTTGGCTGGTAAAACTGGAAACGGAAAAAGTGCAACTGGCAATTCTATTTTAATGCACAAAGCATTTGTTACTTCTGGAAGACAAGCATCAGTAACCAAGGGTGCCGACTGTGAGTATACCCAGTTTGACGATTGGGTTATTAAAGTAGTGGACTCGCCTGGTGTGGGGGATACGGAATGTACTAGCAAAGAAGGCATTCAGTTGGTAGTTGATGCCATGTCCAAGGCTATCGCACTCAGTACCAAGGGATTCCACGTCATCTTGATTGTCAAACCGTATAATGCACGATGTACTCAAGAAGAAATTGATGCCATTATCATTCTGAAAAAAATTTTCTGTGAGGAATTCATTACTTACCATGCCATTTTATGTTTGACCCGAGGAGATGACTTTGTAGAGGAGGAAGGAAAGAAAACAGTTGATGAATGGTGTGAAGAACAAGGTGGGAATTTTGCTAAGCTTTATGCTGAATGCGGAAAGAGAGTGGTTCTGTTTGACAACAAGACAAGAGATGAAAACATCCAGAAACAACAAGTTCGTCGCCTCCTTAATATGATAGAAAAACTCACTGCTAACGGAATACTCTATACAAGGGAACATTTCCAGAAAGCCGATAAGATGAGGGAAGCCATCATGAATGATCCAGCTAAGGCTTTCCTCAGTGAAGACATCATGAGAGAGTTTGGGCTCATCAATCAAAAACTTTTAAAGACCGACAGTGATAAACCTGAGGAGTGTCTCGAGCGTCTCAATGAACTGCAGGACAGAGTCGACAAACTGAAGAAAGATGTAAGCCAAAAATGCAAAGGTAACGCCCTGAGTTTCGCATTGTCTTCTGTACGAGAGGTGAAGGCAACAATATCATCAAAACTAACAGTCATACACAGTCAGATTGAAAATGCGATAAAAACCGAAGAACACACGCGCCTGGTAGAGCAAGAGAGAAAGGCACTGGCTATGCAGAAACATGAAATTCGAGAACTTGAAGAGCGTATAAAAAATCTGAATGAAAATGCGAAAAAGAATAATGAAGAACTCATGCGCCAGCTAGAGCAAAAAAGAGAGGCAATGGCTAAACTGGAGGCAGAACACGAAGAGAAATTGAAATCTCGCCAGGAAGAATTAGAGGAATTGCTGAATCGCAAGCGTAAGTTAGATGATAAATTGAAAGAAGCAACTGAGAGAGCTGACGAGGCTCACAGGTCACACAGACAAGAACAGAACATGGGCCTGGGCGAAACCTTGGTGGGTGGCTTAGTGAAGGCATGTTCCTGGCTTGTGAGCACTATTTTTGGATTTTAATCGAGACAAGATCTTGACGTACGTTATGGATGTTGACTTCTTGGTTCACGCTATTACTTTACTGATGCAGTAATTTGTTATTTACTTAATGATTCACGGATGTCTTTGGTAACAATTCTTAATGTATTATATATTGGTGGCATAGACTACATGGCTTGGGGTGGGCCCATGATATCAATTGTCTGAAAATGGAGAAATGGAAAATCAGATATCTGACTATGTTCAGCACCATGATTTGCGATCCATTTCTTGTTTAAGAGTCCTGATGTGATGAAAAATGGACTGTTAATTGATTTTACAAGACGAAATTGTCAGTATATTATTTTGGTTTCAATAAAAGAAGAGAAGAACAACAGCAACAACTAAGTTCTCACTGTTGTGTTATTATACAGGGATAAAATAGCTTAGAAAATAGAAATTAGCTTGTGAACAGATATCTTTAGTCTTTCAAAGAAAATAACTATGTATTGCTATTATTTTTGTAAATGTCCCCGTTCCCATTATTTTTACTGGGAAGCCGAACAATGCTATGATTAACCCATAGACTGATACAATCGACTTCCCAACGAGCACACGGTGACATCAAGAAATATCTCTTGCCATAATTGGGCCTAACAGAATACATTGAGGAAACAAAACCCATATCATATTGATTTTGGGAAATGATGATATGTGAGTGTGCATGAGAAAACCCACAATTAGTCGGCAAAGCCGATTTTGAGAAAAACGGCTTTGAAGTGAAAATATGGGTCCGACACAAACTTCCAACTTGGCTGTTGTTTAGGGGACCGTGGCATGTTACAGGGTAAACTGTAGACGAGCAGTGAACACTACTCACTATGATCTCTATAACGGCTTAGTTATTAGACAACAGTCTCCTAACAGCAATCACTCCAATATTACTTGGTCAATTAGCAATGACCACTTATAGGATTAAATGCCGTTTTCTCAAAATCTTGTTTTAGGGGAGGGGGGGGGGGGGGTCACTGACTTCAATTTATCAGAAATGTCTTGTCTTTCATTATATGTACAGAACTCAAAATGTCATGTTGCCGACTTATTGTGGGTTTCCTCATGCATACTCACATATTTCTTAACGAGGTTTGCTAGAGAAACCATAATTTCTCAACACGCTAAATTGTCAGCTGATGGTTTCTTTAAAAATTGACTGCTAATTTTGTTACAATACTTGTATGTTTTCGAGTTGTTTGAATTTTTCAGCTTACATTAATCTATAACTAGCCTGCCCTCCAGCATCAGATTTTGCAAACGAAAATCCATACATGGAAAGAAAAAAATTCCCTTATGTCGAAGAATATTCGAATTGTAATTATAAACAGTTTTTCCGCTATACTTCGAGCTTCCATGCATTTGGGAGATGGACGTGCTTTTGTGCTGCTAACCAAGCAAGAACTCGCAGCAAAGTAACATTATTCTGTTTCCCTTCGATTCTATACATTTCCTGTTGAAATCTTTTATTGTTCGATTGTTTTCTCTGTTCCATTTTTTTTTCTTGATAAAATTTCAACATTTTCTGCCTTCCCTTTAGATTGCTTTGTGTCGTTTGGGTTTTATTTCTCGCACAGGATTTCGCAACATACAACTTTTTCTTTTTGCCCGATTTTAACCTTTCAACATGACATGTGAATGTTATCAAGATATTGGTGCTTCCCCATGTTATAAAATGTGTATATTCATCAATCCACATAAATCCGATTAAAATTATATTTCTATGTTGTTGTTTTTACGTGTCCTGTGTTTTTGTTTTTCTTTTTCCATAATACTCTTACTCGATGTACACTCGAGCCAAAAAAGTTAAGCAACCTTCACTAACAAGATTTGTGAACTCTTGCCATTCAATTATTGACTTTTTTGTTTTTGTATAAAAGAAAATTTTGCTTAAGTCATTAAGCCCCATTTTTGGGGTGGGTAAAATGAAATTGAACGTGATTTCAGACTTACATAACAATAAATTGATTCCAATGAACGTGTTTGAATTAATTGAAAAATAAAGTTGTCAGTTCTGAGCATAACCCAGGGTTGCTTAACTTTTTGGCTCGAGTGTAGTTATACTTGCCTATTGATATATATAAATATTTTTAACTAATAACGCAGTGTGATAAACATATTTGTGTGTGTGTGTGTGTGTGTGTGTGTGTGTGCTTTGTACAAACTCTGATAGGATTATTTTATTTATGTTTTGTAGAACACATATAACGATGCCTTTCAAACATTCCATTGGACTTACAGTTTCGTATTATTGACAATGTTTTATTATTATAGTATCGTCCATCCCCTCCCTTAAAAAAAAATAAAAAAAATGTTGGTTTATGTACTGAAATAGTCTTGAAACGAGACAGTGGTTTAAGAACTTCGGGAAACTGTAACTCATACAGTTTTATTATCTAAAAATCATCTTTTATTAATCATGTCAAATTGTTCTTGTAGGATGATCCCGATTGACAGAAGCTGCCATGTTTCCTCTTAAAAGTTCATGTCGTGGCTGAATTTTTAATTTCATCATGCTTGTCTGTCTGTTCTTGAAAACAAAATCCTAAATCTTGAGTCTGTTAAATGTGACTCCGAAAATTAAAAAAAAAGAAGGCAAAAACGACGACTTTCTAAAAACATGTCCGGAACACTCAGATTTATTTAACACAATGTGTGCAAGTTAGTTCTTGTTTTTCTTTTCAACCCTCGGTGGCGTCGCCGCTGTAAAAAGGCAACAATAAAAAACAAGATATTCATTAGCTCATTACTTCTGAATCAGAAGTGCGAATACATCTCATTAAAATTAAATAAAGACCAATGATTTTCTTTACTTTACCTTCTTTAAATCGGTAACTGTTTGGGCTTCATTTCGATTGGTCACAATGAATTACAGTCTTTGCTAAAGAGGATGAAATCTGGTGTTACTCTATGACACCGCAAAGGGATATTGGCTACATTTTATTCAAAAAAAAAAAAAAAAAAATTTGATGCTAAATGACCACTTTCAGTAAATTGCAGAAATTTCTTTGTGTCAGTGTGGTGAGAATATTTCATTATAATTATGAGTTCAAAAGAAAACAGATTATACGTAATATTTGTCTCTTTATTCTTTATGCCTTTTCCTTATTCCTCAGTGTATGCACAACAAATTTTCACTTTCCAGAATCTATGTTGAATTTGAACTTTACAGTGAGATGATATGAATGAACGTCTTCAATGCGTTTCTCGTATAATTGTCAATGAGAGAGAGAGAGGAGAGAGAGAGAGAACAGGAACATTTAATAATTCATGTAAGGTGACATTGGACGTTCACATCTAATCAGTAATCATATAATACATGTAGTTGCTTCTAATTCCGCAGTTAGAGCATTTGCTTAAATAGAAGTTGCTCAGTTATCAAATTATATTTTCCGTGTTTCTGGTGAAGCATTTCATGGGTTTCATTATGTATCCCTTTTTTCATATTATGATTTCCATAAAACAATATTGTCTATTTCTTGTGTTAAATTGTTGATACTTAGACACTTAAAATTTTCAGTCTGAGATAAATGGGAGATATAATGTATTCCATGAAAAAAATGCCTTTAGTGGAAAAGAAAAACGCAGAAACAGAAATAGATGTCATTTTTTTTTTTAAATTTTAGCCTCAATTGTAAATATCTGGTATTTCAAAATATAAATAGTTCTTTCTTCCTGATCTGTGTTACATGAAACTGCACCTCACTGATGTGTTGCTTGTGGAATTCTTTTTTTTTTTATATAGACAATTCTTTCAAAATATCTGTATTTTTTTATTTTTTTTTGCATTTTCTCACTGTATTTGTCATTTTCAAGTTTTTAAAGGACGTATAACAGTACTTTTATAATATTTAATCAGATTTACAATTTTGTATTTTCATTCGTGCGTTTTATTATGCTTTCAGTGAGTGTCATTCGCGACTTCGCTAATTCTTTTCTTTTAAAAAAAGTTGTTCCTGCACACACTAAAATCATAATGCCTTTTCCTTATTCCTCTTAGACTTTTTCCTCAGTTTTGCCAAACTGTAACCCAGAATAAAATTTTTGACTTTCCATCAAACATGTGGCTTTGTACTTGACAGTGAGATGATACAAATGAAGGTGTGCAGTGTGTCTCATTTATTTGTCACTAAGAGAGGGAGAGAGCAAGAATATTTAATACTTTTTCTAAACAGTCTGCAGTTGTTCACATCTACCCGAGCTCATGCTTTTTCGTTTTATGATCCCAGAGGAAGTGATCACCATAACATTGTCCAAAGTGGCAATGCCGATGGTAAAAGTGACGTGAAACATTCAAAGAAAAAAAAAAGATGAACTATAAGGACCTCTTCATCCACAGTGGAAAATGACAGTAACAAAAGTAATATTGAGAAACCAACAACATTTAATGAATTATTAAAATACAAATGTCATGAAGTTTAAATTACTTCGAGCTTATTTCTTTCACAATTGTAAGAAAGATATTAGTAGGCCACGAAAAACAACTGTAAGCTTCTTCCTCTACCCCCTCTCCCTTTCTGCAAGTAAGAAAATCAAAATGGACCCTTCAAGATACACACCTGGATGAATAGATAAAAAACTTGGATAGATGTATGATATGAAAAGACATTGCATGCCGTCAGTATCATTTAATTTCTGGAAATCAGGAACTGGGACCCCCACCTTCCCCCGCCATCGTGCTAATGTCATTTCAGAATGATAAGTGGTCTGTCCCAAACTGAAGTCCAATGTTCTATATAGACATATGGGGGAAAGCTTTTCGGACCTTCGTGTTCTCCCTGTTCCAGTGAAGTCTAGAGTAATAATAATGCAGCTTGTCGACAGGGGAAATAATCCATTAAGAAAGCTTTCAGAATGGTAATAACCACCCTTTGAAGAAAGGATGAAACGGAATTTAAACAGCGGAAAATAAACACTACATTCGTCATTCATAAAAAATTATGTAACTCACTGACCAATGATCCCTTGCATAAACAGTAAAATTTTCCTAAAGCTGTGAAAAGTGCTGGTTAGAAAGTAAGAAACAAATAACAACATAGCAATATTAAAAATCTTCGACCATTCATGTAAATGAATTCAGTGAATTAAATCCTCCTCCTGCATTCTGATCAAAGCTGATCAGTTTTCTCTGGCCAGTTAGTCTCAAATCGCCCCATGCAGGCCACCCGTGATATAGTTTCAATGCTTGCTGGTCACAGAGTCCATCTTTTGATTCATTGATCCGACTCCCAGCATAACCAAGACAAAATAATGTCAGCTTTCTCCCTGACCGCCGGAGACCGTACCTAATTGGTTAGCAAACTGTTTGAATGTGAAAGCTTGTAATTTGTTCTCTCAAGGCTTTTTTCAGGATGCCCATGCTGTTTCCGCCCTGAGTACCATGAAAGAATGCTTTATTCAGATGCACCAACATCGCCTGTCACAGACCTGGGTCATACAACGTAGGTAACATACCTATCTAACAGGTAAAGTGTGATGCAAATACATTTATTTGATAACAGTTTGAAATATATTGATATACCTGTGTGTTTGAGATAGGAGTTTTTCCCTTGCAGCGGTATTACAAATGTTCAAACAGGATTCAAATCCAGGTCCTGAACTAATATTCTTTATTATCTAAGCAAGTACATGTAGTCCCTAAACTGTGTTTAATGTTGCACAAAACAACTGTAAGCTTCTTCCTCCACCCCTCTCCCTTTCTGTAAGTAAAGAAATCAAAATGAATCTTTAAAGATACACATATGAATGAATAGATAAAATATTTGGATTGATGTATGATATAAAAAGATATTTTATGCCATCATTATCTTGTAATTTCTGGAAATCAGGAACTAGGACCCCCAATGTAGACATGTGGGGAAAAGCTTCTCGGACCTTCGTGTTCTCCCTGTTCCAAAGGTCTAGAGTAATAATGCAGTTTGTCGACAGGGAAAATAATCCATTGATAAAGCCTTCAGTGGTAATAATCACCCTTTGATGATAGGCTGAAACGGAATTTGTTCTCTCAAGGCTTTTTCAGGATGCCCAGGCCGTTTCCACCCTGAGTACCATGAAATGCTTTATTCAGTTGCACCAGCATCGGCTGTCACAGACCTGGGTCATACAACGGAGGTAACATACCTATCTAACAGGTGAAGTGTGATGCAAATACATTTATTTGATAACACTTTGAATTATATAAATAGGCCTGTGTTTATTGGGGTCGGAGTTTTTCCCTCTGCAACTGTAGTACTTAATGTTCAAATAGGATTCAAATCCAGGTCCTTATTTATTATTCCTTTATTATTTAAGCAAGTATCTAAAAAAAACTGTGTTTAATGTTTTGTGCAACACTTGCTGGAGCAGATTCAGCAGAACAGAAGCAAATCATGAAATTAGAAGGTGCAAATACTTTCAACAAATATTTTTTTTTTCTATTCATTTTATCTAAAGTGAACAAACATAAGCTAGAGGAATTGTAATTTGAAGGCTGTGTTATGTAGGTGTTGGTGCAACATTGTCTGTTGTTGAAAACAAAATAATTCAATTATTAACATAATGATTAGAGCTTGATATACTTTGATACTGTGGGGTTTAATATCCACACAATGACAAAACAAATTAAATTACAGAAAGCTGACAGAGAATCTTCAAACTGGACCTTTTTTTGCGAATGGAAGGAAATTCTCAGCAATTGGATGTTGCAGTCCGGATAGAAAGGTATTCATTATTATTACATAGTCAAGATATTTAAGAACCATTTGTGAATATCACGCACATGGTGCTTATCCCCACAATAATTTATTGTTAGTTGTTTGAACTCATCTCCAGTTGTTGTTGTTATTGTTGTTGCTGCTGCTACTGTTAATGGTGGTGGTAGTGTTTGGTTATCTGAAATGTTTATGGGAACAAACTGTCACAAATCCCAGACTGGGAGATGTAATAATTATAACAAGACAACAATCACGAACGAACAAGTATAACACTTAACAGAACAACCCATCAGACTCACACATTTATTATACATAAAGATAAAGATCGAAGTGCAATTACATACATTATATTATTGAATTTACTACCGTCCAACGGCCTTATTCCCACATGCACTCTTCCTCGGGTCCACAACCCGGTAGTTACTTTCTAAAGACACTTCGGCCTCATCCTCTCCTCTCAGGGTCTTAATAGCACATTAATATTTCACTGGCACCGCATTCTCTCAATAGCACCTTCCTATTGCCATAACACATTAGCATTCCAATAGCACATCAACATGGCAATAGCACATTAGCATTTCAATAGCACCTTCAACATGGCAATAGCACATTAGCATTTCAATAGCACATTCAACATGGCAATAGCACATTAGCATTTCAATAGCACATTCACGATCATATATACATCCCTGTCTGTGGCCAGACTGCCACGACTCATGTGCCTCTACTGTCCTGCACCGACAGCTTCCCTCCTGGCCTATGTGTGGCCTTCGGCCCTATGCTGGCCTATCCCCTGTGCTCACCGTAGGCGGCGCTCTTCGGCCCGACCTCGGCACCTACAAGAATAACATTACATTGGTATAATACCATACCATTTCTATTCACTTCACCCCTCCTTACAACTCATGAAGCGTACACACAATATTTCTCATTTCACTCACCAACATCTTACGGTAACACCCCTCCACCGTAGTACACAATACTCACTCTCGCTACAAATCCATGAACTCAACTTTCATCTATCGCTCATGGCGCACATTGCTATATACAGTATCAAGGACTTCCACATTCCTCACATATACTTATTTACATCATGGTCATAGACGAATATAATACATCAATCATCACTATTATCAATCATCGTTTCACCTACCAGTCATCACTGGAAAAACACTACTACCAAGTCTTCCGACTGCTCTCCTTATGTTCGCCCTCTGGGGCCTTCTCCTGCGTCCGTTCTCTAGGACGTCTTAGTGTGCAGTGATAGTAATACAGCGCTCTCGCCTCATTCAGACCCCCACCACTCACAACATGCACGCTTTTCATTACCCCGTGGCCCGTGGGTTAACTTTATTCTCCCCCCCTTCTCGTAACTACTGATTCCCTGCTCACTCGCTCGTGACACAAACAAACAAAAAAGTGTGTGAGAGAAAGAGAAACTTACACCCAACTTAAATAATGAAGTTTCCATTGACCGTGCAACATTTTCTCACATTTGTTTTCAGTCCAAGTCAAAAAGACCCAAACTGATCAAAGCCAATGACAGACGCTGCTAGTTCTGGGGGTTATCAACACACCTTATCGCAAGATCCAGCCGTGACCGACGAAGGCAAAATAATCTGACATACAGTCAAGGTTTTTTTACCTTAATAATCAATTAAATGGGCGGAGATTTCTTCTTCTTCTTCTTTTATAGTTGGTTCGTCTATAAGACGATTCCCCAACTGCACTATAGTATATGCGACTCAACGTCGCTCCTCTGAGGCTAAAAGCAGGGTAAAACCTTACATAGATGTTAAGACCATTTAAAAATATATTAGTTGTATAAAGTCTTTTGTATATATAACTCTGGTATAAATATCTCTTGGTTTCCAGATTGTGCACAGAAATACAACCCGCACTTTAGTTACAATGGTAGCTGCAACGGATAATACTGTTCTTAAATTCATTGTCGAAAGTCGTTGCAGACGATATTGTTTGGACTTCTGCCGGGAGGTTGTTCCACATCCTGGTGACATTAGGGTAAAAAGAATAAAGATGGCTGTTAACCCGTGAGCTTGGGGTGTTATATTTTATATTATTCCTTCTGTTGCCTCTGGTATTAATGGTGAGGTGGTTCAGTGGGATATGGATATTTCCTTCCCTGCCTTTATAAAATATTTTTACTTTGTTTTTTGCTCTCCTCTCTTCTAATGGTGTCCACTCGGGGTCTCTCATCATTTTATTTACACTACTACTTCTAGTTTAGTCATTTGTCACAAAGCGGGCAGCTCTCCTCTGGACCCTTTCCAGTTGGTCTATGTTTATTCGACAGTGGGGGTCCCAGACAATGCAGCCATACTCTAGGGAGGGCCTCACAAAGGTGTTATAGCATTTTTCTTTTACTTTCCTATCGCAGTTAGAGATGTTCCTTTTTAGAAATGCTAGTATACCGTTTGCTTTGTTACATGTGTTATTAATGTGTTGGTTCCATGTAAGTTTTCTGTCCAATGTAACTCCCAAATATTTAGCCTCATGTGTTTCGCTCAATTTTTCGTCGTGCATAAAGTAGTCTGAGGTGATGTTGTGTTTTTTATTTGAAATTCTCAGGACTTGGCATTTATTGGGGTGGAATTCCATACGCCAGTCCCTCTCCCATTTTTGTAGACTGTCTAGATCTTTCTGTAAAATTTCCGTATCTTCTTTTGAGTTTATTGTTCTATAGAGGAGGCTATCATCAGCAAACAGTCATAATTTAGTGCCTGGAGAGATCTTACTTGGCATATCGTTAATATAAACTAGGAATAGTAAGGGGCCCATTACAGTACCCTGGGGTACTCCCGAGAGAACAGCTGCAGGATTGGATGACTTTCCATCAACGACGACTATCTGTGCAGTAAGAATGTTTAGATAGAATAAATTCCATAGAACGTGGCATTAATAATTGTATGCTTTTTGTCCATCCAATATGCACGTTCTTAGTAGATTTTTCTTCTCAAGCTTAAGGCTCATTTTTCTACAGTACTACTTAAGCCCCTACCACAATAACTTTGGGATTTCTTGGATCCTATCGTGTAAATTTTATTTAAAATTTTCACTGGGGTGGGGGATATGTCAGGGTTAGGATTAGAATTGCCGTGCTGGGTCACGCTCTGTTTATTTCATGGCATCATTGATTTTGGCCAGTGCAAACGTCCTTGAACTATTCCCGTGGACAGTTTGTTTTTGTGGCGCTTTTCTTAGAGATGGAAAGAAAGTGGGGCAAGATAGAACGAATGGATAAATTAACAGTGACGGTGCAGTTTTCGACCCCGTGGTTTGGGTGTACTTTAGCAAGGGAAGACGGGGCGAATAAGGAGTGAATAAATTCGTACATAAAACGTTGAGGGTGTAGTGACTTTGCGAAAGATTTTGACATAGTAATTTAACTTTGTCTGTTACTATTAATAGACTACGAGCTGAGCTCGAAATGGATGCACCAATCAAATTTGAGCAGTTCGCTGGGATTTGCAGAAGATAAGCGAAGCCATCTTGAGGTTTATTCACTCCATGCAGCGTATTCCATCCTGCGAGGGTGTCGGCTAAGGTTCAGCCAGAGAGAACCATAAGACTGTTAAGACCTGTCTATGTCCTTGATAGACAATGGAATTTACCCACAGCTATTTTCTCCAGTTCCCTGAAATCGTTTCAGGGAACCAATCGTAAGTGTCTTCACAATGATTCGAGATGACGTGAATCTGACCCTAAATTTCCAGTAGAAGTGCTACCAAAGGATGCAAGACTATAATGTTTTTACTTGCAATTAAGATCTAATGTCCCCTCCACACAGTGTTACGATTTGGGGTATGCCCTCAAATGTTACGGGGGGGTATCTTATGGAATTTAGGTGTTCGACTGCATTTAATAAATATCGAGAGGTTTTACAAATTACTCTGCCATCCCATGCCACATACACTAATAACAATTTCGTGTAAGTTATATCAAGGACCTTGTAGGGCCACAAATTTATTACTTAAAATTCCTAACAATTTCGTCTATCTTACATATTAAAAGGACCACATCAGCAGCATCAAATGAAAATACTATAATACATAACTAGAAGTCTCCTCTAGATTCTTAAAAGATTAGAAAATCCATATCATTCTGACTCATTCACAGTTTACTTAGTAATTATTTATCTTCAGGAATATAATCTGCCTACTATCTCACAAATAATATTCTTATGTCTCAGACGACAATATTCACTCAGTAAATTACTTATAAAGGATCAAACCGTCAAGACACACTGACGTAGTTAAGATAGGTCTAGATCTGCTCTAGGATGGGCTGGCAATCCCCAGCCTCATCCAGACACATCAATTACAATTTACAAATGTGTATACCAGTCACTCATTCTAGATCTTAATTGCAAGTAAAAACATTATAGTCTTGCATCCTTTGGTAGCACTTCTACTGGAAATTTAGGGTCAGATTCACGTCATCTCGAATCATTGTGAAGACACTTACGATTGGTTCCCTGAAACGATTTCAGGGAACTGGAGAAAATAGCTGTGGGTAAATTCCATTGTCTATCAAGGACATAGACAGGTCTTAACAGTCTTATGGTTCTCTCTGGCTGAACCTTAGCCGACACCCTCGCAGGATGGAATACGCTGCATGGAGTGAATAAACCTCAAGATGGCTTCGCTTATCTTCTGCAAATCCCAGCGAACTGCTCAAATTTGATTGGTGCATCCATTTCGAGCTCAGCTCGTAGTCTATTAATAGTAACAGACAAAGTTAAATTACTATGTCAAAATCTTTCGCAAAGTCACTACACCCTCAACGTTTTATGTACGAATTTATTCACTCCTTATTCGCCCCGTCTTCCCTTGCTAAAGTACACCCAAACCACGGGGTCGAAAACTGCACCGTCACTGTTAATTTATCCATTCGTTCTATCTTGCCCCACTTTCTTTCCATCTCTAAGAAAAGCGCCACAAAAACAAACTGTCCACGGGAATAGTTCAAGGACGTTTGCACTGGCCAAAATCAATGATGCCATGAAATAAACAGAGCGTGACCCAGCACGGCAATTCTAATCCTAACCCTGACACTATCTGTGTTCTATTTTCTAAGAAAGACTTAATCCACTTCAAAGTACTGTTTCTAACTCCATAATGGTTTAGTTTAGTCAAGAGACTAGCATGGTGCACTTTATCGAAGGCTTTACTGAAATCTAATAAGATGGTATCAGTCTGCCTGTTGTTATTCAAGTTATTAACAAAATCATTGCAAGTTGTGACCAGCTGGGACTGGTGGGGAGACGGAGGAATAAAGAGATTGAAGGTATATTGAAGGGAACATCGATCAATCAATGCTGGATGATTAACAATTTGCACAAAATCTATAGGTGATTAGTTAGATGACTCCCTGCCTCGCTCTATACATCATTATCTATATTTATATAACAAAATGTAAAATAGGAAGGGAAGAGATAAATAGAGAGAGAGAGAGAGACAGACAGACAGACAGACACAGAGAGAGACAGAGAGAGAGAGAGAGCGAGAAGCAGAGGGAGAGGGAGAGAGAGAGAGATAAAACACGAGAAATCGAAATAACGACTGATGGAATACCATGGTTCGATGGGACATGGAGTTGTTGGTGCCACAAAACAAATCAATATGGATAAAAGAATGTGGTAATTAAGGGGATTATAATTGTTTGTTCACTTAACCAAAGGAAACTTCCGATGATGTACAAAATTGCTTCAAAAGTGAGTTTAAACACGCAATGTTATAGTTTCAGGAAACGGGAGGGCGCTCTTTTATTATCGACCGACTAATATTTTCATGCTTGTAAACGAAAAACAAAATGTTAATATCCTAAGTTTTGCTCTACCTTAAAATAATGCACGTTCTCTGTCTCTGTGTTCCTTTCTGTATTTTCTCCTGTTCTTTCTGTCTGTTTAGCCAGCTCTCTTTGTGCCTTTTTTAACTTTTAGGTTTGTTTACATCTCTACCTATTTCACCATGACCCCATTCCTGTGGTTTTTATGTCCACTGTTGAGTAATATATATTTTTTTTCTTTTTCCTTTGCAGGCGTCCTCTCCTATCGAGATGTAGAAATCTTGGAAAAGTTGATGGGTCTATCTCAGTATTATATTTATTTATCCACGCTTATGATGTTCGATTATATATTTCTACACCTTCCAATAATCATGTCTGATTTTTTTGTGTGCGTTGTCCTACATTTTATGATTTGTTTGTTTGGTGTATGAGAAGTTTTGATATAATAATTTATAAGAGTTTACTGTTATTATGTAATTTATATCCGTTATTTTAATCTTTATTTCCTCCACAATGGAGGCTCTAATTATTATGAATGCTTCTGAAAAATTAAGGTTTGTTTATAATTAATATTGCTTTATTTTTTTTGCCCCTCCACTTAAGCTGGAGGACACCACTTTCTTCCATTTATTTATGAATAAAAACGTTTTCGAAATTAATTTATGTACGGGTCAACATTTTTATCTATATTACCATTTTCATTCCTGTCTGTCTATAAACTTGTGCCTTCATATTCTGTCTTCTGGCTGAGTGTGGTTATCAGTACATATATATTTTTAAGCCAGTTTCTATGGTGTAAATATCGTCACATTATGACAGATATAAATATAACTAAGTGCCTTATTGTAAATCGATAGAATAATAGTTCGAAATAAGTTTTTGATCAACTCTAAAATAACATTCTGAGACACACAAGCACATGATAGGCAGAAAGACAGGAAAACAATTAAACTAAATTAGATAATTAAACAAAAATTCAGGTAGGACAAATAAAAGGATGAAACTTGAAACATTAGACATGAAGGTAAATATAGTTAATGTAAATTATGGACAATTTTAGTTCTTTTTAAAAAGTCCAATTAATATTCACTTACTATCAAGGCAACTTTTTAAAACTGGAATGAAAGAAGGGAAATACCAATCGAAATGACACATAATGATAAAGATTGGAAGTTCTTCGGGAATAATAAAGTCATAGGCAAAATCTATTTACCAGTAATCGTAACATAATGATGAACTTGTTGGAGATTGTTGCAGCTTTTTATAAAAGACATTGCAGAATGCATTTTCCCACTCCTTAGTCAATAGCACATATACAAACATTGAATTTTATACTTTTCTTTCTGCTAATCATCTTCAGGACACCACCATCTCAAATTCATTTAAATATTAGAAATAATGATAGCTGCAATAAATTATTATCACCAATTTATTACTTACACTGACTTCCCTAAAGACACAATCTTCAGCAAAGTCATGCACATGTGTGTTCATAAATTAAATTATTGCTTCATGCACATGCTGCCCCAACATAGTGACTTGCTACAACCAGCTTTGGCGTGATTCTTTCATATTTGTTTCCCAGCCTTTTTAATGTTCTCATTCCCTAAAATCATCCATTTCCCCTGACCAACACTTCAGTCATACACTAACGAAACACTCATGAACTGAAGGAGATCACTTTGCTCTAAAATACTGATGTGTATACATGTACTCTATTCACACATCCGGATAGAACATTGGCAACAAAGATGGACATGTTCAAAGCAAACATGGCACATCAAAGCAGAGTGCATTGTAAGAGTTGGGAGGGAAAAATTGCAAATTGGTTATTTTTAATCATTTGGCCATTTTGTAGAATTGTAGTGGATACAAGAATGAAGTAAGAAAAATGCAAATCAGCAAATCAATAAATAGATAAAAAATGAACACTCACCAATACATCTTTAAACAGTGACTGTTAGAATAGAAAAGGTCAGGTGAGTAGGTGGATGGCAATAAAAAGAACAATTCAATGCTGAATGAATGAGCAAATGATGATTTCATGAAGGGAGAGAATAGCAATAACAACAAATAGGAAAACCAATACTTTGATTCACTGCCGACGAACTCATCACTAATTGCCATTGTTTGAGCTCTAGCTCAATGAGAAAATTTCACTGGCCATACCTTTCATTTTTCAGTACATGACTTTGATACTTTTCTATTGCATTGACAACAGCCGTGATGCTGAGAAAGTTTAATAACATTAACGCACAGACAAAAACACAATGCAGATCCTTGACTGTTAAAAATAAGAGTGCAAAGCACATTATTATACTGATCATATTGTGTTCTACATATAAGTACACCAAGTTTCTCCTGTTTTGTTTCTTTCTGCACGAGCCTCTGAAAACTGGGACAGGAATAATACTGATTATGTGTTTGAATAACATAATCACAATGTTTGTGACGGTCCTATATAAATTTACCCGATGAATTTTGTAGCATTAAAGGGAGGCCTTAAATAACAGAAACAGAGAGTGCTGATTAAATATGAAACAGAAAAATCTGCAACTACTTGCTTCAAATATGAATCGCTGTCTGAAGTTTTGTGGTGATGTGCTTTCCATTTCTGCTTATAATATAATATTTAGATGTCCAATGGCACCCTTTTCCATTGCTAAGGATCAAGACACCCAGTGAACATTTCTTGAAATCAAAGTTTGGCACGTGTTTGTTTTTTTTCCAAGCATGTTTTCCTGAAATCTGAGCATACAACAACTACATGAATCAAATCTCGTCCAGAAAGTCTTTACACATATTTACCACGGAAAGCACAATAAAATTGATTAAAGATGGGAAGAACTGAATAAACGAAATAAGTTAATAAAAGGACTCGTGATTACGTCGATAAAATTCATAACGTCTGTAGTCAATTGCTTCTTCGGAAGTCTGTCTAGAATAGTAATAGATCTAAAGCAGTTTGTCACCAGAGAAAATAATCCACTGAAAAAATAAATTCACAGTTTTAATACACGTAAATGGAATTTAAACGTCAGAAAATAAATTTTACATGCAATATTATTGTAGCTCACTGGTCAATGATCCCTCATAGGACATCATGAGTCATAAACATACTTTCCGGAAACTAGAAGTCTGGAATAGAAATAATGCAGTTTGTCACATGGGAAAATAACCCACTGAAAAAAACAAAACCTTCACAGTTGTAATACAATAAAATTATGTAAGTGGGGTTTAAACAACAGAAAATAAATGTTACATGCACTATTATTGTAGCTCACTGACCAATGATCCCTCATAGGAGCCAAAAAATTATCATTAAGGTATGAAAAACGGCGATAGAAAAGTATGAAATATAAAACAACACAACAACAACAAAAACAACAACAGTCAAGTCGCAACTAACAATAGAAATAGTGAAGTGAAAATGCTCAAAGGCCGCGATCCTCCTGAAATACAAACCTCGAACCATATCAGGAAGAGAAGCTGCACTGGCACCAAGGGCAGTGGCAGCAACAGCCACAGCATCAAGAATTGGATTATAATGCTAATCATTGTGGCTGATATTCAATTAGTATGGACTGAAGATTCATTTTTCCAATTATTTGGGTCACTTGACAAAATGGAAAAAGGGAATAAAATTAATTGAATATGAAAACTGAAACTACCGAGCCTAATAATAATAATAATAATAATAAATTATATTTATATAGCGCATTTCCAATAAATGCTCAATGCGCTTTACAAGTAATAAAAACTCATTCCTCTCTCTCCCACACCCCCTCTCCCCACCCCCCTTCTCTCTCTATTCCCATCACATTCTCACTCCTTCTATCACATGCTCTCTTCCCTCAGGTAAGTCAAGAAAAATAAGCCTGCTGGAACAAAAAATGCTTTAGCTGCCTTTTGAACCTTACTAATGATTTTGTTTGTCTCAGTTCCATAGGTAACTTGTTCCACATTAAGGGGCCAAGATATGTGAACGATCGTTCACCATAACATCTGTATGATTTCACAGGTGTCACTAGCATGGTGGAATCAGTGGAGGATCTTAAACTTCTCCCTGGTGTATACAGTTTTATCAAATCTTGTAAATAAGAAGGAGCCAAGTCATTCAGACATTTGAAACACAGGATGCAGATTTTAAAAATTGTCCTTTGCTTCACTGGGAGCCAATGCAATTCTTTCAGGAGTGGTGTGATATGATCTCGTTTTTTGGATTTGGTTATCAGCCTGGCAGCATTATTTTGAATTACCTGTAGACGATTCAAAAATTTTGTATGAATACCCGCCAAAAGTGAATTGCAGTAGTCCAGTCTAGACAAGATAAGGGATGTAACTAATGTTTTTGTGGTCTCTTCATTTAGATACTTTCGGACAAGGCTTACTCTTCTCAACTGAAAATTTAAGGATTTAGACAGAGATCCTACACCTGAACCCATTGACAAATGGTGATCAATAAACACACCCAAATTCTTTACAACTTCTTTGCATGATAATTCATGGCCATTGAAATAAATGGTGACATTTTCAAGATCTTTTGTTAATCGTGGGTTGTTGAATAGAATTATGACTGATTTGTCTTCATTTAATTTCAATTTGTTTGTTGTCATCCACATTTTAATTTCCTGAACACATTGTTTAGTGGCGAGAGTCATGTTTGACAGATCTTGAATGGTGCCATCAATATACATCTGAACATCATCCGAATAAAAGTGATATTGTAGTGCATGAGTTTGTAAAATACTTGCAAGGGGTGCGTATAGAGTGTAAAAAGCACAGGACCAAGTACAGACCCTTGTGGAACTCCATAGTCTAGTGCAACTTGTTTAGAAAAACTGTTCTTAATTTGCACTGACTGAACTCTGTTCTGTAAATACGACTTGAACCATAAGCAACTAATCGTTGTAGGCCTATTTGAAGTTTAGGATTCTTTAAAAGAGGCTCACTTAGGGACCGTTCACATATTATGTCATCACATAAGGAGGGGGGGGGGGGGGATGGGGGTTCTTTTGAATGATGACAAGTGATGACATGGGGGAGGGGGGGTGTTGAGTCCAAAGATGATGTCATCAATGTGGTTTGGTAAAATTGAAAAAGAAAAACAAATTTCTAGATCAAATTCATATCTTTATTATAATACCTGCCAATAACATAACTAATTAATTAATCAACCAATACCTTGAATGACTACTATTACTACTGAATATAGGTAGTGGAAAGATCTTGTCAGTTTGCTAACAGGCAGCTTCTCTGTATGCTCTTTGTGAGTTGAGATGGTATTGAATGGTTGAATCAGCCTGTCAGGGACACCTTGTAAAGCGCTTAGTGCATTAGTGGATATTAATCGCTATATAAAAACTCTTATTGATTTAATTTTATTTATAATCTGTTAGTTTGAATTAAAATAAATAGCAAACAGCACTATAGAGGTATTTTTAGTCGTTATTTGTCAAGTTTTGATTACGTCATCAAACGGGGCGGGGGGGGGGGGGGGGATAGCCATTTGATGACATGTGATGATAAGGGGGAGGGAGGGGGTCAAAATTAGTCAATTTTTGATGACATAATATGTGAACGGTCTCTTATGATATTGTTAAAAACACCAGGACTTTCATTCAAGTGACATTCGTGGTGGTGAAAATAAATGGAAATTAAACCATGAACGTGAGACTGTGCATCATGTGGTCAATATAGAACATTTAATGTGATACACTGAAAATTGACTCTACATCATGATTCCCTAAAATAATAAATATACATTAAGTCAAAATTTCTGGCTGATCTAACAAATTTAACGCCAAGGATGACATTAATTCTATCAGATCACTTTTCAGGGTATAATTTTGTTTAATTTTTTTCTCACACACCCAGAATCATACACATCGCAAAGACCATAACAAATACTATCCAGGGGCAAATTGCATACTGTGTTTATAAGGTATTTTGTACTTATTTGTTTCACTTTTATTTATTCATTTATATATTCATTTTTTAAAATTTATTCAAGATGATATGATGGGAGAAACTTTAATAGGCTGAGCTAGTCTGTTGATATTTCAGTTTGCACAAAATGATGAAACGTGAAACAACAATGGTATACAAATTTGCACCTTTGAATAAAACCTGAAACACAAAAATACCAATAATTTCGTAATGAAATTTCCTTATTTTTAAAGTTTAAATGGCCAGAATTAAAAGAGACAATACATTTATAAAAGTTCACAGTCAAGTTATTTAAATTCGGTGGCAAGTCTGACTGGGCGTAGAGTCCCCCCCTGTTTCATTCAATAATAATAATAATAATAATAATAATAATGAAACTTCATTAAAAAAAACATAATCTTACATTTATGTACTCTCAGTCAAAAGACACATTAAAGAGACAAAATGACGTGGTGGGTACAGAAATTTCAAATTGTTGTACTAAAACGTTAATCAACACTTGTAAACGTGGCTATTGTTATAAGTACGTACGGACCCCATGCGTTTTGCACTAAGGGCACATACGTATACGTTCCCATGCCTAACCCTGTCCTTACCCTCAACGATAAATCTTATTGAATCCCTAACCCTGCCCCGCCCTCCACCTTATCAACAAAAAAAAAAGGGGGCGAAAACAAAATAAAATAAAATCTAAAAGAATAATTAATTAATTGCTGTTGTTAGGAGTGTTTCTGGAGTTCTCTAGCTCTGGAGTCACAAAAGACTATAAAATGTGTAGCCATAGTGCAAAGAACTTGGGGGACGTACGTACTTGTAACAACATTCATTGTCAAATGATTGAATAGAAATGCTTGAAGGTCGAGGCAAACAAGAACTGTACTAAGTTTCGTGACTTTACCTTCTCTTCATAATATCCTTGTTAGAAAGAAATTCCATTGCCGTTTGTTACTTAACCATGCGAGAACGTATTTAATAAAAGCAAAGTAGAATAAAACTGTATCCTTGTCTTCACTACATTCAGACATGGACATTGTGAAATTTGTATTCTATGGATCGACTTCCGGTAACGGCTTTGCGGTCAATGCCGGCATTTCGCAGGCTCCATATTCTTTTGATAATTCTGAGGTTTATGGGGATTTACTAGGGTTCATTTCGGTGAGGATTTATATAGGTTGGTTGTTGTTTTTTATCTATACAATATTCGAGCTCTGTACAGCTACCATTTTGTATTAATTACCTTTACTGCCACTGCACTGGTATTGTTTACATTACAAGCTGGACAAGATGGCGGCTCCCAGCACGGAGAGACCACCAAGTACAGTAACTGATCGAGGCGTATGTTTTGTGTTACAGACGACAATTGCCCCTCCTGATGGTAGCTACATCGAAGGTCTAGATTTATGTAGAGCCTGTGAAGCTACCACTGGACCTTTAGGAGTAGAGGGAGGTCACAAAATTGGGGGCCTGTGGAGGATATATGTAAAGAGGACTGGTACGAGGGAAAAGCTGCTAATGCAGGGGATTATATTTATGGGTCAGACTGTCTCGTTGCTAGGAAGAAACCCTTTCTCTGTCACAGATGCAACGACAAGCACAACTAAAATAATAATCGGAGGCATCCCATTGTCGGTGAGCAATGAGCAGATAGAGAAGGCCCTTATTACTAAAGGTGTGGTGTTGCGCTCAACCATAAGAGAAGAGCATTACAGAGACGATGTTCTATTCTGTTGGTACAAATAGAAGCAAAAGTCAAATTATTCTCATCAATAGAAATCAGACTGTTGTACTCATCAGATCGGGTGTTAGGCATTTATATTAAAATACGGGACTCAGAATTTTGCATTTTCAACATATACGGCCCAATAATTAAAGCAGAAAAAAATACCTTTTTTAAACCAGTTGACCCAAATAATCTCGACTTATGACAATAATATAGTATGTGGGGACTTGAATGTCGTCCTTGATAATGACCTAGATATAGTAGCAGGAGAGCCACATGATGTTAGGGAAACCAGCGAGCTGCAAAAAATGTTGCACAGGTTGGACTTACTTGACGCGTGGAGCTTGTTTCACCGGACACGTACAAAAACAAATGGCAATCCTTAAACAGACTTTAGAAATATTTCTGCTACATAAAGAAAGAGGGGCCCAGATAAGTCGAGAGTTAAGTGGATAGAGCAGGGTGAAAAAAACACAAAATACTTTTTATCACTAGAAAAGAGGAACGGAATTGTAAACACAATATATGAATTAAGGGTAAAGGATAACGTCTTAAAAAAACCGTTAGACATTGGATCAGATCCGACAGTTTTTTTGAGGGTCTGTATAGGAAAGATAGTATAGAAACGGAAGGAAAGTCATTATTGAATGACTATCTGGAAAACACTGAATATCCAGTATTAGACGAAGGCGAAAAAGAACTGATGAAAGAAGATATTACAGTAGAAGATTTGGGAAACGCATTATCTAAACAACAATGAGTCAGCACCTGGGAGTGATGGACTTACGACTCCCTTCTATAAATGTTTCTGGTTTCGACTTGAAACATTGCTATGGGAAAGCCTGTCATATTCAATTAGAAAGGGAGAACTTACAGCCATTCAAGAAAGGGGAGTAATCACATTAATACATAAGGGAAACAATCTAGAGAGGAATAACATAAACAACTGGAGACCAGCGAGTCTTACCAACACATATTATAAAATCTTGTCTAAATGTCTAGCCTTAAAACTCCAAAGGGTCATGGGTAAACTTATACATAGTAATCAGGTAGTTTTTATTAAAGGCAGATCTATTACGAATTTGATTCGTACAATAGATGACTGTTTGACTTTAGTCAGAAAGAGAGAGGGTGGGGTGGGCATTTTGGTCTCACTGGATTTCCAAAAGGCCTTCGATAGTATTGATAAAAAAGCAATTATATATGCACTTGAAACCTTCAACTTTGGTAGTAACTTTATTCAATATGTCAAAACATTGATACGGAGTACAGAGAGCTGTGTAAAAAAATTGGGGCTGGGTCTCCAAATGGTTCAATACAGAACGTGGAGTGAGGCAAGGCTGTTGTGTCAGTCCTCTACTGTTTATTTTGGTGGCAGAAATTATGGCCATCAAAGTAAGACATAATCCAGATATCAAGTGAATACAACTGGAAAATACTTTGAATCTTAAACTGCTCCAGTAGGCAGATGACGTAACACTGATGTTAAACCATACTGATAACCTGAGAGAAGCTCTCAGAGACATCGAAACATTTGGAGAATTTACGGGGTTGAAATTAAATAAGAACAAATGTAAAGGGATGGAAATAGGTGACGGGAATATGAGAACTAGTGATATGGGAATTTCGTGGGTCAACGAGGGAGATAACATGAAAATACTGGGCATCTACTTCAATGCTGATAAAGAAATATCCTGTGTGGAAGAGAATTGGAATGAAAGGGTAAGGAAACTTAAAGAAACCATCCAAAGATGGAAAAGACGCAATTTATCATGTTATGGTAAAGTAACTGTGGTAAAGAGCCTTCTACTATCACAATTGAGCTATATAGTACAATCAGTAAGTCTGCCACAAAACATAGTACAAGAAATAGACTCTAAGATATTTAAATTCATCTGGCAGAAAAAAATATTCAAATAAGAAAGTATTTGAGAAGGTAAAAAGAACTGTAATTTGCAAAGAATTGTCTAAAGGAGGATTAGGTATGATTAGTATAAAGGACCAACAGAAAATATTCCTAGCGAAGTGGATGAAATGGCTGACATCGAAAGGTAATAGGACGAATGAAAGCCACATAAACACCTCTGAACATTTCTTCTCACAGTTTGGGGGTAGTAAATACTTTGTAGAAAGTAATTTCAGCCTTAAACATAAGGCAAAAATAAACACTATCACATCTTTGTACTGGCGAACTGTAGCCAGTGCCTGGATAGAAGCAAAGGACACAAAAGTAATTGTTTGTGACACTGACAACATGTCACTACAGGAATTGTTAAATCAACCCTTGTTTAATAATAAGTTGTTCCAATATAAAAGAAACCTCCTTTTCTTCCCGAAATGGGTCAAGGCAAATATAAGATATATACATGACGTGTGGAGCGAGAGAGGAATAATCGGAAGAGAGACCATAGAGGAAAAAACAGGAAATTATCCAAGTCTAACGTTTGAATATAACCCAATGATAAATGCCTTCACAGAAAACCAGAGAACGCTTTTAGGCAGTGTCACAAGGAACATGATTAGGGAAGCAAAAGAAACAGCTCGTAAGCTTCCTGAATATATTGAATGTTTCTTTGCCAAAACTAATAAAAAAATAAGAAATAGATATCTAAACAGTAGAGAAGGCAATAGTTGTGGAGTTGGCTTCTGGAAAAGGAAGCTTGATATCGATGTAACAAAATATTTTACGGTAGCAAAAAATTCATCTAGGGAAAGTAGACTTAGGCTTCTTCACTTTAAATTAATCCATAATATCTACCCTACCAATATATTACTTACAAGAATAGGAATAAAATCATCAGAAAATTGTGCTTAAATTAATGAAAGAGACTACATAGAGCATTTCTTCTTTCACTGTAAGAAAATCAGGTGATTTTGGAATCATATAGCCAATGTCATTCTCATGAAAACAGGCCATAAATTAATCATGAACGAGGTAACAGCACTCTTTGGAATAGTGAAAGAAGATTGTAACGAATGTACAAGTAAGAAAATAAATACTATAAATCATATTATATTAGTGGCCAAGCTATGTATAAGTAAGCTGAAATATGGAACCATGAATAATATTTTCCATATCTTTGAAATAGAATGGAAGAATAGAGAACATTTCATCGAATAGCTATTATTTGTACGCCACGAGATGTCTCAGTATCCTTAACTCATCTCAGGCCCCATTAACGTTAAATATGAATGGAAATATTATTGTATGAGCGAGTGAAATAGAGATAAAGAAAAAAAAAAAAAAGGCAATGACGAAAAGATGAAAAATGCAACAAATTTGGGTATTCCAAAGTGCATGAAAGTCAAGTTATTCCACGGTCACTGTAGCATCTGCAAGCTATCCCTTGCCCTCCCCCGTTTTCTTGTTACACTGGTGAGCGTGTGTTCATTTCTGTTTCCATTTTATTGTTGACCACCGCCAGAGTGTACTGTACTCCGTGACCTGACCTTCTTTTCCTAGTGAGTAGTTTTTTCCTCGCCCGCTTGTTGTCAGGTGTTTTGACCCGTTCAGTAAATATTAGTATGTTCCCGAACATTCGATAACATTGTGGATAAGGATGTTTACGCCAGATTTGGCCTTGAGTGACGTAACCTGATATCGTATTGATACGTGATTGGTTAGTTTGTGCGAGGGCAAAGGTAACGTTTATTTCGGGAACTTTCTGTAGGAATGTTTATATATATAGACCTGTGTGAGTGGTTGATGGGTGAGTAAGTGAGTTTCCTTTTGTATGGCGTAGATATTTAGTTTCGCTGGTGTCTTCCTAGTAATTTATTGTATTAATTATACAGTTATTAAACGTTAGTATTATTTAATCTATCGTCGGATCTCGTGTTTATTTATTTTACAGCTGTAATAGTTTCGTTTTCTAAAGGGTTGTAGTTAGATCAACTAACTCCCCCCTGCCATAACGTGCTAGAACAACCTCAGCTGTTACATATTGGGGGCTCGTCCGGGATCCGACCAGATTCGAGCGGACCAGATCAAAATTACTAGATTTATTTACATAGTTTATTGTAGAATATCATCGACAAGCTATCTACAACATGTCGGAGGTTATTGGAAGGCTTAGCCAGGAAGCGGACGCTATGGAGCTTGTCATGAATCGGATGTTATTAAAACTCACGCAGAGAGTGAGTTGTTTTTTTACCAGGGCCATGACAAATTGGCTGGTGGCCTTGAACGGTCCTCGCCAATTATAGTTGGTGAGTAAATAAATTTAAAGTTAAACTGTTAGAGATCACGCTTGTCGGTTTTAATATTCGTGATTAATAAGTAATGGAGTAGGGGTGAAACAAGGTGGGGATAGTTGACATTAATTCACGTTAACTGGCTGGTAGAATAGTGCAGAGGTATTACTACAATTAAAATGGTGGGAGGTTTCGGCCAATGAGATAGCTGAACTAATTGGGCCAGCGGACTAGCACTGCTGGGTAGTTAGATAGTATAAAACATCGTGTAACGTTCAGATTCAGAGAGTACAGACGTGAAGCCAAGCATCGTTCCGTGAAGTATCTCCGGTTGGCCAGTACCTGAACTGTGTGCTTTGAAGACTAGAGTCCTTGCTAACGGACTGACTGAGCTCTAGAAAGAAAGGTCTGAGTGGGCTGACCTTTGAAAGCCCACGCTGCGCTATATTGATGTTCGCGCCTACCAGTAGGCGTGACCAATGGTAATATACCTTATTTTGTCAAGCATAATAGATCAGAGATAGAGAGAGACCCACAGCCTCATGGGAAGTCTAAAGAAACCCCAGCTGGCACTCGGCCACGAGTGGCCTGTGTTGTAGAATTATTTCCATAGTATGATTGAAGTAATATGGCACATTGTTGATGAAGTGAATAGTGATTGTGCATAAGATATTTGCAACTGCTTAAATTACCTACAAGCCGAAGAGTGCTTCTGTAGGCTTTGAACGTACTGGGCTCTCCTAATATTCAAGCCCATATGATTTATGGAGAGTTTGCCTGGCGACTGGCCAGTGGCGACTCAACTGTCACTTTAAATTGATATCTAGTTTCGTACTATTTGCTATAGATTTCAGTACCTCCATAGTTACATGAATATCATTGGTTAAGTTATTAATTAGAATTTATTGCTTTGAATATACCTCTATTGTATTTTGTTTTGTTATTAATATTGATGTAAACTATGGCCTGACCGGCCTGATATATATATATACGCTCTAGTTATTTAATGCTTTTCTTGTGTGGTTGTGTCCGAGTGTGAGTTAGCTGCCTCTCGTGCAGTCGTAACATCCCCAACACCCTAACTCTGCTCGTGACAGAGCTCACTGGGCAGGAGAGACGGGACTACCTCCGTGAAGGCCTAGAAAGAGAAAGACAGCTGGAGGCTCAACGACAGGAGAAGGAGGCTGAACGACAGGCTCAGGAGAAGGAGGCTGAACGACAGGCTCGGGAGAAGGAGGCTGAACGACAGGCTCAGGAGAAGGAGGCTGAATGACAGGCTCGGGAGAAGGAGGCTGAAAGACAGGCTCAGTTGGAAAGGGAAAGGAGGAACCACCATTTGGAGATGGAGAAGATCCGCCAGCAACGTGGAGGCAACGACTCAGCGCAGAGGACCGACGACCACGCCAGTTCTAAGAGACCCAAGCTACCTGCATTTCAGGACAAGAAGGACGATCTGGATAGCTGGTTGCTGCGGTTTGAGAGGTTTGCCGAGACAGCTGAATGGCCCAGATCCACCTGGACGACATCACTGTCTGCCCTGCTGACCGGGAGAGCTTTGGAGTGCTTCTGCAGACTGCCGATCGACGAAGCCAAGGACTACGACAAGGTCAAGGAAGCGTTGCAGAAGAGGTACAACCTGTCAGAGGACGGATACAGACTCATGTTCAGACAAGGTAAGCCTGAAGATGGAGAAGATGTTGGAATGTTTTTGACCAGGATCAAGACCTATCTAGAGAGGTGGATAAAGCTGTCGAAGACGGAGGAGACCTACGAAGGAGTGAGAGATCTGTTCGTCAGAGAGCAATTCATGGATGCCTGCCCACCAGACCTTGCAACCCATGTGAGGGAGAGGAAACCAAAGACGCTACAGGACATCGCAGATTCAGCGGAGGCGTACCTGGTAGCGAGGAACCGGACGCTCAGCGGGAGCGCCAGACTGCAGAGCCGGCCAGTGCGACAGAGGCCCAACGGAGACAGAAGCCCACAGGTCTGCCATAGGTGCCAGAGGCCGGGACACAAGGCGACGGAGTGTCGTGCAAAGTTAAACGACAAAGGTGAGTTGAAATGTTACCTTTGTGGAAAGCCAGGCCACGTTCGGAGGATGTGTCCAGCCCAGAAGGATATGGGACGAGGCAAGCCGAACAAGGCGGCGGCGGCCGTAGTGATAGCGGCGGACGAGTCGTCGAGACAGGATGCGACGACGGCTGACACCAGCATCAACGTTCAAGCGGTAATGAAGGACGGGAAGCTCCAGTTAGCGGTGCCTGTTACTTGCGGAGGATGCAGTGACGGAAGGACCGTGGAGAAACTGAAGTTACCAGTGATGAAGGGCTTGATTGGAAATCGAGCGGTAGATGTCCTAAGAGATACCGGCTGTGAAGGTGTAGTGGTGCGGCGATCACTGGTGGACGACGGACAGCTCACCGGTGGGAAGAAACTTATCGCGAGGATCGATAACTCCTTGCTAGCGGCGGAGGAAGCCATTATCGACGTGAAGACGCCTTACCTGACGGGCAGAGTGACGGCGCTGTGTCTCCCGGAGACCATCTGCGACCTAGTAGTCGGGAACGTGGACGGAGCGAAGGATCCGTACGACCCTGATACTGAGGTGATGGTAGGAGCGGTGACCACGAGGGCCCAGGAGAAGAGGAAGGACCAGTCTACGTCGCTGAAGGTGCCGAGGGCAGAACGGCACGCGGGAGTGGATAGAGAGGAACTTATCCGTCTCCAAGAAGAAGACGAAGTCATTAGGAAGTTAGAGCAGAAGAAGATCCCAACTAATAGAGGCAATAAATCTGTTCATTTTGAGAAACATGGAGGAGTACTGTACCGGATCTACAAGGACCTGAGACAGGCGACGGTTACAAGTCAAGTGGTACTACCCGAGGAACTGAGGGAGTATGTACTGAGCGTTGCCCATGATTCTATCGTCGGAGGACATCTCGGCGTGAAGAAAACCAAAGACAGAGTTATGAGCAATTTTTATTGGCCTGGAATAGAAGGTGACGTCGCGAGATACTGCCGCTCATGCGACATATGCCAGAGGACGGTGAACAAAGGAGCGACCCCAAAGGTGCACCTGCAGAGTATGCCAGTAGTGGACGTACCGTTTAGGAGAGTGGCCGTGGACTTAGTAGGACCTATCGACCCCCCAAGTGAAGGTGGACATCGGTATATCCTAGTATACATAGACTACGCTACTCGTTACCCTGAAGCCACACCCTTGAAGAAGATCGACGCAGAAACGGTAGCAGAAGCCTTAGTGAACATCTACAGCCGTTTGGGTGTGCCCGAAGAGATGTTGTCCGACCAAGGGACCCAGTTTATGTCAGATGTCATGAAGGAAACGAATAGACTACTGGGAATTCGACAGTCGACCACTACAGTCTACCACCCTATGTGCAACGGGTTGGTGGAGCGATTCAACGGCACGCTGAAGAAAACATTGAGACGACTGTGCGCAGAGCAACCCAAGCAGTGGCACAGATACATCAACCCGCTGCTCTTCGCATATCGTGAAGTTCCTCAAGAGTCGACCAAGTTTGCCCCATTCGAGTTGCTGTATGGGAGAACTGTGAGAGGACCGATGCACATCTTACGTCAACTATGGACCAAGGACGTAGAGGAGCCGGAAACGAAGACCAGTTACCAGTACGTCATGGAACTACGTGAGAGGCTGGAGGACACATGGAAGCTAGCGACGGAAGAACTCTCCAAGGCTCAAGGTAGACAGAAGACCTACTACGACCGGAAGGCGAGAGAGAGGAAGTTCCGCCCCGGAGATGAAGTGTTGGTGTTACTGCCGACGAATACTAACAAGCTCCTAGTCCAATGGAAGGGACCATATAAGGTAGTCTCAATCGTCGGTGTCAACGACTATAGAGTCAAGATGGGTGCAAAAGAAAAGACCTTGCACGCCAACCTCCTCAAGAGATACATTCCAAGGACGTCAAAAGCAGCAGCAGTGGCAATGGAACCGAGACCTGTTGTGACCGAGATGTGTGGGATGGACAACAGTAGGAGAGATACCACGCCTGAACATGTCAACGCCATACAGGACGGCGGCGGTGATAGTGCTGAGACTGTACTGGCAGAGGACGACCTGATAGACAAGAGTCAACCCATGGAGTCAGCTGGCATGACAGTCATCGAGGACTGCGACCTGGAAGGCGACAACGGTGGAACGACGGAGGACCTTGCCGACCTAGGAAGCTGGGACCAGAAGGAAGGCTACAGAGATGTCCAGTATGGAACGCAACTGACGTCGGAACAACGTCAAGAACTCTGCGATGTGGTGAAGGATTACCAACATGTCTTCACCAATCTCCCTGGATGCTGCCAGTTGGGTGAACATCGAATCGACCTTACGACAGAAGTACCAGTTCGTCAACGACCATACCCAGTGCCCTACGCTATGCGCGACTCCTTGAAGGAGGAGCTTAGCACCATGGAACAGCTGGGCATCATTCGAAGGAGCTCATCAGCTTATGCTTCACCTGTTGTTGTCGTCAAGAAGAAGGACGGATCCAATCGAGTCTGCATCGACTACAGGAGATTAAACAAGATCACAGTATTCGACCCTCATCCGACAGCAGCGCCATCGGAAGTGTTTCAGAGTCTATCGAGAGGAAAATTATTCTCTCGGATTGACCTGAGCAAGGGATACTGGCAAGTGAAAGTTCGAGAACAAGACATTCCCAAGACGGCGTTCGTCACCATGGGCGAACACTATGAATTCATTCGGATGCCTTTTGGGATGATGAACTCAGGAGCCACGCTGAACAGGATCGTAAAGCCATTGATCCGTGGAATGAACAATGTGACAGCATATGTGGACGACCTGCTGATTCATACAGAGACATTCGACGAGCATGTGAAGACTCTCAAGGACTTACTGCAGAGGATGGACCAAGCTGGATTAACTGCAAGACCATCCAAGTGCCTGATTGGAACGTCTGAAGTGGACTTTGTTGGACACTCAGTGGGAAAGGGTATGATTGGCTTGTTAGAAGAAAATGTGTGTAAGGTGCGGGACGCACCCAGACCCACCACTAAAAAGGAAGTGAAAGCATTTTTAGGACTGGTGGGATATTACCAAGAATTTGTACCTAACTTTGCAGCGATTGCAGCACCATTGTCTGATTTACTTAGAAAGGGTCAGCCCAATATAGTTCAGTGGGATGAAACGCAGGAGAAAGCGTACACTTCTTTGAAGAATGTCATTATCTCCAAACCCGTGTTATGTTTGCCAGATTTTTCCAAAGAGTTTGTCTTAGCAACTGATGCATCAAATCGCGGATTAGGCGCTAGTCTTATGCAGGAACACGAGGGAAAGTTGTACCCTGTGGCATATGCTAGTCGTAAGCTATTGCCTCGTGAGACAAAATATTCGGTCTCAGAGCGCGAATGTTTAGCTATTGTTTGGGCTGTAAAAAAGTTTACTTTGTATTTGTATGGAAAGGAGTTTGTGCTCCAAACTGACCATCGGTCATTAGAGTTTTTGAACTCCACCAAATTTGATAGTCCAAAGTTATTACGATGGAGTTTATTTTTACAGTCTTATCGATTCAGGATTCATTACGTAAAAGGCAGAGGAAATGTATGTGCTGATTTCCTGAGCAGAATATTTTAAAAGTAGTACACTATTAGTGAAATGTATTGTAACCCATAGTTTTGCCTATTAGATGAATTTCTAGGACGGCAGTATTGTACTGTAATTGGGGACATAATTCATCTGTGACTGAATATTGAATTGATTGCTGATAGTCATGATGTGTTGGTCACATTTTGATTTTATCATCATCATCATCATTGCCTTTCTCACCCTGGATCAGGGTATAGGCCACCAACAAACACTTTCCATCCCTCTCTATCATGGGCCAGCCTCTTTACATTATTCCAAGTCTTTCCGCTTCGTTGGACATCATTTTCTCTGGCTCTTCTCCACGTTCCGCGCGGCCTTCCTCTTGATCTCTTGCCCTGGGGATTCCAATCCAATACCTTCTTCGTGATGCTGTTTCCTGGCCTCCTGAGAGTGTGGCCGATCCATCTCCATCGCCTCCTAACAATTTCCTCTCTGACTGGGCTCTGTCTTGTTCTTTTCCATACAATTTCATTGCTGACCTTGTCTGTCCATCTGATCTTAAGTAGCTTCCTCAAACATCTGTTGATGAAAACTTGGATTCTCTTTATGCAGGCCTGGGACGCATTCCAAGTCTCACATCCATACAACAGGACTGACTTCACGTTCGAGTTGAATATCCTCAGCTTTGTTTTTAGAGATATATCCTTGGTTCTCCAAATCTTGCTTAAGGACGTGAAAGCTGCCTGTGCCTTTCCAATTCGTGCTTTGACTTCTGCTTCTGTTCCTCCCTTATTGTCAATGATACTACCAAGATAGCAGAAGGACTCTACATCTTCCAGTGGTTGATCTCCTACTCTGACTTGTTCGCTTGGGGGTGCAACAATTTTTAGGACCTTCGACTTCGCAGGATGTATCCTCAATCCAATAGATTCTGAAATTTTGTTTAGAGCTGTAGTCTTTGCTTGCATCTGGTCGTGCGTGTGCGACAATAGTGCCAAGTCATCTGCAAAATCTAGATCGTCCAGCTGTGTCCATGTGGAACTTGGTGTAATTTTTGGAAAATGTAACCCAAATGGGGACTGCGAGCAAGCAGTGTCTGTGTTATATTGCATTGTTGTAACTTGTTTTGACCTAATATGATGAAGAAAGACCCTAATCAGTGGTCGGTATGTATTGGTATTTTTGCCATTGTACGTATGAGTTATACATTTTGGAGATAACCATGTTATGTACAACAAGTTATATGCTATGGTTCGTGCACGAAGCATTATGTAAACGATGGGCCATCGTTTCACCATATATGATTTGTAATAATATCATTGACCATTGTTTCACCACAGTGGTGGCATTGTACTATTTTGACTAGTAGGTCTACTGTTAACCGTTGGTTTGTCACCATGATGATACTGTATTAGTCATTGTATTGGTGATGCAAAGGATATTGCATTGTATTGTATTTGCGATGAAATTTGGGAAGGCACTGAAATTGTTAATAATTGTAATAGAATTAGCAACTACCTTTGTGAGGTTGGGAGGGCTGTAAGATTGTTATTTCAAGATATTGCAGACGCTGAATAATGTTTTGGAGTTGAAAGATATTCAACTTAAATTGGGGAGTTGTGTAGCATCTGCAAGCTATCCCTTGCCCTCCCCCGTTTTCTTGTTACACTGGTGAGCGTGTGTTCATTTCTGTTTCCATTTTATTGTTGACCACCGCCAGAGTGTACTGTACTCCGTGACCTGACCTTCTTTTCCTAGTGAGTAGTTTTTTCCTCGCCCGCTTGTTGTCAGGTGTTTTGACCCGTTCAGTAAATATAAGTATGTTCCCGAACATTCGATAACATTGTGGATAAGGATGTTTACGCCAGATTTGGCCTTGAGTGATGTAACCTGATATCGTATTGATACGTGATTGGTTAGTTTGTGCGAGGGCAAAGGTAACGTTTATTTCGGGAACTTTCTGTAGGAATGTTTATATATATAGACCTGTGTGAGTGGTTGGTGGGTGAGTAAGTGAGTTTCCTTTTGTGTGGCGTAGATATTTAGTTTCGCTGGTGTCTTCCTAGTAATTTATTGTATTAATTATACAGTTATTAAACGTTAGTATTATTTAATCTATCGTCGGATCTCGTGTTTATTTATTTTACAGCTGTAATAGTTTCGTTTTCTAAAGGGTTGTGGTTAGATCAACTAACTCCCCCCTGCCATAACGTGCTAGAACAACCTCAGCTGTTACAGTCACTTTTTACTATAATTATTCTGGTACTGATAATATATACTATTATTATTTGGTTAGAAAATTGGCAGTATTTTTTTTTTTGTTGTTGCTGTTTTGTTTTCCTTGTCTCGATTGACTCTATTATGCATCATATCTGAATTAATTATTTTATAGATGACTCATCCTCTTAGTATTTAAAACCATTGGGAACACACGTAGCACATGGAAGAGAGATTTTTTTTTTTCTGAAATGTCTGTCTGTTCTTTTAATCTGTATTTTTAAAACTTCTGCTCAGGTTTATTATATATATTTACTGATTATCATTATGATTGGCTTGTGTTTGTATTTCTACAGTACCAGCTGTTTAAAACTGAATTCTAAAACTGATCAGCTGATAGTGTTAAAGACCTAGAGGGTTCGAGAAGGCCGACAACACAGAATTCAGTCGTTAACCATTCTGGGATATAAAAGACTCAAGTTGGGTCCGATCCCCAGGATAGTCCCCATAGACAGCTGTGTATTCATTTAGTTGGTTATATTATTATGTTCTCTCTTACTCATCTATTTATTTATTCATCTATTTATTTACCTTAGTCTTCCCTTTTAATTCCTTCGAGTATCAACATGTATGTTCAAACACACCTATATAATAGGCATCTATACATTAAAAAAAAAACAATTGAAGTTGTTCATCTCTGTTGGCTTAATTAGGTACCTATTATTTCTTTATTTAGTGATCACTGAGTCATGCACTGAATGAATACATTCAAAATCGCATTTCAATCTGAGCTCACAAAAAAAAAAAAAGAAAAAAAAAAACTGCCCTGAACAGAATACATCTATCAGTATCACGTCATGCAGTCTGAAAGTATTTGGACCAAAGGAATCATTAGTTAAAGACATTACAGATCAGAATCCTTTAGAGATCATGAAAGTCAAAAGGCAATGTTTTTTAAAAGCACAAGTGTGGTTACTGTTTTCGTAGTTTTGCAGAGATTAAGTGATAAGAAGAAACATCTACCTGTCAGTCCATCTTGCCTCTAATTTTGCATAGAATTCGCTTTGCCTTTTTTTTTTTTCTGTCATTAACCACTATTCTGTCAACTGATATTATTCTTTTTTTTTTTCTAATTTTGTTCAATAAACCCTTTCTTATCAGCCTGACCCAATCTTCCAATCCACACACAACAAATTGACTTGAACCCACAGGGGAAAAAAAATCACTCAACCTTAAATATGTACGTGCAATAAAGAATTAATGCACGATGCAGTCAGTTTATCCAGTTTACTAATTTGTTTGTTTCACTTAATTATAGTAAACAAAAGTTAAAGAATATAAATACATAATTAGCAAATCAATAAATGAAAATACTGTAACTGTTTCAGTAACATTTTTAAACAACAGGTAGCAAAAAATGAATAAATGAAACACAAAAGTCAATGGATGGATGAATGACAATATAAGGAATGTGAACAACAACAAAAATTAATGAATTAACAAACAAATGAACACATGAAAAGACCAATTTGGAAAAATCTGGTGTCAAGAATAAAAAAAGGGACACAAAATACAAGGACTCGTAAATGTAAGACTAAATTGAACTTCAACTCATTGGAAATAAAGTCGGCAGTAACTGTCATTTCTTGTCATTAATTTCATCTTCTAAGGTGGGCAGATATACTGGTGTGTGTATGTGTATAGAGCTAGCAGGAGCTCAGGGTGTCTCTCAAGACATAGATTATTTTGTGTGTGTAGCTACAACTTTTGACACTTGAGCTGAAAGACAAAGTGTGTTAGTTTTAAAGAGCAAATGTTATTGAAAGATAATCACTGTGTGGTCAATATTGTGGACATGTATTTTGTACTTACTTGAAATAAAATAAAATATTTTCTTGTTGTTGACTTCATAATTTTTTTAAATTCAGATCGGATCAGTTTCTTTCATTCATGTTGACTACTCACTACCTGCAGGCACCCCATGTATTCAAACAGAACATTATTTCATAATCTACCTGATGTGATCAGCACAATTTTAGGTTCAGGTGTCTATCAAAATGTTGTGCAAGTATGGGCTTAACAAGTCGTTCTAGACATCATGGGACAGCTCCTTGCTTAGACAGCATGCACAGGCCTCACAATAACACTAACTTGATAACAATTTGTCTGTCCTCTGTGTGCTTTTATATTCAATGTCTATTTTCATGAAATTTTCAGCGTTGGAACATGCATACACATGTACTTAAAATAACCAAAATTAAGACTTGAGGCTGAGGTTTCTATTCATCTCTGAAGTCTTTGCTGTTCAACCTCTAGACAAACACAACATGAACAAACTGAATTAAAAATGCATGCGTTCCAACTGCATTTTAAGGGGGCTTTCAAAAATCTATATATAATTGTAATCTACTTTGATGACACCTTATGACAGGATGATGCATGAAGAGTTGTGTGAAAAAAACACAACACACACATGCATGCACACACACACACACACTATTTATTTCACCTGTTATTCATTCCTTCATTCAATCAGTCAGGAAGATGCTGAAATACAAAAATGCAAATTAATAGGAGTGTATGCATGGTTACAAGAGCTGATTAATAAGGCCTGGCCAGCAGTGTCAAATGAAAATGCAAAAGACATATTGTTTTAAAACCCAGTTCATTTAGGAGTATTGAAACAATCTTTAGTGGGGTCATAAAACAATACTAAAATACACAGTGGAAACATCAATAACAAATGGTAAACATTTTCATGGGAAATCGTATTCACACAATGGCTACGAAATGAAAGTTGTGCACGCTCTGACTGTACTTGAAACAGCCGCGATGACATAAAAATGAATGGAATTTGTTAGGCATAAGCCGTGCGTGTCCCTTTGCACGCCACGAGTGAGCAGAGATGTATCAGTAAGGGTGGGGCGAATTTGTTGCACGAGTCAAAGCGTGAGTTTAGTGCTGACGTCTCTTTCGTGTGCAAAGTGAATAAATAGAAAACATGTAATTGCACTGGCCTGTTTAATGGGTATAACATTGATCAAAAGTGGTCCACAAGCAAGCAACCTCTTGCAGAGAGGAAAGGGGACACGCCCCTTGTTGCTGATTCCACTTATGCAGCGCTATTTTGATGTGACGGTGGAGGTCACCTTGATGGTTACTTCGTGGAACTTGTTGTCGACTTTCGAGATCCAACTGTGAGTGTGGACCAGGTTGCCAACGTTGGACAAGGTAACTGTGAATGGGGAACCTAGTTACTTTCGTTGTATGGTAAAACTGTGATTGGGATCCAGATCTCAACGTCGAACACTGTGAGTGAGACCTAGTTGTCAACGTGGATGAAAAGGAATGTGGCTGACTTAAGTGTCACTCAGTAATGATTGTCATTGTGATTTTTGTTGTGAATTGCTATTGCAATTAATCAGTGTTGATTGTCATTTTGATGGCTATTGCTGATTGCCACTGTAATTAATGAGAAAGGATTGTGTAAATAAATATCGTGTAAATTGGAATTTTTAAAAAAAGGGAAATTATGTTGTCCATTGACGCTGGTTCCATGTATTGAACACAGATTCTATTGGCCGATCAATGAAAGCCAATTCTAGTTCGTCTCAAAACTCGTGGCACAGCTAAATTAGCAATGTCTTTAAAAACGGATAGATGAAAATGGCTGAAACTTTGGGCAAGGTGGTTTTTCTTTGGCTGAGCAGAAAATTGTTTTTCATTATAGATTTATGTAGAAATAAGTAAAATCCTGTCATAAAAGTATATATTTTATCAAAGCACGCGGTCTTTTCAAACTCTAACAGCTTTACACAAGATGACGTCACGCGCATGACTTCAGTTCTTCGTCATTTCCAACGGCCATAGCCACACCTTTACTCACGAGGTGAGCAGCACATCGACTGAGCTACTATGGCTCCATCCTTTGTCTAATTAAGAACCTGCAAGCAATGTTTTATTTGACAATAAAGGCCTACTCACGGGGTACGATAGCACTGCTCACGATTTCAACCATGAGCTGCCCTCACTTGGCCAACCCTCTGAATATCACTAAATAGTGCCAGTGTAAGTAGGTGTGGCCTCCTGTTAAATACATAGCCTACTAAACCTGGGGGACCATAATAGGAGAAAACAAGATTTGGGGGAAAACCCGGCTAGTTGAATGTAGGTCAGCCATCAAATAGATTGGTGAGTGGAGAAGGTGAGGCAAACAAATGGCCATGAGTAAAGCTCACACTACTCATATCAACTGACTAGTACGAAATGCAATGTTTGTCTCACTTAAGAGCAAGGTTAAGGTCACAGAATTGGGGAATTTTGGAAAAGTTGGTGAAGCCTATTATGATGTCAGTTTCGGTTATTCATTTCCTTGGCTTGTATCACTGGTTGATCTGTGCTATTCTAGGGCCCAAACCTTCATCTACCCACAGAGCTATTTACATATTACACGACTAATTAAATCTCTAATCCAGATCTATTGATGTCTTTAAGCTTTTAAAAGATGTGTCCTCCTACTTACCAGTGAAATCTAAACTCCGAATCTTTCACTCGTCTCTTGTCGTATTTTTAGACATGGCAATTTTTAACCATCTTGTTTCATTTAAAATCGTAAAATTGAAAGTAAAATAATTGAAAGAAACTGTGTTACGGTCGCAGCAAAATAGGTTACAGGTCACACCAGACTCTTGCCCCAAAACAATATGCCGGAAGTGATGCTGCACACAAACCTGAGGACATGCTTCTGTTACTCTAATGTGTATTACGAGCTCTTTGGTTGCATCGAAAATAGTGGCGCAGATGTGTAAAATATCTTTGTCTGAAGTGGTTCGTCAGAATCATGTTGTTTGTCAGCCTTGGCTGACTAAGTGGCTGATTATGCCATTCATCAAACCAGTCGTCATGTATTTATCCCGAACCTATCCCGTTTGCCTTTACGTGGACATGACAAAAGTCTGTTTTCTGGCTCCAATAGTGTATACATGTTAGTGTTCTCGATTCCATACTTGATATGAAAAATATACACTATTATACCTCTCCCCGCCCCCCTCCCCCCAACGACTCAATAGACGCTAGCCCCAAACAATATGGCGAAATGATGATCTATTGCGCATATTTCTGAGACCATACTCAGTAGGGCGGGGGAAGGGGGGGGGGGCGGGGGAGCAGTTGATTATCTCATATGGGCTTATTTAGTCCAACAAAAATCACATTTAATCGTGGATTGTGGTGTATGGAAAGAGCAAAAGCTGCATAACTGAGTAAATAGGGTGGAGTCTTTTAGATCCCCCAGTTTCCTAAAAAAGTTATTCGAGACATAGTTAGCTTTCTAAAACTTCATGTGGCAATTAAGCCCCCCTTGAGAGGATCTTTTTGGCCTTTTTGCCTCATCCAGTGGATACCCTACTGAGTGAGACCTACTTGAACTTTAAGCTCATTGCGCGAGACTTTGCTATACGCAGCTTGTTCTTTTTGCCATAGTTTGACGATAGCAAGTCCCATTCGTGCGCCTTAGCTAAATGGGTTTCCGTGTGCACGACGTCTGGGTGGATTAATTCACAAAATGCATTACAAATCCAAAGGCCCGGGGCACAAATGTAACTTTGTTCTGTTCCTATCCAGTCACAATTTTTAAAACCTAGGCAAATGAATGGAGACGCCCCCATATGCAAAACAGTATATTATGGAGGCAGGGTATTGAAATCGCCAGTGCTGTGCTGAGTCAATTAAAAAAAAAATTATCAGGGGTGTTTACGACTCCTGTAGTGACGATACTCAATATCGATATCGTGACGCCACCATTAAAATTTTATGACTGTAGCATCTGCAAGCTACCCCTTGCCCTCCCCCCTTTTTCTTGTCATATTGGTGACTGAGCATGTGTTCACTTCTTTTTTTCTTTAATTGTTGACGTTCGCCAGAGTGTACTCCGTGACCTTACCCTCCCTTCCTAGTGAGTAGCTGTTGTTGAATGATCGTAAATATTAGTATGTTCCCGAACATTCGATAACGTTGTGGATATAGAAGTTTACGCCAGATTTGGCCTTGAGTGATGTAACCTGTGACCGTATGCATAATCAATGCGTAAACTAAAGTAAATACGATGACTGGTGTTAACACGAGAAAATGTATTCATTTCTTGCGTTAACACCAGTCAACGTATTTACTTTAGTTTACGCATTGATTATGCATACGGCCACTGGTGTCGTATTGATACGTGATTGGTTAGTTTGTGTGTTCGGGCGAGGGCGGAGGTTACGTTTATTTCGGGAACTTTTTTTTAGAAATGTCCATATATATGGATCCATGTGAGTAGTTGGTGGGTGAGTGAGTGAGTTTCCTTCTTGTGTGGCGTAGGATATTTAATTGTTCGTTGGTGCCTTCCTAGTATTTTATTGTTCAGTATACAGTTATTAAACTTTAGTAATATTTAATCGATCGTTGGATCTCGTGTTTATTTTTTACAGCTGTAATAGTTTCGTTTTCTAAAGGGTCGTCGTTAGAACAACTAACTTCCCCCTACTATAACGTGCTAGAACAACCTCAGCTGTTGCAATGACATGTAGGACTCGCTGCCGAGGTCAAATGCCGAAACACTGCTCCGCTGAAAAAAACCTAAGACAGGTGGCACGAATCACATTCAATACAAATTAATGTCATCCTGTCACAGTAAGGATGGCCTCTTGTGGTAAAGACATATAATTATACATCTATATTGTTGAATTCTCTGTTTAGCCAATTGTTTAAAACCTTACAGACTGAACGAATGCATAGGACTTGTCTCTCGGTGAGAGATATACTGAGAGTTGTGTCACTTCTGCGCATTCTTCCAACCTACTCAGCATAATCAGTGATTGCTCATCCAAGCAGATAGATAACTAATAACTTGAGCCACACAAAAATACAGCTAATTAAAGACCAAAAAAACAACAAACCATATACAAGCTGAAGGGCCTGCTCTACGGACGGTACAAACGGCGTATTTTGACATAAACTGGGCAGGTCTAGATGAGGCCTTGCTAAGGGATAAACCTGAACCCGCCCTCCTTCTCTCTCCCGACTCCCCCGCCCCCCCCCCCCCCAAACCAATTTCTCCTATCCATCCCATCTCTTTCTCTCTCCAACCACCGTAACTCTGTCCCTCAATATATTTATCTCCCTTGTCTCCCTCCAATCTCCATCCCCCTTTTGTCCTCCACAGCAACCCCTCTTGTCCATCTCTCCTTCCCTCCCCCTCTCTCTCTGACAGATGCTTTAATGCCAGATGTGCTCATAGTTTTCCCAAGCTTAGGCGACTTGACAAAGTTGTTACAATTTTCAGAAGGCACTGCAACAGTAACTTCTTGAAACAACCTGAACACATTTTATACTTGGTTCAACAGTCATTTTTGGAGCGCCACACTACACACTGACACAGGCTGCTTGAGCCCAACTCTAGATCTAGATCTAGGTCACCTTAATAACGGAACTTAGATTCAGTGCAAATACAATAAACTTATTTTCACACTACAGGTCCTTACAAAATACATGGATGTGATGTTTAATGTTTATTTTCGACCAACAATGTGTGAAGAAAGTTTAAAGAAAGGCGAAGAACGAAGACGGGGCGAAGTAAAGTAAAACTATTTTATAAGGGCAGGGAAGGAAATACCGATATCCCACTGAACCACCTCACCATTAACACCAGAGGCAACAGAAAGAATAACATAAAATATAACATCCCCAACTCACGGATTAACAGCCATCTTTACTCTTTTTACCCTAGTGTCATCAGGATGTGGAACAACCTCCCGGCAGAACTCCAAAAAATATCGTCTGCAACGGCTTTTGGCAATGAATTGAAGAACATAATTATCCGTTGCAGCTACCATTGTATTTAAAGTGTGGGTCTATTTCTGTGCACAATCTTGATGCCAAGAGATATTTTTAACCAGAGATATACATATACAAAGAAATTACACAACGATATATTTTAAATGGTCTTAATATATGCTGTTTTAGCCTGTTTTAGCCTCAGAGCAGGGGCGTCGAGTCGCACATGGTGCAGTTGAGGAATCGTCAGATTAAATAGACGAATCAACTACATGGGAAGAAGAAGAGTGAAAGTTTCGATCACGCTTTTTCATTCTGAGACACCCGGCATTATCCGGGTAAACCCGTGAACCCAACGTTCTCTCTCTCTCTCTCTCTCTCTCTCTCTCTCTGTCCGGTCTAGAAAACTTCTCATATCCTAGAGCCTTACTACAGATTTCATGCGCACCAGCACACAACGCACTCATTTCTAGTAGGGATTTGCACTTTCGCTATCTTTCAGTTTCAACTTCAAAACAAATATAATGCGCATGCGCAGCTTCAATGAAACCTTAAAATGGCGAACTATGACTCGAAATAGGTCTAAAATTGGGGAAAAAATAAATTTCCAATAAAAAAAAAAAACTACACCAATTTGAGACTTCTATTAAAAACTGTGAACCCTTACATCCATTCTGATGCACCATATAAAATTTGAAGTCTGAGTGTTGAGTGGTTCAGAAGCCTTTTGCAACGAAAACTCTCAAGTCCACAAATATAATAATATATTATAGTGTTACGTGTTGTTTGTTTCGTATCTTTTGTATTGTTTCTGTAATTAGATTATTTGGTAATTAAACTTTCTATTGAGTGATGTAACCAACATGGCGATGTTAAGAAAGCCTGATTAAAGTTCTGTCTACTGATTCCTATCATCAACTCTTCCAAGTCTTTATTTACATGTTTCTATGTATAATAAGAAACTAAACATGGTGGCAGCGGTAAGGCAAATCCTACAACTACAAAATGCAGATTTTGCCGACGGATCTGAATCTCGTATATCGTCATCGACTCGCATCGCTTCTCTTTGTGCTATAAATAGACTCAGCCAGGAAGCACGCTGGAGGTGTGGCCCCCTGCCCAATTTTTCAATCCAAGGGACATCACTACAATAAATTTTTTTTGTTTGTTGCACAACTAGTACTACGCAGTTGTATTTTCCTCAGTTACTCACCTGTGAAACAAGGGACATAACAAAAAAAAACAAAACCAAAAGCTTGCATAGCTTTACAAGTTACTTACCTGGATTGAAAAATCGTGTTCTCTTACACTATGGCTACAGCTAGTGGAATTAGACCTCCTCCTCCTCTAAACATAAAAGACAATCCTATTGAAGGATGGAAGATATTTAAACAAGGTTGGCAGAACTATGGCATCATAACAGACATGGGTACCAAAGACAACAAGTACCAGAAAGCTATGTTTCTTCATTGTATAGGCCCTGAAGCACTGAAAGTGTATAACACATTCAATCTGCCTGATACTGATGATACAGAACTGAAAGATATTCTTAAGAAGTTTGAAGAATTTATTATTGGGGAAACCAATGAAACTTATGAAAGGTACAAATTCAACCAAAGAAGTCAGCAACCTGAAGAAACTACTGACCAGTTTGTTACTACAGTCAAGACATTGGCTACTACATGCAATTTCTGCCAATGTATGAAAGAATCCTTGATAAGAGACAGACTTGTAACAGGGATTAATAATGCTGACACAAGGAAGAAACTCTTAGAACAGCGAAAATTGGACCTAAAAGGTGCAATAGACATATGCAAAGCCATGGAGTCTAGTGCATCACAACTGGAGGAAATGAATCCTAAACTTGAATCAGTGAACAAAGTCATGAAGAAGAGCTATAAGACTACAGACCTAAATCTGCCTATTCACAAAGTGCAACTCCTCACAAGAAGCCCTCTCAGTGTAAATTCTGTGGAGGTACCCACATGTTTGTGAAAACAAAATGTCCTGCTTATGGAAAGACATGTGGCAAATGTGGCGGAAATAACCGTTTTGCTAAGATGTGCAAAAGTAAATCTACCACACTAAATAAGTTCAAGACCAAGAAAGTCAGAGCACTGGAAACAGAAGAAGAAAGCTCTGATGATAACTCAATGCCTAATTGGGTTAATGCTGTTGGAAAATCAATCAACTGCAACATGATAGTCAAAAAAAAAAAAAGTGGCATTTCTGATAGACACAGGCTCATCGGTTAACATTATTCCAGAGGATCTTGCGACTCATCTTGTATCTGACAGAAAGAAGACTCTCAAATCGTACTGCAACTCTACAATAGAGACAAAAGGCCAAAGTAGACAAACAATAATAAATCCAAAGAACAAGAAGAAATACCCAGTGGAGTTTATTGTCGTGAACAAAGGTAGTCAACCTGTCATAGGCCTTAAAGCAGCTAAGCAGATGAAGCTTGTTGACATACGTAAAGATAATTTTGAACAAGTAGCATCACTGACTTCAAAAGCATTTGATGATGAATTAGGAACATTTCCAGGCAAGCAGCGCCTCACAGTTGATCCTTCTGTTACTGTGGTTATGCCGAATCGCAGAATACCTGTTGCGGTTAGACAACAGTTGAAAGAAGAACTTGATGAGATGACTCGAAAAGGAATCATTGCTCCTGTAACTAAACTAACACCTTGGGTAAGCCAAATTGTTACGGCTCCCAAAAAGAACGGCAAATTGAGAATATGTTTGGATCAAAAACATCTCAATAAAGCACTTTTTCGAGAAAGATTTACACTACCAACTTTAGATGATGTGTTACATGAACTCACACAATCTCGACTTTTCACGAAAGTTGACTTACGTAGTGGATATTGGCACGTCCAGCTCAACGATGAATCTGCCAATTTGACAACATTTCAAACCTGTTTTGGCCGACATAAATGATTAAGACTTCCATTTGGCCTATCAGTATCTTCAGAAATCTTTGAAGAAAAATTCTTGAACTGTTTGGGACACTCATTGGCGTAGTTGTCGTTCATGACGATATAATAATTCATGGAAAAGACAAAGCAGATCATGACCAAAATCTACAAAATTTTCTCCACAAATGCGAAGAATATGATGTTAAACTCAATAAAGATAAATTGGAATTGGCAGCAACGTCAGTCACATTTATGGGACATGTTATTTCTCAAAATGGACTCAGCAGTGACCCTGAAAAAGTGAAAGCAATTCGAAGCTTTCCAGTACCTACAAATGCGACTGAAGTAAAAAGATTTCTTGGCATGGTACAATATCTTGCCAGATACATTCCCCATTTAACAGACATGCTGCAACCCATTCAGAATTTAGTAAAGAAAAACGTACCCTTCAACTGGTCGACTACTCAAGAAGAAGCTTTCCAGAAAGTAAAAGAAGCTATGACAGAAAGCCCCTGCCTAGCACTGTATGACCCTGAAAAAGAGCTGACATTAGAGAATGACGCTTCTGAATATGGCATCGGATCAGTGGCATTACAAGAAGGCAAACCAATAGGGTATGCTTCTCGCACACTCACCAGTGCGGAACAGAACTATGCTCAAATAGAAAAAGAACTTTTGGCTATTACATATGGACTTAACAAGTTTCATCACTACACGTATGGTAGAAAAGTGAAAGTGATCACAGATCACAAGCCTCTTGAAATTATCACAAAGAAACCTCTGGTAAAAGCATCAAAAAGACTTCAGAACATGTTACTTAAAAACCTGGAGTATAACTATGATGTAACTTACAGACCAGGTCCTGAAATGAAAATTAGTGATTGCCTGTCACGTGCACCAATTGCAGAAACCTCGGACAGCGACAGTGTCAGCAATATAGATTGTTTCACTCCATTTAAAGATCATCGATTGCATGAAATTAGTGGAGCAACACTGTCTGACCAAAGTCTGTGCAAACTCAAGATGGTAATCATGCAGGGATGGCCTGAACACAGAGCACAGGTTCCAGAAGAAGTCTTACCATATTATAGTTACAGAGATGAACTAGTGACTCAAGATGGACTAATTCTTAGAGGAGACCGAATTGTCATTCCTCAATGCATGAGACGTGAAATGATCACAAAGGTACATGCTGGTCACCAGGGTATCAACTCGTGTCTGCGAAGAGCAAGAGAATTAATCTTCTGGCCAGGAATGTCAGCAGACATAAGAACACTTGTTGAGAATTGTGACACTTGTGCGACCTATTGCAACAAGCAGAGTGAACAGCCACTACAAAGTCACGATATTCCCTCACGACCATGGGAAAAGATTGGAACAGATATATTCATGATACAGGGAAGAAACTATTTGGTCACTGTTGACTATTACAGTCAATTCATTGAAGTCGATTTTCTTCAAGAGACTACATCAACAGCTGTAATAACAAAATTAAAGCACCACATGGCACGTTATGGTGTACCAAATACTTTGATTTCTGACAATGGCCCACAATATGCATCTGCAGAGTTCAGAAAATTTGCTACAACTTGGAATTTCAAACACACAAGAATTGCACCTGGCAATTCAAGAGCAAATAAACAAGCAGAATCAGCAGTTAAAATCATCAAAAACATGATGATCAAATGTAGAAAAGCAGAAGAAGATCCTTACCTGGAACTTTTGAACATTAGAAACACCCCAAATGAAGGATTGAACACCTCTCCTGCTCAAAGACTCATGGGTAGAAGAACCCAAGCACTAACTCCAGCAACACATTCAGCACTGAAACCATCACTAATTCCAGTCAGTGAGAAATCAAGGTTACAACTTAAGCGGTTTCTACCAGCACAGCGCTTATGTTCCAAGAAAAGTCTTCCTTGCCTACAAGAAGTTGATACAGTTAGAATGCAGCCCATTGATGGTACCAAAGAATGGAGACCTGCAACAGTGACAAATACACTACCATTCAACAACTATGAAGTCTCTGATGGCAACAGATCATTTGTTCGAGCAAGAAAGTTTTTGCGAAAGAAACCTACAACACATGTTGAACCACCAATAAACAATCAAAGACCATTCACGGATCAACCAACAAGTCCAACAGAGAATCCAGACAATGCTCCAGACACCTTTCAACAGAATACAAGGAAGAAGACAGCCGCAGAAAGTCCTAGAATATCAACTAGAACTACACCAATCAGTGCCACAAATCATTCCGACACACCCCTGGACACTGTGAAAACAAGATCTGGACAAATAATTAAACCACCGTCCAAATTAAATCTGTAAAGAAAACTGTTTCTGTCCAATCACAGCTGATCCATAAACAACAGCTGAAAAACTTCACATATAGAATTTGTGTTTAATGTGAACCATACATCACACCTACTCTAGTGAATTCATATTCATCATGGACAAGATTGTTTTAATTTAAGTCATATTAAATTATAACAAGACATGAAACATTGTTGTTTAAATTAGTTGAGGACATGTAGATTTGTTCAATTTTAAATTCCAGTTTACTTAGCAATGATATTTAAATAAAGGGAGATAAAACCAAATAACTTTGTACTATTTTTCAACATTCAGTTATCTTTCTTTATACATTATAAGATAAAATAGCAAAAGACAAAAGAAGAAGAAGAAGAAGCATAAGTTAAAAAGTTAAAAATTTACACATGGAATATCCATTTGTTAAAAACTTTCTATTATGTGTTATTCTTATAAATTCAATGCTACTATCAATTTAAAGACCATTAGTGTTCATAAAGTACTTAATTGTTGTATGTTGTGCTACATGTAATTCTTTTTGGTCTTATAAAGATTTAAGGGGGGAGATGTTACGTTTTGTTTGTTTCGTATCTTTTGTATTGTTTCTATAATTAGATTATTTGGTAATTAAACTTTCTATTGAGTGATGTAACCAACATGGCGATGTTAAGAAAGCCTGATTAAAGTTCTGTCTACTGATTCCTATCATCAACTCTTCCAAGTCTTTATTTACATGTTTCTATGTATAATAAGAAACTAAACATATAGTATAGATTATGTAATCCATGTTTTATCTATCACCCAGAATTCAACATATCAAATGTGAGGAAAACAATGGGAAAAAAGAAATCACAAATCACTCAACGCAGCGATCTTGAATTTTGATTCTGAAAATAGGGTTATGTTAATAGCCAGAATTTTTTAAAACTTCGCAACATATTATTGAAGCCATTATCTAAAACCACTCTGGGGGAAAGTTTTACAGCTTGATTAGTCTTCGTTTACAATTTTGAAATAACCATACAAGTAAATCACAAAATTCCCCAAATTTCTTCTCGAAATCTTTAATGTCTTGAAACTTTAGCAAGATATCAAATTCCTTTGGATCACATTTTAAAATATTTCCTTTGACTGCTTGCCTACCATGTTCTGTGGTAATACCACTAGAAGTAATAATCTCTAAAAAATCGCAAGTTTCTGTTGATAATCCTCATTTTGCAAGGAAAAAAAAAGAAAGAAAAACTCTTAACGTTTTCCTCAAGAACAAAAAAACTCACAAAAACTTTCTGATCCGGTGTGGTATCTGAAATTACTCAATCCTCCTTCCCGGAACATCCCAAGGATAATCTGGAATAGTATGGTTTGTATCCTCCCTGTCCCCCCCCCTCCCTCCCCCCCCCCATTATTCCCCTATCTTCATGTTCCCTTCCATCTACAATATTTCTCAGTCACACACAAAAACACGCATAATAATTATATACACACGCACTTAATATGAATAGCATTTTTACGGTGAGAAATAACAGCAAACCGTCAAGTATAGCGCATCATAGCGCTTGGGAGGAGGGAGGGAGATAGAGGGGGAGAGGAGGCGGGAGGGTGAGAGGGACAAGAGAGAGGGGAGAGAGACAGACAGAAAGAGAGAGAGAGAGAGAGAAAGAGAACAGCGGATGCACAGGAGTAAGGAGAACAGAAATGCATGACTAGTGGCAGGGTTAAGTAAGGCTGACGTTGTGCACTGGGGAATGAAAGGTGACCAGCTTTGCACAGTTATAGTAGACAGGCATAGTTAAGGACTCGAACCACTCCACATAAACACGATTTTCTCCTTCCTTCTTAGTAATGTATGTGTTTTGAACGACAAATGAGAAATAAACTAAACTAGATAAAGAATCTAGTCATACTCAACAAGTCCGCTCATTATTGTCCCAGAAAATGTTTGATTATATTTATAAGGAGATAAACATAATGATTCTCGGCCGTCCTCGTTCTCCCCTCCACCTCACCTCTTTTTCCGCAAGCACTTTTTTGAGTGCACGCTCAGCAAGCGTGATAGGGGTATTGGATTTATGTTATTATTACTCTAGCCTTTGCCGCAATGAACTGGCTTTTTTTTTTTTTGCTGCATTTTGTCAACCACGGGGTGAAACTAACCTGTAATGATTGCAATCCGTCCTGTACTACAGGGCAGCCTAGGTCAGTGATTCTCAACGGGAACGATTTTGAGTCTCAGGGGGGGCAAAAATGACAAAAGGTGCGACAGGGGGGCAAAAACCTGAGGAGGGGGGGGGGGTTAAGAGTTTCCTACCTAGGGATTACAGTTTGGCACAATATCTCGACCATAATGTCGCTTCTTTTCAGTATAGAACTGTATTATTTATGCCCATTGTTAGAAAAAAAAAACCAACAACAGCACTTGTCAAACATAATCATGGTGTCCAATTTCCTTGACCATTCAGTAAGCTGCTAGTAGATCTGCATGATAGTGAAGAATTATTTTAGAGAGAAAGCCATACGATGACCAACATAATTTCAGTTGCAACAGATGGAACACCCGTCAGTGATTGGATGGCAGCAGTTGTTCATAGGCGTCATAAAAAGAGAGGTTCCTGACCTTCTCGACGTCCGTACTGAGAAAGCTGACAGATCTGAGCGACTTCTTCGCTAGGTGCACTGCTTGTCAATAAGTAATTGATTTCGACGATCTTTGGGGCTGTTTGAATCAGTGCGGACGTTTTGTTGGGTTTTTTTCTGTTTTTTTTTTTTAAGAAGTAAGACTCAGCGTGCCAGGCTGGAGAGAGAATACAGAAGCTGCCTGCGTGTTAACATTTTTTGCTAAATGAACTTCAACAAGACAATCTAGTTAAGGCAAAGGCCGCAAAGTATACCCTGCTGCCTTTCTCCGTCGAGCTGGATTTATGGAAAAAGGGGGCGAATCGTTCACTTCCCTCAACTTGGCAAAGTCATGCGCTGGCGATTTTAAGACCTCCGAGATCTATTCATCCCTGGGTGGATTATGAACCCGAATGATTACCATGTACCTTGACGCCCAGGAGTTTGCAAGAAGAACTGCTAGATTCACAGCACTGCGTCCAGGATCATTTTCAAAAAGAGGGCTACAAAGTTTTCCGGATAAAATACCAGAACATCTATTCTTCCCTGTGGAAGGACGTTCCTTCTCTCTCCAGTGGCCTTCTCTTCGATGTTTTTTTTTTTTTTTATTTCGTAGAAAAAGGATCGAGTCCAGTGTAAATACATGTCAAAAACAGAGAAACAGGCTTTAAGTGTGTTGGAGGGCGATCTGTGTTTGCTTCTCACAAACATCGACACTACACAGGTGACCACAGCACACTAACCGCGGGAAAGACACCGACATGTTAACAATACAATACATGTCCGTGGGTTTTATGAACTGGAACAGCCAATTGTTGCTGCATTTGATGAAGAATATTTCGTTGTTTATAAATAATCAGTATTCAATGAATCAATTACCACTAAATCAAGAGTCATTAAAAATCGCCGAAAACCTTAACATAATTATGTCTAATTAATCTGTTTCACCTTTCGTTGTAGTTAGGGTGGGGTTACGATTGGGGCGGGGGTGGGGGGTGGGGGGGGGGGGGGGCTGACAGAAACTTTGGGACCCAAGGGAGCGATTGCCTGAAAAAAAACTGAGAAGATCTAGGTGAACAAATTAAAAGGTGGCTTTCTTCCATTGCTTCTCAGCAGTGATAACGATAAGTTGCATAATGTGGCATAATTTCCTATAGCATAATATTATACTGCTATTAGTTATGTAGAGAAGCCAGAAAACCATCCAATACAGACAGGGTGAGGGGGGGGGGGGCAGTAAGACTAACTACTGGAAACGTTAACACCATAAAAGCATTTCTTGCATCGGTAGAAAGCTGCATTGGAGCAGAAAACTTGGGCAATGAGGAAGAGGGGGGAGGGGGCAACAACATCGTTTAAATATGAAAGAGCATTAATTATCTTATAAAAACATAAACTGCCATTTGAAATGTGAAGGTCTAGATTTTACATAATAATCAAATAATATTTCTCCCTGATGTTTTGTACAGTTTCAATCAACTTCTTCACTGACTGTTTCTTGAACACTCTTGAGTATTTCATGATCCAGCAGGAATGAAAACTGCGCCAAATTTAAGTGCAATAATTATCATTCCGTTTTTGTACATTAAGGTCTGCGGCTTTAGAAAGATAGTTCAATCGAATCCACCGAACGGTTTCAATTCATGTTCTAAGCTGTCCACAAACTACGTCTCATATCATGAAAGACACCGAATCCACGATCACCTTTTTATCCTCCAGCTGCTTTGCAACTTCTTACGACGAACGTTACATTCAACGGCTTTCTGCCTGTTTTCTTTAAGAGGAATGATCTGCAAGAAAATGGAAACGTTTATTTTTAGTCAATACTCAAGTTTCGCGTTCGTTGCTGAACAAAGGTATTGCTTAAAGGTTGGAAGTTTGTTTTGGACAGACAGAACTTGGGGGTGAAAATCTCGACTTTGGATGGGACGTGGCAGAATTGATGCAATTAATATTGCATTTCAATAATTATAGTCTTTATGCCTACGTGCGCCAGTTACTGAATAGTGGGTGAATGCCTAGCGGTGTTCTAGAAGGGGTTTTCTATGATAACGTCAACAAACAGCCAAGATGTCAGGGATTTTTTTCCTCCTCCCTTTCGTGTATGACAAGCGCAGACCTGTAATATATTACAAATATCTAACAGTTCTCCAATGTAAAACGACCTCATTCAACTTAAATGTAGAAAGTTCCCATTGAATCTCAGTTTTCGTCAGGTTGGAGACAGTTTTAAGATCTGCAAAGACTTTTTCAGTCAACGCTTCTCGATTTACAGAAAACAATTTTTGTTGCTCTGTTCAATCAGTCAACCCATAAGAATTAAATTTATTCAAAAATCTAAAACCTTTTTTTGTTTTTTTTGTTTTGTTTCCGAAACCCGATCAAAGATCTGATACAACCTGAACCCACTTTATAAACTATATCCATGATAATGTGTTCTCTCTCTCTCTCTCTCTCTCTCTCTCTCTCTCCGCCCCCTCTCTCTACACACAAATCTACATGTACACAAACATAGGGACAGAGAGAAGCACACAAATGCAAAAGGCAGACAGACAGACAGACAGACAGGCTGACATAGGAACGCCGACATGCACAGAGAATGAGAGAGGGGTGAAAGTTATTTTTATTATTATGAAAGTCAAAAATTGGCCAAAAGAAAACGTATGTAGCAAAGCCTCGCCACCTTTTGACTTTGCTGTAAGCCCTGCTGTGACTCTACAATTTTTCTGTGGTTTTTATATTATCGTTATTATTATCATTCTTGTTGTGTTTTGTTGTTATTTTTATTATCATTATTGTTATTATTATTATTATTATTGTTTCTTCGGCTTGCCCCCCCCCCCCGCCCCACCAAAAAAAAAAATGTACTGCCAACTCCCAGGTTGAAAACCTTTGATACCGAATGTGTGTGCACCTGTGACATCAAAAGATTATTTTGTCAGCGGAACGAGCGACCTTCCAGCATTTAAAAACGGGTCAGATTTTTTTAAAAACGTGTCTATTATGCCGAGCAGCAAGTTTGTACTTGCAAGGTTTTTGGCTTGGTTCAGTTCCCGTGATTAAGAATTCAGCGAATCAGGGAATGCGCCTTTTCTAAGAAAGCAATAACATGATATGTTGAAGTTGAAGGTCTTTGCATTTCATCTGCACTTCTTTTCATCACAGGGGAGAGGGAGGGGTCAACTATTTAAACTTGTTTATTGTATAGCTTGGTATGAAGGCGAAGGAGAAAGTCAAATCTGAACATGCTATCAAGTGGCCGGGAAAGTTTTAGGTTTGAAAAGTCAGTGAGCCCTAACCTCAATCAGCCTCTTGTTTGGCTGTCATTCGAATGCGTCTGGACTCTTCGTGATTCGACGAGGCTGAAAATTGCAGCAAAATCAAAGTGCAATATTTTGCCATTCAATGCTTACATTGAAAGCTGCGACTGAATTTTTAGCGGCGGCTAATTTATTGCGTGACTCTTATTTCATGACTTAAAAAGTCCACATAAATGATCTATTCAAATAATGTCCTCAAATCGTGAAAACCTGTCTTCTATTCATAAATTGTATTTTAACGTCTTTCTGTGATAAATGCAGCATACCTAAATGGATCTTGCGCTTTAATGCTTGTGAGGTTGTTGACTTGTTATACCAAAGTCCACGAACATTAGAAAAAAAAAAGGAACGTATTTATCTGCTCAGTTTTCCTAACAAAAAGTTTGAATGGTGTGGGAGAAATTATAAACATCTTTTTTTTTTTTTTAAATTCTTTTTTCAGCGTGCATGCTTCATAATGTATGTATCATTCATCGACTGACAGAACTCAAAAATATGGCTGATTTACACTCAGGTTTGGATGGGACTAATTAATTAGAGATTAAGAGCGCACAGACGACGAGACGCTCTAAAATCTGAACGATCGATAGTGGATAAATGATACTTATTATCTTCGTCAAATTATGGAATGGAAATCGACATTTTCAGGGTGTACTGAAAGGACTTCCACACCCGTCCTCTTTTGTCTGGTTTGTACCCAGAGATCAGATACACCACTGAATTTGCGCCGCTTCGTAAACAAGATCAAAACATTAACCTTTTGATAAAACATGTCGAAAAATATAAACATCAACACCTACAACAAGAGTGTACGTGCGTGTGTGCATGTTTCTCTCAGCGTTACCACAACGGCCAAAAAAGAAATGTGCGAGACTGACTCTCACTGAATCAAACTCTCGATTTTGAGTTTCAGGGGGGTGAAAAAGACGAAAGAGGAGACAGGTGGATGGGACAAAAATACAGGGTTTGGTGAATTCCTGGGAGAATGAATATTTCCCTAAAACTTGGGATTAGTTTTCTAGAACATTTTGACCATTATTTCCATTTTTTTTTTTTACTTTAACCAAAGACTGTTGTTGAACCCATTATTATAAAAAAATAATTTGTAAAAAAAAGTCCCGTCCAGCAAGTCATGCTGTTCAGTCTCCTTGGCCACTCAGTATTACCAGTAGATCTTTATGATAGTAGGTCATGAGAACATAAAAATCTGCATTCAAGATAGTGAAGGATTACTATAGGCCCATTGCGCTTATCCGACATCTTTGAGGTAAGGACCGATGCATCACCATGGCGATTGTGGTACTGATTTTGATTCGTTAGCTGATTTGCACTGGGAGCACTAACCTCAGGCGTCGCGAACCAATCAGCGGCGAACTAAAAGTAGTTCACTACAGTAAACAATGACGAGTGTGTACATGCACATGGGAGACGTTCGGTCAATTCTTTCACTTCCTTTCCCTAGTTTACACGAATGGTAGGGAATCTGACCAGTTTGGATTCATCCTTTCCACCCCTGTCATAACAATCAACTACAATGCAGCCAGCAGCAATTTAACCGCTTAAACATATCTCGAAGTTACACTCATCACCTGATCCACTGGCCATCTTGGGTATCGGAAGAACAAAACAAAAACACTCTGTGACGTTATTCGCAATGGGCCTGTAGAAAAAAGACCATACCGATGACGAGCATAATTTTTTTCTGCTGCAACAGATGGAGCATCCATCAATGATGGGAAGGCGATACAATTAATAAAAATAGAGGTACATGGCCTTCTCGCCTTCGCATTTGGTCTTTTTCTTAACCTTTACCAACATCGAATACCAATACCAACATCCCGGTGTAGCAGGCCAGATTATATCCACCCCCCCCCCCCAGACTATACTCAGGTTAAAGTGGCCTAGCCTATTTTAAATACACCGGGATATATTCTGGGCTAAGCCAGTTTATACCCGGTTAAAGTGGCCAGTTTATACCCCAGGTTAAAGTGGCCTAGCCTATTTTAAATACACCGGGGTATACTTTAGGGTAGGCCAGACTATACCCCCTCTCCCCAGTCCAGATTACACCCTCTATTTTTTTTTTATAACAAATCAACATAGCAGTTTATTTCAACCTTAGTTTAATTTCTTCTCTCTCAGTGTCATCAGGTACTATATTAGAGCATACATTCTTGACTCCTGTAAATTAAGATACATTTTAGAGGAAATAAACATGCATTAAAGAGCATTGATATACAAACATTTCGAAAATCCATTCAAATTGATATGATCAGACTTTAACACAAATTTATTTGTGCCCGTTGATAGTATTATTGTTTTATGTTGTTTTTTCATTTTTGATAGTTAGTCGTCCATGAGTGAAAACATGCACTGAATTTTTGTGTTTGGCACCACTGACATACACTTAGTGGCAAAGTATGAAATAATTATAAGACTCATAAATGTAACGTCATGTGAATTTTATTTTCTTTTTTGAAAATTAGAAATGTGCTCAAAATGTCCCAACATTTACATAGAAACTTACAATGATGCAGAGAGAAAAGGCCGAAAAAGAACACATATAGAAAAAAAAAACAAATAAATTTAATAACCCAACTGACAGATGGTGCACTTTCATCATCCATGGAGTATAATCCAGCAGAAATTACAGAAACAAAATACACATTAAAACTTTTCACTTGATGAACTCCACCTGTCTAAATGCACTTGAGGCGTTACAGAATGCTAACTAGTAATATACAATAATAACAATAAGAACACAAATCATCTTATTTACACTTGAAAATAAAGAGAAATGTCAATATCAGAATCATCATCATCATCTTGGAATAATATAAAGATAAGAGGGAATGTAAAAATGACCTACACATCATTCTAGAATCTATAAGCAGCACTGTGTGTGTATCAAATACATGTAAAAGTGTGTTAAATCTTTTCAACTATTCAAGTAGAACTGGACAGAAAGCTTTAGGAAAGTAGCCTTGATAGTTGTGTAATCTGACAATTAAATCCGATGAGGCAACAGCAGTGCATTGTATAAAGTAATTATAGCATGTTACGGCAGAATTTCAATGGATCATGGTGCGTTAACATTTCTTGTTAGTGAGTTCTTTGATAGCCGATTTGTAGAAAGATATTTCATGTAGCTCACAGTTCAAGACACTGGATTAGTTGCATTGCATTTGAAAGATTGCAGTTATGTGTTATAGTGAATAATGGTGTGTCACTTGCGAGTGAAATGAAATAAAAAAAACAATGTTGTATCGTTTAATATTTTGCATATCTGAATGTGGGAGTATAATCTGGGCTGGTGAGGTATAGTCTGACATAGCGCAAAGTATACCCCAGGGTATAAACTGGCCTGAACAGAATATAGCTGGTATATAAAATAGGCTAAGCCACTTTAACCCAGGTGTAGCAAGCCAGATTGTACCCCCTCCAGACTATATCAGGAGTTAAAGGAGCCTATCCTATTTTATATATCCAAGTCTAGGAGTTCTAATTACACTTCTGTACTCGCGTATTTCCGAACGCCTAGCCCCAAGCATACCTTTCTGGGTTAGGCCAGTTTATACCCGGCACATACAACCAAGACTGAAAACAGAGTGCAGCTTAATCGTTTTGATGCTATTGTAGGAATCGGGATAGAACTATTGCTTTCAAAAAAAGCGAAAGCTTTCACTGCATCACCAGAAATACTTTGAAAAAAAATAATTCACAGCTGACAAAATTTAAGCCAAATGTTCCACTCATACTAGTGGGGAGAATGATATTAACCTGGTTCTGAAGCTTTTCATGTGAAATTATTATGAAAACTTTACTGAAATTTGCTTAGCTTTTTAATATTTTGGGGGGGGGGGGGGGGAGTTGCATTGTTTGGCTTAACGTTAACGTTTCAATCTGGCAAAACTGAGACGAAGCAGAGCGATAGGAATACGCAAAGTTCAGGACGTTCATCATCATCACCCAAAACAGCAACTAATAATTTTATTATGCAGTTTATCCCGGGCAATGCCGGGACCACAGCTAGTTAAAAAAAATAATTATTCTAAGACATTATTATAGGGAATGAGAACTCTTCGGAGCGATTCTCACAGATTTTATCTGCTCACAGAGAGTATTTCAATTGCTTTACATTTAAGCTCATTGGCAAGAAACTCCTCAGGTGGGGGGAGACAGTTGACCATCTTCAGAGGAAGAGTGGATCAAAGGAAGATCAAAATTCATGGCAATAAACTAAGCATCACATTGGGATAAATCTATTTATAAATGTTGACATTTGCGAAAGGTTCACTGCAATGTTATGCAGTCCACATAATTATAATATTATTATATATTATATTATATTATATTATATTATATTATATTATTATATTTTGAGAGGTATCATTTCCTGTTTTTGGTTTTTCTATCTGGGGAATGATATTGTCGATGAACTTGCCACGTCAGGTGTTACTGAGTAAAAATTAATTGAGTTTGATTGCTCTCCCGCCTTCGCCTCCCCCTCTCTCTCTTTCTCTCTCTCTCTCTCTCGGTCTCTTGCTCTCACTCGGTCAATATAGTTTAAATAACACAGCCTTATCTCGCTCAGTGGCGACAACACAGCAGTGTTTTTTTGCTCTGTTCTTCGTAGTCTTTTATTCTGTTCCTGGACTGCGTATGTGTTTGGAAGTTTGCATATTACATGGTGGATTGCTGCGGAAACGTTTTATTGATGTTTCTGTTACTGTTCGTGTCGCTTGTTGTGCCAACGGTGCAGATGTCCACCAACGTAAGTCCGCCATTCACCTATGTATATTCACCCGCCATGTTAAGAGCCCTGCAACCTGCCGTGAACACATCTTACCCAGATCCAGAGTATTATTCTATTTTGTATTACAGCATGGGGAGGAAATGCAAAGGAGCAAGACAATAACAAAATCAACAACTCTAGTATCAAAAAAGCTTGTCATCTAACTAACAGTGAATACGTGAACTTTGGTGAGTTATTTGTACATTCGTGCAAACAGAAACTAAAATCAGTTCTGAATGATTGCTCCCACCCCTTGTTCCATCAGATAGTCCGATCCCAAAGAAATCCCTCTTATTTAAAAACAAACAGAGAGCGCTATGGACGATCTTTTTTGCCATCCGCAATTCAAAGTTGCAGTGTTTCCTGATGTAATATGCTGTTGTTAGATTTTCCTAATGGATTGTTCTTACAGTGTGTGTGTTTGTGTGTGTGTGTGTGTGAGCAATGTTCTTACTTGTTGGTAATGTTGTGTGAGCAATGTGCGTGTGTGTGGTGTGCGTTAAAGACTTGTAGGTCTTAGATATTGTATTTGCTGTTGTACTGTTACTGATGCTGTGACAACAAATTTCCTGGAAACAGGATAATAAAGTCATATCTTATCTTATCTTATCTTATTAAGGTTTTTTTTTTGTATTACATAATACAATCCTTTCTTTTGTATTCATAGCTATCCTGAATATTGCACATTTTATATTTAGGTTTGAATAACATCAGATTCACTTGGTTTTATTTTTTGTCAGAATAGTAATTTAGTGTTGGTACTAATACATGTATTATTATGTTCCCAGGTGTTTGATTCATCAAAGATTATGACTGTTTTTCATATTAGAAAAAAATCTAAGCAATGTTTGCTTTCATGTTTTCATGCCTAATTATGAATCAGTTTTTTTCTATAGAGGTAAACAAAAAACATGTAGTCATATTTTATTTTATTGTCATGATTTTTTTTTTACCAATCGCGTCTTAAGTTCTAGTTTGTTCTGTCTCCATTTTCTGCAAAACTGGAGATCTTTTAGTATGTAGAAGAGACAAAACAAATGCACTCTTTGGCAGTTGTTTAAAATGCCTTGTGGCACTTATCAAGTTATTTCACAGTTCCGATTTTTTGTAACTCCTTATTGCGCAAAAAGCGGAGCTAGAACAAACAAGTACTAAGTTCACTTAAGTTTCACAAACAGGTATCAAAGCGTACTTGTTTTTATTGACTGATAAACAGAACTATCGGATGTAAAGAACAAAGACTTTTGGCGTTTGTGTCAATTAATTATATTTTATTATCACTTTTTGGGGGGGGGGGGGGGGGGGGTTCAGCCATATCATCTTCACGAGTAGGAAAGCGATACAAGTACATCTTCAACATTTGCTCACATCGTCGTGTATTTGAATGTCCTGAAAAATATAGTAATTACAGTAAATTAATATGCATGTCATTTTTTGTCTTAAAAATGAACACAAAGTGATGAAGAAATGGTATGTTGAGTGATGGGAACTTTCATTGTGGAGTTTGGCTGTTGAAGGTAGGCACTCAATAAAAATACAAAGAAAACAATTCTTCAATATGATATTCTAGAAAAAAACAACAAAAAGCAAAAAGCAAAAATAGTAGGCCGGCCGGCGCGGAAAAAAACTTGATCCATCCATAAATGCATTGGTCAGTTCCCTGTGGTTTCCATACATCCACCCATACAGATCGATCAAATATTAGTGGAGCGTTCATTACGAAGCTCGTGTCCGCAAATTTACCTTCGAGAATCAAATATGGAAATAATTCAAGCCCACTTTCAAATACAAGCACTTTTAGTGACATAAAGAATGCCGATGCAATTATTGTTGGGGATATATTGTGTGTGTGCATGCTTGAACATGATTAAATCAGCCCCGCACTAACGAAAAGGGGTCAAATGAACTTCCCCGTAATATTATTCACCATGCACTGAATACGAAGATAGTCATGACGATTGTCACTGATGTGAGTGTGACTTTACACTTTCAAGAATCCTTTGAATTCCTGTGTCGCAAACACTGATTATTTAGTGTCTTGAATCTGAATCTGGTTTGATACATAAAAGGCTATGATGTACCTTTTTCGCGGAAGCTTCTCAGTGGAGGAAATGAAAATGCAATAACACTCTGCACAAAGTCACTAATTTGTATTCAGATATTCCGTTCAGAAGTACCTGTGTACGTGATTGAATTAGTGGCTTCAAGGAAAGATGTTAGAAAAATATTAGACACACTTATCCCATAAGCTGATTGAAATGTTTCTTGTCTGCTCACCTCCTTCCCCTCCCCCATACATACTTCGTGCACTGGTCACATCTAGTGTATTCTTAATCTATCTATCTATCTATCTATCTATCTATCTATCTATCTATCTATCTACCTATCTATCTATCTATCTATCTATCTATCTATCTATCTATCTATCTATCTATCTTTCTATCTATCTATCTATCTATCTATCTATCTATCTATCTATCTATCTATCTATCTATCCATCTATCTATCTATCTAGCTATCTATCTATATATCTATCTATCTATCTATCTGTCTGTCTATCTATCTATCTATCTATCTATCTATCTATCTATCTATCTATCTATCTATCTATCTATCTGTCTATCTATCTATCTCTCTATCTGTCTGTCTGTCACTCTGTCTGTCTGTCCTCATATCTATCTATCTATCGGTTGGTCCACCTGTCTGTCTTTCCGACTGTCTGTGTGTCTGTCTGTCTGTCTACCTGCCCGTCCGTGTATATACCGAGAAGAGCGATATTCCAAGAATATACTCTATCTTCTTTGCCTATGGGAAAAAAAGGACATGAAAAGCAAGACGTTTGATGATTTCGGTTACAAAAATGGTCATGTTCGCTCATGCTTTGGTTTTCTTTCAGTGCAACAAAATCTGCAGCCAAAATTTGGGTCACCGTCAATCAAATGTGGGCGCGTTCAACGCATAATCCCGCCCTCCATTTTGTATGTCTAAATATGGAGATATTACTTGTATTTCAGGTTCAGCGGATTGCACATTCAGCCAAATGATGAATCCAGGTAGATTTCCATGGCCTGTCCGTACACGAATAAATCAAGGCCGCAAGCGTTGGAGTAAACAAAGTCAGGTCATAGTTTCTCACGTTCTCCTGAACGTGATCTTTGCTAGTGCAAATTGTTCACTATTCTAAAGCCATAGAATTCGTTTGTGGTAAATACTGAAAAATTTAGATTGTGAAAGCTGTAACCCTATTCATGTGCAAGGACAAGTATCGCTTTATATAAGAGCATTGCTTAGTCGACGAAACTTAAACAAAATAATATATTTACACAACATACAGCCATTGCCCCTTTCATGGATAAACAGGTCAACTACAGAAAGATCTTCGACACTGATTTTGCAAATATCCCTTAGGTAACCCTATTTATGTACAAGGACAAATATCGTTTTGTATTAGAGCGTTGCTTAGTTGACAGAACATAAACAAAATTATATTTAGACAACACACAGCCATTGCCCCTTTCAGATAAATCCTTAGGTGAATAAATAGGTCAGCTGCTGAAAGGTCTTCGATACTGATTTTGCAAAATAAAAAAAAACCTATGCATATGCAAGGACAAAATAAAATGTCCCTTTGCATAACAGAGTTTGTTGCTTAGTCGACGAAACATAAACAAAATAATATTTACACAACATAATATAGTCATTCCTGTCTTCAAATGAATCTCTGCCTGGATAAACAGGTCAGCTGCGGAACGGTCTTTGATACTGATTTTGAGGAGGGACATTGACACGTTCATATTTTATTACAAGAAAAAAAGTGGCGGGAATATTTGGTTCTTGTGCAGTTTCGGTCTGTTCTTGTTCAGCGGTACAGCCTGCATGACAATTTCAAAATTTATGAAAGTAAGTTTCTTAAGTGTCAAATAATTTAATGCAGTCTTAGAAAAGAACATTCGTGTACTTTTAAATTACCACCAGCCACGCAAACTTCCTGTCCGCCCCACAAAATACATAAAATGATGACGGAGCAACATCCAAGTTGTTTCTTGTTTTTTGTTGTTGTTGTTGTTATTTTTTGCGAGAGTTCCAGACATACATCAAAAATGACCTCGTCAATAGAAAAAAATACGACATGACGCATTACAACACAGACAAAAAGTATGAAATCATTGCAAAAGAAAATAATTATGGCATACTATAATATAGGCATGCCTGGACTGTGACAGAAAACTTTGAATTAAAAAACTCCATAACCTTTCTTAACAATTAAGATTATTCAGCCATATATGTGGTATCAAATGACTAAGAAAAAAAAAACAGTCCTTTTAGACCAATGCGCTCATTTGTAGTAAAGAATAAATGGAAAATTGTTTTTGTGTGCCTACTATTAATCTAGGCGTGCACTAACCCATTCTGATAGGCAGACTAGTTGGAGGGTGACGTCACAATATCCAGATCTATATTTGACTATTCTGCCTGAATGCCTGTCTGTTGGAGAAAAAAAACAACAACAGGAATTACAACAAGAAATGGAAGACATTATTGATGGCTTAGATTACAAGCATAACCATGTTCGGTCTTGTTTGTTTGAGCCCGGCGACATCTGCTGGTCCATAACTTTGCGTGCTTACCAAGAAAGGCATTCTGGGTGTGGTCAAGGCCGAACAACGACACCCATTATTAGCTGGAGCCAATAACGCGCACGGCCGATCTTCTGACTTCGCTAGCGAAGGCCATTGCATTGACCCAGTTTCTGATGAATAGTCTATTTTTAGCCCAAACGTAATAGTGCGCTTTAGCGTAGTAATCTAGTCTAATAAGATGCGATGAAGTTTATGTCAGTTAAGTTTGTAAACACATTTTTTCATACGATTTGTTGGCATTAATCTACTTAGTGAATATCCAACTCGCCAAAACTTTAGATCTAGTGCAGAAAGCTTGCACTCTTTTTCTTCCGGATGTTTACATTACCGGAACAAGTGCTTTGGTTGTGTGGGAAAATATAAACATTGAAACAGACATGTGAAACAATGTGATACTGGTGGATATTTTTTGGAAGTTGTGGGATTTATATTCTTTAAAAATGCCAAACAAGTGTGGTGTTGTGAACTGCAAAGGCAAGTACAACGAATCTAACAAATGCCGTGTGTTTAAACTGCCTAAAGACGAACAAGAAAAACAGAAATGGTTGAACGTTCTCCCCCCACGTGAGGATTTCGTTGTCGACCCACGAAATTTTTTATATGTGAGAGACATTGGCCAGCGGATACACCTATGGTCAAGATGCCAGGTGGACATACTCGGCCTGTGTTGCCACCAAGTATTTTTAATGTTTCTTCTTCTTGTTTGCCAACACCAAAACCAGCACTACGCGAGCCTAAAGCTGAGGATCAACAGCTGAACTATTTCATCAAGAAAGACAGAATCACTTCGTTTTCTGAGTTTTCTCCTGACAAAGAGTTGTTAAAAAAGTATGAAAATCTTGTCATATCTCGTCTAGAAGACAAATGTGTGTGTATTTTCATGTGAACGATTACAGAGCGAGTTTCTTGTCAGTAATTGTTCACAACAAATCTACTTTGTGTTCACCTCTTACTCTTTCTGCTTTCAAAAATGGGATTAACGTGCCTTTTGGGTAAAATCTTAAGTCCAAACACTGGTCTGTCATCCTACTCACAATTCTTTGAGGCTGTGCACTCAGCGATTAACTATGACCTTCCTGTGGATGGTGTTGTTAAAAAAGTGGCGACGACTCTTCAACAAGTTCAAGCCCAATAGTCGCCTGATGCTGCCAAAGGCAAGAAATTCAAGGGGTTTATTGCTGTGTGCAGATATTTGTTCACTGTTCAAACTCCCTGTCTCATTCCTGTAGTGGGGTTGATTTTGAAGATGCACCTGCCATTGAAAGTTGTGTATCTGAAGTGACCCTTTCTGGCACAGAAGATAATGCTGCTGCGTACGTGGTGGGATGGCTGGAGAAGAAATGTGGGAATGACTTGGCTTTTCATGAGGATGACCCTTTATTGTCAAGCGAAGAAAAAGACTTCATCCAAGAAGTTTCAAGGGGTTGTTTGTCTGTCCCACATGTGTGCACATATGAGTTCATAAGGACTGGTTTGTGCTTTGTGAAGAAATCCAAACATAAAGCATGCTGCCGTCAAAGACTTGTCAACATTCTTCTCACCATGAACACCTACTATGATTTTGGATTATTTTCTAAACATCTGCTGCGACGCCTGGCAATATAAATGTTCTTCTGCATGGGATTCATAATTTGGAAAAAGACCATCAAAGAAATTCAGCTCTGTACCAGACCTCCATCAAGAAGGCATGGCTCGCTGACTAATTTGGGCTGCAACATGGTGAGTTATTTTTCGTTTCTGTACACAAAGAAACCATTGCTATAAGACTACAGAAATAGTCCTGATTCATGGAATGGGCTATAATTAAGGTGGTTAAAAAAAATCCAATAGAAAAGGTTGATTTCAAGGTCAAATTGCATGTGTTATTATATACTGAGGTCTTATGCCAGAGGTTCTACTGTATGGTATCGTCATTAACTGTGGTAAAACTGCTTTATTTAATGAGATTATGTTTGGATGCAACATTGGTTACAATTGGTTAGTCTTAGGTGTCAATAATAAGGCTGTAGGTGTCAATAATCAAATGGCCTTCGCTAGCGAAGTCAGAAGATCGGCCGTGCGCGTCCTTTCATATAGTAGTCCCTGGCTGGAGCTGATTCTAGTACTTGAAGTTCAGCAAAGTGCACTTTTAATCAGTAACAAAGTTAATCATTTTTTTGTTGTACATGCCAGTACACGAATGAATCAACGTGGCTTGCATTGAAAAGTGAGATCACGGTTTCTCACGTTCTCGTGAGCGTGATCTTCACCAGCTCAAAAACGTTCAATAATCAATAGGCATAGAACCGTTATGCATTGAACGTTGGTTATTGAGGTTTGTTAAATTTGTATCTCTTTCAAATACATTGACAATGTGTCTTTGATATGATATCCAAAGGTCTTGCCAAGCTGGCGAAACAAAATTGTTTAAGACGTATCCGGTCCTCCTTGCAGGCAAATCTCTATGCGGATGGACAGGTCAGCTGCGGAACATTCTGTGATATGTTTGGGGGAATAAACTTTATATTGTTTTCTTTTCTTATTTAATTCCAGGAAAGTATTACAACTATGTACACATCATATTGTATCCATCTATCCATCCACCCATCCTCCATCCACACACCCACGCACTCACCCGCTCATCCATCCATCCATCCATCTATCTGTTTATCTCTCTGTCTATCTGGCTATCTGTCCGTCTGTCTGTTTGTCTGTTTGTCTGTCTGTCTATCTATCTATCCACTGTTAGAGCCAGTCTCAAATTTTATAAAGAACTAATATAACCATTTAATCCCAGATTCTAGGCAGGTAGTTTCCAGTGATGTAGCTATGCAAGATCCTGCTGGTCGGTCTGGTATTGCTAATATCTGCGGGTTCTTGTTTTGTTTTTTTCTTTCTAGAGATCAAGTATGGGTAGGCCTAAGGTAATAATGAATGTTGTCCTGTATTTTGAGGAGGCCGTTCTAGAATCCACCTTTTACTATATACTAGGACCAAGAACGCTCCTGTATGGGCATGGCTGGACACGAAGCAATCAACACGAGCAACAGCGTAAAAAACAAATTGAGAAAAAATGTCTCTCACATTCAAGAATAATTGATTAGCCCCGGGGAGAAACTCATGTCAGAAAACGTGGGCTTATAAGAGCCTAAACTTTCACTCAGCTAAATTTCTGGAAAACTTTTCAAATATAGGACAAAATATAGGCAATGAAAGAAATAATAAATTTCACAGACAAGGTCAGCAATGAAATTGTATGGAAAAGAACAAGACAGAGCCCAGTCAGAGAGGAAATTGGTAGGAGGCGATGGAGATGGATCGGCCACACTCTCAGGAGGTCAGGAAACAGCATCACGAAGAAGGTATTGGATTGGAATCCCCAGGGCAAGAGATCAAGAGGAAGGCCGCGCGGAACGTGGAGAATGTCACAAATCCCAGACTGGGAGATGTAATAAGTTATGACAGGACAACAATCACGTACGAACAAGTTTAACACTTAACAGAACAACCCATCAGACTCACACATTTATTATACATAAATATAAGATACGAATAACAGTGCAATTACATACATTATATTATTGAACTTCACGGCCGTACAACGGCCTTACTCTCACATGCACTCTTCCTCGGATCCACGATCCGGTAGTTACTTCCTAAAGGCACTTCGGCCTCAGCCTCTCCCCTCAGGGTCTTAATAGTACATTAATGATTCACTGGCACCGCAGTCTCTCAATGTCACCTTCCTATTGTCATACACCTTATCAGTTCACTTGCCCATCAACATGGCAATAATATAGTATCTCATTCACTCTCATATCTACGTCCCTGTCCGTGGCCTGACTGCCACGACTTTATGTGCCTCTACTGTCCTGCACCGACAGCCTCACTTCTGGCCTATGTATGGCCTCCGGCCCTATGCTGGCCTATCACTTGTGCTCATCGAGGTGGCTCTTCGGCCCGTCCCCGACACCTACAAGAATAACATTACATTGGTATAACACCCTTCCATTTCTATTCACTCCACCTCTCCTTACAACTCATGAAGCGTATACACAATAGTTCATCTTTCACTCACCACACATCTTACGGTAACACATCTCCATCGGAGTACACAATACTCACTCGTGCTACAGATCCATGAACTCACTTTCATCTATCGCTCATGGCGCACATTGCTATATCCAATATCAAGGACTTCCACATTCCTCACATATACTTATTTACATCTTGGTAATAGACGAATATAATATAATACATCAATCATAATTATCAATCAACGTCCTACCTACCAGTCATCACTGGAAAACCACTCATCCGTCTCCCGACTGCTTTCACTTATGTCCGCCCGCTGGGCTCTTCCTAGCGTCCGTTCAGTAGGACCCTCTAACTTGCAGTGATATTAATACAGCGCTTTCGTCTCATTCAGACCCCCCACTCATAACATGCACGCTTTTCTTATTGTCTACGTGCGTTAATTTTACTCTCCTCCTTTCCCCCCGTAATTCTTAACTATCGCTCACTCCACTCGTGACAGAGAAGAGCCAGAGAAAATGATGTGCAACGAAGCGGAAAGACTTGGAATAATGTAAAGAGGCTGGCCCATGATAGAGAGGGATGGAAAGTGTTTGTTGGTGGCCTATACCCTGATCCAGGGTGAGAAAGGCAATGATGATGATGATGATGATGAACAAAGTCACATGTTGAGAAATTCCGTTCTGAGACTTCTTCAGCCAGGTAAAAAGTTCAGCTAAGAAAAAGGGTCCTAGAACGACTTTGTGAATTAACTAATGCAAATAAGATATGGAGGTAAATTCAAAGATGTTGATCTGTCAGTTTATCAGTTTCTTCAGTCAGGCTATTTTTGGATTTGTCGCTTGCAGGTGTTCTCATTATGTGTCCATCTAATAAATATGATTCAATGATCTTGCAATAAAGCACTATTTATACTTGATTAAATCCTTTTAATGTAACTCTAATTAACATTAACAAAAATTAATAAAATTGTCAATTTTGTCGTTTGTTTCTTTTTTTTATACCCACGGACGAACAGTTCATTCTTCGTAACAGCATTTCTCCCCCGAGGGAATGAAAACTGGATCCATTTAACAAAAAGCTGGAATAATATTTATTTAATTATCTATCTATCTATCTATCTATCTATCTATCTATCTATCTATCTATCTATCTATCTATCTATCTATCTATCTATCTATCTATCTATCTATCTATCTATCTATCTATCTATCTATCTAATCTAATCTAATCTAATCTAATCTAATCTAATCTAATCTAATCTAATCTAATCTAATCTAATCTAATCTAATCTAATCTAATCTAATCTAATCTAATCTATCTAATCTAATCTATCTATCTATCTATCTATCTATCTATCTATCTATCTATCTATCTATCTATCTATCTATCTATCTATCTATCTATCTATCTATCTATCTATCTATCTATCTATCTATCTATCTATCTATCTATCTATCTATCTATCTATCTATCTATCTATCTATCTATCTATCTATCTATCTATCTATCTATCTATCTATCTATCTATCTATCTATCTATCTATCTATCTATCTATCTATCTATCTATCTATCTATCTATCTATCTATCTATCTATCTATCTATCTATCTATCTATCTATCTATCTATATCGATCTGGTGGTACGGGTTGTCACGAGTGGAGTGAGTGCAATTAAGGGGATTGCTACAGAGCGGGTGTAGAGTAAGAAGAGCTCACAGTAGACAGCAAGTTAAGCGTGCTGTTGTGAGTAGTGGGGGGGTCTGAATGAGGCGAAAGCGCGGCATTACTATCACTGCAAGTTAGAAGGTCCTACGGAGCGGACCTGTGAATAAGAGCCCATCGGGCGGACATAAAGGGAGCAGTCGAGAAGACTAGCGAGAGAGTCTTTCCAGTAATGACTGGTATGTAGAACGTTGATTGATTATTATGATTGATGTATTATATTATATTCGTCTATTACCATGATGTGAATAAGTATATGTGAGGAATGTGGAAGTCCTTGATATTGGATATAGCAATGTGCGCCATGAGCGATAGATGAAAGTGAGTTCATGGATTTGTAGCACGAGTGAGTATTGTATACTCCGATGGAGATGTGTTACCGTAAGATGTGTGGTGAGTGAAAGGTGAACTATTATGTGTACACTTCATGAGTTGTAAGGAGAGGTGGAGTGAATAGAATGGAAGGGTGTTATACCAATGTAATGTTATTCTTGTAGGTGTCGGGGACGGGCCGAAGAGCCACCTCGATGAGCCCAAGTGATAGGCCAGCATAGGGCCGGAGGCCATACATAGGCCAGAAGTGAGACTGTCGGTGTAGGACAGTAGAGGCACCTAAAGTCGTGGCAGTCAGGCCACGGACAGGGACGTAGATATGAGAGTGAATGAGATACCATAGTATTGCCATGTTGATGGGCAAGTGAACTGATAAGTTGTATGACAATAGGCGGTGATATGGAGAGACTGCGGTGCCAGTGAATTACTAAGGTGCTATTAAGACCCTGAGGGGAGAGGCTGAGGCCGAAGTGCCTTTAGGAGTAACTACCGGATTGTGGATCCGAGGGAGAGTGTGTGTGAGAATAAGGCCGTTGTACGGCAAGTCATTTCAATAATATCATGTATGTAATTGCGCTATTATATGTATAATTATGTTTAATAAATGTGTGAGTCTGATGGGTTGTTCTGTTAAGTGTTAAACTTGTTCGTTCGTGATTGTTGTCCTGTCATAACTTATTACATCTCCCAGTCTGGGATTTGTGACACTTGATACTGTATACATTGATATTTCATTTTCAATGTGGATTATTTTGTGGTAATATTAATTATAATAATGATTAAATACAAGGATGAACTTGTTTATTTTGTAAATGGACTCTGCCCATTCCTGGGGGAGTATGTTGAGAATTTGGCATAACGGGTAATTAGAATTTGGCATTGTTTGCAAAGGCCAACTGGCATGTTTGGTTGATTTAACAAATAGGGGATTGTGGGCTATGTTTTTTTTTTTTAACGGACGAAGAACGAAGGAGAATGGGGAACGGGCACTCCCAGGTTGAATCAAAATAAAACTGTAAAGTAAAGGTGACTTGTTGACTTGGTTGGATCTAGGTGTGTGTCAAGGGAACATTTGAAACTAGATATTTACTTCACCTGCAAATACCAATTCTTTATTCACGCCTTATTAAAACTGTACCTGCTCTCTCTAAGTGTATTTCATAAATTTATGACATGAAGTAGGTACTGTATAGTATGTCACTATTCTCAGCATCTGCTGAAAATTACAAGTACCATGGCTGCATCGGACAGTCTTTCAATTTCTTCGTAAACTCAATTCCAATGTTTTCTGCCACATCAACAGTGGTCAGCAAACTGAAGAGTTACAGGAGTCTCGTCTTTATCCCGCAGTCCGGCTGACCGTCTGGGGCGCCACTGACAACAAGGCAACCAATAGAACTGATCCGCGTAAGGGGAAAAACCCAATCTATTTTTAGATCCACCGGAAATAGGTACACGAGACAAACGCGGGGCGGTAGAAGAGTGTTATTTCTTGCTGAAGCTGTGTAGAAAAGTAAATAAAAAGCGTAAAAGATGTGCCTGGGGAACCTGCAATAGCGATAACAAATATGCAGGTCAGCCACACTTGGATGACTTGATATTTATTCCCATCTCCAAGCGCGAAACAAACCCTGAGCGATGTAAGAAGTGAATTACCTTATGCAACCGGCCTCACGAGCAGCTCAACTTCAATAACATAAGGTCGCACCACTTTGTATGTTCCGTGGTTAATAACATTATTTTTTTAAAAAGTAATAATGGAACCCACTACACATAAATCTACAGTAGCCACTCGTTCGTCCTACACCTGCAATCACAAAATATTATGAACCAAAAGGAATGCATACTTAGGAAGAATAAACATAGTATGTTGGGTCCTTTTCTTACAGTGAAGAAACAACAAAATTTAACGTCCATAAAGAAAGAGCATAAAATGGTGAACCATTAGTTTTTGTTTAAATGAATATCATAATTATCTTAGATCTTGATCTTTAGGCATAGATCTAGATGAAATTGATGGTGTCTACTAACATGTGTCGCGGAAAAAGTTCCGGATGCTTTCACACTCCCAGTGGCTAGAACGCTAGATCTAGATTCTAGATGTTATACACATAGATATGGAATTGAAGAGCACATCGGTCAATATCTACATCTGGATCTAGTTTGTTCACCTAATTTCCTCATAAAACCCCAATAGTCTGTGTAAGGGAAAGTTTTAGGGCGAGATGAAGGGGCCTGGACAAATGAAGGGCTGCGGCTAGGATCAGGGCAAGAAAATGGGGAACGTATTCAGGACTTTTGTTTGAAGAGTTTGACTTTCATAGTTGAAAAAGATAATTTATTGTCCTTGTTTTGTATTTGGATTGTTTCAAACTGTAATTCAGTTTTCTAGTTTCAGTGCCACTGAAAGTTAGTCATAAGTCGCTTCAGTTTCACAAAATAAGAACAGATCAATGCAGAGAACGCTAGTTAAGAATGGTTTATTTACTGTAAAGTGTACCTACTTCCAGTCGAGTGGTGTATTTCTATTTTTAGATTGGGGCAGTCCAACTTCTGTGGATTAATTCTATTCCCTCCATCCTTCTTGGTCCTCACATCCTCTCAAGGAGACTCAGAGCTTCGTGCCTGTCCTCACTAGTACCTTGTCTTCCCAGTATTATGGTTTTCTGCCTACTCTTCTTTCTCCCCGCTTGTAACATGCTTCGCTTGATTTGCCGCCGCACGTCCAGTCGATCTGAGACATATCCACAGCTCTGAATTTTCTGTCTGTTTTATAGATAGACACAAGCCTTGATGGATGGAGTGCTTTTTTTTCAGAGTGCAAAATCCCTTTTATCATACAACCATAAAAAAAAGAGGTTTTTTTTTGTTGTTTTAATTTTTTTTTTAACCATGGTTTGGGCACGTCTTCAGCGTCCCCTTTATGGACATCAGGAATAAAAAAAAAAAACACATTTTCTTCTTAGAAATTAATTGTAAGCACTTTGTCAGTAGCGCAATCTTGCTTTCTGTTACATTAAGGGCCGTGGAAGAGAGGGAAGGGGGATCAACAAGGCTCCAGAAAACTAGATATCTTTAAAAAGCCCGGGTGTCTTGGCAGGGTTTAGAAAGTCTTTCCAGTTCCTCTGCATGCATCTTGGAAGTGGTAATGACTCTTCTTTGGATCCCATCTCTCTCCCTCTCTCTCTCTCTCTCTCTCTCTCTGTCTCTCTCTTTCTCTCTCTCTCTCTCTCTCTCGCTCTCTCTCTCTCTCTCTCTCCCCTTCCCTCTTTGCACTTTGTAAAATACAATGTATAGTGTTCAACACTGTAGTGCTTGAAGGCACTAAACGCCTGCACTGTATGACTACTGTCATGAGTGAAAGAAAGGACTGGGAGGCGGAAGGAGGGGGTGCAAAATGAAATGAAAGACAATAAGCACACGTGAACGACATGCAGGTGGGGTGGACTTCATTCATATCATGAAAAAGAGATAACAATGGGGAATCCTCAGATTTGCGAAATTTGTAAACGAGGAAGTTTTTCTCTCTTTGACCCTTTGTACATTAGACGTAGAAAAGTTACAAAAACACATATTGGTGGAAAGTATGAATTTTGTTTTTCATACTGCCGTTTAGCCGTAGTCGTGACGCTTTCAAGAAACTCGGACAATAAAATTGCATCATAACTATATTATATTATTTTGATTATTTTATGTATACAATCACGTACTTTCCGGCAACGATTTATTATTGGCAATTGCAACGAGCTATTCCTCCTTTCCTGGTTTTAAATACGATAAACCGAGGGGGAAAAGATTAACAAACTTCTCGCTAGGAAATCCGACATAAATACTGTATAAAGCGTAGTGTTCATGTTTGGTAACTGACGCAGTCTGTCGGCTTTTATTCTGGGGGACCAAAGTATTTTTGCGTTCTTGAAGTTGACAACATTGTGGAAAGTATTAAAAATGCACCAGCACCCCAATAATTATCCTGTTTATAATCTACCGTAGCGACCCCCCCCCCCACACTCACACACCGTAAAAACCATCATACTATTGAGATAATCAAATAAACAATGACAGCTGACAGAAGAATAATTATGGTGGGAGGAAATCATAGTTTGTCACGACCTAGGGAAAATCTAACATTATTATGGTCTAGATGATTGTGTTCCCCATGGCCGACATTCGTAAACATGGACATTCTCAGTAAACACTAAAACTGCTTTTCACATCGTTTATGACATGCTTAGTATTAATGTCTCGTCCTCCCGATATTTTCATTTCCTGCGGATTAATTTCCACTGTGCGTACAAAGTTCGCCCTTTTCGTTGTGTAGATGATTCAAATTTTCAGTCCCTCGCACCACACTATTATACTGTATGTGTACATAGTGCGTTCGGGTTTCATTCAGAGGGTACAAGAGGTAGACGCCTAAGAGCAATATATTCTGAATCCGGTTTACATGGCATAACTGAAGCGATGACAGAGTGTTGAAATATAAAGAAAAAAAGGAGTTGCAAAAGAGACAAAGGGCGAAATACTGAGACGGCTGCGAAGCCTTTTCGGCTTTGGGACGAAAACTGTAGCGTGTTATTCCCTTATGCATTCCCAAAGGAAAATATGTTGTTGTTTTTTAGCGTGCCCGGGGACAAGGTGGTCTAGAGGCAAGGTGCTCGCCTCTCATGGCAAGGGCCCCGGGTTCAAAACCCGGCCGTTGCAGGCATGTTGGAAGTTTGGGATTTTTCACATATTTTCGTGTCCTGATCCTATTGGTGGGGGAGGGGGGGTGTGTAGGATCGAGTACCTAGTCTTCTCGGATGCGGACGAAAAAATTCGGAGGGCCCGTGTGCACACTGCGCACGTTAAAGATACCTTGGCAGTTGGAAATCGAAAAGAGCAGGCCGAACAGGCAGTTGTAACTGGGTGCAGTGGCACAAAGGCAAATTTCCTAAAATAGGTTTAAAGTAGTAAACAAATAAAAAATGCAAACAAATTAATATACAAATTAATATACAAATTAATATACAAATTAATACACAAATTAATATAGACAAAATTTCAATCACGAGTAGCCCAATAATAATTGTCATTTCAAATGCTGCATTTTTTTTTTTTTTTTTGTGCAATTGCATTTTAAATTCATTGTACAGCGACCCGGGCAAAATTGAAATTAGAATTAATAGATTAAAATTTAGCCATATCACACCCCCCCCCCCCCCCATATCACCAACAAAAATGTATAATTCATTATTAAATAAATATAATAGATATTCAAATATTATTATAATACTTTAGAATACAAGTTGTGAACTGCGCCTAACAGGCTGCGGTTAGAATTTGCTCTGAGCTCAATGCGATAGAGAGAGATAGAGAGATGTAGAGAGAGTGAGAGAGAGAGAGGGTGAGAGAAAGAAAGAGCGAGTGAGAGAGCTTCTGTAAAGCGCATAGAGCATTTCTAATGGCAATGGATATGCGCTATTATAAATGCCATCCATTATTATTATTATTATTAAATGATTATAAGCATTAAAATCAGGTTTTGCATTTCGTTAATTGACAATATTTTATTTTGATTGAATCAATCTGAAAACAATTGACCAAAAAGAAAAAAACTCAGTTGAGGAAATAAAATGTTTTAAAAATCTTAATGTAAACACAACTGACAAGCCCTTGGAATTCTCACAGACAGTATTTCGAAATGCCTCACACTTTAGTTCAGAGTGGTAGATCAAGGTTCATGGCGGTAGCATAACATTGGAATAAAACTATTTATAATCGTTTCTACTACGTGATAATTAAAAATATCGGATATTTAGCACAAAACCTTCCAGGGTTTGTACCAAATAATTAGATTTTGTCGATTCTTTTGATCCTGCCATATCATCTTCAAATGCTAACAAGAAAACACTACATGACAATGTGCATCTTCAGCATAATGCTCACACGCTCGTGTGTTTGAATGTCCTGAAACGATATTGTAACTATATTACATTCATGCCATATTTTGTATTAGCTAATAAATCGTGTCACTATCGTTAGAAATGTTCGAACCTAAATTTTATTATGACAAACTTTGTTGGAAGTCAAATAAGTTTGGTATTTAGTTTTCATTAAAAAAAGACTATCGACGCAGAAGACCTAAATCTGGGTTTCAAATGCCAATAAAGATGTGATTAGATTCACAGCGTGACACCCTCTGCAACTTTGCAGTTTGAGGTTCTGAAGCACATGAACGGCTATGTTTGCCGCCCCCGTTGCAGATAAAAATGGAGTTGCCATAAAACTATCTATTTGTTGCTGTACCAAGTTCTAAATGAAGGGCACAGTGGTCTTATAATCGACTTGTCTGTAAAGCATTCTTCAGGTGAACGTTTTGTTTTTTGGTTTGGGTTTTGTTTTTGTCCCTCAAATATCTCCGCAAAATTTGCACCTAAAGGGTCTGTATACATTCACTTTTATGCTTAGCGGCATGCCTTAGTGCATTTTTATTTCCCTTCTCAGTTCGCCGAAAGCTGTTGGGCGCTTTAAATGCTGAATTACTCCTTCGTAGTAGACTGTTTTTATGCAAACAATTTGCAAAAATTGTCTCTTCCTAACATACCCAAATTTCTTCAGGTGTTTGTCTATATTTGTGCCTACGTGCATGCGTACGTGAGTTCTGGACGTCAAGGTCTTCATGATTTTTCATTAATGGCACGACATTTTCACGTGACAGTCGGCGTTTTTATTTACATTCGTGCAGAGGCAATGGTCAGAGTTTGACTATAAATAGTTCACATTTCATTTTCATTCTTGCAGAGGCAATGGTCGAAGCTTGACTATAAATAGTTCCCATTTCATTTTCACGAAATTTATTTCATTTTCCATCAAATATCCGGCTCGATGGAAATAATAACCCTACACGGCGTTTTTCTCGTTTGACACGAAAAAAAAGGCGATAAAATAGGCGATAAAATATCGTCGGGCGGCGAAAAAAAGCCACCAAAAGGCATAATTTTCGATCTTCACTTTTTTGCATAACTCAGTAGTTTATGGTCTGATACATATGCCCATAAAATGTTTCTATGGAAAAAAAACGATTCTAAATACATTAAAATACAAGAAATAAAACCGGCCAGTTCGCCCCACATCGTAACAGACGGCAAACAAAACCGGCCATTATTTATTGCTGGTTGTGTGGTTATACATCTAATTGACCACACTCCAACATCTTGAGTTAGTAAAGATGGTTAGATATTGCCCAAATAATATAATTCGCATGGAGTTGATTTGTTTCTTGCCTTTTCATTGCAACAACGTAATCCACGACAGATGAAATAGGTATTGTTCCGACGGGACATCTGTAAGCATTGAACCTTCTGCTGAAAAATATTCTTTTGTTAGTTGTATTTTCACTTAAAAGTTAATCCACTGGGCCTAAAAAAAAATGCCGGATTAATTAGCAAAAGGTTAGCATTTCCTATGTCCTTCATTTTACGTAAATGATGTGGCTCAAGCTTAAAGGGGACGGGAGAAGAAAATCTTCTCTATAATACTCCCCACATTTACTCTCAAATTCTTGATCGTGAGTCCAAAAATGTTTCATTCATGAATCTGAATATTGCGGATAAATATTTTAGGCGACTGTTTATAGTGACTATGAAATAATATCATAATATACAATCAAAGACCGATATTTTCGAGGTTAGACGGTTTTATCATGGGGGGATGAGTAATATGAATTACATTACTTTAATATAAAGATTCGAAACAGGCTCATGTCTTATGTGAGGTCACCTGATTAAAAAAAAAAAAAATGAAGAATTCCGCCCTTTTTTTCTACTCTTTATAAGAAAAGAGTATGCTTGGGGTGGACATTTCAGTTTTTCAGTTGACGCTATTGCCTTCCTTTTCGAGTTTGGACACCTCCTTCCCCCCAATACAAACACCCACACATTAGAAGTAGATCATCTTTGTTTTTGTTCCATTTCTCCTGGATTATTTTAAATTTGCTCCCTTATTCACGACTATGGCAATGCAAGTGTCAGGTCATGGACGATTTTACCTGCCACGATCTCATCTCCAGATCCAGTTACCTGGCGGTATAAAGGGCTAAACACCTATAGCCGGACGTGCTCGCGGATATTTGATCAGTTTTTGTATTTGCCTTAATGTCATTGCGGCCCAATTACAACTGGAGCAGACACGTTGTTCGTCATTGTGCAGCGCCGGCTGCGGTTTTTTTGGGGGAGGGGGGGTGGGGGTGGGGGGTAGGAGGGATTAGGGCTAAGTCCAAAAATAATGTGTTTTATAAAGGCAAGTGTTACCCCAACTTTACGACACACATTATCCTAAGGCAATTTATATGCTAAACAGCAAATTTAACACCACGAATGTTGCCCGTATCAAGGTTTAGTAAGTTTTTTCTTCCACCTGTAAAATTGTTCGAGGTGCAGTTACCCTGGACAAGTAGGCACAAGCCATAGAGTGGTGGGTGCTGGCGCATTACCTTCAGCTACATAACACAGCAAAGACAGAATGGAGACATCCCCAATGCATTGCCATATAAGGACATAACTTCCCTTGCCCAGGTGAATCATTTGCTTTCTGGGGAAATATCTAACATTAAGGAGGCGGTGGTAAAAACGTGGGCTCCAAATCGGTGAAGTGTCTAATTCTAGGTTTTTGTTTGGTTTTTGTTTTGTTTTGTCTTGTTTTTTTTCAATCCAGCATATTTAACGCCATTGAGGTGCTTATCCATTTGTTCATGTGTGGTTATTGCTGACGTCATCGTCGTTATTGTTAAATTCTAGTGATCTCATTTCAGGGCTGTTGTCGTTATGAAGAGTGGAGGACAGACTGGTGTACGGACGTCAACTAATTTTTCTTTTTCGAAAGCAAGACGCTCAAGAGCAAGACATTTATTGATAGTTTCCTTTTCATCGCTTGAGCTTTGGCAGGGAAAAGCTAAAGACATACTGCGGCAATCAAAAGATGAGGAGGGGAAGAGCAACGTGCGATCAAGGAAGAAATATGGCAACGACAGTATAAATAGTTCTCGGGGCAGGCCCAGTCAAATGGAGACCTTGTGTAGTAAACTGACGCACATCCTATTAACTTCTGTTATCTATCATCAACTTTTCAATATATATCTGAAAGGCCTCCTGTAATTTTTGACATCTCACGAATTTTTTTACCATTAATTCAAAATAATATGTAATAACAATGCAACCTTAGTCTGATAATATTACTGCTCAATTTTCTTCGACAACATTGTGTAAACATCTGGGATTTTGGCATGATAACTGAAGCAAATGATATAATTTTGCCCTATCCCGCCCCCTGTTGTTCCCTCGCCTTTTAAATGCTTTCCGCGCCTTTTTAGTCCAGGTATTTGTAATTTACACGACGTGGAATAGGTCATGACAATTGATCTGAAACTAGGGTTCCCAAACAAAAATGAGAAATATTGTCTTTTTCTTTGCATATACTTTTTTCCTTGTATTGTACGTCATTATTATTCCATCCAGTAACGCCTTGGCCTCATAAAATTGTCTTGCATTACCAACAGTATTGGCAAACCATTACGTAGATTTCTAAGTTAGTGCTAAATTAACAGCTGGAGACGATGTTATCATATTAATTATTTATTTCAACAACTTGACAATATATATATATGGGGACAATGTGGTCTAGAGGCAAGGTGTTCGCCTCTCATGCCAAGGGCCCCGGGTTCAAAACCCGGACAGTGCAGGCATGTTGGAAATTGGATTTTTCTCATATTTTCAAGTCCCTGGTCCTATTGGTGGGTAGGATCGAGTACCTAGTCCTTCTCGGCTAAGGACGAAAAAAATTCGGAGGGCCCGGGTGCACGTTGCGCACGTTAAAGATACCTTGGCAGTTGGAAATCGTAAAGCGCAAGCCGAAAGGCCGCTGCCAGGGCAAAATTGAAATTAATAGATTAAAATGTATCCATATCATCCCCCTACCAGGCACAATATAATTTATTATTTATTATTAAATATATATTGTTATTAATAAATATTCAAATATTATTTGAGTTGTGTGTTGTGAACTGTTGTGAACTGTTGTGAGTTGTGAACTGCGCCTAACAGGCTGCGTTACAATTTGCTCTGAGAAAGAGGGAGATAGAGAGAGAGAGTGAGCGAAACAGGGAGAGAGAAAGAAGCAGTGTAGTGTGTTGAGCGCTTCGCAGGCGCTCCATTCTGCTCTGTGGTTGACATGTTGCTTCTGTAAAGCGCATAGAGCATTTTAAATGGATATGCGCTAAATAAATGCCGCCCATTATTATTATTACTATATAATAATAATAATAATAATAATGTATATCTCTTAATCTGTTCATTATTCCAAAGATGTTTATCCATATTGTTCAAAATGCCAAGAAATAAAGAGACAACCAGAGGTCATTTTGAGGTGGTCAAGGTTTGGTGGTGAGAAAGTTCTATAAGATAAGATAAATTTTATTCGTCCTTGTACAAGGACATTTGTTTTGATCATTGAATACATAACAATACACGCACATACACACACGCACACACACACATATATATATATATATATATACACTATATACACACACACTAATAAATAAACAAAATTAACAGTGCACACAATATGCTTCCGTTACTAAAACACATTGACCTGTGACGCAAGACACAATTCAACTGTACACAGATTACGATCAAGATGACGACATTATTGTAACATCCTAGTTGATGATGGAATAAACGATTTAAAGTAGCACTCAGTGTTAGTTCTCTTTGACAACAGCCTTAAACTTCTTACAGATCTTATGTATTCTTTGTTCAGGGGATGTTGGGGGTCATTTATTATATTATTAGCTTTTTTAATACAAGCACCAGTGTACAGCTCATCAAAATATGGCAGATCACAGTTACAAATTTTTGATGCTTTTTAAATTAAAATATTGATGTTATTTTTATCTTTTTGTAAGATGTTTCCTCCCCCAACAGACAACTCCATGCATTAAAACGCTCATGGTATAAAATATTATTTTTCAGAATGCTTTTGCTAACTTTTAGACAGCGGAGCTTTCTGGGGAAATACATGCGTTGGTTGCCTTTCTTGCATACATCTAATCCATGACAATTTGTATGCCTATCTATTATGGCCGTGAAACGAAAGGAATTCTAAGGTCTGTTTGCTTTCTTCAAGCTTTCATGTTCAGTATCTGTCTTCTCTGTGGAGGTAAAGAAGAGACAAAAACATGTACCGTTATTGTTGTTTATAGACAAGCATAACCTTATAGACTGAGTGATAAATAAAAAATAATCGGATGTATAGCACAAAGATGTCCAGCTTCTGTGCCACTGAATTATATTTATCACTTCTTTTTTGCTCAGCCATATTATGTTCAAATGATAGTGGGAAACGTTGTATGACTTGTGCTTTTTCAACATAATGCTCACACCCTAGTATGACTGAATGTCCTGAAACAATATTGTGACGACAGTGAATTTTTATACATGCCTTTTTTTAGTCTTAAAAATAAAAATATAGTGATAAGGAATTAATATGTTGAAGGGTGGAAATTACCAGTGTGTAGAAACGTAAACACCCAAAATAGCAATTCCATAATAATGATAATTCTGAAACTACAGCAGGCCTGTCGATAGGGCAAAACGTCGCACCGATCCATCCATAAATTCATTCATCAGTTACTCATGCCATAAATCTGTCCATCTGCTCGTCCGTCCGTCTATCCCTCCGTTCGTCCGTCAATAGCCATCCATCGGTCCATTCCTTCGCCTGCCCATCGTTCTATCTATCTATCTATCTATCTATCTATATATCTATCTATCTATCTATCTATCTATCTATCTATCTATCTATCTATCTATCTATCTATCTATCTATCTATCTATCTATCTATCTATCTATCTATCTATCTATCTATCTATCTATCTTGCCTGCTGTCTGTCAGTCCTCCCGTCCACCCGTCTGTGTCAGTCTCTATATCTATTTAAATGCCAAGAGGAGCGACCCCCCCCTTACCCGGCAAACATTGTCTGTATGTCTGGGGAATAAAAGGCAGGACAAGAAAAGCAAGATACTTGACAATTTTGTTTACCGAAAGGATCATGTTCACTATTGCTTTATTCTTTAGCTCGACAAATTCAACAGCTATAATTTTTCTTCCCCGCCAATCAAATGTAGTCGCTGTCGGCGCTGAACTCAGCCCTCCATTTTACCTCTAAATGATTATGGAGGTCAATCATTCTAGAATTTCACGCTCAGCTTATCCCACTTTCACTTCAATAATGGAACCAGGTAGATTTTAGGCGAGTGTGCCAGTATACTGCATCAAGTCTGTTTGCAGTGAAATAAAAAGAGTCACGTCATATTTTCTCACGTTCCCATGAGCGTGATCTTTGCTAATGCAAAACGTTGAATATTTTAAGGTCAAAGAATTCTTAAGTGAATAAAAAATCAATAATTTAAAATGTGAAATCTGTAACCCTGTTCCTGTACAAGGGAACATATCCCTTTACATAAGAGCGTTGCTTAGTTGCCGAAACATAAACAAAATAAATAAATATTTACACAACGGGCGTTCACCATTCCCCTTGTCAGATGAATCTCTAGGTGGACAAACAGGCTCATTGGGGGAAGGTCTTCGATCTTGATTTTGAGGAGAAAAAAAGCCCGTTAGCCATGATCAGCCTAACAATGGAGCTGATTCTAAATGAGAACTTAAGTTCAGCGTCATGTCCTTTTAGTTAATTATTTCTCGGTGTGCTTGCCAGTACACGCATGAATCAAGCCTGCCAGCAATGGAGTAAACAAAGTTCGGTCATGTTTCCTCATGTTCCCGCAAGCGTTATCTTTACTATTGCAAAAACGTTCAATTATCTGTAGGTATACCATTGTTGTGATTAAACATTGATTGTTGAGGTTGCTGACTTTGTATCTCTTTCAAATACAAGGACTAAAAATGCCTTTGATGTGATATATAAGGGCTTTGCTAAGCTGACGAAACATAAAACTACATTTGCTTAACATTCGTCCTTTCAAATGTGTGGGCAGATAGATAGGTCAGCTGCGGAAAGTGCTACTCTATGGTTCTTAGAGAAACATTTTCTTTTTATATTTAATTCCAGGAAAGTATCACAATTACATTCAAAGTAGATATCAGCAATTATTTTTATTCCCCCTGGAATTTGTGGATGTGTACACTTGGTGTCCTATGTATGCATGTATGTATGTATGTATGCAAACATGAACAAATACTACCCACTGTCCTTTCAAAGATCATGTCCCTTGTGTTAATCAGCCTTATGACACCAACTCACATATACTTAATGGTTGCCAGAGATTTAAAGGTTTCTACACAGAGAGACACGACAAAATTGTAGACTTTTTATTTGAAAATATCAACAAAAAACTTGCAAGTGATCAGTGCATTATCAATACCAACAAATGTGTCAATGTTGAAAACAGCATCCCCAACAAACCTGATATATTGATTATTGATGAGAAAGAGAAAATTGTGTTTATAGTGGAAGTCTCTGTTCCCTTTGATAGGTTTATTGATATTTGTTTTAATGAAAAATTTCTGAAGTATTTACCACTACATAATCATTTCAATGATATGGGATACACAAGTAAAATCATTGTCTTTATTGTGGGTTCACTGGGGACAGTGCACAATAAGTCAGCATCAGGTTTGAAGTTGTTGGGTTTCACTAACAGTGAAATAAACCAGTTTTGTAAATTCATGAGTATCAGTGCTATTATTGGGTCACACAGGGTCTGGAAGAAAAGATATCATTTAATCTAATTCATCTCTAACAATATTTTGTCATATACAGTAGCTTCCAGTGGTGCATTCACTCCCTTTTTTTCTTTTTTTTATCAGTCAAAAGGCTTTTATCAATACAATGCATGTTGGTTATTCCATACACTATATTACTACTATGCATTTTCATTACAATGCATGTTAGTTACTCCATACACCATATTACTACTATACAGTTTCATTGTATTACACTATTTAAGTTGTTGGTATGCTTGTAAGCTGATATATTATGTTGAATATGTGATTATGCAATTGGATTGTTCATTGCATGTGAAAAATCATATAGTCAATAAAGTTCTCGAAATATGTATGTATGGAATGGAACCAGGTAGATTTTAGTCAGTATTTTCTCTTTTTGGCTTTATAATCTATGCAAAAACTGTTTCCCCTCAGCGCATTAAATTTAATTTCGAGCATATGATATCCCGCCCCTAAACCAGCTCTCCTTCTCTCTATCTTTTGTCTCTGTCTCTGTCTCTCTCTCTCTCTCTCTCTCTCTCTCTCTATGTATGTATGTATGTATGCACTCTGTCACGAGTGGAGTGAGCGATAGTTAATAATTACGGGGGGGGGGAAAGGAGGAGAGTAAAATTAACGCACGGAGACAAGTGAGAAGTCGTGCATGTCATGAGTGGGGGGTCTGAATGAGACGAAAGCGTTACAGTACTATCACTGCAAGTTAGAAGGTCCTACGGAGCGGACCTGTGAATAAGAGCCCATCGGGCGGACATACAGGGAGCAGTCGAGAAGACTAACGAGAGAGTCTTTCCAGTAATGACTGGTATGTAGAACGTTGATTGATTATTATGATTGATGTATTATATTATATTCGTCTATTACCATGATGTGAATAAGTATATGTGAGGAATGTGGAAGTCCTTGATATTGGATATAGCAATGTGCGCCATGAGCGATAGATGAAAGTGAGTTCATGGATTTGTAGCACGAGTGAGTATTGTATACTCCGATGGAGATGTGTTACCGTAAGATGTGTGGTGAGTGAAAGGTGAACTATTATGTGTACACTTCATGAGTTGTAAGGAGAGGTGGAGTGAATAGAATGGAAGGGTGTTATACCAATGTAATGTTATTCTTGTAGGTGTCGGGGACGGGGCCGAAGAGCCACCTCGATGAACACGAGTGATAGGCCAGCATAGGGCCGGAGGCTATACATAGGCCCGAAGTGAGACTGTCGGTGTAGGACAGTAGAGGCACCTAAAGTCGTGGCAGTCAGGCCACGGACAGGGACGTAGATATGAGAGTGAATGAGATACCATAGTATTGCCATGTTGATGGGCAAGTGAACTGATAAGTTGTATGACAATAGGCGGTGATAGGGAGAGACTGCGGTGCCAGTGAATTACTAAGGTGCTATTAAGACCCTGAGGGGAGAGGCTGAGGCCGAAGTGCCTTTAGGAGTAACTACCGGATTGTGGATCCGAGGGAGAGTGTGTGTGAGAATAAGGCCGTTGTACGGCAAGTCATTTCAATAATATCATGTATGTAATTGCGCTATTATATGTATAATCATGTTTAATAAATGTGTGAGTCTGATGGGTTGTTCTGTTAAGTGTTAAACTTGTTCGTTCGTGATTGTTGTCCTGTCATAACTTATTACATCTCCCAGTCTGGGATTTGTGACAGTGGGGGCTCGTCCATTTTCGTAGTATTTAGTTAGTAGGTATTTGTCAGTGGGCATTTGTTACTTCAGTCTTTGTCCACGTAGTACTTATCTTGTGGTAGGAATTTGTGCTGTCTTTGTTCGTTGAATGAATGGAAATTTCATGATGGTATAAATTGTGTATATTTATGAATATGTATTGATGCATGTATTGCTATGAATAGGTATTAATGTGTATTTAAACTTTCCAGAGTGTGTGCGTGCAGCCTGAGGAGACAAGCAGCCAGAGCTCCGATTAAGAGGAGGACTTAAACTCATAAGGCTGAAAGTTAAGTGAAAGTCAAAATTTTTTGTACCCTGGATTGAGGGCTGTCTTTTCTTCTGTCTTTTTCCGCTGTTTTTCTGTTTTCGTTGTAATTGATTATACGGGCGGTGGCGCGGGTTTGCTGTGGTGAACTTAGTTTATCCTTTTAAAAAAAGGTGTGGGAAACTTGGAACTTCGTTCACCACGGTGAACAGACTTTAGGGCTTTGTTATTGTTTAGTTGTAGCGTCGATATCTTCCTCGTTGTTTTAGGAAGACGTTTCTCTTGTCCCTCTCTTACCTGTCTGTATATACGTTCTTTTTTTTCAGACTCTGTTCTTGTTCGTACCTTGTAGTGTAATCGGCGTATTTAGGTTGCATTTTTTTCCATTACATTTTCTTTTTTAGGTCTTTGTCCTAGTCTGGTTCGTTGTCCTTGACGTACTTGTGGTCCTTCTACTGAATTTTCTCATTCTTATCTTTTCCTTTCCTTTTGTTAATTAATGGTGCTATACATTTTATAGATATAGAATTAATTGTGTTGTAAAGGTAAATTTCTGAATTGTAATTGAGACAACTGGGTATTGTTATATCTGGTGTGATCTCAGGTCTCTGGTCGTGTTGCTAGTGACATTATAAATATGATATGAAGAATGGTTGATAGGTTGATTGGTTTTGGATTCTGTATTAAGTATTGTGGTTAGTTAGCTATTCATGATGTGACACATATATGCATAATGCATGGCATATTGATCCCCATGTTTTCCCCTGATTCCGGTATTTTATGTGCTGGGGGCATTGGTAGGTCATTTTTAATGTAGGTATTGCTCAGGCTCACTCGTTGACAGTCATCTTGATGCGATTTGAAATTAATTGCATTAATTTTTTTGGGGTGGGGGATGATGTCACGAGTGGAGTGAGCGATAGTTAATAATTACGGGGGGGGGGGAAAGGAGGAGAGTAAAATTAACGCACGGAGACAAGTGAGAAGTCGTGCATGTCATGAGTGGGGGGTCTGAATGAGACGAAAGCGTTACAGTACTATCACTGCAAGTTAGAAGGTCCTACGGAGCGGACCTGTGAATAAGAGCCCATCGGGCGGACATACAGGGAGCAGTCGAGAAGACTAACGAGAGAGTCTTTCCAGTAATGACTGGTATGTAGAACGTTGATTGATTATTATGATTGATGTATTATATTATATTCGTCTATTACCATGATGTGAATAAGTATATGTGAGGAATGTGGAAGTCCTTGATATTGGATATAGCAATGTGCGCCATGAGCGATAGATGAAAGTGAGTTCATGGATTTGTAGCACGAGTGAGTATTGTATACTCCGATGGAGATGTGTTACCGTAAGATGTGTGGTGAGTGAAAGGTGAACTATTATGTGTACACTTCATGAGTTGTAAGGAGAGGTGGAGTGAATAGAATGGAAGGGTGTTATACCAATGTAATGTTATTCTTGTAGGTGTCGGGGACGGGGCCGAAGAGCCACCTCGATGAACACGAGTGATAGGCCAGCATAGGGCCGGAGGCTATACATAGGCCCGAAGTGAGACTGTCGGTGTAGGACAGTAGAGGCACCTAAAGTCGTGGCAGTCAGGCCACGGACAGGGACGTAGATATGAGAGTGAATGAGATACCATAGTATTGCCATGTTGATGGGCAAGTGAACTGATAAGTTGTATGACAATAGGCGGTGATAGGGAGAGACTGCGGTGCCAGTGAATTACTAAGGTGCTATTAAGACCCTGAGGGGAGAGGCTGAGGCCGAAGTGCCTTTAGGAGTAACTACCGGATTGTGGATCCGAGGGAGAGTGTGTGTGAGAATAAGGCCGTTGTACGGCAAGTCATTTCAATAATATCATGTATGTAATTGCGCTATTATATGTATAATCATGTTTAATAAATGTGTGAGTCTGATGGGTTGTTCTGTTAAGTGTTAAACTTGTTCGTTCGTGATTGTTGTCCTGTCATAACTTATTACATCTCCCAGTCTGGGATTTGTGACACACTCTTCCTCGGGTCCACAACCCGGTAGTTACTTTCTAAAGACACTTCGGTCTCAGCTTCTCCTCTCCATGTCTTACTAGCAAGCACCTTAATAGTTCACTGGCACCGCCGTCTTAACATTCCAATAACACCTCAACATGGCAATAGCATATTAGCATTTCATATCGTACATCAACATGGCAATAGCATATTAGCATTTCATATCGTACATCAACATGGCAATAGCCCATTAGCATTCAATAGCACATTCATATCAAAGATACATCCCTGTCTGTGGCCAGACTGCCACGACTCATGTGCATCTACTGTCCTGCACCGACAGCTCACTCTCTCGGCCTATGTGTGGCCGTCGGCCCTATGCTGGCCTATCCTCTGTGCTCACCGGCGCGGCTCTTCGGCCCGTCCCCGACACCTACAAGAATAACATTACATTGGTATAATAATCCCATACCACTTCTATTCACTTCACCCCTCTTTACATCTCATGAAGCGTACACACAATAGTTCACATTTCACTCACCACTTCTTACGGTAACACACCTCCACCGTAGTATACTATACTCACTCGCGCTACAAATCCATGAACTCAACTTTCATCTATCGCTCATGGCGCACATTGCTATATACAGTATCAAGGACTTCCACATTCCTCACATATACTTATTTACATCATGGTCATAGACGAATATAATACATCAATCATAATTATCAATCAACGTTCCACCTACCAGTCATCACTGGAAAAAACACTCTCATTCGTCTTCCGACTGCTCCCCTTATGTTCGCCCTCGGGGCTTTCTCTTGCGTCCGCTCCTTAGGACGTTCTAACTTGCAGTGATAGTAATACCGCGTTCTCGCCTCATTCAGACACCCCCCCCCCCAGCACTCACAACACGCACGCTTTCCTTACCCCGTGGCCCGTGGGTTAACTCTATTCGAACCCCATCCTCTCGTAACTACTGATCCTCGCTCACTCGCACGTGACATCAGTCACATGAGAAGCCACAAGTCATGAAAGAACAGTCTTTCCATTCTGTCCTCTGTGTCCTTTAGTTCTCTTTATTGTCCATGTGTTGAAATTCTCAACAATTTCTGTTCTTTATTCCTCTAGTGTTGTTAAGGTCATCATCATACCTGATGGACGAACTATTATTATTATTATTATTATTATACATATGTATGTATGTATGTATGTATGTATGTATGTATGTATGCTTTAACACCCGTGTAATTGTTTTGATTGTTGGCAGTCTGGGCCACATTCATAAAAATTTTTCTAAAGGATTGTTCCAACTAAATATCCGAAAATATGAAATCAGGGGTCTCTGCAAATACTTAAGCAATAGTGCAATATTCTCATCCCATCACATATGGAAACGCCGTTGTAAATCCCATCCTCTATAATCTATGTACTGTGTCATTACCCTTTTATATCATTATTTCAATATTCTTCATGAATCTTGTTTCCTGTTTACCTGCATCCAGCATGCTATAATCCATTTTGATGTATTTCTCATCATCATTTTTCTATGATGTTACATTACTTGTAATGTATTATAGAGAAATAAAGATATTGATATGTATGTATGTATGTATGTATGTATGTATGTATGTAGGTGTGTATGTATGTATGTGTGTATGTATGTATGTAGGTATGTGTGTATGTATGTGTGTATGTATGTATGTATGTATGTATGTATGTATGCATGTATGCATGTATGTCAGTCTGTCTGTATGTATGTATGTATGTATGTATGCATGTATGTATGTATGTATGTATGTATGTATGTGTGTATGTCTGTCTGTATGTATGTATGTATGTATGTAATGTATGTATGTATGTATGTATGTGTGTATGTATGTATGTATGTATGTATGTATGTATGTATGTATTATATGAGAGTTATTTGTATATAATTATATTATTACTAGTGTAAGGACCCGTTCAAAGAACTCATGCCTTCAAACTTTGAAACGTAACCGGAAGTTTAAAGTCGAAACAAAACAAAGACAGGAGGGAGGCCACCATTGTTGAGGAGAAAGCATTATTCGATATTTTTAGGCCTATTTTCATTTATTACAAAATTACGATACTTCGCTTTCATGTCAAAGGAATAGACATAGTAGCAAAAAGAACTACCTTTCACATGTAATTTTTTCAGGTCCTGAAATTTCTTCCTCGCAGCAGTGAATTTTTTTATCTTGCTGTTTTTTTATATAGAAGATATTATTATGGGTATGCGAGTTCTATTCAGGAATTGCAAGCGGTAGACACCTAAGAGTAGTATAATGATTCAGGATCAAGAATAGAACGTTTTTTTCATTATTTATTTGGACCTACGTCAGGTTGCTTAAATGTAAAACAATAAAAGTTGCAAGAGAAACAGAGAACAAAATTCTGCAGACGCCACCAAGCCCAGCATTCACGCATGTGTCGCACTGCTTCTCATTACAAGTGTCATCCACACTACTGAATGTCCACCATAGACGTCCATAAAGAGGGGGGGGGGGTTGAGGTAAGTAAGGGGGAGACGGAGGGGAAGAGAAGGAGAGAGAGAGAAGAGGACAGGGGAAGGGGAAAAAAAGAACGAGAGAAGGGCAGGAGAGATTGGGAGGAAAGAATGGCAGTTAAGGGAAGGAGGAGAGACAATGTAAAGGAAGAGAAGGGGACGGGGGCGGTAGAGGTTTATCCCGAGCAATGCCAGGTACCTCTGTTAGAGTTACCATACACGGATATAAATATTTGGAGCTGTCAATCGTTTCGTGGACATATTTGTTCTAAATTTATCAGTTGCATTAACAGGCGAAGAGATCTTTTTTTTTTAAAGTTGTTAATGCTTACATGACATGACATTGATATTGATAAAAACACTAAAGTTGCCTGGTCTTTGCCCTAGAAGAGATCCGGGAATGAAGTAAACCCGATCATCTTAATAACCTTTCGCCAGTGCCGAATCCTTTATGTTACAGGCGCCAACCTGTCTGCTCAGAGACATTTTTTCTATACATTTCTGACCTTGCAGGTGGAACGATCACTGCCACTGGTAAAACCGGCTTTTCCTGAAAAAAAAAAAAATTTAAATGGTAAGTTGACCTTG